>CM070827.1:36801813-37398377 GCA_036326025.1 Chrosomus eos | reverse complement strand
AAGGTTATCATGATAATAAAACAGGAAAAGAATCATACATTTTAATTGGGTCACAAAATTTTTTTTCCTTTGGGCTGTTGGATTGCAGAAAGTGTTTTTGGGGAAAGAGAACGGGGTGAACTGACTTGAGGTGGTCAGCGGTTTGATCTTTAAGTGGCTGCTGCCCCTGCTGTTTTTAAAACCCGTACTGTGTCTTTGTCCAGCTTGAAACCTTTGGGCCCAAATTTCCTGGGCACAGAGGACCTCTACGACAAAAACACAAATAAAAACCATCGACTCGACCCACTTCAACGACATTTTGGGAAGGTACCCCCGAGATGTGGATTGTGTTTATACTTTGTAATACTTTGACCCCCATTTTAAAGGGAAATTTTTTTATCTCCCCAGACTTCCCGGAAAAGGTGGGAACGGTTTGTCCACAGTGGAACCAGCACCGGGTAAATACTAAAGGGCGTTGGATTTTTCCTGGACAAACTTTTTGGGGCTCCCGACCACCAAGCTCGCCTCACCGCCCGCGGGGCCATGGAGCACCCTTTTTCGGGGTGAGTGTCTTCATCCATTTAAACTATGAAATCAACTACTGTGCTCCCCCCTCCCCAGAGTCTAGGATCTCTTAAAACTAGTCAAGACCCAAAGGGAATCTGAACCAATATCCCAACTATTCAAAAACACATTGATTAAAAATTGACATTTACGTCAGTAAAAATGATTGAGAAGTGTGAAAAAATGTCTCTGTAGGAACTAAAGCTTTTTGTCATGTGGAAACAGGATTTGCTCGCTCATTTGAAAAAAAAGGTTTAGTATTTCCGTTGATTGCACATGTATTTCATCACGGGCCCATATGTAACCCCTTTGAGTACCCAGAAAAGCACTATATAAATGTATAATGTCTCGTGTCAAAATCCCATTGTGAAGGGGGCCCAGGCGAGGATGGGCTCCACTTCAGGCCTGTCCGCTGGATCCCAAAATCCTGTCAGCACGTCCAGTATGATCACAGGGCAGTCATGTACCCCCCCGGGGTCATGCTTAATTTTAAATTTAGAATTACAAACTAAATTAATATTACAAAAGTATTTCTCTGTTTAATGGGGAAACACAATGTTACTAAAAGGCATTGATCTGCATGTTTTCAAGGAAACAAGCTTGTTTCTTGTGCGTGTCAGCTGATCCTTGACGCATTGCAAGTGTGTTTGCTTCTAAATGCTGATGGTGTTTGTTTGCCTGTAGGAGGCGTCACATCCATGTCCTCGTCCCAGCCGATGGCCAACATCGCCGGCTCTCCGGTCATCTCGTCTCCCAGTGCTCTCGCCACACAGGTTCCTGCGGCCGCTGGTGCGATGCCCTGAACACACACACACTCACGCTCTCTCTGCCCTGGGCCACAGTTTTATGTCGAGTGTAAACAAACTAAAGAGAGACTAAACTAGGTTTCTTTTTTTTGTCTTTTTTTTTTTTCCATACAATAATTATATATTGAAGCTGGGACACACAGTTGTTATGTTGCATCGGTGTCCGGCAGTCTTTCCTGATGATGGTGTCTATATAGGAGCCACTACAGTGTAGAAATTCAGAAAATGGATAATAAAATTTATTTTATATGTCCCTATTTTGGCTTCTGTTTGTTATACGAACAATATGGATATTTGCTGATGAGATTGTTGTTAATCTACAGGTTTTTGGGGATTTAAAACATAATATATACTTCAGACAAATATCAAGGTGCAAGAAGAATTTTTACATTCATGCATTGGTCAGATGCTTTTATTCTAAGTGACTTGTATTCTGCCCTCGTAAAAGAGTTCCCCTTCAACTAGGCAGACAGATGACTCCTTCCACAAGAAAGTTGAACTGAAGCTGAACTGGATTTATTAACACCACCACTTCAAATACAAGTGGAACACAGTAAAACTGAAATACAGAAAAAGGGAAAATAAATTTCTAAAGACTGGACTGTACATTAATAAATGAAATTGTTTGCTTAAAGGGATACTCCACTTTTTTGGAAATAGGCTCATTTTACAACTCCCCCAGAGTTAAACCGTTGAGTTTTTGAATCCATTCAGCCGATCTCCGGTTCTGGCGGTACCACTTTTAGCATAGCTTAGCATACATCATTGAAGTGGACAAGACCATTAGCATTTCTCAAAAAAAATGACCAAAGAGTTTCGATATTTTTCCTATTTAAAACTTGACTCTTCTGTAGTTACATCGTGCACTAAGACCGACGGAAAATGTAAAGTTATGATTTTCTAGGCTGATATGGCTAGGAACTATACTCTCATTCCTGCGTAATAATCAAGAAACTTTACTGCCGTACCATGAGTTCAGCAGGCGTAATGATATGACGCAGCGCCTGAAAATAGTCCCCAGCTTGGTAACTTCCAACGTGACCGCGAATATGACAGCGTCATATCATTACGCCTGCTGAACTCATGGTACGGCAGTAAAGTTTCTTGATTATTACGCAGGAAGAGAGTATAGTTCCTAGCCATATCAGTCTAGAAAATCGCAACTTTACATTTTCCATCGGTCTTAGTGCATGATGTAACTACAGAAGAGTCAAGTTTTAAATAGGAAAAATATCGAAACTCTTTGGTCATTTTTTTTTTTTTGAGAAATGCTAATGGTCTTATCCACTTCAATGATGTATGCTAAAAGTGGTACCGCCAGAACCGGAGATCGGCTGAATGGATTCAAAAACTAAATAAAAACTAGTAAAACTCAAGTTTAACTCTCGGAGAGTTGTAAAATGAGCCTATTTCCAAAAAAAGTGGAGTATCCCTTTAAGGTATATCTAAACATAATATACACAATAATGATCTAGATGCAAGTAAGATCGTACTGAAACGTCTCTTAAAATCTATATCCTAAAATTACTGCCACTAATTCCAGACAAAAGCTGAAAAACAAGCTTTTAGTAAACGCATTAATACTTAGACAAAGCTTCTATAAATGATTGCAAAGATGATGAAGAGATTGAGCTGCTTTAACCGTGTGACTATCAGCATCAACTGAGTAAGCAAGATGGCTGCAATTAAGGTCAGAGGTTACTCTCTGACAACATCAAAAACATACATGGACTAGCACCATCTAGTGACTCTAAAAATTAACTACACTAAGAACACTACAACTTGCATTGCTTTCTAAGTTTACATTATATCAAAGCCCGTTTACGGAAAGCCTGGGCACTTCCTATTAGCCCCGTTGTATCATCTTTGGTTGCAGTTCCATTCGAATTCCACTGGAGGTGATTGCGAGCGAGCGCAGAATGAATGGGCGTCTATGGAGCTAAACGGCTAAATGTATCTCTTTCTCCTGCTTGTCTTTGAATAAACTTAGATTTTATTGTTGATTCCGCAAGTTCAATATAGATTATAGGCCAAAAGTCGAATGAACGATTACTTATGTCCTTTCGATTTCTTACAGGTTAGGCCGTTGTTGGCTGGAACACGCTAGCATTCTGCTACTGTGTGACATCATCACATGTTTGAACTGATTTTTAGAACAGATAAGTGAACTTAAAAATGCAATTTTCAGCAGAGTGTATTATCTTTGCCCTCCCTTTTGAATGCAACTTTCAAATTACTTGACAAAAAATTACATCCTGAGAAAAGTGGATTTCTGGGGGTGAAACCCCATAGACTACCATTCATTCTGCACTCGCTCGCGAGCGCCCCCGCATGGACAGAGACGTGTTACTGCAGCCAGTCCAGAAACCGGAAGTAACCAGACAGTGCCAGTTCTCCCCTTATTAGACATTCTCTGATTATATTCTTTTTGGATATTAACGACTCAACTTTCTAAAGGAACTACTAATTATTTGGATCAGTATTCTAAAGTGAAGATCCTGGTAACCCAATAGTAATGACTCGTGTACTAAATCCATCGGAAGGAATTACTATCCAAAACCTTACAAAAAACTTGAAAGTTTACAATGAATTCAGTCTTTAATAGGAGTATCATGCTTTTCACTTTACAATATTGTTCCAAATAATTATTCCTTCTGAAGAATTTGGTAAAACTTGAGTCATTTCTTTTGCATTACTATGATCTTCACTTTAGAATTAATTATACATTATATATTAGTCATATTTAAAAATGAACTGCAAATGAAAGCCTCATCAGTGATTAATCTAATTGTGTATGCTATTGTCGAGTTAAAGTACCTGTGTAACCTATGTGATACAGCTGATATATTTCAGACTGATCTCATGAACTGGCTCGTGGATAGCTCAAAATGCGTATAGAAAACACGCCACTAGATTTTTTTTGCAGTTATTTTAGATACATAAACAAAAGAGATCTTGTCCACATACACTCTTATTTGTAGGCTACTTAAGCACTTGGTTATTCCAAGAAAAACTTTTTATTCCAAGAACTGCAATGCTTCCACCTGCCGACCACAACAGTTTCATGAACAATATTTTTGGACAGAAATCAGGCACAATGACGCAAAATAACTGAAATTTGTTGACAATTATTTTTTCTGTGCATTTACATGCTAGACCTCTTCAATAACATGTAATACTACTGATGGAGGAAAATTAATATTTCTTTTCACAGATAAATTTTTTCCTTGTTGTACAAGAAGCATCAAACCAAGTGTCTAAGGAGTTTTCCACATCTCCCAGAGCAGCGCAATTCTCTCCAGACGGATCATGTTCTCTCCGGTTATTGGGTTGTTTTGGATTCCCGCTGAACCAGAACCTTTAAGAGACAAACAAGCAATAATGCACTTGCAATAATATATTTAGAAAACAGCTGTATATTTGTACACTGATTAACAGTAGTAATTGCAGTGTTCTTACTGTACTCCAGTGTCAGTGAGAGTTTGGTTATTCACCCAAACCCAGTGTCCTTCAGTCTCCAGATCATTGAGACCAATCCAGTGCGTCTCTTTAATTTTAGAGAACAGAAAATCCTAATGGGGAAAATGTACATAAGTGATAGTGTAAAATAAGTGTTTTGGTATATGTGAAGGTAAATTTATAGGTTAATAGAAACCCTTTAAAAGCTTTGTTTTATTTGTGTGATCAAAACATATTAATTTCTAATTGATCTGACTTGCCTGTTCTGATTTGCTGGTTATGGTCACCAGATCGGCTCCTTTTGAAACACAGACATCTCGACTGCTTCTCCAGTTCAGTTTATCAGAGCTGAATAAATACAGCTTTCCACGACAAGCTAACCCGCCATTCGCAGAGAGATCACAAGACTGAGCTGTGAGGAATGAATTAAAAAGTCAATTTCACCTTTGAGTATTTAGATAATAAAGTTAATCAAACTATTTCCATGTGCAGACATATTCATACTTTGTGTCGCATGTAAACTGAACTCACATTTGTAAAATGACAGCCGTTCTCTAAGTGTGTCGTATCTGGCCTTAAGATCATTGAACTTTTTCTCCATGGCTGGTGAAAAGACAGTTAAATAGTAAAGCAGAAACAAGAAAAGAAGTTTGTGATTTTATATATTTTCATTCTTGCCACTGTGTATTGTTGAGATTTAATAAATTGTTTTATTTTAATTTGAGTAGAATATCCTTATCTTGATAATAATACATATTATTAACATTCTGTAGTAATGATAAGAATAAGAATGTAATATGTTGTTGTTGAAATAATTTGATATTAACTTAAATTTGCCCCTTGCTCTGATTAGTTATTACTACTTTTTTATCCCATTTTTGGTGTAGTTGTATCACAGTGCTGCTAGAATGGGGCATATGTTACCCAGCACCAGTAATGACACTGGATATCTGCTCTCACTCTCTCATTCTCACTGCTCTCCACAGGCCATGAAAGTGCTGTCCAAGAAACGACTGATGAGGCAGGCTGGGTTCTCGCGTTTAGTGTCTGCTTTAAAGCAGATGGTTTATGATTGAGTGTATGTGTGTGAGGTTGGGGGTGCACTTTCATCAGCTAGCAGAACGCCTAATACTTCAACCTTTCACATGATTTTCTCTTTGCTGGTTTAAACAGGCAGACCTCCTCCTCGTGGGGCAAGATTGGCCCCCGAGGGCCCCTCTCAGACCAAAGGGCCTCTGGAGTGCGTTTACTAGGAGATAGCTATCCTCAAGAAGCTTGATCACCCTAATGTGGTTAAGCTTGTGGAGGTGGGTGCTTCTATTCTCAGTATGCAGGATTCTCACAGACTTATCAGCGTGAAGTGCAGGCCCGGACTGGCCTTTGGGAGCACCGGGACAATTCCCGGTGGCCTGGCGACTAATTTGGCCTGCTGCCAGCCAGCGTTTTTTATTTTTTATATTGTTACCTTTACCATCTGATCATTTTCAAATTCGTCATTCAATTAAAATATTATTAATAATAATAATAAATAAATAAAATCATGAATCTTTTTTGGCAAGTCTTGACTGGCAATCTACGTACGATTCGACTTTACGCCTCAGCCAAACGGTTAAACCGAACATGCGAGCAGCACCCGATGATGGAGAGAAAACGGCCAGGTGGAGCAGAGAGGGAAAGGACAAAGAAAAAGAAAGCACTTCAAGAAGAAGCAGCAAAATGTTGCAAAATTATTGGCCTGTTCAGGGCTTCGAGTGCAGGTCAGTTTAATCTGTAAATACTGTACTTTTTCGTCGTTAACTTAGTATTGAACAACTGCTAGCAAATGTAAGCGGTAGCGCCTGTCTAACGTTACATTCGTGCAGAAATCAAAACAAATGAGTGAAACAGCACACAGAAAACTCACAGAAGAAATGTACTGAGGTAAAAAATTATAATTGTTTTTTTTTTATAACATGATTTAGTTTAACATAACACAACTAAGGAGCTGTTTTGCTGAATATTATCACGATTGAAAATGTTACATTGAATTTATTGTTCAATAAACAAGTAGCGTAGTTCATATTTATTATTAAGTTACTTACATTTTAGACACAAACCATATTAACTGTTTTTGTTCTATTTAACCAACGAAAATAGTTCCAAAGGGACAGCGCGGGGTTTTGTTGAGCCCGATCTCATGAAAGTGCGTATGAACACCACGAATGTTATTTCTCGTGGCATTTATACGCCAAAATCAGTTTTGGCTTGTATATGATACGCAGTTTTCGCGTGCATATGATACGCACTTTATGGCGTGTAAGGCTACGTTCACACTGCAGGGCTTAATGCTCAATTCCGATTTTTTGAAAAAATCTGATTTTTTTGCAAGGCCGTTCACATTTCCAATTAAATGCGACCTTTAGTGATCTCCTGTGTGAACGTGAAATGACCCAGAAGTGACCCGCATGCGCAGAAGAGTACTCAACGGTCAACGACGTCACTTGCTGTTTGCGGAAGTACCTAAACATGAATGTCAACAGTGGAGCTCGTTTAGCAATATTAAAGTTATTTTCCCAACAGAGCCAGCACAATTACAATCTTTTCGTTTTAAGAAGAAAATTAAGAAGGAGGAGAGTGTTTGAGCGCCTTCGATTAACTCACGGGAAGAGACACGTCTGTGGCGGACCATAACAGTGCAATGCGTTGGAGTGTATTGACAGGTGCGTGCTATCGGTGCTATCGTACGATAGCTAACTTGTTTATCTTCTCATTCCCGCCTGCTTCAACGCAGATTTATGACGTTTGTCGCATATCAACGGCGTGCGGGTCGGATACATGCGACCTGGCCGTTCAGATTGAGGTCGCATTTCAAAAGATCGGATACGTATCGGATTTGGACCACATACCCAAGTGGCCTGGGTCGCATTTAAAAAGATCGGATCTGTGTCGTTCAGACTGTCATGAAAAGATCGGATACAGGTCGCATAGGGGCAAAAAAATCGGAATTGGGTCGTTTCAGCCTGCAGTGTGAACGTAGCCTAATACGCACGCACCCCCATTCCCCCCTCCCCCTAATCCTACCCAAGGGGTTTTCAGTGCGTAGCCCAGATCTGGTCTTCACTCCTGCTCCTGGAGAGCCACTGTCCTGCAGAGTTTAGTTCCAGCCTGCTTCACCACACCTGCCTTTGAATACTCAAGCGATTCTGAAGTGCTTGATGAGCTGATTCAGGTGTGTTTGATTAGGGTTGGAACTAAACTTTTGCAGGACAGTGGCTCTCCAGGAGCAGGAGTGAAGACCTCTGGCGTAACATATGCACGCCAAACCCATTTTTGGCGTATAAATGCCACGAGAAATAACATTCGTGGTATTGATACGCACTTTCATGAGACTGCGTTGGTTTTGTTACTGAATGATTCAGCGTTTTGAACGAATCTTTTGTTTGAATGACTCCCTAATTAAGACGGTCACTTGCCGCCACCTATTGGCGGTTTAGTTAAATGTTTAAGTATTGAATTTTTTTTATATTTTATTTGTATATTCAAACATTTATTTAAAACATCAATCTCATAACATTATTTATTGCAGTTGTAATTGCAGTGCACATTATTTAATTTGATGGGTAACAGCCCTATAATGTCTTATTATTATAACTGAATTTATTGATCAAATGCAAGAATTTGACATGAAAGATGATGCATAGGCTACATCATGTGGGTGGGGGGGGGGGGGGGGGGGGTGGGGGTTGACAGGGTTGTAGTGTTTCTAAAAAATGTTTGGGTACATAGGATGGCCTGGATGGGTGTAGGATTTCCCGGCCTGAAATTGTGTCCCAGTCCGGCCCTGGTGAAGTGTGTAATTTATGCCCCACTAATGGAAGTGGAATTCCATGTGCAGAAATATTCACACTTCGTGTCACACTAAGCTTGTAAACTGACACTCACCATCATAAAAGGGCAGCCGTTCTCTAAGTGTGTCGTATCTGGCTGTAAGATCATTGAACTCTTTCTTCATGGCTGGTGAAAATAAAACAGATAACGTTTCTCACATGGTCAGTTCAATAAACACTCAACACGGTTAATGGAACATGTGTGTGATACCGTTTATGAAATACAGTTTTCTCACCTGTGCTGTTGATCTCTTGAGCTGCCAGTGTCTCTGAAACCATGATGTGCTGCTCATTCAGTGATTCAAAATCAGCAAGCTTATGATAATCTGATTAAAGACAAAAGCAGCAGTGAAAAATATGTTTTTGAGGAAAGTCCACATAATGCACACTTAAAACTGAAATTATCTACAAAACAAAGTTTGAATGGAGTTTTTAAATGAAGTCTTCAGACTTAATTTTAACGGTTTACACGTTCAATATGGAGATTTGTTTGACAATATTGACTAATAAAACATCTTTGCTGAGAAGTATGATTTCACAAATAAAAAGCTACTAAACATTGTGTGTTCTGATGATGCTACATGTGTTACGTCAAGTACAGAAGTACATACAGTAACTAAAACAAGTTAGAGTCAATACAACCCTAAACAGAGCAAAGATCAAGTATCACTTACAAATCACGCAGAGAGCGCAGAGACCTCCGAGAGCAAAAACAAGAGAGAAACCCAGAACAATCAGAGAAACTTTAGTCCACTTAGGAGAAGTGACCTCTCTCTCCCTCTCTTCAGTGGAGTTACCTGGGGTTAGAAATTTTGATGAGATAAAATATTTTATATGTATTTCTGATTCCTTGATTCAGTCCAGCATTGCTGCCTGGAACTATTCCTGAAATTACAGATGACTCCTGAGAAGAGTTTAAAGTTTCAGTTAAAATCTTTTTTCATCATAGTTGATTCCGAATGTTTGCCTGTGTGATTTTATTGTGACCATTGTTACTGAAAAGATAAGAGAAAATGGAATAGAACGTGGATATAAACGTAAGAGAAAATGTGAATATTACCTTAAATGCAGTGCATATAGTTCGTGAATGTAAAAGGTTTGCAAAGTTTTAAAGACCAAAAGTTCATGACAAAAAAGTCTCCTAAAGAATTATTTGATTATGAACTGCTGAAAGGAGTTGTCAGCAATTTCAGTCTCGCTTCCTGTTACGGAGACCCCAAAACAAAATGTGAAATCTTTAAAATAGCATAATATGAGCACTTGAAACACTTCTAGTCTGCTCACGGGAAGTTAAATGGTAAGCTTCACACCAGTTGACACATCACAGTTGCTTTAGGCCAGGGGTGTCAAAACTCAGTTCCTGGACTCCGGAGCGCTGCAGTCCTGCAGAGTTTAGTGCCAACCCTTCGTCAACACACAGATATCTGTAGTTTTCAAATAAGCCCAAAAGACTTGATTAGCTGGATCAGGTGTGTTTAATTAAGGTTGAAGCTGTGGATTGTGGCCCTCCAGGAACTAAGTTTAACACCCCTGCTTTATGCAATAAATCTAAAAACATGTTTATTTATACTTTTGGAAGATGCTTTAATCCAAAGCAACTTGGATTGCATTTATGTTAACTTTCTGAACTCATGACCTTCCCTACTAAAAAATCCAGCATGTTTACCAGCATAAGGCTGTGTGTCCACCAAAGCGTTTTTTTCACGCAGCTGGCGTATATTTCCAATTGTTTTCAATGGGAGCGTCGCGTTTTTTAAACGGCATGAGTGTAACGAGACGCTGAGCATTTTTTTCATGCTGAAGCGCTGAGAGCGCTGCGTTTTTACTGGTCGCCGAGAGTTGAAAAATGTTAAACTTTGCGTAAAACGCAGCCTAAAAGGCTGTGTCTACCAAAGCGTTTTTTCACGCCGCTGGTGTATTTTTTCAATTGTTTTCAATGGGAGCAAAAAAAAAAAAAAAAAAAAATGCTCAGCGCCTCCTTACGCTCTGAGCGTTTTTTTTCTGTCTAAAACACACACAGCCTAAAGCCTCGTACACACCGGGAGGAATATCGGCTCGCGTTATTCGTCAGCGTTTTTCCACGCGTATTTTGTGTTTACACCCAAGCGATTTTCGCTTTTGATGAGCTGAGTGAACATGCAAATTCATTCCCTGACATTAGATGGCGCTTAATGTAAAACAGAAATACCCCGGTCCACAAAGTGGCGCTGCGCAACTTTACGCTTCTGACACTCGCTTGTCACTCAGAAGAAGAGAGCAAGTTTGTCGCGCTTGTCACTCAGAAGAAGAGAGCAAGTTTGTCGCGTTTGTCATATAGTTCTTTATTCTCGTTGGTGTATCTCTATAAAGACACCAACAAGACCAGCAGCTCTACATTCATCTTGCCTTGCATCTTCCTCGTCTTATTTCTTCCCGGCAGAGTGTAGATGCTGTATATCTTCTTCGCCGTTACGTATGTGTACTCGGCAAGACCGTTTTGTGTTTGAGCGCCCCCAAGTTGTGTTTTACTAGCCCCTTTCACACAGCACTTTGAACCCGGCAAATTGCCGGCAAATTGCCAGAGTGCCTTCTGTGTGAACGCAAACACGACCCGGGATTGGTGGCGGGATCGATCCCGGGTTGGGGACCTAGTAACATTGCCGTGTTCAGACCCGGAACGCGCGCTGCGTGTAATCGCAGTGGGAACGCCCTCCAGCGTCACGCGTCTGAAACATGAATGAAATCAGTCAATGGAGAGAATGAGCGTACGGCGAGTGACTTCATCGACCAAGAAGCTATAAATATCCCCTGAGCCCACAACACGCCAGCTTAAATGTTACTGAAGCAAGCGACCCAAGGGGATGCCAGAAGAATGGCAGGACACGCAGTGTCCGTCCCTTCGGGGAACTAGGGTTACATACGTAATCCGGGACGTTCCCCTTCAGGGTCTACCGCTGCGTGTAATCGCAGTGGGAACGCAATACCCACATCCCCATACGACCAAATCCCCGTCGTGTGTCATTAGGAGACGCAAGTCGACGAGAGAACCTGAGCCCCGGGAGTGGAGCTAAGGTCAAGGGAATAAAATCTGACGAAAGTGTGAAGTGAGGACCAGCCTGCCGCATCACAAACGTCCTGAAGGGAAGCTCCTGAAAGAAGAGCTGTAGAAGCAGCCATACTTCCGGGTGTAATGAGCCTTTACAGCCAAAGGTGAAGGCTGATGGGTCGAACCATAAGCAAGCGAGATGGCCTCGACCACCCACTTGCTCATCCATTGCTTAGATGCAGGACACCCTTTCTTAGGTGACCCAAAACAGACGAACAGTTGTTCCGATCTCCTCCACAGGGCAGCTCTGTGGACGTAAGCATCTATAGCCCTAACTGGGCACAGCAAATTAAGTTTCTCCTGGTCTGACGTCAGAAAAGGCGGAGGACAGAAAGCCTGCAGAACTATAGGTCTAACAGAAACAGTTGGAACCTTAGGAACATAACCCGGTCTCGGACAGAGAAAGGCCTTAACCATACCAGGAGCAAATTCCAGGCACGAGGGAGCCACCGAAAGTGCTTGAATATCTCCTATTCTTTGTAGAGACGAGATAGCAAGAAGAAGGATAGTCTTTAGGGTAAGAAACTTTTCCGAAACTTCCTCGATGGGCTCGAAAGGAGCTAGGGAGAGACCTTCTAAGATGATGCCCAGATCCCAAGCTGGTACCCTTGTGCGAACTGCAGGCCTCAGCCTCAAGGTGCCACGAAGGAAGCGAGATATAAGTGGGTGTCTCCCTAGGGAACCTCCACTTGAAGGGGCGTGGTAAGCAGCTAAGGCCGCCACATACACCTTCAGTGTGGAGTGGGATAACCCTGTGGAGAGACGGTCCTGCAGGAAATCCAGCACTGTACCAACCGGGCAGTTAACTGGGTCCTGCTGGCGCTCTCCACACCAAGAGGTGAAAAGTTTCCACCTCGCGGCATATAACTTCCTCGTGGAGGGAGCTCTGGATTGGAGGATGGTCTCAACGACCTCAGTCGAGAGACCAGCATCTATGAGCTGGGCCCCCTCAGAGGCCAAGCCCACAGCCTCCATAGTTCTGGGCGGGGGTGAAGGATCGACCCACTCGCTGGAGAGAGCAGATCTCTCTTGATCGGTATCTCCAGGGGAGAGCAGTCGAGGAGAGACACTAGGTCCGCAAACCATACTCGGGCCGGCCAGAATGGGGCTATTAGCAGGAGACTGAGCCCATCCCGGCGAACCCTCTCCAGAACTCCCGGGAGCAGAGCGATCGGGGGAAAAGCATATAGTCTTGACCTCGGCCACGGATGTACCATCGCATCCAACCCCAGAGGGGCTGGCTGGCTGAGAGAGAACCACAGTGGACAGTGTGATGTCTCTCGGGACGCAAATAGGTCTAAACTCGGCACGACCATAATGTTCCCATAGGAGCTCCACCAACTCGGGGTTAAGACTCCATTCCCCGTGCCTCGGCCCCTGCCTCGACAGGATGTCTGCTCCCTGATTCAAATATCTGGGGAGATAAATAGCTCTGAGAGAGAGAATTTTCCCCTGGGACCATAGAAGGATCTGACGTGCCAGTTTGTAAAGCGGGCGAGAACGCAGACCCCCCTGATGGTTGATATACGAGACCACCGATGTGTTGTCTGTCCGGACAAGAACATGATGGCCCCTTAGGTCTGGGAGGAAATGTTTCAGAGCCTGAAACACTCCCAACATCTCTAGACAATTTATGTGCCACAAACGATGATGGTCCCCCCACAGACCCCGAGCTGGGCGACCACTCATGATCGCCCCCCAACCCGTGAGAGAGGCATCTGTCGTTAGCATAACGCGACGACAAGGAGCCCCAACACGGGACCTTGGGACAGAAACCAAGGATCTTTCCACATAATCAGGGCGCGAAGACACCGTCGCGAACTCACGATCATGTGAAGTGGATTTCCCCTCAGGGAGAATCCCTTGGTTCTGAGCCACCACTGTAACGGTCTCATGTGCAAGAGGCCAAAAGGTATCACGTTGGACACAGCTGCCATGAGACCTAACAGTCTCTGGAACTGTTTTACAGTGGATGACTGGCCTAGCTTGACCTGATCTACTGTGGCAAGAATCCAATCAATACGAGCAGGTGACAATCGTGCCTGCATCGTCGTCGAATCCCACACTACACCTAGATAAGTGGTTCTCTGTAATGGAGAAAGAACACTCTTCTTGGCGTTGAGCCTCAGCCCCAGTCTCTTGATGTGAGCGAGAACAACATCTCGGTGCCGAACCGCCTGTTGTTCCTATTGAGCTAAAATCAACCAATTGTCTATATAATTCAGAATGCGGATGCCCTGTAGCCTCAGCGGGGCTATAGCAGCATCCATACACTTCGTGAACGTCCGGGGTGACAGTGATAGGCCGAATGGAAGAACCCGATATTGATACGCTTCACCCCCGAAAGCGAACCTCAGGAAATTCCTGTGTTGAGGGAGGATAGATACGTGGAAGTAAGCGTCCTTTAGATCTATCGTGACAAACCAGTCCTCGGATCTGATTTGTGACACGATCTGCTTGAGAGTGAGCATCTTGAATTTGAGCTTCCCTACAGCACAATTTAAGAGACACAGATCTAAAATGGGACGCAGCCCTCCGTCTTTCTTCGGAACGATAAAGTACCGGCTGTAATATCCTAACTCCCTGCTGGGTGGAGGAACCCGCTCTATAGCTCCTTTTAGCAGCAGAGTTTTTACCTCCTGTTCTAAAACCAGAGCCTGCTTGGGGCCCACCACTGTGGGCAGGACCCCTCTGAAACGAGGTGGACGCGTTCTGAACTGAATAGCATACCCGTTCTTTATAGTATTCAGGACCCACTGAGAAACATTGGGGAGCATCTCACATTCCGCCAGAAACTCTACTAAGGGAACCAGCCTCTCGAGGCTGGCCTCTGGATGAACATCCCGAGTGACAGACACAGCGCCCTGTAACATACTGGCAGGGAACAGCTGATCTGGGCACTCCACAACCCTCCTCGGAGGGGGCGAGCGTCCCTCGGGAAATCACTCGCCGGGTCTTTCTACGCCCTGTATAGGCAGGGTTAGTAGAACAGACCCCTGAGGGCATCGGGAGAGACAGGGCACCATGATATTGTGCAGCGAACTCAAGTCTTTCCCGATGGGGACCACCCTCAGAGTCCTGGCGTTTAACACGTCAGGATTTCTTCGACGCGGCCTTCCTAGCGACAATGACTGTCCTCAGATCAGCCCTGCCCCGAGAAGGTCGCCCCGGAGAGCGCCCCGCCTCGTCCCTCCAGTTTCTCTGCGGGGGGGCACGAGACACGACACTCCGCTTCTGCTGCGTTCTTTTTAAAGAAAAGCTCGGCGGCTGGGACTGCCCTCGCTCAGCAGCCCCAGCAACACGCACTTTAAGGGGAATAAATTTATGAAAAGCAGCTGCCTGTTTTTTCTCTTCCTGGAACCTCTCAGTGACAGAATGAAGAGTGTCACCGAAGAGGCCCACAGGCGAAACGGGAGCATTTAAGAGAAGAGTCTTATCTTTTTCTTTCATCGAAGTCTGACTCAGCCACAAATGTCTTTCTGTGGCCACCATTGCTGCCATAGACCGGCCAATAGACTTAGCAGTCTCCCTGGTGGCCCTGAGAGTAAGATCAGCCGCCTACCTTAGTTAATTAATCATATCAGCAGAAATTTCACCCCCATCACACGCATCTTTGAGCAGGTCGGCCTGATAAGCCTGCAAAATGGCCATTGTATGTAAACATGCAGCCGCCTGCCCCGCCGCTGAATAAGCCTTCCCCACTAGAGCAGAAGTATTTTTTAAAGGCTTTGAAGGAAGAGCCGCTGCTTTAAGTGAAGACGCCGAAGCAGGAGAGAGATAGCTAGCGAATGTCTCTTCCGCCTTTGGCATCGTCACATAACCAGCAGTTTTTGCACCAAAAATATTACCATATGCATTAGACTGGTTGGTGTAAATTCTACTAGAAACAGGTCTAACCCAGGTCTTTGACACCTCAGCGTGAAGATCAGGGAAGAATGGTAAGCACCGGCGAGAAGGCTGAGGTCGTGCAGACAGAAATCTATCATCTAGTTTGCTTTTGTTTCTAGACTCCTGCCTATCAGTTGGCCACTCAATGCTGAGCTTTTCAACAGCACGAGATAAAACATACATCAGCCCCTCTTCAGCAGTATACTGGAGTGACAAACCAGTTTCCTCTGATGTAAAACTCTCGACATCCAGCTCCTCAGAACTGGATAATCTCAAATCAACATCATCATGTGCCTCAACTCGGGCAGAAGTAACCGCCGCAGCGCGTGCTTCCAGAGCCGGGTGTGAGGCACTGGATCCCGCCGGAGATAGCTGAGATAGGGCAGGGCCCGTCTCAACGTCGCCAGTGAGATCCATCTGCGAGCCCCAAGACAAGCGCCGCCTCAACAGAAGCGGGACCCGAGCCCTGGGGAGCTCGCAGCATACCGCTCTCCTCAAAGAGCGATCGCCGCGAGCGCAGAGTTCTCAATGGGAAACACTCGCAATGCTGACAATCGACTCCCTCGAGAGCCGACTGGGCATGCTGCACTCCCAAACAAGCAACACATAACTCGTGTGAATCCCCACCAGTGATATATCGTGTACAGGGGGAAACACACTTCCTATATTGCTGCTCGCTAGTCACTTTTTGTTTGCTCATATTGTTTTTTTTATATATATATTAATATAGTGAAAAACTCCTGCCTAACACAGACAAACACAATCGACAGATTTCAGACACATACAGAGCTTGCTGAAGTAACAAAAGCTGGCGTGTTGTGGGCTCAGGGAATATTTATAGCTTCCTGGTCGATGACGTCACTCGCCGTACGCTCATTCTCTCCATTGACTGATTTCATTCATGTTTCAGACGCGTCACGCTGGAGGGCGTTCCCACTGCGATTACACGCAGCGGTAGTCCCTGAAGGGGAACACATGTTGCTGTGTAAAATCCAGCCGTGTTAACACAGTAAAATTCTCAGTGTTAAACAGACATTGCTCAGTTTTCATATGGTTCCAATCTATAGAGAGTAAAAGTAACACTGAAGCAATGTTGCAGTAAGTGAAATAAAATAGATTCACAAAAGTGAGGATTGAGCATTAGATATGACAACTGCGGTTAACAAGCAGAATCACAGAAGATAAGAGGAACAGCAAGAACAGAAAAGGGAAGAAGTGAGTAGAAACACAACAATTACAACTGTCTTACAACCACACGGCCTTAGATGAAAGCAACTGCAAATAAAATCTATATCTCACCAGAGGATGATTAAACAACTCCAAAAACAGCATTACCATAATCACTTATTATAAACCAGTTTGGCTTTATTTATTTCTTATGGTACAGGTACATGTACAAAGGTTGTTGAAGCCCTTTGGTTGGGGAATTGACTTTGGTTGAATTAATTCTCTCTCAGCGATTTTTGAAAGTGCATACTATTACTATTGTCAACAATAATTCATGCTATCACTATTGTCAGCAATAATTCATGCTATCACTATTGTCAACAATAATTCATGCTATCACTATTGTCAACAATAATTCATGCTATCACTATTGTCAACAATAATTCATGCTATCACTATTGTCAATAATAATTCATGCTATCACTATTGTCAACAATAATTCATGCTATCACTATTGTCAATAATAATTCCTGCTATCACTATTGTCAACAATAATTCATGCTATCACTATTGTCAACAATATTTCAAGCTTGTACCTTTTAATACAGTTTTTTTTTAATCAGTGACTGACAGCTGGATTTTTAGCTGGTTATTGAACAAACTGCTTATGATTATGCTTTTATTAGGCATTTTTCTTGGTTTTCATATCTCTAAATGTTTTTATTTTGCAATGTACACAAGCTCTTGTTAACTGATTTTAACTGTTTAATTTGTGTACAGATCTTTTAAAACAGGAGACAATTCCTTTGATGCTTTGAATGTTTTACCAGTTTACTAGTGACATTTATTAATAATGTAATCATAACTAAAACAACTAAAATTTTCAGTACTTTTAGCAGAGGGAGTAAATGGAAATACAATATAATTCAATAAATCATGTTTTAACCTTGTATTGTTGTTCCTTACATCAATAATGTGTTAAATATAGAAATATGCAAGCAAAAACAATGCGTCACAATTCTGAGAGGGAGAATCCAGACGCAGAATAGGCGGGTGGTAATATGTATTAACAATAAAATACACACAGCACAAGATTAGTGAGGCGGGAACAAAGTCCAAACAATAGGGGAAAGACGCAATGGGAGAACTGGCTGGTCTGGGATGAGACTGTACCAATCGCGATGGCCAATGACGGAGAAAAGTCAGTGGCTCAGGGAAGCAGAGGCTTGAGACCAGGGACAGGGCAGAAGCCCTCACAAGACAAGACCACAAGAGATGACAAAAACGATAAACGAGCAAGAATAAAAACTATGACTAGAGAAAACAAAATAAAGAAACTAGAAACAAGTGGAATTAGAAAATAAAAAAGAAAACAAAGAAATCTAAAAAAATAACGTTAGCTTGCAAACAAGAGGAAAGTAAAATAAATAATTTCTAGAAATAAGTGACTGGAGCTGCAAACTAAAGACAAAAAACAAGACTGCAACCTTGCAGGGAACTAGATAAAAGACTTGATAGCAATTAATTCAAAATCAAATGAGAAACTACAATTAAGGCCTGGGAGAACTAAAGCAAAATAAAGACTGAAACTAGACTAGAGTAAAAACACACACACAGGAACAAAGAAAAACTAGAATTTATCAAAAATAAATAAATACAGACTACGCTAGATTGTCAGGAAAAGACTAAACGTAGCAATAGCTAACAAGACCCATAGACACAAGAAAGCCAGGTGCACACAAAAGGCATACAACGAACCAGCAAAGACATGAGAACAATATAAAGGAGCAAAATATAAAAGAGCAGCACATTCAAATCAGGTGCACAATCAAGCAAACAAGGACTAGACAAGGGCTGAATCTGAAATCTCCCCATATACCCTCAAATAGGGCACTATTAAAGGGGACAGCAATTTGTAGTGGACTAACGTAGGGAATAGAGATTGGCGATTTCGGATTTGGCCCAGGAATAAACAAGGGGGTGTGGTATCAGAAAACAAGGAGATGGGACGAGAGACTCACATGGACAAACAAAGACAGAGCCATGTACTCAAGACAAACAAAGACAAAACAGACAAGTCTGTCGGGGCAGGACCCTGACACAATGCTTGTCCCCAAAACACTGCTTTCATAAAGACAGCTGGCCTGCTCACACTCAACCCTAAGACCATGCTGGTAAACCAGCTTCACCAGCTCCGTTTTACTTCAGATCAGGATGAATATGCTGGTCCACCAGCCAGACCAACATAAACCAGCACTATACCAACACTATACCAGGAACCCATGCTGGTTTATGCTGGATATTTCAGCAGGGTTGGTGTTGGTATCATTATGATCTACTTTCTGAGCTACAGGGAAGACTTCACTTTTTTATTTAAATGACAGTGTTGACAGCATGATTCCCTTGGAACATGTTAATGGATGAAATGTATAACTGAATGTTGCTTTGGGCAAAAGCATCTGCCAAATGTGTAATTGTTGAATGAACATACTAAAGGAAACCTTATACACCATTACTATAGTGTTAAATCATTTAAATAGAAACTAATGCATACTGAAAACATCCCACCCTTACTTGTATGTTGAGAGCAGTTTTCACCTGAAGAAACTGGTGAAAGTATGAAATCAGAATTTTCATAGATTGAATCCATTTGATGAGCTTGACAGAAGACGTGTCCGCTGAGACTTGAGTGATGCTTGAGTTTGTTCAGAATAAGGAAGTCCTTATACTAGAAGTTATGAATCTGACAAAAAAATTGGGCAATGTTTGACTACCTCTAAAAAACAAGGTATAATTATATGTTTGTGTTCTCCAAAAGTGAAGAATGAGGCTGATTTCTATTGATACTGATTACTATTACAACCCCTAACATTAAGCATACAATCTCATATTGTTGGCATTTAAATTTTGCTGCAGCAGATTTTGAAACCTTTTAAAATAAATTTCAACAATTTCAAGCCACATTGTGTCACATATGGATTGGGCAATATTGCACTTCAGTATATGTATATACTGTATATATGTATATACCGTAAGTTCATATACATGACAGATGTTGGAGGATCATTCTGTGATACTTTTGTATCTTTTTTTAAGCTTGATGCTGGTAATTATTCACTGCCACATAGATATAAATAGACGAGCACGAGCAGAACATAAAAAAAATATATATTTTGTGGTCTAAAAAAGAACAATATGCTGCATTCGAACAACACCAGGGTGAGTAAATAATGAGCATTTTTAGGGTGAACAAACCAACTTTGTTTTGTTAAAACTAGAACTCAATGTTATGGCTGTAAAAAGACTGAAATCATTTAAAACAAAGCAGATTTTTATGAAACACATCCAGCTACTTTTTAAGAAAATAAAACAAAATAAATAATAATTCTCTGTAACATAATGGTATATAAAGACTACGGACAGATTTATTCCTGCTGCATTGTTCTTTATGTTTCTCCAAGACTTTTCCCTGTTTTCATCCCTTCAGATGTTTCACACAATCAAACCAATATCAGACTAGATGCAGTAATAAAATATAACATTTATTCATTTGTTACACTTCCCAAGCAATTTATTATACTAGAGCCTTTAATAAAGAAGACAAAAGACATTTCATTAGGGAAGTATTTTGGAGAAAAGAACAGAGAAATACAAAGTGACAGAACAGGCAAAAGATGCATAGTCTACAAAATGCAAAACTTTCAGATTATAAGTGATTAAATTCCATTCTGTTTTTCACACAAACCTATAAAATGGCCTCAAAAGAGTTAGCGCACATTACATTTACAGTATTCATTTAGCACATAAATCTTATATTTACACTAAAAAAATGCTGGGTTGTTTTAACAAATAGGGTTAATGAAAGAAACAACCATTGTGTAAAAAAGAAAAGAAAAAAGAACTGTACCATGATGTACATTTTAGGATTACTAACTTCTGCTTCTAGCTAGCATGTTGGCAAACTATCGTGAGGTGAGAGAAATCTTTCGAGACCTGTTGTTGTTTTGTGTACAGAGGTTACCGGGGAAACGGCTTTATTTCTGCTGACCAGTGTAGTTTATTTAATTAAAACTAAGAATACCTAAAAGGTAACACTTTACTTAAAGGGGTGTGCATAAGACTGACATGACACCTTCATAACCATGACATGACATATGTCATGAATATGAAGTAGGGTTTATGCATGTTTATGATAACTTTCATTAAGTGTTATGAAGGTGTCATGTTAGTCTTATGCACACCCCTTCAAGTAAAGTGTTACCGAATAGAATATCAAGTAGGCTACCTACAGCTTGAAAAGCATAACCTGAGGCTCAACCATCTATGGAATTCTTGGTATTTTTAATTGTTTTTCTTCCTTAGTATATTTGTGACCTGTGAAAACAGGGATCCTATTTGTTGTGTCAATATAATCAAAGAAAATACATTGTAGAACAAAAAATAATTTTTTTGTTCTACCCTCTTTTGCCAACCCTCTACAAACCCCAATACAATCCCAACTTTGTCACACAGAACAATTCAAAATAAAGCATAAAGTAAATTACACAAATAACCCCAAAATCATATTACATAAAAGTATAACAAACTTAATATACTCCAAACCAAAAATGAATTCCACTGCAAACTTAAATCATGCAAATCAGTAGCTAATTTGTTTTATAGACCAATTTCGAGCCGACGTCACAGTTACGTCACGGCGCTAGCTGGAGGCAAAACAAACGGAAAACTGCAGGCGGCCAATACAAACCAGCACAGATTCGGCTACATAATAAGGAGCTTAAATTGTTATTATTTTTATTAAATGTCATCTTGTTGTGTTGTTGGGTGCAAGAATCAATGAAACATGAATATGCTGTATCTGGAATTTTTATTTCTAGAAAATATTCACATCATTAAAATTGCACCGTAATGTCACTCTTTACATTGTCGTCTTCTCGGCGCTGGCTAGGCAGAACTGCGGATCGTACCACACGAGTCTTGTACATGACCATTCAGCACATAGTTATAGGTATCTAAAGATTTATATGCCCTCAGTTTCTCTTTACACTCGGTTTCTCTATCGGATAGGTGTAGAAGTCAGGCCACTAATGTTAACGTTAATCCTGTCAGATCGTCCATTGAGTGAGCGTGTAACGGCTACGGGTCGGCCAATCTGGTTCCGTACATTAAAATTAACTTTTGCAAATAACAATTGCGGTCCTGGATTAAGATAAAATCGGATTTTCTTCAGTCATTGTTAAAAAACAAGCTAACTATCTTGCATGCTAACGTTAGGGAAGCGGCCAGAGGGATCATTCTGCCTCCACCTAAGCTCCGCCCACAGAAAAACGTCACCATGTTTACCAACTGAAAATTGGTCTATACCACGGGCTGTTTAAATACTCGATTCTGATTGGCTGGAAGGTGTGCAGTAAAACCGTTTAATGCAGAGGTAGTTTGATTACAGTTCGAAATTAATCCGCTACTATAAACATTGGTAACCATAGTAACACAGTCCCACTTGCAAACAGCGTGAGAGACACCGTTTAACTTATTTAGGGTAAATGGTTTTGAGAAATGGGCCCAGGCACAATACGAAATAGAAGATTTAGAGACTTGGAGAAGACGTTGAATGACAAAAAGCGGCACAAAGAATTAACACCGACAGAGCTAGATAAGACCGAAGACGACAAAGATGAGGTCAATACGAAAAAGACAACTAAATGGGCAGTTAACACTTTCAGTGACTTTTTGCGCCAAAGACAGAACAACTGTGTTTTCGAGACCTAGGCTACTCTGCTTCTCTTTAAAATGAGACATTGCGGGAGTTTTATGCCTCTGTTCAGTTGTTAACGTTACCGCTGGACGCGAATACAGTGTTGCAAGTTTGATATGTCTCAGAGCAGGTATAAACCGTCACGTTACAAAATATACAAGATTGCCTTGTCATTGTCAGTGTTGCCTGTCATTCATAAATAATTGTAATAAATCCATTAAAGAATCATTAAGTTAGCTATATGCTTAAGCAACGAGGGGACTGTAACTTAGACTTTAAAGAAGAGACGCACACAGGCAACTTGCGCACGCATCCCCTTTCTGTTCCTTCTCTTTCAGTTCTCTCTCTCTCTCTCTCTCTCTCTCTCTCTCTTTTAATAATGAATTTAAATAAATATGATAATTCATTCAAATAAAAAGCAATCCGATGGCTCTACTTTATTTAAAGTGGACGGAGTAGAACTAACGAGCCGTAACTTAAGAAAATAACCATCATTTTTACACGTCTGTTAAAAAATTAGGTTTCTCTTTATTTTGATGGTCCCTTTAACACATTCTGTTAAATATAAGTAACCTTGCACCTACATGTTTACTAACTCTCATTAGAGTGTTAGTAAAGTAGGCTATTAGTAGTGTTCTGTCCTCACTAGACGTGACACTTCTCTATCCAGCTAGACAGACAGTGAACAGGCGAGATGTTGATTCATGGATTTTAATCTTCCATTAGCTTTCATGAATCTTTTCTCATTAAACTTTAACATTGTAAAACTGTAAACAAACATAGAAAATACAGCAATTAGAATTGTACATTCAAAGTGCATAGCTGACTGAACAGTATTACTGCCTATAATAAAGCACTTAATTGAAACATTAAATCAACATATTACGCATTAACATTACATTGTCATGTGCATTTGATAATTATATTCCTAGTTTTAGGTAATAGCTTGTAATCACGGAAACCAAATTAGCCTAATTATCATAACAAAAGATCGCTAACATACGGCGCTAACTAATGCTCACGTATTGCACAATCACTTTACGTCACATTTGCTTCTCTGAATTTACTGACAAACATGTTAAACTTACTAAACGTCAAATTTATATGACAAATAATAGACAACTTACAGCCTTATGCGAGCCAAACCTTCACCGTACGAGCAGCACTTCAGCCATGACACTTTACAATGAACTCAACTCGACGCAAGTCATACGGAAGTTAACATACACAATCTCGCCACAAGAGGGCGCTTAAAGGTTGACATATAACCAGATCAACCTGTCTTTGACAATTAAACTGAACCATTACACTCCCGCCTGGTATAAATGATTTATACCACTATTTTATACTAATCAGTCTTTGTATCACTACTTTGGGGAAGCAGGAGAATAAGTTGAGTCACTGGGCGCAAGTAGACACGAGAAGTCCCTTGCTTTACAACTTTGACTTCCACTTTTCTGACCCTCTTGTCTTCGCTTGGGATGCTTTTAGTAATGAGTCCAATGGGCCATTCATTACGTTTGACTTGGTCATCTTTCAACAAGACTACGTCCCCTACTTGAATGTTATCTTTGTCCTGTGGCCATTTCCTTCTGGGCTGAAGCACTGACAGATATTCTTGTCTCCAGCGCTTCCAAAAGGTGTCTGCAAGACCTTGAACGTGTTGCCATTGCTTTTTATACATGTCTTTTAAATCGAATGTCCCTTCAGGAGCGGGAGCAGCTCCTGCCTTTGGAGTTAGAAGCATAGACGGTGTCAAAATAGTTGGTGAGTCTGAATCAGTACTTATGGGAACCAATGGACGAGCATTAATGATTGCCATGACTTCTGCCATTAATGTTGTGAGGACCTCATGGGTAAGTCGAGTCGGACCTGACTGCAGTAACATGGCGTCTAGAATGCGGCGAGCGATGCCAATCATCCGTTCCCATGAGCCACCCATATGTGATGAGTGAGGCGTGTTGAATGTCCATGTGCAACCTTCGTTGCTGAGGTAATCTTGAATCTCAGGGTGATCTGTACTGATTTTTAACTCCTTACAGGCTCCAATAAAGTTGGTGCCACAGTCTGATCTGAGAACTTTGGAAGGGCCTCTAACTGCAAAAAACCTTCTCAGTGCATTAATAAAGCATGAGGTAGACATAGATTCAATTACTTCTATGTGTACTGCACGAGTCCCTAAGCAACTAAATAAAACTGCCCAGCGTTTGCTCTCTGCAGCCCCACCCCTAGTCTTGCGAGTGACTACACTCCAGGGCCCAAAAACATCTAAGCCGACCCTAGTGAACGGGGGCTCCATGGTAAGTCGATCTTCTGGGAGGTTGGCCATTTTTTGTTCTACAGGTTTTCCCCTAAGCCTACGACAAGTAACACACTGATAGATTACAGTTGAGACTAGTTTCCTGCCTCCAATTATCCAAACACCAGCAGATTGCAGCGCTCCCTCAGTGAGATGACGACCTTGGTGAGCGACGCCTTGGTGGTAATGTCTCACAAGCAGAGTTGACACATGATGCTTTTTAGGGAGTATCAGTGGGTGCTTCTCATCATACGGAAGATCGGCTAGAGAAGTCCGACCCCCCACTCTTAACAGTCCATCTGAGTCTATGAAAGGGTTTAGAGTCCACAAGGGGCTAGATTTTTGGATTCGTTCCCCTTTATTCAGTTTCGTAATGTCCTCTTTGAATGCATATTGTTGGACACTTGAGATGACTGTGAGTTTAGCTTGAGTTTGAGGATTTGTAGTGTTTTGATCTGAAGCCTTGGACTTTGTTCTAGCAAGAGTAATGAGCTTTGCCATACCCGTATGAGATGTTTCCATGAGGAGAATCGTTCGAACCGGTGCGGTCTGAGGGGTTCGATGCTGGCTTTAGTTGCATAGACATTCACTTCTGGTTGAATCTCTGAATCATGCTCTGGTTCTATTAGCTCAAACTCATTTGTATCTGCTGTAGATGAACACTGGGGCAGTTCATTCAACAAGAATGGGGGTCCGGTGAACCAGTATGTTTGTGGCAGTAGAAGTGCTGCTATTGGACGAGTAGCAACGTCTGCGGAGTTGTTTTCTGATGAGACATGATGCCACTGAGTTGGTACTGAAGATTTTCTGATTCTAGAGACTCTGTTCGCTACATAGACATAAAATCTTCTTGACATGTTGTAGATGTAACCTAATACAATCTTACTATCTGTGTAGTACTTTACAGCATGAAGCGTCAGGTCGATTTCTTGGCATATAAGCTCTGCCATTTCTGTAGCAAGGACAGCGGCGCATAGTTCCAGCCGTGGAATTGTGTGAGCTGGTTTTGGTGCTATTTTGGCCTTGCCCATGACAAATCCGGTGAGGTGCTGTCCCTGCTCATTGACAACTCGCAAGTAGGCGACAGCTGCTATCGCTGTGGATGAGGCGTCACAGAAAACACAAAGCTCCCTGTGTTGTGTTGAGGAAAGAGACAATGGTACGTACGGTCTGGGAATGTGTAGGTGCTCTAACTCGAGAAGAGAGTCTCTCCATACAGACCATAGTCTTTCTTTGGCTGGCGATAGGGGGTCGTCCCAGTCGCATGGTTCGGAGGTTAGTTCTCTTATGAGTGCTTTTCCCTGTATAGTTATAGGCGCAACAAAACCTAAGGGGTCGTACAAACTATTAACAGTGGAAAGCACGCCTCTTTTGGTGAATGGTTTTGGTTCTTTAGAGACTTGAAACGTGAAAGAATCCGATTCAAGACTCCAGCTGATGCCTAAACTTCTTTGCACAGGCAATGGGTCAGTGTCTAAGTCAAGGCTTTTGATGTCTTTTGCTAAGTCATTGGCTGGGAACGCCTCCATGACCTTGCTGCTGTTTGAGGCGATTTTGTGTAAACGCAGATTCGACTCCGCTAACATTTTCTGTGTTTTTTGCAGGAGAGAGATTGCTTCCAATTCAGTAGGAAGTGAGGTTAGACCGTCGTCTACGTAAAAGTTCCTGGTGACAAAATGCTCTGCGTCCTTGCCATATTCCTTCACACTGGCTTCAGCTGCCTTGCGGAGCCCATAGATTGCAACAGAGGGAGACGGACGGTTTCCAAAAACATAACTTTCATGCGATACTCGATAATCTCTTTTGTGACGTCATTGTCTTTAAACCAGAGAAATCGAATGAAATTGCGATGGTCTTCTCTTACTGTGAAACAGTAGAACATTTGTTCCACATCTGCTGTTATTGCGATGGGCTCTCTGCGGAATCTGATTAGAACCCCAAGCAAAGTGTTGTTGAGATCTGGGCCACTTAAAAGGACATCATTGAGCGCTACGCCCTCATGTTTGGCGCTCGA
The DNA here is from genome assembly GCA_036326025.1 of Chrosomus eos. Taxonomy (NCBI): domain Eukaryota; kingdom Metazoa; phylum Chordata; class Actinopteri; order Cypriniformes; family Leuciscidae; genus Chrosomus; species Chrosomus eos. The sequence goes on along the minus strand of CM070827.1, from coordinate 37,371,495 downwards.
GTCAAAAACTACACGGATTTGCTTGGGTTTCTGCGGGTGGTACACCCCAAACATGGGGAGATACCAACACTCCTCATTCAGCTGTAAAGGGGGGGCGACTTCTGCTTGCTTGTTGTCAATGACTTTTTGCATGAACTGTACAAAGTGCTCTCTCATATCAGGTTTTCTGTCGAGGCTTCGTTTTAGCGTGTTGAGTCTTTTTAAAGCCTGGTGTCGGTTATTTGGTAGACGTTGTCTGGGTGTAACAAAGGGAAGAGGTGCAACCCAGCTGTTTGTGTCATCCTGATACATTTCGTTCTGCATTATTGTGAGAAATTGTGCATCCTCTTGTGAAGGTGCTAACCTTTCATCATCTTCCTTCCTGATAAAGACAGTTTCCCCGAGATTGTCAGTTTGTCTTGCCTGGTAAGTATCTTTACAGCTCTGAATGTCTTTTGATTGACTTACAGAATTATCTTTTATTTGCAGGACATTGGTACATGGTCTGAGGTACGATGGACGACCGTTGAGCAGCGTGTTAGTTTTGTACGTTGCGACAGACTTTGGTTTGTGTGTGCCATTCAAACAGACATCTCCACAATAACCCAACCAAGGTCAAGGCGCTGGGCGAATGGTGCATCATGGGGACCATTGCACTGCTCTCTCACTTTGTGCAAACTCAGGATGTCTCTACCCAAGAGCAACAGGATTTGTGCATTTGAGTCTATGGGATGTATCTTGTGTGCGAGCGCCTTTAAGTGTGGGTGGTATCGGGCGACTTCAGGCGAGGGGATCTCTGAGCGATCCTCTGGGATCATGTCACATTCTAGCATCGCAGGCAGTGGCACCTTTATGTGACCATCCATAGACTCGACAATAAAGTCTTCAGCCTTTCTCCCTCTCATTTCCATGATACCTGAACATGTCTTTAAAGTATACACCTCCGTGCCTCCTTTAACACTGAAGAGGTCAAAAAAGTCAGAGCGTGCAAGAGACTGATTACTTTGTTCATCCATAACAGCATACAGGTTTATTGCCTTGTTCCTCTGACCTAATGGATACACTTTGGCTAGGCATATTTTAGCACAAGACCTTGAGCCGCGCTGTTCGCCACATACCTCTGTGCACATTGCTGTAGCTGCGACTGATGGTGTGCTGAGCTCAGGCTCCCCGCCATACTGTTTCACCTCTGTCGGTGGTGTGATGCTGTTAGGAGGAGGTGGGCCTGGATGTAGCACTGAATTGTGTCTTTCACTCCCACATTCTTTGCAGGTGGCTTTGATCTGACAGCTTCTGGCTTGGTGTTTGGTTGATGCAAAACACTTGAAGCAGATGTTGTTATCCTTCAGATATGTTTTTCTCTCTTCTAGGGACTTACTACGGAAACTACGACATTTTCTGAGGGGATGCGGCTTTTTATGCAAAGGACATTGTTTGTCAGGGTCCTCACTAACATCTGTTGTTTCAATACTCTGTCCTATTTCTGTCTTTTTCACTGAAATCATAGGGCGAGTACTGTTTTTAACAGGTCTGTCAAACTTGGACTGAGCTGCTGACAGAAATGAGAAAATAGGATCATTTCTTATGCGTGCTTGCTCCCGTACAAAGTTAGAAAAGGTAGAAAATGGTGGAAATGTGGCATTGTAATCTACCTTGTATTTGGATGCATGTGAGATCCATCTTTCTTGAAGAGAGTAAGGGAGCTTTTCCACTATGGGATTAACACCACGAGCTGTATCCAGAAAGGCTAACCCAGGTGAATAACCCTCTGCTTTAGCTAGTTGTAGTTCAAGTAAGAGGTCTCCTAGCTCTCTTAGTCTACTTGAGTCTCTAGGTGTAATCTTAGGGAAGTTTTCAACCTTTTGAAAGAGTGCATGTTCAATTACCTCAGGTGCTCCATAGGTTTCTTCCAAGCGCTGCCAGATCATTTTTAGGGCTGCAGAGACATCATTGATTTGAGCCGCACTGATTCTTTTAGCTTGTTGGTTTGACTTTGGTCCAAGCCATTTTACAAGTAGATCTAATTCTTCTTTAGGAGACAGGGACAAGTCTTTCGTGACATTCAGAAATGAGGATTTCCAGCTTCGGTAATTCTGTGGATCATCATCAAAGGTTTGCAAAGTGGCTGACACCAGTTCACGCCTCATCAGATATTTAGCCATATCATTTACCATAGATGTCTGCTGAGGATTTGTGGGCGTTGAGCTGAATGACTGGTGTTGGTGTTTGAGAACTGGAGGGGATATGTTAGGATGTGGCGTTGATGAGTATATGGATTGCCGTTGTTGTCTGTGCTCCGGGAATTTTTGCTTGATTACAGGGGTATTGTAGGGGGCTGGTGATGGTTCTGCGCCTGCATTATCATGTTGGTAGAAAGGGTTCATGATTGAGATTTGAGGCTGTGACGGCACTTGGCTGTTTTCCAAGAATACTTGGCTGTCAATGAAATTTTGAACCTTTTCCTTGGAATCCACAGGGTTGTCGCACAGATGTTCTTGACTGTGCGGCTGTTGTTCTTCAAACTGTGCGGCTGCTTCTAGTATCTCTGCTTCTGCCGCTGCGGCTGCCGCTTCTTTCTTTATCTTTAAAATATGTAGCTGAGCCTGCATTTCAGCTTGTTGTTTCATTACTTCAGCTTCCTCCTCTGCATAGACCACCTGCGCTTGTACAGCCTCGGCTTTGGCTCGTGCTTTGAGAGCTGCTACGCTTGCAGATGACCTGGTAGATCGTGATGAGGAAGTTGAGCAACGGGATCTCGTTTCCAGTACCTCCTCTTGTACTTTTAGCATGAGACTCCCTGGCTGTCGTTGGGATTGCGGATCCAATGGCTGCCACATGATGACTGAAATTAACAGCTTCTGAAAGGCGTTGTCTGCTGATAATAAGGCTTTTTACTGTTCTATCCTCACTAGACGTGACACTTCTCTATCCAGCTAGACAGACAGTGAACAGGCGAGATGTTGATTCATGGATTTTAATCTTCCATTAGCTTTCATGAATCTTTTCTCATTAAACTTTAACATTGTAAAACTGTAAACAAACATAGAAAATACAGCAATTAGAATTGTACATTCAAAGTGCATAGCTGACTGAACAGTATTACTGCCTATAATAAAGCACTTAATTGAAACATTAAATCAACATATTACGCATTAACATTACATTGTCATGTGCATTTGATAATTATATTCCTAGTTTTAGGTAATAGCTTGTAATCACGGAAACCAAATTAGCCTAATTATCATAACAAAAGATCGCTAACATACGGCGCTAATTAATGCTCACGTATTGCTTTACGTCACATTTGCTTCTCTGAATTTACTGACAAACATGTTAAACTAACTAAACTTCAAATTTATATGACAAATAATACACAACTTACAGCCTTATGCGAGCCAAACCTTCACCGTACGAGCAGCACTTCAGCCATGACACTTTACAATGAACTCAACTCGACGCCAAGTCATACGGAAGTTAACATACACAATCTCGCCACAAGAGGGCGCTTAAAGGTTGACATATAACCAGATCAACCTGTCTTTGACAATTAAACTGAACCATTACAAGTAGACTGGTAGGGTTAGGATTAGAAGTTGACATGTAGTTGCAAAATTACTTATAGTCAGTAGAGTGTTTGTTGGAGGACCATCACAATAAAGTGTTAGCAGATATTAAGCAGAAAGTCTACTTATAATCTAATGAGAGTTAGTTGACATATAGTTGCAAAGTTACTTATAGTCAACAGCACGTTCAAAAGGGACCATCAAAATAAAGTGTTACCAAAAAGTAAAAAAAAAAACCTCCGCTTCGCGTCGGGTGGTTCTTCGCCTCTACGTCGTGCATTAAAATCCTTTAATGCATGGCTAGCCGTGGATTATCCCTTACTTAAAGCATCGATATAGCATGAGTACAAAAGTTGGCTGGCAACATGAGGCTGGGAAGTGATATACAAACAAAGAAAAAGTAGAAAAAAAGAAGAAAAAAAGGAGTAAAAACTCGCCAGCTTAGTCCAATTCATAACATCCATAAACTCATTGTGCTGGAGGCATACAGCTCACACATGCAGGTTCTGGCTAGTTGGGGAAATCAAACAAAACAAACACAAGAGGAACAGCGATCAACTAAACCTAATACAAAAAACAAAAACACAATTAACAATACCCTTCTTTATGAATCTTTATGAGTCTTTATGAATGTTTATGTTTATGTCATTCGGTAAATTATGACACTTTTAATGCAAAGTTGACATTGTTTAAAATGTCTTTGTTATGACAACTTGACATTAACAAAGACAGAAATGTCTTTGTTATGACAACTTGACATTAACCAAGAAATCATAACCTGTCAACCTGTCACAACTTGCCGTCATGACTCCATTATAACTGTGTCATGAATATTTTACTTGTCCTCAAGTAAAGTGGAACACATTGTACTAGTTATAAAGATGTCATTAAGGGTTATTACACTGTCAAATGCTTTAAGTTTAATAATTAAACCTGCTATGACATATTTGTGACAGGTCGACAGGTTATGATTTCTTGGTTAATGTCAAGTTGTCATAACAAAGACATTTCTGTCTTTGTTAATGTCAAGTTGTCATAATCAAGACATTTTTGTCTTGGGTAATGTCAAGTTGTCATAACAAAGACATTTTAAACAATGTCAACTTTGCATTAAAAGTGTCATAATTTACAGAATGACACTTAATGACAACAGTCATAAACATTCATAAAGACTCCTTCATGTTCATGACAGGTGTTATGTCATGTTTATGACAGTGTCATGTCAGTCTTATGCACACCCCTTCAAATATAGTGTATTACCAAAAAGGTCATTATACCTGCAACACAGCAACTTTTGTAACCCCGGACTAATTTCCAAGATCAAAATAGGAACGGGCGAGACCAACGGCCTACAAATCCACGATGTTTGCATCTGATGTAAAACAATGCACGATGTAAAACAATTCCCTAATTTAGTATAACAAGGCTTCATAAATATGAAACAAAACAATCCATATTTATTTAGCCTACCTGCTCACCAGACCATGTCCATACCAACCAACATGGAAGTGTTACCGGACAGCACGATGTTTGTGTCTGCATTAAAAACATCTAATTCAGTGAAAGAGGCTTCGTAAATATAAAAGCAAACAGTCAATATTCGCTTGGCCTCTGCTCACCCAGACCTCATCTGTGCACCAACTCACAAAGAAGTGCTACCAAACAGCACACTTCCAGACAAAAGATTGGACTTCCTCTTTAGGCCTTCCTTCAGGTGCCTGGTTAAAAACACTCGACCTACCTGGCCACAGCAACTAATTAACTGTAGTAACTAATTGCCCCCTCTTCGGCTACATTTGGAAGTATATTTTTGACAGATTGTTTTGTAACGATCATTCTCAGAGCGTGGATTCAGGATGCCAGGACTCACCGGAGGCTGTCCTCTAAAGAAAAACTCTCTACATTCATCAAAAGTTTCTAGAACATCAGACTTGACGAAAGGACAGCTGAACGCCAGCAGCAAGTGGTTGTAGAAACATAAATGCTTTTTAAACCAACCTTTAGTTCTACAAAAAGTCTTGCAGTTCAGTCAACCTCTATTCTCAAATAGTTTAGCAGCGAAGATGTCTTTAACACTGATGTTCACACATCTAAACCTGTGAACCCTCATACTATAGATGCGTGACTTCTTTCACGTCACTACAAGCGCTGCAACATTTATTTTATGGCATTTGGAGTCACTTCTTATTATTGTCCTAAGACCTAGTGTTCTTTTGTGACCTGATCTGTGTCTTTTGCAAATAATTGGCAATATTTCTATATCTTTGGTTCACTTCTTGAGTTTTGCCAAAATCACTGAGACGATTGATGTGACATGTTCAACACATAAATAAAACTGTAGACACAAGTATTATTCTACATGATTTGAAAGCATTTATTTGTATGGCTTTGAAGTGGTCAAATGGTAAATGGTAAATGGACTGCATTTATATAGCGCTTTCATAGACCCAATGGCCACCAAAGCGCTTTACATGTTGCCTCTCATTCACCCATTCACTCACACATTCATACACCGACGGCGGTGTCAGCCGTACAAGGCGCCATCCAGCTCGTCGGGAGCAGCTGGGGTTAGGTGTCTTGCTCATGGACACCTCGACACTTGGTCAGGTGGAACCGGGGATTGAACCACCAACCTTTCGATTTGTAGACAATCTACATGAACCACTGAGCCACTGACGCCCCAACGTCAAATAAATAACAGGGTCAGAAAAAATAACAGAAATCTGTTATACTCTTTTTATTTCATACTAACTCTACATTTTGTCACGGTACACACACACACACAAACAAACAGGTAAGTTCCAAGAGCAGTAATTTATTTGGGTAATCCACACTAACAATAGTTCAGGCAGGGGGTCAAAGTCCATAATATCAATCCAAGACAGAAACAGGCAGACTACAAGGTGGTGTGACGAATAACAACTCCATAACAAACACTAAACAGGCAGGGTATATAAACACACAGAACATGACAATCATGATGGGGAACAGCTGAGTGCAATGAACAGTGATGAGCGCAGACAAGGTGAAGTCCCTTCGGGCGGCCACAGCGGTGAAGACCCTTCGGGCGGCCAGGGCGGTGAAGACCCTTCGGGCGGCCACGGCGGTGAAGACCCTTCGGGCGGCCAGGGCGGTGAAGACCCTTCGGGCGGCCGGGGCGGTGAAGACCCTTCGGGCGGCCACGGCGGTGAAGACCCTTCGGGCGGCCAGGGCGGTGAAGACCCTTCGGCCGGCTCAGGAACAGCAGACACTGGCTCCGGCACAATGGACACGAAAGGTCTGAAGGGCATCTTCAGGATCTGGGCTAGACGTTCTAAATAGTCGTTCAGTGCCCTTGCGGCCACGAGAATGGGCATCTCCTGATCGTCTCTGACTGGGCAGACGTGGCGTGAACCGTCTCTGGCTGGGCAGACGTGACGTGAACCGTCTCTGGCTGGGCAGACGGGATGTGAACAGTCTCTGGCTGGGCAGATGGGACGTGAACCGTCTCTGGCTGGGCAGATGCGACGTGAACAGTGTGTTGCTGGGCAGACGTGACATGAACAGTCTCTGGTTGGGCAGACGTGACGTGAGCAGTCTCTGGTATGGCCTCCGGAAGAACGGCGGGCTGCTGGGGCACGGCCTCCGGGCACTTGAGGAGGCTGGAGGTTTTCCCCCTCCTCCGCCGTCTCTGATGGCGATGTGCCGATTCTGTGCTAGATGATGATGATGATGATGAATTTTATTTATAATGCACTATACATTTGACATCAAATCTCATAGTGCTTACAAAAAAAATCTAAAAAATTAAATAGAAACAAAACAGAACAATAAAATAGAAACCAATACGCATACACTTAAAAAATACATTAAAATACTTAAAAATACGCTTTTCTAAAAAGATAAGTTTTCAGCTCTTTTTTAAAAACATCCGTAGTCTTGGGAGCTCTGAGTTGTTCTGGAAGGGCATTCCATAGACGAGGGGCGGATGCTTTAAAAGCCCTGTCGCCCATAGTCTTAAGCTGTGTCCTAGGAGTAACCAGGAGATGCCGTTTGCCAGCTCTGGTCCGGGTGGAGGTGTGTAGTGAAATGAGATCAGTGAGGTATGTGGGGGCCGCACCATGCAGACAGTAGTGAGTGTGCAAGATGATCTTATATTCTATGCGAAAATAAACAGGGAGCCAGTGAAGGGATTTTAGGATAGGGGTGATGTGCTCGTGTTTCCGCACCCTCATTAGGACCCTGGCACCACTATTCTGCACAAACTGGAGCTTTTGGAGGCTCCTACCAGGGATTCCCCACAGGAGTGCATTACAGTAATCCAGCCTGGAGGAGACAAAGGCATGGACGAGCTTCTCTGCACCTGGGAAGGAAAGAAAGGAACGCAGTTTGGAAATATTACGGAGGTGAAAAAACGAGGTTTTACAAATTGAGGTGACATGATTGTCAAAAGAAAGGTATGGGTCAAGGTTAGTAACGGAGGGAGAGAGGGAAATAGTATTGCCAAGAAAAGAAACAAGTGTGATAGGTGACGAATAGGGGTGTGACGAGATCTCGTGCCACAAGATCTCGTGAGACTAAAACATGACGAGATTTCTCGTCGAGTGAAAAGCTGTCTCGCGATTTCTATTACCATATATTCCACCGCTACACTCACATTCGCCTAAACTATCGTTTTGCTGTTTTTATAAAAATAAATAAAAACCATTATAAACTAATGTAAAAGTCTGCTCTGCTCATCCAGCACGAGTTGCAGTTGCAATCAGTGCAGCACGAATCACAGTTCACTGATTGCTTGAGGATCGCGGAGGATTCGTTGCGCAACATAGACTAAACGTCTGATCTTATCTTGTAGAATGCACGCTCAGCACCGCTGCTATACACAGAGCATGCGCGATCACGATAGTGAAAGTAAAACACAAGCTCGCTGATGTGCATTGTGCACAAATTAGGCCGCGAACATACAATAGTCCGTCTCCCAATACCCATCTCTGGACTGTTTATTTGCGGCTATGGTCTCAGTTTGCACTTCGAATATTGAGAGAGTACTGTAATGTCTTAAAGACAACAGACAAGAGGCTCTGTTTCTGAACTTATAATCGGAACGCAAGAACAACTGTGGAGACAAACACACCAGCCTCGTCGTTTCTCTCTACCCGGCCTTTCCCGAACTCACCGCATTAACCCTATAACTGCCGGTGCAAAATTAAACAGCAATTTCAAAACAATTATAAAGAGTCTGTGTGCTAACTTTGATTATGGTTGCACTTGCACTTAATAAGACTTCTAGAGTTCAGTTAGGAGGTCACACACAGCCTCAATCAGAAGTTCTGAAAGCTCTTAAATGTACAGTAAGGTCTGAAGAGACTAATGTGAAATCATACAGGGGAAAAGCCAGTCAAAAAAAACCTTTTACAGTGCTTGTATATTGTTTTCTTTCAATGCATTTGATAATTCATACTCCTAATGCATGTCATTTCAGGTCTACTTTATTAGTTTTTAGTTAAAAACTAAGATTATTAGTTAAACATTGCAAAATGCACCTGCATACTATTTTTCCAGTCATGAATTTTGTCATTGAGGATTTCTGAAAAATAGTGCAAAAATCTCGTCTCGTCTCGTTCTCGTGAACCCAATCTCGTGTCTCGTCTCTGAGATAAGCGTCTCGTCACACCCCCAGTGACGAACGTAATTGGTGAGGCGTTCCAATTTGGATGGCTTCTGTTTTAGAGCCATTCAGCTGCAGAAAATTTTGATTCATCCATGCCCCGATCTCCTCCAGGCAGGAGGTGAGGCGGGAAATGATGGCAGAGGGGGAACCGGAGGGAGTGATATGAAGATAAAGTTGTGTGTCGTCAGCATAGCAATGGTAGTGAATTCCATGCCTGCTGACGACACGACCAAGGGGAAGCGTGTAAATAGTAAAAAGGGTTGGACCGAGTACGGAACCCTGGGGGACCCCACAGGTGACAATGTGAGGTGAGGATTTTGCCTCCCCCAAGGCTACACACTCAGTCCTATCTGTAAGATAGGAGCGAAACCATTGTAGGGAAGTGTCGGAGAGACCAATATAGTGCTGAAGTCTGTGAAAGAGGATACGATGATCAACCGTATTAAACGCAGCAGAGAGGTCGAGGAGGATAAGGGGAGAAGTGGAACCAGAGTCAGAGGCCGTAAGGAGGTCACTAGTCACTCTGAGGAGGGCTGTCTCTGTGCTGTATTGAGAGCGAAAACCAGATTGATATTTATCGTACAAACCTTTGGAACTGAGATGGGTATGAAGCTGGGAGGATACCACTTTTTCTAGCACTTTTGAGATGAATGAGAGGTTAGAGATGGGTCTGTAATTTGACAGAGGTTCAGGATATAGGGTGGGTTTTTTAAGAAGAGGTTTAATAATAGCTGTTTTTAGACCTATTGGAACATTTCTTGTTTTCAGTGAAAGATTTATCAATTTAGTTATAAGAGGGCTAATTGAAGAATGGTGGGTTTTGAGCAGAGCAGTTGGAAGGGGATCAAGAGAGCAAGTGGATGATTTAGATTTACGGATAATAATCTCGACCTCCTGCTGCGTTGTAGGTGAAAAATTTGACAGTTTTTGCGTGATCAGTACTGTAGGGGTGTCAGGAGTGGGACAAGTGAGAGGAGAGAGAGAGCTGAACGGATACAGTCTATTTTGGAAGTGAAAAAGTTTCATAAATATATTGCAATTTGAGTCGGTATAGCTGTAAAATGATGAGTCTGTGGTTTGAGAAGGTGGTTAATTGTGGAGAACAATTTTTTGGAGTCACCTGTATTGTTGTTAATTAGCATCGAATAATGCTGTGACCTAGCCTTTGAGAGAGCTCTAGCATAGGCCCTGCGATGCTCTCGATAGGCCAATTTATGCACCATCAAGCCAGATTTTTTATAGGTCAGCTCCAGGACACGACCAGACTGCTTCATCTCTCTAAGTTCTCCTGTGAACCAGGGTGCGGACCTAGAGAAAGTGACAGTCCTGCTTTTAACTGGGGCATGACTGTCCAGAATGGAGCTAAGACTGGTGTTGTAAAAATTCACAAGTTCATCCATTGATAAATCTGGGGAAGGGGAGAGAAGATGTAACTCCTGACTAAAAGTGATGAAGTTGATGTTTTTGATATTTCGAAAAATCATCTGACGTTTTGGTTTTTGAAAAGAAAATGACAGTGGAATTTTGAATAATGTTGCCAGATGGTCAGAGACACCAACATCATACACCTCAAGGCCAGTAACTGTAAGAGAGTCAGTAATCACTAAATCCAGTATATGGCCTTTAATATGTGTTGGAACATCAACAAGCTGATGGAGATTAATACAGTCCAATGTGTATTTGAAATCAGATGCCAGTCGGCAAATCTGGGAGTCCATATGCACATTTAAGTCACCAATGACCAAAATGTTGGAGTATATTGTACAATGGGAAATAAGAAAACTGTGTATATCAGAAATGAATGTTGAATGTGGTTTAGGCGGACGATAAATATTGTCGCAGAAAACGGATGTTTACAATTAAAAACAAGACTTTCAAATGTGTCCATATTGGGAATGGCCACGGGTGATAGCACCAGATTGCTGCGATGTATTACAGCAAGCCCCCCACCCCGGCCAGTTGTGCGGGACTTAGAAAGGTAGCAATACCCAGGTGGGCAGGCCTCATTTAGAGAGGAATAGACATCAGGCTGCTGCCAGGTCTCACTTAGGCAGAGAATATCTATCCCTTTGTCCAAAATATGATCGTGTATTCAGATTTATTTGACAATGACTGGACATTAAATTGTTCAACAGTTATGGAAGTTTTGAGGTCCAGTTCATTACAAGGCCGTAGGACGCTGTGATCCACTCCGGGTTTTCTGTTGTACCCATCAGAGTATAATGTTCCTCCAGTGGCGGCGCTCTGATGACGTAATCCAGGTGCGGCGTGGCGTGAGGCTGTCCAGAGAGATGCGATGTTGCTGTGGTCACCGTGTTTGGACACAACAAACCGGCGACCCGACCCTCTATGGATATATCGGGCTCGGCGTGGTAGAAGATCCTGTTGCGAATGGATTTCAGTACCGCTGGAAATCCTATGTTGTTCCATTAGGATGTCGGTCATTAACACAGTGCCGGGTTGGGCACCGCTACTCGCGGTTAGCCAAAATCCAGGAGGGCAATAAGGTATGATAGTCACCCACACAACCAGGATAGTCCACAGCATAATCCACGCCGTCAGGAGAAAAATTATTTCTTTGCAGATATCCGTTTAAAGGCGGAGGTATTGCAGGAACCAAGAAGCTCGAGAAAAGCGAAACCAGGAGAAGCGGCGAACAATCAGCGCCAGCGTCCTCTCCGAGCTCCTCAACGAGATCAACGAGACGAGATCAACGGCAGATGGAGTTCTGGGCTGGACATCACCAGCCCAGGGTTGAGGAGTGACCGAAGCCGAGAGTGGTTCCGGAGCTCACTTCTGGCACCTCCTCTCCTGCGACCTCCGCGGATCCCCGAAAACCTGGCCAGACGAGTTCCCTCAAACGATCCTCCTCTCTCGAAGGAAGGGGCCTCGGGGGACTTTCCCGGCACGGTCTCCTTCGTGATGCGAGCCCACAGTGCGAAACACTCGAAAATGTTCATTCGAGTTGGCACTTCTCCAGATTGCGACCTCCCCCCCTCGGTGGCTGGGGAAGAGGACCGGAACCCCATACTGCTGGAACTATTCATGACGGAGTCATTCTGTCATGGTACACACACACACACACACACACACACACACACACACCACACACACACACACACACACACACACACACACACACCACACACACACACACACACACACACACACAAACAAACAAACAAACAAACAGGTAAGTTCCAATAGCAATAATTTATTTGGGTAATCCATACTCACAAAGTCCATAATATCAATCCAAGACAGAAACAGGCATACTACAAGGTGGTGTGACGAATAACAACGACTCCGTAACAAACACTAAACAGGCAGGGTATATATACACTCAGAACATGACAATCATGATGGGGAACAGCTGAGTGCAATGAACAGTGATGAGCGCAGGATTGTGGGGAACAAGGATTGTGGGGAATGTAGTTCCTAAAGTGAATGACACCGTGCAGAAGGAGGACCTCTAGTGGACACCAGGGAACATAAACCAGACACTGTGACACATTTAGACAAACTAGCCACATATCCAGGCCCAAAATGCTGCTGGTAAACTTTAATGATGGACCACCATGATTGTTTCTTGACATCTGGCTCATCATCACCATCTGTGTCCAGAGGTGGACTTACATCTGCTTTTAAAAGATCCAACCAGTCGTCGTTAAACAGTGAGTTTATTAATAAACTTTCTTTATTATATTTGCTCTTCAGAAAGACCTGTAATTCCTTCAGGGTCTTTACACTGATAGTTTTGCCTTTCTCTGTGCTCTCATCTATGTTTTCAGCCCAGTGAGCTTAAGACAACCATTTTTTTGCTCTTACTGTCCACATGTGTGAGGGAATGTTTACTCTGTTATTCAACACATCTGGTGTTATTTAATATTTTCGTGTTCGGCACAGCTCCTGTCAACACATAGGCCAAGATATTCCCAGGGTTATTTCATCACTGCAGTGAGAATTCATGATTCCTCTAACTTTTTGCTAAAAGACATAAATAATTAGCGTATGAATCTCAGCCATGGTGACAAAAGATCACCTCTGAACATAAGCTCATTATTTATTTATGCAGCAATGCATGATGGGAGCCATGAATGATTTTTATTGGTGGCACCCAGAATGCACTGCAACATGTTTTATAATTGTCACCATTGTTGGTGGAGTTTTTTTTTTTATATAATTAATTTTATCATTTGGATTTCATTGAAAATGCTACAAATGGCATGCTTACAATGACAGTGCTGTTATAATCCATAAGGAAAACTTAACTCAGAAACTGGGTTCTGTATGAGTTCAGTGATTCAGGTCAAATGATTGTGAAATAATGAATATGTTAAAACACAACCAACACCATCAGAACACCTTTTCTATTTGTTCATCTGGCTGTCATAACTCATGTACAGCAGCCAAACAAAATCTAAAGTTAATGATGTGAGGGTCAAGAGCACAACTAAAGCAAATACTGATCACCATAACGGTGACTTAACAATTCCGGTTTTCTCCTTCAGTGATTCTGCTTGTTAACATCAGGTGTCTTCAATAACTCATAATAAAAGTTAATTAAAGTCAACATATAATTTTTTTGAGTGAAGGAGTCTCGGCTAGTAGGATATGTTTCGTGTGAGGATGTTGGAGTTGGAGATTTGTAACCTTTTCTCACAACACTTGATATAATTAAACTTATCACCAAAAAGGTTAAAAACGACAATCAGTCAACTGACAACCAGTGACAAATGGATATTCACTCGTTGTAAAATGCAAAAGACTTCAGAGTGGATACAGAAAAAAGAGACTGGAACCGGACCCATGCAAAAATGATGGAAAAGGAGAAATATAGGAAGGGCTTTTAAAAGGTTGCGTGTTTTGAAGGGTTTAACCCTCTGAGCCCGACGGCATCGTCGACGACGCCACAAATCAGCTCCGAGAAATTATGATATAACTTGATGACAGATTTATGGATTTTCTTACCGTTTTTTCCAGCAGAAAGCTAACGAGCTAGCCATCACGGGGGTGTCTTTGGTGTCTTTCTAGCCTTTACAGAAGGTTTTCTATCCAGCCTGGAACTTGTGCATACTTTCTGAGTTTTTCAGCAATAAATCCAAACGTTTATATCCAACTTTGATACACTTGAAGTCCATAATTTATAAATATTCCGTCATATTTGCCGCTAGCTCGATGCTAGCTGCCATTTTGGATATCCACGTGATGGTTTTTGACCAATTACAGGCTGATCCGTCGTAAACATTGGGTGCGTCATTGGGTCATTACGCACACACCAAGGGAGAGAGTGAGAGAGAGAGAGAGAGAGAGAGAGAGAGAGAGAGAGAGAGAGAGAGAGAGAGAGAGAGAGAGAGAGAGAGAGAGAGCGCACGGAGACCATAGGACGGAGACGCAGGTTTCACAGAGAACACAGAGTAATAGATGAAATCGAGCGCTGAATGATGGATTTTCAGGAGAACAGAGCTTTTTGACAGATGACTTTTTGAACTAGATTACCAGGATAGACCCAGCTGAAGTGCCATTTATTTATTTACTATAAAAAAGTATTATAGAAGTATAAATGTAGTATAAAAAGAATAGAATAAATAAAATAATAAATAAAATAAATAAAATATAAATGCAAAGCCTGTGATGTGGCCCTCTTTGTGATTGCTGATAGGAACTGTTTTGAGGCTTGGCACCACTGAATTTTATGAACGCCTGGACTTCTTTTGGAAAAATGTCAATAGTTTTGGTTCTGTACAAGTTATAATGTTTATTCCTGTGCTCCAGGACTCCAAAGACATGAACAAACTGTTTTCCAGAGGAAATTTGCTTAGCTTTTATTTATTTCTGTGTGATTTCAATAAATATTTGAGTGATTCAATTTCCGATTTCATTATTTTTTCATTTTTCTTTATGGTCCCATAACTTATTTTACATTCAGGTGACATCAATGTAACACAAATGTGCTGAAAGTTCAATTTGTCCTGAAAAAAAAAGAGGTGTGTCAATTGTCTGTGCACAAAAGGGTTGATGTTTTACAAGCTTTTTTAGTTAATAACACCAGACGGAAAATTTATTGTAAAAATACCCTTAGGTCTCTGAGGGTTAAAACAGACGCAGAGACAGCTTTTTTTTCTGCTGGACGGGTAAGAACCAGTTCTAATCAGTTCTATACGCATTAAATATAGTCACGCAATGCTGATGTTGTTAACATTAACAATTTGAGAACAAAGTATAATTTGCACGGTTTGTGATCGTTAGTGATCGTTAGATTCAATCAGTTTACTGCAATGCCTTTTTTCCCTTATTTGGTCAGAACAAAAGTGGATGTTCCAGTGTAAATTCTTATGTTGGTCATACTTCCAAAAAGAATAATCTGTGATTCTGAAAGACAGTATCCACACCGGCGCAGTGACTGACAGCCGCACACTCTCCTCAAATCATCGGATCCATGCGCGCTGTGCCGTGCCGAGACACAACCCACATAAAGTTGATAATTCCGTGAATAAATGCAATTACAGATTTCGAAAAGAGATGACGACAAAGAGGAAAAACTACGGACTGCAGCTTTAATGTTACATAGTGGTCAAATAACAAGGGCAGAGATAATCTGATTCTGATATTCTGTCATGCCACCTTCACATTTAGAACTGTTCATGACTTTAAGGAACATTTAGCTGCATAACCAGGTCCAAAATGATGCTGAAATTAATTTGATTAAGAACGGCCATGATTCTTGCTCATTGTCTTTAGTATCTGTTTCCCGAGGTTGATCTGAGGTTACAGAGCAATCCATTTTATTCAAGGGAAAAGTGTTTTATTTGCATGAACATGTAAATCGTTCATTTAACTTCAGTCATTGATGTCAGTGTGTGCACATGGCCAGTCCAATACAAATTCACATACTGCACATGAGACCTTATTGTAAAATGATTGGCATTATGAATATATCACTCAAGTGAGACTGCCCTGCTGACAGATGTTGAAGATGTTCTGTATGAATGTGCGACGGGAGTCAAGACCTTATAGGCTTATGGGCCTTTCACACAGGACGCGGAATGCGCTGCGCTATGAAACCCATTCATTTCAATGGCTTGCGCTGCGCGAAGACGTTTTGTTGCTGCGTCGACCAAAGCGCAAGCGCAGCAGTGCGCAGCTCGCGCGCACGCCGCAGTCAAAGTTCAAAATAGTTCCATTTTTGTCGCTGCGCTCTGTGACGATTACCAGCGCGGCCAATATAAACGTGTAGAACTCCCACTTAAGGTTTTTGAAAACTCTGCCTACTTTGCTCTGGCATAGTAGCTACCCCTTCAGGTACAGCGCAAATCACGTTGTATCCGAAGGGCAACGCTGAATCCAGCGGCCAGCGCAGCGCATTCTGCGTCCTGTGTGAAAGCTATGCCATTATGTGATGATAAATCTGCATCTGTTTTCATTTACAATTTACAAATGTATAGGCAACAGTACCTCATCCCAGTGACAGCATTCAAATAAATGAAATGTTAATAATAGGCTTTATGTGAAAAAAAATCTCATCACAAAGTCTTTCAAATCAATTAACTTATATGTATATTATTATTATAATACTTTTTAAAAATATTATATGTATATATTTATTTAATTTCCCCCTGATCTCATTATCTCTTTACGCCATTAATGTTCTGTATTATCTAATAGGCCTATTTACAGTACCATAGAGCCTGTGTTTTGTAAATACGGTAAATGCCCGACAGTCATGCCAACAAAGCTTTGATGAGCCTATCAGGGGCCTAGCCCCCTAGAGACTGAAAACGTATACTATTTTTGTTTTTAGTTAATAACATTCTCAATTTAAAAGTAAATATGCAGATAATATAGTTAGCCTAATTGAATACATTTTAAACTATTTTGTAAATAAATAATAAATGTAATAAATCAAATCAAACTTCCTAATGTCTCCCCAATCTCAATTGACCTATCGAAAAGCCCCTCCCCTCAAACGCAGATGAGCCAATGGCAGACATCTTTAGGTTGCTTTATAGAGAAACATTGGAAAATCCGAAGCTCTCATCGGTTTGATGGTGTTTATGTTAAAAATGGTAAAATGATGTGCCTGGGGTACTTGTAACACTGATTCAAGGTATCCTGAGAGGATGGGCAATGGAATTTATTTTTTATTTATTTATTTTATTACGTTTACTAAACCCAAACACTGAGCACAGTAACCTGGTTTCCTAAGACTTGAACCCTAATCCCAATAAAGATGAAAACATTCATTTTCTGGTTGTCCTCTCATTAAGCTACAGTTAAAGTTTGTTGTGAACTTTTTCTTCTTAAAGTGTAGAAAAGTCAGAAGCGCAGACCAGGAGACAGAGAGGTATCTTTTAAAGCAGAAGTTCTTTATTTCATTGCTGTAGCATCTCAATCTCGTCTGCCTTCTTGAGTCAAACATTGTAATACATTATAGGAGGGAGGGATTATATAGGGGTGGAGTCACTCTGAAACAAATCATGCAAATGAAGTAGGAACACACCCTAATCTGAGGGCACTGCCAGTCCAATTGAATCAGCATAAACTTTCCAAATGCGGATACTGGCCAGGAACTCTGGTTCCAAGAGCCATCCCAGATCCATTAAAGACAAAAGGTGAAAGTCTCCCCCCCAGCTAATCCAATCAACCTAACGATTCAACATCTAGGCTGAAAGGTGAGAAAACAGGACTATCAGGAAAGGAGACTCTTACTGGAGACTCATATAATAATCATCTAAAATCCGTCTACTAAACTTTATCAGTTTTTATACCATTGGAGTGGAATCCTAAATGAAACATTTGACAAATTTGTATTCCTTCAAGTTAGATAGTCCATGCTAATGTAGAAACCTAAATAGCTAACTGTTCTAACGTCATGTCCAGTGTGTTGTGTATTAATAACATTTGTATTTGAATATTGTTAACTTTCATTTGAGTTGACTTTTGATCTTGTTTTTGATTGACTGTGAGAGCAACAGTGTTTGTGATTGGTTGTGAGAAAAAACAGATAAAAAGTGAGCGTGCCTTCAAGTGCATGTGCGCGCAGTATATCAGAGCAATTTAAGTCGAATTGTATGAGTTCCTAACTGACAAATCTTTTTGGTTAATCAGCAAATAAAAATCATCAATCCAAGACTATCCATCATCGTATTTGTTTCACTAGTAAATACATGCCACAGTGTAGGTCAAAAACACATAAATGAAGGTCTACATAAACGAAGGTCTACATTCAGTGCCTCTCCATATTAAACGTGTTAAATGTAAATTAATTTAATCTTACCCGGCCTGCTGTACTTGAACACTGATCCTGGATGTTGTCAGGTTTCTTCTGCTTCCATTGTGATCTGTAAACCCTCGCTTCTAAATTAATCTAGTTACCCACAGTACTTATTTTTAAAGCTTTCATTTTAAAGATTTATCCCTCCATGGCATATTTAAGTCCAACTTGAATGCTCCTCAATGAGAAGTGCTCATGTCCAAAATTTATCAAAAACATCTTGGGACAAGGTTTTCGTACTACTGTCATTGTAAAGGCCCGTTCATACCAAGGACGATAACGATAAAGATATAGTTCTAAATTTTTTTCTCAATATTACAGTTTTTCTGAATTCCTAAAACACTAAACCCTAGCCTGGCAAGCCAGACCAACATCAAGATGTTAGGAACTCACCATTGGCAGGGCTCAATCCGAGGGGCGGGATAAACGGTTGTCTTTCAAATTTCCTCCGCACGCAATAGGATAGCACTACAACCAACCAGAGCGTTTTCCCACCAGCGGAGCTAGTTGAGATTAAACTTTTACCGTATCTGGTCGGCAAAACTACAAACACATCTTCCTTTTTTAAGAATGACTTAAGTGTCGTTTATTGTTCTTTTCTCAAACTCCAAGTCCTCCAGAGTCGCGGCTAAAGCCGAATTGAAAGACATTCGCCAGCAGCAGCTATTCTTTGTTTTCAAGTAGCAGGGAATTCACGCGGAACCGTCGCAACTCTCATCAATAAATAACTCTTTCTGTAAAAAATTAAACAAGTTCAGGTAGTTAAAACACTGTTTGCAAATTTCATGCACTCTTTTTGCAAAACTCTAAACACATTCTCACTCACTAAAACACATTTCGCACTGTGATACACTTATATTTCAAAACATATCGAAACATATCACGCCAACCTTGCCTACATCAAGAGCCTGGGGTTGAGATTCAACATGAAAAAGAGCGTGTTGGCACCAGCCCAGAGAACCACGTTCCTGGGAATTTTCCATTTACTCAAAATCACAGACTTGAATATTTTGGAATCTACTCAATGTATTCAAACTGAAATAACTAAAAAACATTAATTAAGTGCAACTAAAAAAAAAATGTTTCAAATGAAGATAAATTAATTTAGTGTAAAACATTTTTTGCCTTAAAAACTTTGAGTAAAATAAAAAAAAAGCAATTGTTTTCAGTGTTACAATGCTTGTTGTCTCAGAACAGAAAACGTAATAGACCTCAGGGGTCACCACACAGACAATGGGCCCATCAAAGCGCAAGTAACTTTGTGGGCGGATCCCGGCGCTGTTGCTATTTTCCCGGTGGGATAAATGCCTCTTGCGCCTGGCGCAAATCTAAAAGGGGTTTGTCTGAAGTAGCTTCATTATTCATAGGTGTGGTTTGGGCGTAATGTGAAATAAACCAATCAGAGCGTCATCCAACATACCCTTTAAGAGAAGGTGCGCATGTTGCATGGCGGATTGTTATTATTATGGCGCGCGCTTCAGAATCGGTTCACAGCCGAGGAGATCGATGTTCTCGTCAGGGCCGTAAAAGCTGAAAGCTCAACTTAACTGGTAAGTTAAAGAGTAAGGTTTTTAATGTACTTACATTATGGTAAAGGTGATTTCGCAGTCTTCAGATTTTTTTTTCCTGGTTCTTGACGGACAAACTAATTTGTCAGATGTCCTTATATACATATGTGTCTTGCCACTATTGGGCAAACAGGTCTGATCCGTCATTACTAACAATTTGCCTGAAAATTTTGGGTAAATGTGTAAGCTAGATTTATGCCTATTTTTTCACATCTTCATGGACACCACAATGATTTCCCTCGTGTGGTAATATATTTCCTTGTTATAATGTATGATTTGCAAAAATAAAAACTGCTGCAGCTGTGTTGATGAGAGAATCAAAGTGTATGTGTTACGATGTAGTTTTGTGTACTGTCATGTTTAGTGGTTCCCTGTCTTGTCATTTAGTTATCCCAGGTGTTTCTTGTTATCTCCGCCCCCTTGTTATCCTGTTTGTCCCTGATTATTTTAGCCCTGTGTTTCGGCCCTGTCTTTGTGAGTTCTTGTTAAATGTTAAACGCTAGTGTCGGTCGTTCATGTATCCTGAGTCCTGTCTGTTTAATAAAGAGTGTGTGTGCTGCATTTGGATCTTCGCCTCTCTGCTTCAACCGCACCTGCGTTACAGAAGAACGCACCGCGTCGTGATCCAGCAGCCATGCCTTACTGGAGTCCAGTCGAAGTCCAGATTCTCCGTCTCCGTCAAGAGAATCGTGCCATCGAGGATTATGTCGCAGAATTCCTCGAGCTGGCGCACCTCGCGCAAATGGATACACAGTGCTTGAAGATCTTCTTCCGCGGGGTTTATCGGAGCCACTCGGTTCTCAGATGCCCGAACCTGATCCGCACGGGTCTTTAGAGTGGTATATCGACCTGGCCCTGTTGTGGAGCGGCTCTCCGTTTACCGTGGGTGTGGAGAGAAGCTTCGAGAGCCTGCGCTTCACGTCAGCCCGGTCGCGCCTGCGCTTCGCCCCAGCTCTGCCGAGACTGCGCTCCACGTGAGCCCCGCCGAGCCCGCGACTCACGTCAGCCCCGCCGAGCCCTCGACTCACGTCTGCCCAGTCGAGCCCGCGCTCCACGTGAGCCCAGCCGAGTCCGTGACTCACGTCAGCCCTGCCGAGTCCGTGACTCACGTCAGCCCTGCCGAGTCCGCACTTCACGTGAGCCCTGCTGAACCTGCTACGAGCATACTCAAACATGTCCTTAAAACAACACTTAACATTAGCTCTCAAAACTGTGCAACTCACCGAGTGATTAGTGGTGTTCGTTGATGATTAAAAACAAATATATCGGCGCAATGTATGCTTTCAATCCGTGTTATTTACTACAGTGGAATATATTTTCAGATACCTCACAACCGCATATAAACTTCCGCTCGATATTTGAGTCTGAAGCGTTAGCACACTCCCAAACACTTGATGGCGACAACCACTTTGCCGCAGTTGCTCTGCTCACGCTAGCCTACTGAGAGACGGAGAACCGAGCGAAAAGACTACAACCAAATGTAAACAGACCCCTTTCGGTCTCCAGTAGCGCAATAATATCAACGAGCACTGAGGCTCCAACAGACCTCAGTGGAATTTTAAAAAATGGCAAATAAAACACGACAGAAACTGTATTTCGCTACGCTACTTGTTTTGGATCATCAACGAACACCACTAATCACTCGGTGAGTTGCACAGTTTTGAGAGCTAATGTTAAGTGTTGTTTTAAGGACATGTTTCAGTATGCTCGTAGACAACCACTCTGAAGCACCCAGAGACTATCCCAGGGCCGGACTGGGACACAATTTCAGGCCGGGAAATCCTACACCCATCCAGGCCATCCTATGTACCCAAATAAAATTTAGAAACACTACAACCCTGTTTTTTTCCCCCCTAAATTACATTTATTTTACAGTTCGACCATAACATAAAAACATAAACAACCAACCTAGAAGTAAAGCAAATGTATGCATCATCTTTCATGTCAAATTCTTACATTTGATCAATAAATTCAGTTATAATAATAAGACACTATAGGGCTGTTACCCATCAAATTAAATAATGTGCACTGCAATTACAACTGCAATAAATAATGTTATGAGCTTGATGTTTTAAATAGGCCTAAATGTTTGAATATACAAATAAAAAAAAATCAATACTTCAAACTAATAATTCAATAATTCAATACATTAAACTAAGCCGCCAATAGGTGGCGGCAAGTGGCCGTCTTAATTAGGGAGTCATTCATACAAAAGATTCGTTCAAAACGCTGAATCATTCAACAAAACCCCGCGCTGTAGGCCCATAGAAATCATATAGAGACTAGAAGCCCTATTGGCCGCTGGAAACCGAGAAATTCGTCCGCCATCTTGAACCGGTCATATTCCTAGTTTCGTTGCGTGGCAGCAGATAAGATGCCAGAGCATTGTGGAGTTTTTTCCTGTTCTAATCGCCGGACCATCGAAAATAGGGCTTTTCACAAGTAAGTCTTAACATTACCGTACTATTGGTTGTATTTTGTGAATAGAATATTACCAGATAATCGAGAAGGAGCAAGGATATTTGCTATTACTGTACTGAAATCGTTGTGAAATGCTGTTTACTGCATTAGCCGGTGTTCACCCGGCATGGAGAGAGGTGGGGTAACTAACTGTTAAAGTAATAATTACAGCTTCTAGGTTATCAGATAAGCATTCAACTGCCCTGTTGTATAGGTTATTTGTGTTTGCGCACATGATATCAGGAAGCAATGTAGCCTAATACACGCATGACAGCGATGCTTATTTGAGTTACCCCTCCAACTTCTAGTTTTATTGATAACCTATATCTTATCATATGCGATTTGGCTATTGATATTACAGAAGTCCTGTGGTAAAATTACATCATTAACTTACTCCATCTACCCTTGTAAAGAATCCGAATAGGGCTTTAGTCTCGACATTTTCCCCTCCCACATCCACATACAATAAAAAAAGTATAGGCTTGCTTAATGTTGTCCGAGTTTAATTTTTAGAAACACGTTGAAAAGCTTCATCTCACTTTTTATTACAGGTGGCTGCGTTCGGTGGATTCGGTGGCTGCGTTCTGTGTGTGTGAAAGTGTGAGAGAGAGAGAGAGAGAGAGAGAGAGAGAGAGAGAGAGAGAGAGAGAGAGAGAGAGAGGAGAGAGAGAGAGAGAGAGTGTGTGTGTGTCTGTTCGTGTGTATGTGCGTCTGTTCGTGTGTATGTGCGTGTCACAAATCATAAATTGTTTCTTCAACTTATTAAAATATCTTACTTTACTGCAACTATGTGTTTCTGCTTCTTTATAATATATAGTGTGTGATTTATAAAATACATTATATCCTTCATCACACATATTGTGTCTGGTCACTTTATATCTTATAGCAGAATATTATATTACTGTTAAGCCTACTATGGATATTAAAATACGCCGAACCATGTGTCCTGTATCCAGCTACATGAATGCCCTTTGCAGCAAAAAAAAAAACCGCGTGAAAATCAGTTCAGTATTCAGTGAGATATGATTAATTTAATGCGCTGACAGCTCATTCACCTGCCATTCAGATTACACTGAGCGGAGCGGATGACCGGTTTAAGATGGCGGCTCCAATTCTCGTCCGTGCCAATAGGCAGTAGCGGTCGATAGGGCGTCTACCTATATGATGTCTATGTGTAGGCCTACCCTTGGAATTATTTTCGTCGGTGAAATAGAACAAAAATAGTTTATATGTTTTGTGTCTAAAATGTAAGTAACTTAATAATAAATATGAACTACGCTACTTGTTTATTGAACAATAAATTCAATGTAACATTTTCAATCGTGATAATATTCAGCAAAACAGCTCCCTAGTTGTGTTATGTTAAACTAAATCATGTTCTAAAAAAAACAATTAGAATTGTTACCTCAGTACATTTCTTCTGCGAGTTTTCTGTGTGCTGTTTCACTCATTTGTTTTGATTTCTGCACGAATTTAGCAGTTCAATACTAAGTTAACAAAGAAAAAAGTACAGTATTTACAGATTAAACTGACCTGCACTTGAAGCCCTGAACAGGCCAATAATTTTGCAACATTTTGCTGCTTCTTCTTGGAGTGCTTTCATTTTCTTTGTCCTTTCCATCTCTGCTCCACCTGGCCGTCCAAAAATGGAAATACGAATTGGCGTGTCATACATACGCAGTTCTCTTACGAGAGTATCTCTCGTACTGCGTAATATCTTACGCTATGGGGAAACACTCTTTCCTCGAGATATTGAAGCCAAAAATTATCCTTAATTTTTTTAATCATGCAAAACGCTTTTGCAGCAGCAAGCAGACAAGGGCGAAACAGCTCGCGCGCCCATTGGCTGCCTCGCTGGAAAAGCTGCAGCCTATCGAGTGAAGGCACTGCGTGACGTAATGACGAATGAAGACGCTTCGCGCTCATTTCGTCATGTCCCGCCAGTATAGGCGTGGTCTCACCCTATAAATACCCCTCGATAGCTGTATTTCTCTGATTTTTTCATTCTTCACGCGAAGCTCACGCATCGCGGGATCCAGAGTGAGAAGCCGCGCCGTTGACTTGTAGCCTTCTCAGCGGGACGTGCCATCTTCTGAAGTCGCTGGCCCAGCCGCCTTCAACTGCCGTACCTGCTGCGCTTTCCGGCGTACTATATCCTTTACTCTGTCACTGTGTGTGTGTGTGTTTGCTTACGTGACGCAACACCCTATATATTTTCTAAAAGAGCTGCGTCTTTTTAAAGATGCCTTTCTGTGGCTCGTGCCGCTCTCAACTCAGCGATGAGGACCGTCACGTCATCTGTGT
Organism: Chrosomus eos; assembly: GCA_036326025.1. Taxonomy (NCBI): domain Eukaryota; kingdom Metazoa; phylum Chordata; class Actinopteri; order Cypriniformes; family Leuciscidae; genus Chrosomus; species Chrosomus eos. Next base: position 37,346,697 of record CM070827.1, on the reverse strand, counting down.
GTCCTGCCTGGGTCATGAGCACGCTGCTATCGCGCTCGCGGATGGTGGATGCCCGCACTGCGAACTTCTGCCTATGGCGACTCTGCGGACTCGCCTGGCGTCGTTCTCTGAACCCGCGTCCCAGCCTTCTGTGCCGCGCCGTAAGAAGCGTCGCGCCCAGCGCGCTCCCGAGCCTTCTCCAGCCCGCCAAAGCTCGCCGGTTCGCCCGCCTGCTTCGCCGGCTTCACCTGAGTCGCTCCCGGACGGACAGCGCCCGCCGTCTGCCGCCGCTTCCGCTCCCGAGCTGGACGAGCCTGCCGAGGTATGCTCTCTTGTGGCTTCCGATAGCGAGGATTGGGCGAGCTCTGTGGACCTCCCCCCCGCTGACGTGTCTAGCCAACCCTCTGGGAGGAGACCCGGCATTGAGGCTGAGCTGATGCGTCTGCTCACCCAGGCCGTAGAAAGCATCGGCCTCGAGTGGGAGGCGCCCGCCTTGCCGCCGCGCAACAGACTCGACGGGCGCTTTCTCAAGAAAGACGAAGCCCCGTCTAAGTCTAGGGCCGCCCCCTTCCTCCCTGAGCTCCACGACGAAGTCGCTAAGTCATGGACCGCCCCGTTCTCCGCCAGACTGCGCACTTCCACTTCTGCGGCCTTCACTTCTGTCACCGGCGCGGGAGATAAAGGATATCTCTCCATTCCTCCTGTCGAGGCGGCGGTCGCGTCGCATCTCTGCCCGCCCTCTGCGGGACGGCGCGCGCAGACGACGCTCCCCTCTAAAGCCTGCCGGGTGACTTCATCGCTGCACGGGCGTGCTTACACAGCCGCTGGACAGGCGGTCTCAGCGCTGCATACGATGGCGATCTTGCAGATCTACCAGGCCGACCTTCTCCTTAAACTGGACGAGGAAGGCCCGGGTGCGATCAACGTGGCGGATTTACGAGGCGCTACGGACCTTGCTCTACGCGCCGCTAAAGCCGCTGCTCAGGCCATGGGGCGGAATATGGCCTCTCTCGCCGTTGCTGAGAGACATCTGTGGTTGACGCTGTCTGAGATGACGGAAGCTGAGCGCTCTGTATTCCTCGACGCGCCCATTTCCCCTGCGGGCCTCTTCGGATCTGCCGTCAAGGATTTCGCGGACAGATTCTCGGAGGAGCAGAAGACTTCGCAGGCCATGAAGCACTTCCTTCCGAAGCGCTCGAGCTCCGCTGCAGGTCGCTCTAAGCAGCCGTCTGCTCGCAGCTCGCAGCCTCGGCCTGCATCGCCCGCAGCCGCCGCTACACAGCGCCGCCAGGCCCGGGATCAGAGACCGCGCTCTCGCTCTGCTGGACGCCGCCCCGCTCAGCGCGGGCCTCGGCCGAAGATTGAGCTCAAGCCCGAGGCCTCGAAGCTTTCCTAGCCACTCTAAGAAAGCGACGGTGTTCGGAGCCCGCTGCGGCCGGCTCCCCACCGAAAAGATTCGCTCGTTCAGTTCCTTGCGATGTGACTGTGCCAGTGTATTTAGCAGTGAAGCAGCCGGTGTCTCAGCCCGCTTGCCTGCACAAAAAAGCCGTTTTCATGGCTACCCAGATAAATCCAATAAAGAGTGTATTTTCTGGTATGCCGGCCACGGCCGATGGTGTTATGAGTGTTGTAAGAATGCCCACGCCCCAGTGCCCATTCCCACACCCAGACACAGCCCGCCACGGTGCGAGGCGAGCACACATAAATCTGACTCAGGTCGATTGTGCAAACAATGTAGCGATTGCGCCCATACAATGCCCGCTCACGCTGCATGCCCCGTGTCCCTTGGTTTCTGTAAAAACGAAACCAACACACAATCTATCGGCTCCGGCCGAAAGCGTGCACAGTGCTGTAGATGTGCCCGTAGGTTTGCGCCCACATCCTCCCGCAAGCACGCCGAATCCCACGGGATTCGCCCCGCTCACTCTCGCTGCGCGTCCCGCCATAGAGATTATGAGCGCGGCCAGACTGCCCGCTGTGCCCAGCGCGCCCCACGCCTCGAACGCTGTAAACACGGCGTCGTGTTCCCAGGGTACCGGGGCTCTCGAGCCGTTGCCAGGTCACGGCCAGAGCCCGGTCTGCATCCTACCCCTAGCTACTCGCGCAGAAGCGTGGTCGAAGCTACCCGGGGTATCAGACTGGGTGCTGAACACTATAAAGAGAGGCTACTCGCTACAATTCGCACGACGTCCACGCCGTTGTACGGCGCCCGTCGAGACTTCGGTGAAAAACGAAGTATCTCATCTACTTCGAGCCGAGATAGCGAAACTACTGAGCAAAGGGGCCATAGAGCCCCTTTCTCAGGCTCAGAGCGAAGGGGGCTTATACAGCAGATATTTTCTGGTACCGAAAAAAGATGGGGGCTTCAGACCCATTCTAGATCTGAGACAGCTGAACAAAGCGCTTGTGAAGCGCCAGTTCAGGATGCTTACGACCAGGAAAATCCTCGCGCAAGTGCGCCAAGGGGACTGGTTTATGTCGATAGATCTGAAAGACGCGTATTTCCAAATACAAATAGCGTCCCATCACAGGCGATTCTTGAGATTCGCGTTCGAGGGCCAGGCTTATCAATACACAGTCCTGCCGTTCGGCCTGTCTTTGGCGCCCCGTACATTTACGAAGTGCATGGACGCGGCTCTCGCGCCCCTGAGACTTCAGGGCATGCGAGTTATGAACTACTTGGACGATTGGCTGATTCTAGCTCGATCACGGTCAGAGCTCATAGAACACAGGGCCACAATGCTCGAGCATCTCGAGACACTGGGCCTGACGGTCAACTGGGAAAAGAGCCTGCTGTGTCCCAGCCAGAGAATTTCTTTCCTGGGAACAGTGTTAGACTCGCTTTCCATGACGGCACGCCTGTCACCGGAGCGCGTACTAAGTATTCAGCGCGTCGCGGAATCCTTCCGCCACGGCTCCATAGTCCCGCTCAGACGGTTTCAGAAATTGCTGGGCCTGATGGCCTCAGCATCCCATGCACTCCAGCTGGGCCTGCTTCGCATGCGCCCGCTGCAGTGGTGGCTGAAAGCACGGGTCCCGCCCCGGGCATGGTCCACGGGCAGGTGTCGCCTCAGGGTCGACCAAAGGTGCGTTTCGGCTCTGGAACCCTGGAAAGTAACCAGCTGGTATCAGTCTGGTGTGAGTCTGGGGGCCGCCTCAAGGGTGAAAGTGGTGTCTACGGACGCCTCCACCACGGGGTGGGGAGCGCTGCTCGAGGGCAGACCGTTGGCTGGCCTATGGTCAGAGCGGGAGAAGCTCCTTCACATAAACTGCTTGGAATTGATAGCAGTCGACAAAGCGCTGCGGCGCTTCTGTCCCCTGGTGAGGGGCCACCACGTCTTGGTCCGGTCGGACAACAAGTCAGTGGTGGCGTACATAAATCGCCAGGGCGGCCTCAGGTCCGCACGCCTTTGCAGGCTGACGGAACCCCTCTTGGTCTGGGCCCAGCGCAACCTCCTTTCTTTGAAAGCGGCGCACGTGCCTGGGCACCTGAATACGGGTCCAGACATGCTGTCCAGAGACAACGTCCTGACAGGAGAATGGTCGCTGCACCCGCAGACGGTCCAGCTCCTGTGGGAAACGTTTGGCAGAGCGCAGGTGGACCTGTTCGCGTCCCGCGAGAACGCTCACTGCCCAGTATTCTTCTCAAAGCGCAGGGACGCGCTGGCCCATACCTGGCCCAGCGGTCCCCTGTACGCTTTTCCCCCGGTCTCGCTCCTGCCACAGGTGTTGGAGCGGATCAGGGAAAATGGATGCCCAGTGCTGCTTGTGGCTCCGCTCTGGACGAACCAGGCTTGGTTTCCGGTCCTGATGCGGATGACCAGCACTGCCCCGTGGCCTGTACCGTTGAGGAGAGATCTCCTCTCTCAGGCAGAGGGCTCGATTTGGCATCCTCACCCGGAACTGTGGTCCCTGCACGCATGGGCCATCAACGGGTACCCGCTAGCCTCCCAGAAGGAGTGCTAAACACGATCGCACAGGCTAGAGCTCCGTCTACCAGACGGCTCTATGCCTCGAAATGGTCGGTGTTCTCTACTTGGTGTCGAGCCCGTGGCTTTTCACCCGTGGACTGCGGGGTTGAGGAAGTGCTTGCCTTCCTTCAGGAGCTGATGGATAAGGGAAGAACCCCATCCACGCTCAAAGTGTACGTGGCGGCCATAGCAACGTTTGCTAAACCTGTGTCTGGCCAGTCACTGGGGAAAAACGACTTAGTCGTGCGTTTCCTACGAGGGGCTCGGAGATTAAATCCTCCCAGGCCCCCTTCAGTCCCGGCTTGGGACCTTTCCACGGTCTTGGAGGCCATGAAAGGCGCCCCGTTCGAGCCGATCCAGCTGTCGGATATGAGGCACCTGTCCCTTAAGACGGTGTTTCTATTGGCTCTCGCTTCAGTGAAGCGTGTAGGGGACTTGCAGGCGCTTTCTGTAAGCGCGTCATGTCTGGAGTTTGGGCCTAACGACTCAAAGGTCGTACTCAAACCGAGGCACGGCTACGTGCCGAAATCCCTCAATACACCGTTTAGGGCCCAGGTGATTTCCCTGTCAGCCCTTCCGGTTCTCGATGAGGAGAGGGACGCAAGTCTCCTTTGCCCTGTCAGGGCGTTAAGGGCTTATGTGTCCCGCTCGGCTGGGTTCAGGCAGACCGAGCAGCTTTTCGTTTTGTTTGGCGGCCGTTCTAAGGGACTCGCCGCCTCAAAACAGAGCCTATCCAGATGGATAGTGGATGCCATAGCGCTGGCTTACACTTCCAAGGGCCTACGGTGCCCATTGGGTGTCAAAGCGCACTCCACAAGAGGCGTGGCCTCGTCGTGGGCATGGTATAGCGGGGTCTCCCTGCAGGATATCTGTACGGCTGCGGGCTGGGCCTCGCCGTCGACATTTATCAAGTACTATAACCTGGAGGTGCCCGCCCTACAAGCTAAGCTTTTGGCGGTCTGAACTTCGGGCTTATTGGCCGCCAATGCGGCTATGTTGCCCTTACGGGTCAGTGTCCCTACGGGACTTTATAAAGGAGTGATGCTTTTAGCCTCTCCTCCTCTACTCTATGTGAGTTATGGTGATTATGCACTAGATGTGCCCCGGGCTTTGCCCCGGGACTCTGGTGTTGGATCCCTGTCCGCACGGCGTTTTGTATGGGGTCCCCATAGCGTAAGATATTACGCAGTACGAGAGATACTCTCGTAAGAGAACGTACTCGGTTACTAACGTAACCTCGGTTCTCTCTAGAGAGGGAACGAGTACTGCGTATCTTGCCGTGCTTGAACTATGCTCTGGTTCGCTTCGGTGTACAAAATCAGAGAAATACAGCTATCGAGGGGTATTTATAGGGTGAGACCACGCCTATACTGGCGGGACATGACGAAATGAGCGCGAAGCGTCTTCATTCGTCATTACGTCACGCAGTGCCTTCACTCGATAGGCTGCAGCTTTTCCAGCGAGGCAGCCAATGGGCGCGCGAGCTGTTTCGCCCTTGTCTGCTTGCTGCTGCAAAAGCGTTTTGCATGATTAAAAAAATTAAGGATAATTTTTGGCTTCAATATCTCGAGGAAAGAGTGTTTCCCCATAGCGTAAGATATTACGCAGTACTCGTTCCCTCTCTAGAGAGAACCGAGGTTACGTTAGTAACCGAGTACGTTTCATGAGATCAGTCTGCGTTTTCTCTCCCTCATCGGGTGCTGCTCGCATTTCTGTTTAACCGTTTGGCTGACGCAAAGTCGAATCGTAGCCTTGCCAGTCAAGACCTCTATGGTCAAGACTAACAGATTCATGATTTTATTTACTTATTATTATTCATATTAATAATATTTTAATTGAATGACGAATTTGAAAATGATCACTGGTAAAGGTAACAATATAAAAAAAATTAAAAAAAAAAAAAAAACGCTGGCTGGCAGCAGGCCAAATTAGTCGCCAGGCCACCGGGAATTGTCCCGGTGCTCCCGATGGCCAGTCCGGGCCTGGGCTATCCTAAAATAGTCAAAAAGTCGAGACAGGACCCATTGTCAAAATTTCTAAGTCCAGCACTCTAGTTCATCCAAAACAAACTAGAAAATAGACTCAAAGTGTTAAATACCGGAATTATCCTTTAACTAGCGCAGTTTCTGTGCTATGATGCGGTCTGAATCCTGACTGAAATTTTTCATAGATGTCATTTTCTTGCAAGAAAGAGCACAATTGAGCGGACACAACTTTTTCTAGTATTTTAGACATAAATGGAAGATTTGAAATGGGTCTGTAATTAGCTAGGTTATTTGGATCTAATTGTGGTTTCTTAATGAGAGGTTTTATTACTGCCAGCTTGAATATTCTTGGAACATGACCTAAAAATAAAGACGAGTTAATAATATTGAGAAGAGGCTCTTCCACTACAGGCAACACTTCTTTCAGTAGTTTAGTGGGTATTGGATCTAATAAACATGTTGTTGGTTTAGATGCAATGATAAGTTTATTTAGCTCTTCCTGTCATTTAGTTGTAAAGCGGTGAAGTTGTTCTTGAGGGGCGATAATTGAGGCTGAATCATAAGACACCATAGAGGATTGTACATTTATAATTGTGTTTCTGATGCTTTCTATTTTCTCAGTGAAGAAATTCATAAAATCATTACTACTATACTGTAATGGAATATTTTGCTCTGGTGATGTCTGTTTATTTGTTAGTCTAGCCATGGTGTTAAAAAAAAAACCTCGGATTATTTTTGGTTATTTTCTATTAGTTTGCGGCGATGCTCAGCCCTGGCTGCTTTTAGAGCCTTTTTATAACGTGACATACTGTCTTTCCACGTGATTCTAAAGACCTCTAAATTAGTTTGTTTCCATTTACGCTCTAAGTTATGAGTTTCTCTCTTGAGAACTTGCATAGCACTGTTGTACCATGGTGCTTTAGTTTTCTCTCTAACCTTTTTTAATCTAATTGGTGCAACAATTTCTAATGTACTAGAGAATAAACTAAATGACTAAAGTCATTTCCTCTAGTTCATCTGTTTGTTTGGGTTCACTGAGCAGCTGAGATAGATCAGGTAAGCTATTTGAGAATCTATCTATAGTGGTTGGAAGGATTGTTCTGCCTGGTCGATAACGTGGCGCAACGTCAAATTTCAGCAGTACGAAGTATGCAATTAATACCCCCTTGTGATTTAAAAAACAAAACATCAACAAGTGGCTAAATTGGATTACAGAGGTGTATGGGGCATTAAACATCATCACCGAACAGGAAAACTCGTCTACTCAGTTGTCCGCTTTGTTTACAATCACATACTTGGAAACTTTTCTGAATTTTGGCTTCAAAATGTACAAAATATATCTCAATTTGTGAAGGTTTGCATGTGGAATAAAACATGCAAGAATCATACACTTTTTTTTGGCCACAGAACTTATTTTCTGCAATAATCTAGCAGCCAATGAAAAAATGTGTTTGTGTGGAGAGAACCAGGGTGATGCTGACTTGAGGTGGTCAGCTTGTTTGATCTGTTGATGTGTGTCTGCTGCCCTCTGCTGTTTTTAACCAGTACTGTGTCTTTGTCCAGCTTGTACGGATTGCCAAAGTCCTGGGCACAGAGGACCTCTACGACTACATCGACAAATACAACATTGAGCTTGACCCACGGTTCAACGACATTTTGGGAAGGTACGCCGAGATGTGTGATTGTGTTTATACATGTAATACTTTGACCTCACTTTAAGGATTTTACTATCTCTCTCCAGACATTCCTGGAAAAGGTGGGAATGGTTTGTCCACAGTGAGAACCAGCACCTGGTCAGTACTGAAGCGTTGGACTTCCTGGACAAACTGTTGCGCTACGACCACCAAGCTCGCCTCACCGCCCGCGAGGCCATGGAGCACCCTTATTTCTGTGAGTGTCTTCATCTACTGAAACTATGAAGATCAACTGCTCCTCATGCCAGAGTCTAGGATCTCTTAAAACTAGTCAATAGCCAAGGAATCTGAACCAATATCCCAATCTGATTAAAAAACACATTGATTACAAAGTTGACATTTACGTCAGATATGTGATCAAATGATTGAGAAGTGTGAACAATGTTTCTGTAGAAACTAAAGCGGTTGTCATGTGGAAACAGGATTTCCTCGCTCATTTGAAATAAAAGGTTTATGTACTCTATTGATTGCATCATGCATTTCATCACTGTGCCCATATGTAAAGCGCTTTGAGTACCCAGAAAAGCGCTATATGCATGTAACAAATTATTATTATTATGTCTCGTGTCAGATCCCATTGTGAAGGACCAGGCGAGGATGGGCTCCACTTCAGGCCTGTCCGCTGGATCCACTCCTGTCAGCACGTCCAGTATGATCACAGGTCAGTCATGTGACTCCCTCCGGCATCATATTGAATTGAGAATTACAATCTATAATTAAGATTACTAAAGTATTTTTCTGTGTTAATGAGAAACACAATGTTACTAAAAGGCATTGATCTGCAGGTTTTCAAGGAAACAAGCTTGTTTTTTATGCATGTGTCAACTGATCCTTGATGCATTGCAAGTGTGTTTGCTTCTAAATGCTGATGGTGTTTGTTTGCCTGTAGGAGGCGTCACATCCATGTCCTCGTCCCAGCCGATGGCCAACATATTACATTATATTCCTTTTTGGATCGTAACGACTCAACTTTCTTAAAGACCTACTAATTATTTGGATCAGTATTCTAAAGTGAAGATCCTGGTAACCCAATAGTAATGACTTGTGTTACTAAATCAATCGGAAGGAATTACTATCCAAAACCTTACAAAAAAAATTCAAAAGTTTACAATGAATTCAGTCTTTAAAGGGTCATGAACCCCCCTCTTTCAGCTCAAGTCTAGCTCACAATCTTTTTAAAAAATGGAGAGAGGGGGAACTGTCATCGCCAGTGTCCTATGCATATCGACTGTCACTAAAAAGCAGTGGTAAAACGTGAGGAAATGCTAGATTTTTTTTATAGCTGACAAAGTTAAAGTCTTATGAAATACACTGACACTTTATTATTGTCCTTTCAATTGTAACTGAATGCCCTGCTACATATATTAGCCTACAGTAATCATAATTCTATTTAAAACATATTAATGTAGGCTATGTAGTGACTTTGTTCTTGGCATTGTTCCTCACTGTTGTTCAGGGATCGTGGTCCCTTTAAATGTTCTGTATTCATGATGACGTGAGACGCTAGTCAGCGCCATTTTGAGTTGAGTGTTTTGTTTTCGACAATAATAAACGACACACGCATTTGTGTGCTCAATGTGCTCAAAGTTGTCTCTTGCGATTTTCTACAATTTCCACACTGGTGACCCCGACATTAGTCTGCTGGACGTATCCAGTGACCCAACACGACCATGGCCACGAACGCTGTCACCCTCAAACTCCCCGAATTCTGGGAATCGTCGGCATCGGCTTGGTTTGCCCAGACTGAAGCGCAGTTTGCGTTACGAGAGATCACCGTGGATACAACAATGTATTACTACGTTGTGTCGGCTCTCGGTAATGCAACGGCATCGAGAGTGGTGAGCCTTCTTACAAACCCTCCGGAAACTAGGAAGTATGCAGCACTCAAAGCCCACCTGTTAAAAACGTTCGGACTGACGGACGCTGAGAGAGCCAGCAGGCTTTTCTCCCTTCAAGGACTGGGTGACAGCAAACCGTCCGAGCTCATGGATCATATGCTGGATCTTTTGGGTGAGCACAGACCCGATTTTCTTTTTATACAGCTTTTCCTGCGTCAGCTGCCTTCACAAGTGAGAGCTGCATTAGCCAACACCACAATCACTGACTGTCGGAGACTGGCCGAGGAGGCTGATACATTTTTCCTAGCGAGTCAGGGACATTGCGCGGCCGCGCTTTTTCCCGCGCACATCGCTTCGGTGACACGGGACGACCCCGCCTTTATCGCGGCTACCACTTCTCGGCGGCAGCAGTCTTCTGGCCCCCAACAACCTTCAGGCTTGTGTTTTTACCATGCGAAGTTTGGAACTAAGGCTAGCAAATGTCGTCTACCATGCAGTTTCGGCGGGTCGGGAAACGCAGGGGCCGGCGCTCAGTAGTGGCCATGAGTGTCGGCCGCGTAGGCAGGCTGCTTTTCATCCACGACAGCATCTCCGGACGGCTTTTTCTGTGCGACACAGGAGCACAGAGGAGCGCCCTGCCTGCATCCCGTTTGGACATGGTGACTGACAGCCATGGCCCCCCTATGGAAGCTGCCAATGGTAGCCCCATCCGCACTTATGGACAAAGGTATGTCGAATTGTGCTTCGGAGGACAGCGCTTCGGGTGGAACTTTGTTACAGCAAAGGTGGCCGTTCCCCTCCTCGGTGCTGATTTTTTGTGTGCACATGGACTGTTGGTAGATGTAAAGAACCGCCGCCTGATTGACGCCGTCACATATTGCTCTTATACATGCACGCTCAGCGGGCCCGACTCCATACAACTGTCTAGCATGCTTTCAGTTTCTGATGATTTCCACCGTCTGCTTGCCAGGTTCCCAGCTCTCACTCAGCCCACTTTCTCTGCATCTGCCGTGAAGCATGGTGTGGAGCATCATCTCGCCACTACTGGTCCGCCCGTCTATGCCCGTGCTTGGCGCCTCGACCCGACCAAGCTTGCCGTTGCAAAGGCTGAGTTTGCAAACATGGAGCGCCTGGGAATAGTCCGCAGATCCGACAGCCCATGGGCATCGCCTCTTCATATCGTCCCCAAACCTGGTGGCGGCTGGCGTCCCTGTGGCGACTACCGGCGGCTTAATGAGGCAACGGCGCCTGACCGATACCCAGTCCCGAACATACAGGATTTTTCAGCACACCTGTCTGGCAAAGTGATTTTTTCAAAGGTGGACCTTGTTAGAGGTTATCATCAGGTTCCGGTACATCCACTGGACATTCCCAAAACGGCAGTGATCACACCATTTGGTTTATTTGAGTTCCTGCGCATGCCGTTCGGCCTTAAAAACGCCACCCAATCTTTTCAACGACTCATGGACTCTGTTTTGCGGGACCTGCCTTTCCTTTTTGTGTATTTGGATGACATCCTAGTAGCGAGCACGTCCAAATCTCAGCACCTGGCGCACCTCCAAACCCTTTTTGAGCGGCTTAGCCAGCATGGACTGATTGTCAACCCCGCCAAATGCCAGTTCGGCTTGACCACCATTGACTTCCTAGGACACAGAGTCACTAAGGACGGGGCAGTCCCCCTCCCGTCAAAGGTGGAGGCGGTCGCACAGTTCCCGCGCCCTCTCACTGTCAAATCCCTGCAGGAGTTCCTCGGCATGGTAAATTTTTACCATCGTTTCATCCCTCGAGCCGCTCAGCTCATGCAGCCTTTGCACGAAGCCTTGAAGGGTAAACCTGTATCCTGGAATGAGAGTAGAGACAGGGCTTTTGCTGCCACTAAGACAGCCCTAGCAAACGCCGCCATGTTGGCACATCCTTCTCCAACAGCCCCCATCTCCATCTCCTCGGATGCCTCGAACTATGCTGTTGGTGCTGTATACGAGCAGTGGGTAGACGGGGCCTGGCAGCCGCTGGCATTCTTTAGCCGTCAGCTGCGCCCCTGTGAGCGAAAGTACAGCACATTCGACCGGGAGTTGCTGGGTCTCTACCTCGCTATCCGGCACTTTCGTTCCCTGCTGGAGGGCCGACATTTCACTGCTTTTGTGGACCACAAGCCGTTGACTTTTGCCATGGCCAAGGTGGCTGAACCGTGGTCCGCCCGCCAGCAACGTCATCTGTCCTACATTTCTGAGTTCACCACAGACTTGCAGCACGTCGCCGGTAAGACCAACTGAGTGGCGGACTGCCTATCACGGGCTGTGGCTGGGGCAGTCCACCTGGGTTTGGATTACGACCGCATGGCAGCGACTCAGGCCACAGACCCAGATGTGCAACTCCTGAGGACCTCGGCTACAGGGTTGCAGCTCGAGGACGTGGTTTTTTGCGATGCCGGCACCAAGCTCCTGTGTGACATCTCCACAGGTAGTCCTCGGCCGGTCGTTCCCTCGGGATGGAGGCGAGAAGTTTTTGATGCCGTCCATGGTCTCTCCCACCCGGGTACGAAAGTGTCACAGAGACTGGTGGCAGGGAAGTTTGTTTGGCACGGCCTCAAGAAGGACGTTAGGGATTGGTCTAACACATGTGTTGAATGCCAACGGGCCAAAGTGCATCGCCACACTAAAGCCCCGTTAGGGTCTTTCTCGGTTCCGGAAAGACGGTTTTTACCATGTAAACGTGGACCTGGTTGGTCCTCTGCCCTCCTCTCACGGTTTCACAAATTTGTTCACCATGGTTGACAGGACCACCCGCTGGCCCGAGGCTGTGCCTTTGACGTCAGTGACGTCTTCCGAAATGACACGGGCATTCATTGGCACCTGGATTGCATGTTTCGGCACTCCTTCGGACATTTCCTCTGACCGAGGCGCACAGTTTACTTCTGAGCTGTGGGCCGCTGTCGCACAGAGCCTCGGAGTGAAACTCCACCATACGACCGCATATCACCCGCAAGCTAACGGACTCTGTGAACGTTTTCATAGGTCAATGAAGGCTGCCCTGCGAGCTGGCCTCAAAGACAGCAACTGGGTCGACAAGCTCCTGTGGGTGATGCTGGGCATCAGGACCCCGTCAAAGGAGGACCTTCAGTCCTCATCCGCGGAGTTGGTTTATGGACAGCCACTACGGGTACCAGGGGATTTTGTCCCTAGCACCACGGTTCCCTGGTCTGCTACTTTTCAGCGGTCCACTCTACTGGACAATGCGAGGCTTTTTGCACCTGTCCCTACTTCCCATCACGGCCTTCCTCAGTCACACATACCCGCTGGATTTCAGACGGCTGACTACGTTTTCATTCGCCACGATGCCCACAGGGGACCTCTACGTCCGCCCTACGAAGGCCCATTTCGGGTTCTGGAGAAGGGGGACAAACATTTTGTGGTGGACAGGGGCGGGAAACCGGAGCGACTTTCCATTGACCGCCTCAAACCGGCTCACTTGGACATGACCAGGCCAATAGACCTGGCCCAGGTCCCACGGCGCGGACGGCCTCCTGCTTTGCCCCCACCCCTTGCTCCCCTCCCTCCCAAGCCTTCCACACTCCATGTCCCACACCCGTGCCAGGGCGGGTTGCCGGCTGCAGTGCAGTCTCCTCTACCTTCCGTGCAGTGCAGCCGTTGTGGCAGGTTGATCCGCCCACCTCCCCGTTGACTGTTTGGTTCTCCTGATATGGTGAATTCTGGGGGGACGTGTGTAGTGACTTTGGCTTACATAATTCACCTTGGTTCTTGGCATTGTTCCTCACTGTTGTTCAGGGATCGTGGTCCCTTTAAATGTTAAATATAGTTGTTTATATAGACACTATAAATGCATATATTTGAAAATTATAAATTTTCCGCTAAAAAAAAAAACGTTCCGTGCATTGCCTATATCTACGCGCCCCCTGAACCCCCATAATAAAGATGGCTCTGTGGAGGTGGAGGACTTCTCATTTTAGACACACACACACAAACACACACACACACACACACACACACACACACACACACACACACACACACACACACACAAACACAAACACAAACACACAGAGCTCTGAAGGGATAGAAAAGTCCTCGGGACTTGGTACTGCATCACTGGCAAGACGCAACCAGCATTGGTTGTCAACAAGGCGAAGTCCACCATTCTCCAATTCTCGAAGCTCTCTCGAGAAAAATGTTTGCGGGACACACACTATAGTGTAAATGTGTCCGTGGTTGTCTAGCCCTGCCCTGACAGCATCCCGGGGAAACATATTCAACCCACTTGGAATTTTGCAAGACGAAAACAAACACTTGCGTCCCATGATTGCCTCTCTCATCTACTACGCGATATCACAGTTTGACATGTCTGTCATTGGAAAGATCCACGTAGTGTCATGAATTATTAGGAGACAGTGTCTACTCATAGGATATGAAAACTCAGTCTCATTAATAATTATGAGACACCGATGAGTCATCAAGCACTCAGCCTGTGATGTGGGCACGATGAAGATTTTTAACCCGGAAGATGAAAAAAGCGGAAAAAAACTCAAATTTAACCATTTTAACCCTACTATTAAATCTAACAGATGCTAACATTGTCTTCAATGTTGTTCAACACACATACCTCTGTTAAAATCTCAGAAAATTTGGTTTGGGGTTTCATGACCCTTTAATAGGCCTTTCTCACAACTTCCGTATTTGTGACCGGAAATATGCAATCGTCGTGGTAATCTACTTCCTCCCCGTCAGGGCAACAGGTAAACAAATGGCACGAGCAAGAGCTATAGCGTACCGGGCTGTTCTTGCTATGCCCAAAAACAGCCATTTCTATCTTTTCATTCCTTCCCTGTTGATTGTGAGGTTCGACGTAAATAGATTCAGGCTATCCGGGGGAATGAAGGACCAAACTTTATGATTAAAAAGGGGAGCACTTATGTCTGCAGCAGACACTTCACATCAGACGACTAAGTTACGTTTTAGGGATCACTGTTCGCCGCTTGAAACCAGAGGCTGTCCCTAGCCTTTTTCCTTGGAACGATTTCACCCCTAAAGGAAAAAGGGACCCTGTGTATAAGCGGTGCCAAAAACGGCAGCCGTTATCGTCTGTAGAAGTTGAGAAAAATTAAATATCAAAGAAAGCTTTGAAACTTTTTTTAATTTTTTATATTTGGTGACGCAGTTTTCCTCCACGAGTCTTGTAATGTCGGCAAATGTAATCTTTGGCAAATCCGTAACAAAGTTGTGTAGACTCTCTCCATTTTCACTTGCCCGGGCATGTTTTTCTGATGTGTTGACGCTTGACAGGAACTCCGCTTCCACAACGATTACGTATTTCCGGAAAGGTCTATAGAAGTATTATCTTTAATAGGGGAGTCATTGCATTACCATGATCTTCACTTTATAATGAATGAATTACACATTAGTCATATTAAATGAACTGCAAATGATAGCCTCATAAGTGATTTATTTAATTGTGTATGCTATTGTCGAGTTAAAGTACCTGTGTAACCTATTGTGATACAGCTGAGATATTTAATGTGTCTATAATGGGTGTGTAGGGACGAGCTAGAGAGAGAACCCAAGTGTGCACACAACTTTAATAGCAAAAGACAAAAACACAGATAATCCAGAACGGGAAAGAGGCAAATGGTCCACACGAACACAACGGGCAAAACCAGGAGATCCAGGAACCCCACAATCAAACACCATAAGAGCAAACAACAACTAACAATACATGACTGAAGAACAAGAGTTTGAATACACAAGGAAATCAAGCATGTTTAACTACAGGTGCTGATGGCGGTAACCATAGGAACTAACAAGGTAACCAAAGAAACAGAAACCTAACACAGGAAGAAAAAACAGAGACAATGAGACTGAGAACACATTTCAACAGAAAAGTTCTTATAAAACACAGAACCGGGATCGTGACAGCGACACATGTCATTACATTGTTTTCAGAAATTCCTGGTTCTTGCAGAAGCTCAAACATGAACAAATCTCATTGACAGAATTACATTTTTGGATGAAATAACCCTTTAAACTTCAAATATTTTTTTTTCTTTTTTTGCAGTTATTTTAGATAAATAAACAAAATAGATCTTATTCACATACACTCTTATTTGTAGGCTACTTAAGCACTTGGTTATTCCAAGATAAAACCTTTTTATTACAAGAAGAACTGCAAGGCTTCCACCTGCCGACTGCAGCAGTTTCATGAATAATATTTTTGGACAAAAATCAGGCACAATCACACACACACACACACACACACACACACACACACACACACACACACACACACACACACACACACACACACACACACACACACACACACACACACACACACACACACACACACACACACACACACACACACACACACACAGTCTGGTGCGCTATCTTTATGAGGACTCTCCATAGACATAATGGTTTTTATACTGTACAAACTGTATATTCTGTCCCCTTACACTAACCCTACCCCTAAACCTACCCATCACAGAAACCTTTCTGCATTTTTACATTTTTTAAAAAACTCCACCACACACACACACACACACACACACACACACACACACACACACACACACACACACACACACACACACACACACACACACACACACACACACACACACACACACACACACACCACACACACACACACACACACACACACACACACACACACACACACACACACACAGTCTGGTGCGCTATCTTTATGAGGACTCTCCATAGACATAATGGTTTTTATACTGTACAAACTGTATATTCTGTCCCCTTACACTAACCCTACCCCTAAACCTACCCATCACAGAAACCTTTCTGCATTTTTACATTTTTTAAAAAACTCCACCACACACACACACACACACACACACACACACACCACACACACACACACACACACACACACACACACACACACACACACACACACACACACACACACACACACACACACACACACGAAATTTGCAGACAATAATTTTTCCTGTGCATTTACGTGCTAGACCTCTTTAATAACATGCAGTATCACTGGAGGAGGTAAATTAATATTCCTTTTTACAGATAAATTTTTTCCTTTTTGTACAAGAAACATCATACCAAGAGTCTAAGTTGCCTTTCAGATTTCCCAGAGCAACGCAATTAGCATTTCTCCCTTCATTAGGTTGTTTTGGATTCCCCTTGTACCAGAACCTTTAAGAGACAAACAAGCAATAATGCACTTGCAATAATATTTTTAGAAAACAGCTGTATTTTTGTAGCCTGGTCCCACCAGACTCTCGTACATTTCATTTAATTTGTACATAGAGTCTGGCACCGCTCCATCGACAAACGTTAACTTCCATGTAGGCGGGAACTCTATTGAAGTCTAAAACTATTGGATCTGCCCAGAGTCACTCTATCTGCCATAACCAATCGCTAACGTTTGGTCATGACATATGTATTTTCCAGAACCCCGTGGGGAGGATGGCCACCAACAAAACTAATTAAAGATTGTTCTTGCTATGGCTTTAACTTGATATTTGGCAGCATTGTCACAACGAACCGAATGGATTCGTTTGCATGTTTCTCTACTGCCATTATTGAACTACAACTCAAAATAACGCACGAGTCGACATCAATGTCATCGTTCTCAGCCACTCCCTCTGTTCGCTGATTGGCCCGGTAAAAAATTGATCGGAGAAAACCAAAGTCTACAGCAGAATCCCAGACGTAGTACTGAAGGAAAATGAAAATTGAGCGGAAGTACATAGGAGGGCGGAGCCAGGCTAGTATATTTGTACATTGATTAACATTCCTAGACATGATCACACATGCAGAGTTCTTACTGTACTCCAGTGTCAGTGAGAGTTCGGTTATTCACCCAAACCCAGTGTCCTTCAGTCTCCAGATCATTGAGACCAATCCAGTGCGTCTCTTTAATTTTAGAGAACAGAAAATCCTAATGGGGAAAATGTAATTAAGTGATAGAGTAAAATAAGTGTTTGTGGTATATGTGAATGTAAATGTATAGGTTAATAGAAACCCTTTAAAAGCTTTGTTTTATATGTGTGATCAAAACATATTCATTCTTAATTGATCTGACTTGCCTGTTCTGATTTGCTGGTTATGGTCACCAGATCGGCTCTTTTTGAAACACAGACATCTCGACTGCTCGACCAGTTCAGTTTATCAGAGCTGAATAAATACAGCTTTCCACGACAAGCTAACCCGCCATTCGCAGAGAGATCACAAGACTGAGCTGTGAAAGATGAAATAAAAAGTCAATTTTACCTGCATTATTTGGATCATAAAGTTAAAGGGTACCTATTATGAAATTTTGAAAATTACCTTTCATGTAGTGTGTAACATAGATCTAAGTGAACAAAAACATCCTGCAAAGTTTTAAATATGAAAGTTCAACGTATACAAAGTTATTGTCTCTCAAAAGTAAGAGTCGACTCTGAGTCGCTGATATGAATCGATAGACGAACGATGCATTTTCTCTAACTTTCGTACGTCACTTGTACAAGTTATTTGAATAAGACACGCCCACTCATTGCGCGCGCCAGAAAACAGTGAAAACAACATGTCGACGAGCTGTTCTGAAGTGCGAATCAAAAGCGAACTTTTTTTTTTCACTGCCCAGGGATGAGCATGTGAAGAATCTGGCTAGAGTTTATATTTACAACTATACCACACAGGTATAGCCACCTTGAGCTGTGTTCGCGTCATTTTAATGAGGATTCCTTTACAAACATAAATGCTTTCATGGATTCGCGAGTCGGTTGATACTGAAGGAACGTTCAGTACCAAGTTTATTTGGATCAGCTTCATCCTCCGAATCACAACCTGTAAGTACTGTTAATAATTGTTGCGTTTATGGGTTTTGTAGCATGCTCAATAAGTGTGTGTGTGTGTGTGTGTGTGTGTGTGTGTGTGTGTGTGTGTGTGTGTGTGTGTGTGTGTGTGTGTGTGTGTGTGTGTGTGTGTGTGTGTGTCAGTTACGCTCAACGCAGCTTAGGTCTCCAAGCTGTGTGTGTGTGTGTGTGTGTGTGTGTGTGTGTGTGTGTGTGTCAGTTACGCTTAGCGCTTAGGTCTCCAAGCTGTGTGTGTGTGTGTGTGTGTGTGTGTCAGTTATGCTCAGCGTTTAGGTCTCCAAGCTGTGTGTGTGTGTGTGTGTGTGTGTGTGTGTGTGTGTGTGTGTGTGTGTCAGCTACGCTCAGCGCTTAGGTCTCCAAGCTGTGTGTGTGTGTTTTTTGAAATATATAAAATGTTTGTCGTTGTTATTGGAGTTGTCATAAAGAATATAGCGTATTGTACTGCAGTGCTTTATCAATATGTTTAAGCTTTGGGTTAACGCGAAAAATAACTGACTGGGTCGTCTGACCAATCACCACAGATTAGCGTCACGCAAAGGCGGGGTTTGAAAAATGAGTCGTCAAACGAATCATTTGGGAATCGCTGAGCAAATCAGGTAAAAATAAATGCATATTATAAGACAACAAAAGTGTTTTTTGTCATTGCATGCATGTAAAACTGTTGTTGGGGACTCCCAGAACAACATTAGGAACATTTTAAATGCCATAATAGGTACCCTTTAATCAAACTCTTTCCATGTGCAGAAATATTCATACTTTGTGTCGCATGTAAACTGAACTTACATTTGTAAAATGACAGCCGTTCTCTAAGTGTGTCGTATCTGGCTGTGAGATCATTAAACTCTTTCTTCATGGCTGGTGAAAAGACAACAAGAGAACAAGCTGATAACGTTTCTCACATGGTGAGTTCAATGAACACACAACACTGTTAATGAAACATGTCTGTGCTACCGTTTATGAAATACAGTTCCCTTTTGTTGTCACTCCTAGTTACATCGAGTGACGACGAATGGGGTTTTGCTTAGAAAGCCTATCAACTTCGAGTATTACAAAACGAGCCAAAAGCAAAGAAATGCCATGGGTCTGCGGAATTTGCATGGCACAACTCCGCCCCACCTCGTGGGTATAAAAGGAGGATGCCAGCAACATGCAGATATGTTTTCGCTTCGGAGCCAAGAGTTCCCTTTCGTCCTGGGAACTCCGACGTGTCGTCGGGGGAGTTCCCTGACGAATTGGGATCATGCTAGGGAGACCAATCGACTTCGAGTGAACTAAAACGAGCCAATGAATATTGGCATGCAAGATTTGCATTCCGCGACCCGCCTGCCAGTGCGGGTATAAAGGGCGGAAGCAAACGCATACACAATGCTTTTTGCTTCGGAGCCGACCAGTTGTGTCCTCTGAGTGGATTGAGTTTGAAGATTGTGCTTTCTTTGCTCATCGAGTCTGCTGTTTCCTGAGATCTCTCTGTGCTGGTGTGACGGCGCTTCAGAGGTCTTCGCGATCTCCCGTCTGCTGTCTGTTACTACACGCGCTGTGTTTACAAAGAGCTGTTTTAACAGTTGGTATACGGTTAAGTGCACGCAGCGGGCTTGCAGTTTCCCCGCTGTGTTGCCGCGTTGATCCCTGTGTGCTTCAGCACAACTAGAGAGTATTTTTCACTGAAAGAGCAATACGGGTGAAGATCGCGTCCTTTTAAGGATGACGTTTCATCCGTGTGTTTCTGGGTGCGGTCAGATTCTGCCTCCGGTTGATGGTCATGATCGCTGTCTCTCGTGCTTGGGCCTCGTGCACGCTGAGGCGGCTTTCGTGAACAAGTCATGTTCCCATTGCGGGAATATGACCGTCGCAGTGTTAAGATCGAGACTGAGATCCCTCAGACGAGGGGGAGTCCCTTTGGAGATTCCCCGATCTAGTTCATCTTCTGGTTCATTTCAGAAGGTGGCTACTTCGGCTAATCCCATTGGTGGTCTGAGGGTTACAGTGAGGAATAATCCCGCGGGTGAAAGACCCCCACGGACCCCTCACTCCTCCACACTGCTGCCATTGGAGCCCTTGGAGGAGCGCGCTGGGCCATCTCGTGTGGTCCCGGTCGTTTCCTTCGGGGCTCCGCCGGAAGACCAGATGTCGATCGCTGCATTGGAGGGAGAGCGGTCATCTTCTGGGGATGACGACTTGGCTGCGTTGCCCCCTTCTGGTGTGGTAGCGTTGTCCGAGCCGGACCCGGAAATATCCGCTATGCTTTCCCGGGCGGCCGCAGGTGTCGGGCTCGTGTGGAATCCTCCACCGTGTCCCGAACCTTCGAGGCTCGACGATTGGTTTCTCGGAGCGGCCCGTGCTGGTTCTCAGCGCCCCGCTCCGGTGCCTTTCTTTCCGGAAGTGCATGAGGAGGTGACGAGATCATGGAAGGCCCCTCTGGCGGCCCGACATAGGTCGACTCCCTCCTCCTCCCTTATCACTCTCGATGGTGGGGCAGTGAAGGGTTATGAGGGCATTCCCCCGGTGGAGCGGTCGGTTGCTTTGCAGCTGTGTCCTAAGTCCGCTTCCACCTGGAGGGGTGACCCTACTCTCCCCTCTCGCGCCTGTAGGTTCTTCTCCAGTCTGACTGGGAAGGCCTATAGTGCGTGTGGAGAAGCTGCTTCTGCCCTGCATGCCATGGCGCTCCTCCAGGTCCATCAGGCGAGAGTGCTTTGCGACATGCAGGAGGGTGGTACCGACCCAGGGGTGCTTCAAGAGCTGCGTACGGCGACGGACCTTGCCCTCCGGATGACGAAAGTCACCGCGCGCTCCCTGGGCCGAGCGATGTCCACACTTGTGGTCCAGGAGCGACACCTTTGGCTCACCCTGGCCGACATGACGGAGTCAGACAAGAGTAGGTTTCTGAACTCCCCCATTTCCCAGGGTGGCCTATTCGGCGATGCGGTTGAAGACTACGCCCAACAGTTCTCCGCCGCCCAGAAGCAGTCCGAGGTGATCAAGCACATCATGCCCCGGAGACAGGCTGCTGCTTGCCCGTCCCCCCGGCTCCACCTCGCGCTGCTCGTCGCCGAGGACGCCCTCCTGCCGCCGCCCCTGCTCCGCCTAAGCAGCAGCCTCCTAGGCAGCAGGCGGCCGGCCGCAAGAGAGGTGCCCAGCCCGCTCGGGGCTCGTCTAAACCCCCCGGTAAGAGGAGAGGGAAGCGGCCCTGAGACGGGCGACCCAGAGGACCTGACTGCTGCTCTTCAGGAGGGTGCCACTTAGGGGTGTCACGATTTCGATTTTAAATCGAAATCGATCGAAATTAAGTCACAATCTCGATAATCGAATTCAAAAATGGAATCGTCGATACTGCCACGCCCCCCATGTCACGTCCAGTCGGTTTGCAAAGTGGAAAAAAAACGCGTTGAAGTGCTGCGAGTCCTCTCCCTCAGCTACAGCCAGTCAAAAGATAGCATGGCTGCAGATGCAGGAGACCCATCGACCGGACTTCTGACCTCCTCTTTCACTAAAGTCGCCGGTGTGGGACAGTGGGAGTATTTCTGATTTCCAGTGAGTTATGTTGACAATGTTCACATTCGCGTTCAAAGTTCGCGCTTCAAAAAAGCCACAGTTTGCAAGCTCTGCTACAGTATGTGCGTCAGTGCGTGTACCATATTCTTCCACTTTTTAAATTAAAACTTTAAATGGACAAAAACAGCAGACTCAGAACAGTATAAATCTTTTTTCAATAAATCTAGCATGTCACAAATAACTTGATTCTCCACCTCCACGAATGAGACGAGTGTCGTTCATTTCCGCACCGAGTCTATTTTTGCTGCACGCGCCGAGTTAAAGTGACAGCGCACAGTTCGTGGTCAAAATGAACATGACATGAAAATGTTGTAATTTCATCATAAATGCATTTAATTAAATTCTACATTAAATACTAATATTTTTCACAGTCATGTTTGTACTTTAAGACCGAGGTAAAGCAAGGAAAACATAGATGTATCTGTTAAACTATGTTTGTTTTGTTGTGAAATTGAATGTCATCTTCTGTGAATAAGACTGCAGTTACAAAAGAGAAACTACATGGCAGGTTATTTTGCTTAAGTTTCTAATTGACTGAAGATGTTAGTTATTGTAACATTATTTTGTTAATAAATGTTTTAAATTTGACAATGTAGTGTGGTACATTGCAAACAAAGGTCATATATTATATTACATAAAAGTCTAGTCTAAAAATGGCATCGCAAACTGTGCTTAAAAAAAATAAATGTAAAAATCGAGAATCGAATCGAACCGTGACCTTAGAATCGTAAATGTAATCGAATCGATGATTTGGAGAATCGTGACACCCCTAGTGCCACTGCACCCCTCCTTCCCCCGGAGGAGGGCCGGCTGGAGAATCTTTTGTTCCCTTTTGATTTTC
Organism: Chrosomus eos; assembly: GCA_036326025.1. Lineage (NCBI taxonomy): Eukaryota > Metazoa > Chordata > Actinopteri > Cypriniformes > Leuciscidae > Chrosomus > Chrosomus eos. Next base: position 37,323,974 of record CM070827.1, on the reverse strand, counting down.
TTCCGCCGCTGCCTTCAGCGGTACCCACTTTCTCAATAAAAGAGCAGTTTCCAATTCATCTGGGTCTATCTTGGTCGAGACTGGCTTCTCAGTCTCCCCCATCCAAGAGGGTCAGAATGATGGTGTGCGCCGCCTCGTTGCCTCGCCACTCTCGTTCCCCTCGCTCCAGCGCTCAGGTGACAGTGACGCCGCCCCGGCCTCGTCGCTCTCGTCTCCCGCTGGGCAAGGAGGTGCGGAAACCTGGACTCGACGCCCCCGAGCCTCGTTCCTCGTTTCCCCTCCTTCTTTCGCCTCCGTGGAAACAGGTAGGTGTTGCCTCGCACACTCAGACCTCTCTCTCGGCCGCAGTAATGCCTCCGGAGTCCGGTCCCTGTCTTCCACCTCGCTGCCCCTCCGCGGGTACGCCGGTGGTCCGAGTGGGCTCCTTGGCGCGGTTCCTCGAAGCCTGGCTAGCGCTTCCGAGGCCGTCCCGTTGGCTCACCCGCACTATCCGGCTCGGCTACGCAATTCAGTTTGCCCGCCGACCTCCCAGGTACAGAGGCGTCCACTTCACCCGGGTGCGGAGTGTCGATGCCCCTGTCCTGAGGAAAGAAATCGACGGCCTGCTGGCGAAGGACGCGATCGAGCCGGTCCCTCCAGCCGAGATGAGGTCGGGGTTTTACAGCCCTTACTTCATTGTACCCAAGAAAGGCGGGGGGTTAAGACCAATCCTGGACCTGCTAGTTTTGAATCGGGCCCTGCACAAGCTCCCGTTCAAAATGCTCACGCAGAAACGCATCTTCGAGTGCATCCGTCCCCGGGATTGGTTTGCAGCGATCGACCTGAAGGACGCGTACTTTCATGTCTCGATCCTCCCTCGACACAGACCCTTTCTTCGGTTTGCGTTCGAAGGTCGAGCATATCAGTACAAGGTCTTACCCTTCGGCCTGGCCCTGTCGCCCCGTGTCTTCACGAAAGTCGCAGAGGCGGCCATTGTTCCCATGAGAGAACATGGCATTTGCATTCTCAACTATCTCGACGACTGGCTCATAATAGCTCACTCGCGGGATCTGTTGTGCGAACACAGGGACCTGGTGCTCCAGCACCTCAGCCGTTTGGGTCTTCAGGTCAACTGGGACAAGAGCAAACTCTGCCCAATGCAGAGGATCTCTTATCTCGGTATGGAGTTGGACTCGGTCGCTCAGACTGCGCGCCTCACCGAGGAGCGCGTCCAGTCAGTGCTCAACTGCCTCAAGTCCTTTCAAGGCAGGTCAGCGGTCCCACTGAAACAGTTTCAGAGGCTCCTGGGGCATATTCCAGCCGCAGTAACGCTCGGTTTGCTCCATATGAGACTGCTTCAGCGTTGGCTTCACGATCGAGTCCCGAGATGGGCGTGGCAGAGCGGCACGTTCCGGGTCAACATTACCCCGCACTGTCGCCAAACCTTCAGTCCTTGGTCAGACCCTGCATTTCTACGGGCTGGAGTGCCCTTAGTCCAGGTCTCCAGGCATGCTGTGGTTTTCACAGATGCCTCTGCCAACGGATGGGGGGCCACGTACAATGGGCATGCAGTTTCAGGTCTGTGGACGGGGCCTCAACTGCATTGGCACATCAACTGCCTAGAGTTGCAAGCAGTACGCTTAGCCTTGTCTCGCCTCAAGGGGCTGCTTTTGCACAAGCACGTACTGGTCCTTACGGACAACACTGTGACCGTTGCGTACATCAACCGTCAGGGTGGTCTACGCTCCCGTCGTATGTCGCGACTCGCCCGCCATCTCCTCCTGTGGAGTCAGAAGCATCTGAGGTCACTTCGAGCCATTCACATCCCTGGTGTGCTCAACCGTACAGCCGACGAGCTTTCACGGCAGCCACCTCTTCCGGGAGAATGGCGACTCCACCCCCAGACGGTCCAGCTGATATGGGGAATCTTCGGAGCCGCTCAGGTAGATCTGTTTGCCTCTCCGGACACTACCCATTGCCGGTTGTTTTATTCCCTGACCGAGGGTTCTCTCGGCCTGGATGCACTGGCGCACAGCTGGCCCCTGGGTCTTCGCAAATATGCGTTCCCCCCAGTGAGACTTCTTGCACAGACCTTGTGCAAGGTCAGGGAGGACGAGGAGCAGGTCCTGCTCGTTGCGCCGTATTGGCCCAACCGGACTTGGTTTGCGGAACTCATGCTCCTCGCGACAGCCCCTCCTTGGCCGATTCCTCTGAGGAAGGACCTCCTTTCCCAGAGACGGGGCACCTTGTGGCACCCGCGTCCAGACCTCTGGAGACTTCATGTCTGGTCCCTGGACGGGACGCGGAGGTTCTAGGTGGCCTACCACAGGGTGTGGTAGACACCATCACTTCCGCTAGAGCCCCCTCTACGAGGCGCCTCTATGCGTTGAATTGGAACCTGTTCGTCGATTGGTGTTCTTCTCACCGAAGAACTTCTTCTGCCCGGTCAGAGTCGTGCTTTCCTTCCTGCAGGATGGGTTGGAGCGAAGGCTGTCTCCCTCCACCCTCAAAGTGTATGTTGCCGCTATAGCCGCTCATCACGATGCAGTAGAAGGTAAGTCTTTGGGGAAGCACGACCTGATCATCAGATTCCTTAAGGGTGCTAGGAGGCTGAATCCGCCTCGTAGTGTGCACCCCTTACCCTCTTGGGACTTAACTCTAGTGCTTAGGGCACTCCAGAGGCCCCCTTTTGAACCATTGCCTTCGGTCGAGTTGAATATTCTGTCAATGAAGACAGCTCTCCTGTTGGCTTTGGCTTCTTTTAAGAGGGTAGGGGATTTGCAGGCATTTTCGGTCGACGAATCGTGCCTGGAGTTCGGGCCGGGCCTTTCTCACGTTGTCTTGAGACCCCGGCTTGGATACGTGCCCAAGGTTCCTACCACCCCGTTTGTGGATCAAGGCAAGGCAAGGCAAGGCAAGTTTATTTATATAGCACATTTCATACACAATGGTAATTCAAAGTGCTTTACATAGGAGAAAAATAAAATAATCAAAACAAATAAGAATAATTAAAACAGTTTAGAATAAAAAATAAAATAAAGTACAGTAAAAACAGTCGGACGAACAGTGGCACAGTGCTCATTCAGTAAATGCATAGCTAAACAGAAGTGTTTTGAGTCTGGATTTGAATGCGACTACTGTAGGAGCACATCTGATCTCTTCTGAAAGCTGGTTCCAGCTGCGGCTGGCATAGTAGCTAAAAGCAGACTCTCCTTGCTTAGAGTGAACCCTTGGTATTTCTAACTGATGTGATCCTAATGATCTGAGTGATCTGTTGGGTTTATATTCAGTGAGCATATCTGCAATATATTGAGGTCCTAGCCCATTGAATGATTTATATACCAGTAATAATACTTTAAAATCAATCCTAAATGTAACTGGGAGCCAGTGTAAAGACCTGAGGACTGGTGTGATATGTTCATATTTTCTGGTTCTGCTCAGAATCCTGGCAGCAGCGTTCTGTATGAGCTGCAACTGTCTTATGGTCTTTTTAGGAAGGCCAGTGAGGAGTCCATTACAATAATCCACCCTGCTGGTGATGAAAGCATGCACAAGTTTCTCTAAGTCTTGACTGGAAACAAAGCATCTAATTCTTGCAATATTTTTCAGATGATAGTATGCTGATTTAGTTATTGCTTTGACATGACTACTGAAACTAAGGTCTGACTCTAGAGACACACCAAGATTCCTGACTTGATTTTTAGTTGTTAGACCTCTAGAGTGAAGGTATGCATTCACCTTGAGAACTTCATCTTTGTTTCCAAACGCAATGACTTCAGTTTTGTCTTTGTTTAACTGAAGAAAGTTTTGGCACATCCAACCATTTACTTCATCAATGCATTGGCACAGGGAGTCAATGGGGCTGTAATCGTTAGGCGATAGGGCTAAATAGAGCTGTGTGTCGTCTGCATAGCTGTGGTAAGAGATTTGGTTCTTTCTCATTATTTGGCTCATTGGGAGCATATACAGGTTGAATAGGAGTGGCGCAAGAATTGAGCCCTGGGGGACTCCGCATATCATGGATGTCCACTCAGACTTATGGTCTCCTATACTCACATAATAACCTCTCCCTTCTAAGTATGACCTGAACCATTTTAGGACTATCCCAGAAAGCCCCACCCAGTTTTCCAGCCTGTCAATAAGTATGTTGTGATCGACAGTGTCAAATGCAGCACTGAGGTCGAGTAGTACCAGCACTGATAATTTGCCTGTATCAGTATTTAAGCGAATATCGTTTATTATCTTTATGAGCGCTGTCTCTGTGCTGTGATGCGATCGGAAACCAGATTGAAAATTGTCAAAGTAGCCATTCAAGCTTAAGAATTTGTTCAGCTGATTGAAGACAACTTTTTCAATGATCTTGCCTATGAAAGGAAGATTTGAGATCGGTCTATAATTGCTTAATATGGTCTTATCTAGATTGCTCTTTTTCAGGAGGGGCTTGACAACTGCAGTTTTCAGGGAGTTTGGAAAACTCCCAGAGAGAAGTGAGGCATTTACCACTTCTAGGAGATCTGCTTCTAAGCTGTTTAACACACTTTTGAAAAAAGATGTGGGAAGTGTGTCGAGGGCACAGGTTGATGTTTTAAGGTGCTGTACGGTTTCTTCCAAAATTTTGCCATCAATTTCTTCGAAAACAGACATAGTAACTACTTTCTCAGGTAGTGGTCTGATCTGTTTGACCCCAGCGCAACTCAAGGATGAGCTGATCACCTTTCTAATATTATTGATTTTCTCAGAGAAGAAAGAAGCAAACTCACTGCACTTGCTGTCTGAGAGCATTTCACTGGGAATCTGGCTTGGTGGGTTTGTCAGTCTCTCTACAGTAGCAAAAAGAGTGCGTGTGTTGTTTAAGTTGCTGTTTATAATATTTGAGAAGAAAGTCTGTCTAGCTTTGCCTAGTTCCATATTAAAAGCACGGATGCTGTCTTTGTAGATGTTATAATGGACTACAAGTTTTGTCTTCCGCCACATGCGCTCTGCTCTTCTGCATTGTCTTTTCATATTTTGCACTGCTGTTGAGTTTCTCCAAGGTGCTTTTTGTCTACCACTATTCTTCCTGACTTTCACAGGAGCAATATCATCAATTACACTTTTAATTTTTGAGTTAAAAGATTCAAGGAGAAAATCAACAGAGTCAGCAGATATGCTTGGTTTTAAAGATACAGCCTTCATAAATAGCACACTAGTGTTCTCATTTAGGCATCTCTTCTTGACAGACACAGATCTAGCTTCAATGGCAGGAGAGATCAAAATATCAAAGAAAATACAGAAATGATCAGACAGTGCTACATCCTTAATAACAATTGATGAGATGTTTAGACCCGTACTGATAAGTAAATCTAGAGTGTGTCCCCGATTATGTGTGGGTCCATTTACATGCTGTGTCAGATCAAACGTTTTTAAAACAGTTTTGATTTCTTTTGCCATATTGGTTTCTGCATTATCTATGTGAATGTTAAAATCTCCAGCAATGGCAAAACAGTCAAACTCTGAGGAAATTGTTGATAACAGTTCTGTAAAGTCCTCAGCAAAGGCTGGAGAGTATTTTGGAGGCCTGTAAACAATGATAAGTAAAATACGTGGAGCACCTTTTACCACAATACCCAGATATTCAAAAGATGGGTAATTCCCAAGTGATATTTGCTTACATTGATAGACATCTTTAAAAAGAGCAGCTAAGCCCCCGCCTCTCTTACCCGCTCTGCAAACACTCATAAAAGTAAAGTTAGGAGGGGATGTTTCATTGAGGACTGTTGCACTGCAGCTGTCTTCTAGCCAAGTTTCATTTAGAAGCATAAAGTCCAGGTTGTATGTGGTTATTAAGTCGTTGACTAGAAGTGATTTATTTTTAAGTGAGCGGATGTTTAAAAGTGCTAACTTAACAGTCTTACTTTTTGTCCCCACAGCGATCTTAGTTTGGCGTGTAATAGGCAGCAGATTAGATGGGTTTGCTGTACGGCTTTTGAAGGCCTTAGATTTTCTATCATGTAATTGAACAGCAATAGAGAGAGATTCAGGCACACTGGGTTCCCGCTTGTTTTGTAAACATTTAAGAAAGTTACTGTTATCATAGCGGGGACCCGACACATATCATTTAGAGCTGGTATCAGTTGTTTTTGGTACACCGCGAGCCGCTGGAGGGGGTTGCGGGCCCTGGCGCTGTGGCAGAGGCCGAAGAGCTCTCACAGGAGGAGAAGGAGGGGGAGGGCGAGCTGGGCCCGCAGGCTTTGGTGGTTGTGGGGCCTGCCGTTTTTTGGTTGACATCTGGGGGCTTGCAAAAGAGTGAGATAGTCTGGTTCCAGCATACACCAGTTGTTCCATTTTCTCTGAGAAGCACAGAAGTGGAGATGCTGGAGAGAGGGATAACGTGTCTGGTGTTTGCTGTTGCTCTGGTGTAATCGGAGGCTGTAATATACTGTCCTGGATTCCCTGACTGTTTTCCCCCAAGTCGTCCTTGGGTGCTGAATCTTCTAGCAGTTCTAGTATGTCACAGTCTGTCTGTGGTGAGCTCTGTGGGCAGGGCTCAGCTGAGATTGTGTCCGTGAGCAGAGGTTGTTGTGGCTGAGTGGTGTTATCATTGTCCTTGTGTGATGTGTCAAACACATGTCCATTCAGGTGCTGAAGTGAAGTCCTGTGGTCATTCATACTGTGTCCAGGTGTGTGTGTGCCATTCAGGTTGAGTGGATTGGCACACACTGCAGAAGGATGATGGATTGAAAAGAAGATATTGTCCTTTAGCACTCTTGAACCAAGTTTGTTTGGGTGGAGCCCATCCAGTTGAAACAGTTGCCTCTGATTCCAGAAAAGATTGAAGTTGTCAATGAAGTTCAGTCCTTTTATATTGCAGGTTTTTTGCAGCCATGTGTTAAGCCCAAGCAACCGTGAAAACCTGTTTGTTCCTCTTGCTGGGAGTGGATCAGGTAGTGAACCTGCAAGCGCTGCCCCTGGAGGAGGCAGACCCAGCCCTAGCTTTTCTCTGTCCTGTCCACGCCCTAGGCTGTTACGTGGACAGAACGCAAAGCTTCAGGACTTCAGATCAGCTCTTTGTTTGTTACGGAGGCCAGCAGAAGGGGAAGGCTGTCTCCAAGCAGAGGTTATCCCACTGGTTAGTGGATGCTATCGCCCGGGCTTATGAGTCCCAGGGCGTGCCTTGCCCACCTAGGTTGACGGCTCACTCTACTAGGAATGTTGCCTCCTCCTGGGCTTTGGCGCAAGGCGCCTCGCTGACAGACATCTGTAGAGCTGCGAGCTGGGCGACACCTAACACGTTCGCTAGGTTTTAAAGCCTTCATGTTGAACCTGCTTCCTCCCGTGTACTCGCTACGGCCAGTAGCGCGAGGAATTAGGTTATGTCGGCTTGCTACGCCATTCCCGCCCCGTGGGCCGGATACGTGCGTCTTTTACTCCGTTGGTTCCCCAACATACGGCTAACCTCGTGAGTTCCTCCATCACCCCTTCGGCATCAGGCGAGGCGGATCGCCCAGGGCCAGGTCTATTACCTCTCGTAGGAGTTGCTATTAGACTGGGTGGCCTTAACAGTGGTCCCTTCGGCGACCCATTTTTCCACGTTCCAGCTACCCTCCGGGTTAGCTCCGTGTCTTCCTCTCGACAGATCCCTCTGTCGTCCTTGCTGAGTACGCTCCCACCCCTCGGGCTGGGACTACCTCAAGGACTGCCGTATGTTTCACTACCCCACGGGTTAGTACATACGTGTATTCCAGTGCCTCCCTTCGGGCGGGCAGGGGCTCCGTAGCGTTCCCTCCTACGGGTTGGGCACGCTTTCCCAGTGTTATCCAAATCCACTGAGTGGGTCTTGTGGAACAGCAGTGTGATTTTCCCTAGCTAGCTCCTGCGTCTTGTTCAAGAAACTGCTGCAGGGTAGCTTAGCTGGGCGCTGGAAGGGGTCAGCACCATGGCGTTTTGTTAGTGATCCCAATTCGTCAGGGAACTCCCCCGACGACACGTCGGAGTTCCCAGGACGAAAGGGAACGTCTCGGTTACATATGTAACCCTCGTTCCCTGAGTACAGGGAACGGAGACGTGTCGTCCCTTCGCCATGTTGCTGTACCTTCGCGGAGGACTGGACACTGTTCGGCTCCTCAGCGAAAAAGCATTGTGTATGCGTTTGCTTCCGCCCTTTATACCCGCACTGGCAGGCGGGTCGCGGAATGCAAATCTTGCATGCCAATATTCATTGGCTCGTTTTAGTTCACTCGAAGTCGATTGGTCTCCCTAGCGTGATCCCAATTCGTCAGGGAACTCCCCCGAGGTCTCCGGTGTTGGTGTGATGGCGTTCTCCAGCAAGTGCACACGGTCTGCTGATCTGTGCAGTGATCTGCCAGTGAGTGTGTTTCTCCCTGGGCCCTTCAACATCCACAGAGTTTTCCTCTCACAAAAGAGCTTGCATGTGGCACGTATTTTTAAAGATGCCTCGTCCGTGCACTTCTGGTTACGGTAGACTCATTTCTGACTCTGATGGGCATGATCGCTGTTCTACGTGTTTGGCAAGGCAAGGCAAGGCAAGTTTATTTATATAGCACATTTCATACACAATGGTAATTCAAAGTGCTTTACATAGGAGAAAACAAAAGAATCAAAACAAATAAGAATAATTAAAACAGTTTAGAATGAAAAATAAAATAAAGTACAGTAAAAACGGTCGGGCGAACAGTGGCACAGTGCTCATTCAGTAAATGCATGGCTAAACAGAAGTGTTTTGAGTCTGGATTTGAATGTGACTACTGTAGGAGCACATCTGATCTCTTCTGAAAGCTGGTTCCAGCTGCGGCTGGCATAGTAGCTAAAAGCAGACTCTCCTTGCTTAGAGTGAACCCTTGGTATTTCTAGCTGATGTGATCCTAATGATCTGAGTGATCTGTTGGGTTTATATTCAGTGAGCATATCTGCAATGTATTTAGGTCCTAGCCCATTGAGTGATTTATAAACCAGTAATAATACTTTAAAATCAATCCTAAATGTAACTGGGAGCCAGTGTAAAGACCTGAGTACTGGTGTGATATGTTCATATTTTCTGGTTCTGCTCAGAATCCTGGCAGCAGCGTTCTGTATGAGCTGCAACTGTCTTATCGTCTTTTTGGGAAGGCCAGTGAGGAGTCCATTACAATAATCCACCCTGCTGGTGATGAAAGCATGCACAAGTTTCTCTAAGTCTTGACTGGAAACAAAGCATCTAATTCTTGCAATATTTTTCAGATGATAGTATGCTGATTTAGTAATTGCTTTGACATGACTACTGAAACTAAGGTCTGACTCTAGAGACACACCAAGATTCCTGACTTGATTTTTAGTTGTTAGACCCCTAGAGTGAAGGTATGCATTCACCTTGAGAACTTCATCTTTGTTTCCAAACGCAATGACTTCAGTTTTGTCTTTGTTTAACTGAAGAAAGTTTTGGCACATCCAACCATTTACTTCATCAATGCATTGGCACAGGGAGTCAATGGGGCTGTAATCATTAGGCGATAGGGCTAAGTAGAGCTGTGTGTCGTCTGCATAGCTGTGGTAAGAGATTCTGTTCTTTCTCATTATTTGGCTCATTGGGAGCATATACAGGTTGAATAGGAGTGGCGCAAGAATTGAACCTTGGGGGACTCCGCATGTCATGGATGTCCACTCAGACTTATGGTCTCCTATACTCACATAATAACCTCTCCCTTCTAAGTAAGACCTGAACCATTTTAGGACTATCCCAGAAAGCCCCACCCAGTTTTCCAGTCTGTCAAGAAGTATGTTGTGATCGAGAGTGTCAAATGCAGCACTGAGGTCGAGTAGTACCAGCACTGATAATTTGCCTGTATCAGTATTTAAGCGAATATCATTTATTATCTTTATGAGAGCTGTCTCTGTGCTGTGATGCGATCGGAAACCAGATTGAAAATTGTCAAAGTATCCATTCAAGCTTAAGAATTTGTTCAGCTGATTGAAGACAACTTTTTCAATGATCTTGCCTATGAAAGGAAGATTTGAGATCGGTCTATAATTGCTTAAGATGGTCTTATCCAGATTGCTCTTTTTTAGGAGAGGTTTGACAACTGCAGTTTTCAGGGAGTTTGGAAAACTCCCAGAGAGAAGTGAGGCATTTACCACTTCTAGGAGATCTGCTTCTAAGCTGTTTAACACACTTTTGAAGAAAGATGTGGGAAGTGCGTCAAGGGCGCAGGTTGATGTTTTAAGGTGCTGTACGGTTTCTTCCAAAATTTTGCCATCAATTTCTTCGAAATCAGACATAGTAACTACTTTCTCAGGTAGTGGTCTGATCTGTTGGACCCCAGCGCAACTCAAGGATGAGCTGATCACCTTTCTGATATTATTGATTTTCTCAGAGAAGAAAGAAGCAAACTCACTGCACTTGCTGTCTGAGAGCATTTCACTGGGAATCTGGTTTGGGGGGTTTGTCAGTCTCTCTACAGTAGCAAAAAGAGTGCGTGTGTTGTTTAAGTTGCTGTTTATAATATTCGAAAAGAAAGTCTGTCTAGCTTTGCCTAGTTCCATATTAAAAGCATGGATGCTGTCTTTGTAGATGTTATAATGGACTACAAGTTTTGTCTTCCGCCACATGCGCTCTGCTCTTCTGCTTTGTCTTTTCATGTTTTGCACTGCTGTTGAGTTTCTCCAAGGTGCTTTTTGTCTACCACTATTCTTCCTGACTTTCACAGGAGCAATATGATCAATTACACTTTTAATTTTTGAGTTAAAAGATTCAAGGAGAAAATCAGCAGAGCCAGCAGATGGGCTTGGTTTTAAAGATATAGCCTTCATAAATAGCACACTAGTGTTCTCATTTAAGCATCTCTTCTTGACAGACACAGATCTAGCTTCAATGGCAGGGGAGATCAATATATCAAAGAAAATACAGAAATGATCAGAAAATGCTACATCCTTAATAACAATCGATGAGATGTTTAGACCCTTACTGATAAGTAAATCTAGAGTGTGTCCACGATTATGTGTGGGTCCATGTACATGCTGAGTCAGATCAAAAGTTTTTAAAACAGTTTTGATTTCTTTTGCCATATTGTTTTCTGCATTATCTATGTGAATGTTAAAATCTCCAGCAATGGCAAAACAGTCAAACTCTGAGGAAATTGTTGATAACAGTTCTGTAAAGTCCTCAGCAAAGGCTGGAGAGTATTTTGGAGGCCTGTAAATAATGATAAGTAAAATACGTGGAGCACCTTTTAACACAATACCCAGATATTCGAAACACGGGTAATTCCCAAATGATATTTGCTTACATTGATAGACATCTTTAAAAAGAGCAGCTAAGCCCCCGCCTCTCTTACCCGCTCTGCAAACACTTATAAAAGTAAAGTTAGGAGGGGATGTTTCATTGAGGACTGTTGCACTGCAGCTGTCTTCTAGCCAAGTTTCATTTAGAAGCATAAAGTCCAGGTTGTTTGTGGTTATTAAGTCGTTGACCAGAAGTGATTTATTATTAAGTGAGCGGATGTTTAAAAGTGCTAACTTAACAGTCGTACTTTTTGTCCCCAAAGCGATCTTAGTTTGGCGTGTAATAGGCACCAGATTAGATGGGTTTGCTGTACGGCTTTTGAAGGCCTTAGACTTTCTATCATGTAATTGAACAGCAATAGAGAAAGATTCAGGCACACTGGGTTCCCGCTTGTTTTGTAAACATTTAAGAAAGTTACTGTTATCATAGCGGGGACCCGACACATATCACTGAGAGCTGGTATCAGTTGTTTTTGTTACACAGCGAGCCGCTGGAGGAGGGTGCGGGCCCTGGCGCTGTGGCAGAGGCCGAAGAGCTCTCACAGGAGGAGGGGGAGGGCGAGCTGGGCCCGCAGGCTTTGGTGGTTGTGGGGCCTGCCGTTTTTTGGGTGACATCTGGGGGCTTGCAGCAAAAGAATGGGATAGTCTAGTTCCAGCATACACCAGTTGTTCCATTTTCTCCGAGAAGCACAGAAGTGGAGATGCTGGAGAGAGGGATAACGTGTCTTGCTCTGGTGTTATCGGAGGCTGTAATATGCTGTCCTGGATTTCCTGGCTGTTTTCCAGAAAGTCTTCCTTGGGAGCTGAATCTTCTAGCAGTTCTAGTATGTCACAGTCTGTCTGTGGTGAGCTCTGTGGGCAGGGCTCAGCTGAGATTGTGTCCGTGAGCAGAGGTTGTTGTGGCTGAGTGGTGTTATCATTGTCCTTGTGTGATGTGTCAGCCGCATGTCCATTCAGGTGCTGAAGTGAAGTCCTGTGGTCATTCATACCATGTCCAGGTGTGTGTGTGCCATTCAGGTTGAGTGGATTGGCACACACTGCAGAAGGATGATGGAGGGAGAAGTGGATATTGTCCTTTAGCACTCTTGAACCAAGTTTGTTTGGTTGGAGCCCATCCTGTTGAAACAGTTGCCTCTGACTCCAGAAAAGATTGAAGTTGTCAATGAAGTTCACTCCTTTTATATTGCAGGTTTTTTGCAGCCATGTGTTAAGCCCAAGCAACCGTGAAAACCTGTTTGTTCCTCTTGCTGGGAGTGGTCCACTGATGAATGTCTGAACTTTCAGTCTTTCAAGTGTTTCAAAAAGTTCATTGAAATCCTTCTTAAGGAGTTCTGACTGCCCTTTATGAATATCATTCTTCCCCACATGAATGATGAGTCGATTTGCAGTCTTATGTTTCATCAGAATGTTCTGAAGTTCCCTGTTTACATCAGAAGTTGTTGCTTGTGGAAGGCAGCATGTAGTTGTGTCTCTGCTACTAATGTTTCTGATTATAGAGTCCCCCACTATCAGAGTCCTGGGCTCGGCTGCGCTCTGAGCTGAGTGCCGCTGTCTGCTCGACCTTGAGCGCCCGTTAGCAGGGTTAGCTACTGGCTGATTCAGTCTGTGTTCGATCACATTCATCACATTCAGGGATTCCTCATTCATTAATACTTCAAATCTGTTCTCAAGATGTATAGGCGGTGGTAGGAGATCAGTGTTTGCAATCCTTGTCAGAGCCGTATCTGGGGTAGAGGATGCTATTGCAGCAATATGTGATGCTCGGGACAATCTGATGTTTCGAGTGCCTTTGGGTCTCGCTCCCTGTTTGTGCCATCGATTTGTAAGTCGATCGGTTTGTTTCTCTACACTCAGTATGGCCTGTCGAGGAGGACTAGATTCATGGGACTCACCGGCTGTATGCTGAGGGCGTCCATGATGAAGTTCTGTTGTATGTTCCGTCTGGTTTGGTGGTCCCACAAGTAACTTTGTTTCAAGAACTGCAATCCTTTGTAAAAGTCTCTGGCATTTTGTGCAGCAAGTAGATTCCAGAGGAGGCATTTTCTCTTATCCTTATGAATGTAGGCAGTTGTGTTTTCTCTTCCCCGGAATGTAAGCTTTCAGTGGGAAAGCTGGTCGGAGACAAGAATTCTGCTTTTTTTCTAGTTTGGGCATTGATCACGCTGGAGCAGCACTCGTGGATGACTCATGTTCTCTCTGCGGGAACATGAGTATCGCGTCACTGCGGTCGAGACTCAGTGATCTCGCAAGAGAGAGAGTCCCCTCATCCACACCCTGATCTACTTCCTCCTTGAGAGGCAGTACTTCGGCGGGTGGCCAGGGTGACCTGAGGGTGACGGTGTGGAACAAGGCGCCGACTATCTGTCTGCGGCCTACACCCCCCTCTACATTGAAGCAACCCGCGAGTGTTCAGGGGATTCCCACGGGCCCATCTTCGGATGTCCCGCAAGTTTCCTTTGGCGCTCCAGAGGAAGATGCGATGTCTATCGCAGCATCACAGGGCGGGCAAGTGTCTTCAGGAAGTGAAGACTAACCCTAACCCTAACCCTCTGGCCGACCCCCACATGTGTATTTCCACTGTAAGCCTCTCTGAGCATGTGTCTTTCCCTTGGCAATCCACCTTGCCACCCCTGGGGTTGAAATATTCCACCCTTCGGGCTGAGTATTTTTCTCAGTGTTCAGTATGCAGCCCCCTCCCGGGTCATATGTGTATTCTTAAGTCTCTCCAGCCCCCCCCCCCCCCCCCCCCCCCTTCAGGCAGGCACTGTTTGCATATTTACTCTGGGATATGCTTCCCAGTGTACCTTGGTATTCCTGTGTTAAGTAGGAGTCCTTTGTCCGTGCCAGTCTCACGACAGGGAGCTCAGACTTACGCAGGGCACTGGAAGACAGCTATGAAGGTGGTGTGATTAGACTGGAACCCCATTCGTCACTCGACCTAACTCGGAGGGACAACAAAAGGGAACGTCTCGGTTACGTATGTAATCCTCGTTCCCTGAGTAGAGAAGAGAGACTTTACGTTTTCCTGTCACTTCTGCTGTAACGTGGGGACCGTCTGAGTTCAGTCTTGGCTCCTCAGCTAAGAAACATATCTGCATGTGGATCCTCCTTTTATACCCACGAGGTGGGGCGGAGTTGTGACATGCAACTTGTGCAGACCCATGGCATTTCTTTGCCATTGGCTCTTTTTGTAATACTCAAAGTTGATAGGCTTTCTAAGCAAAACCCCATTCATTGTCACTCGAAGTAACGTCTCCGTTCCCTACTCAGTGAAAGAGGGTTACATACGTAACCAAGATGTTTTCTCACCTGTGCTGTTGATCTGTTGAGCTGCCAGTGTCTTTGAAACCATGATGTGCTGCTCATTCAGTGATTCGAAATCAGCAAGTTTATGATTGTCTGATTAAGACAAAAGCAGTGGAAAATGTGTTTTTGAGGAAAGCCTAATGGAGTTTGTAAATAAAGTCTTCAGGCTTAATAACAGTTTACACATTCAATATGGATGTTTGTTTGACAATATTGACTAATAAAACATCTTTGCTGAGAAGTATGATTTTATAAACAAAAAGCTACTAAACATTGTGTGTTCTGATGATGCTACATATGTTAAGTCAAGTATAGTTGACTTATACTTATAGTAACTCAGCCAATACAACCCTAAACAGAGCAAAGGTCTGGTATCAGTTATACTCACAAATCACGCAGAGAGCGCAGAGACCTCCGAGAGCAAAAACAAGAGAGAAACCCAGAACAATTAGAGGAACTTTAGTCCACTTTGGAAAGGTGACCTCTCTCTCTCTCTCCCTCTCTTCAGTGGAGTTACCTGGGTTAGAAATTTTGATGAGATAAAATTTTATATGTATTTCTGATTCCTTGATTCAGTCCAGCATTGCTGTCTGGAACTATTCCTGAAAGTGCAGATGAAACTTGAGAAGAGTTTAAAGTTTCAGTTATTTTCATAGACTCTGGTCTGAATGTTTGCCTGTGTGTTTTTATTGTAATCATTGTTACTGAAACGATAAGAGAAAACGAATAGAACGTGGATATAAACGTAAGAGAATATGTGAATATTACTTTTAATGCAGTGCATATAACTTGTGAATGTAAAAGGTTTGCAAAGTTTTAAAGACCAAAGTTCATGACAAAAAAAAAAGTTATTGTCTTCTAAAGAAATATTTGATTATGAACTGCCGAAAGGAGTCGTCAGCAATTTCAGTCTCACTTCCTGTCACGGAGACCCCAAAACAAAACGTGAAACCTTTAAAATAGCATAATATGAGCACTTGAAACACTTCTAGTATGCTCACGGAAAGTTAAATGGTAAGCTTCACACCAGTTGACAGATCACAGTTGCTTTAGGCCAGGGGTGCCAAACTCAGTTCCTGGACTATTTGAGTATCTGAGCCGAGTTTGGAGTCTGTAGAGTTAAAGCTCTAGGAGGAAATTGAGTTGTAAATTTCAGAGTAAGAAGAAGAAGAATAACTAGATTAAAAAGTTAGTCGAGACAAACTTTAAGTTGGCTTGTGAAAGTTTGGACCAGAAAGTTTGAAGAAGCTTAAATTAGTTTAAAGTTTAAATTAGTTTAAAGTGTAAATTAGTTTGGATTTTAAAGTAGTTTGACGTTTAAATTAACGGCAGTGGTTCAGTGGTTCATGTAGATTGTCTACAAACTGAAAGGTTGGTGGTTCAATCCCCGGTTCCACCTGACCAAGTGTCGAGGTGTCCATGAGCAAGACACCTAACCCCAGCTGCTCCCGACGAGCAGGATGGCGCCTTGCATGGCTGACACCGCCGTCGGTGTATGAATGTGTGAGTGAATGGGTGAATGAGAGGCAAAATGTAAAGCGCTTTGGTGGCCATTGGGTCTATGAAAGCGCTATATAAATGCAGTCCATTTAAATTAGTTTAAAGTTTAAATTCGTTTAAAGTTTACAGTAGTTTAAAATTTTAATTAGTTTAAAGTGTAAATTAGTTTAAAGTTTAAATTATTTTGAAGTTTAAAGTAGTTTAAAGTTTAAAATAGTTTAGATTAGTTTAAATTTTAACGTATAGTTTGAAGTAATCTAAAGTTGCTAGGGTGTTTCTAGTGGGTTGCTAAGGTGTTTTGGATGGTTGCTGTGTGGTTGCTAGGGTATTCTGGGTGGTTGCTAGGGTGTTGCTAGGTGGTTGCTAGGGTATTCTAATGTATTTTGGGTGGTTGCTAGGGTGTTGCTAGGGTGTTCTGGGTGGTTGCTAGGTGGTTGCTAGGGTGTTCAAGTTTAAAGTAGTTTAAAGTTTAAAATAGTTTAGATTAGTATACATTTTAATGTATAGTTTGAAGTAATTTAAAGTTGCTAGGGTGTTCCTAGTGGGTTGCTAAGGTTTTTGGATGGTTGCTATGTGGTTGTTAGGGTATTCTGGGTGGTTGCTAGGGTGTTGCTAGGTGGTTGCTAGGGTATTCTAATGTATTTTGGGTGGTTGCTAGGGTGTTGCTAGGTGGTTTGCTTGGGTGTTCTGAGGTATTTTGGGTGGTTGTTAGGGTGTTCTGGGTTGTTGCTAGGCGGTTGCTAGGGTGTTCTGGTGGTTGCTATGGTGTTGGTAGGGTGTTCTAAGGTATTTTGGGTGATTGCTAGGGTGATATGGGTGGTTGCTATGGTGTTGCCAGGGTGTGCGAGTGTGAAGATTTCAAACGCCGGTTATGTGTTGCCGTGTCAACTGAGAGAAACGGGGTTTTAGGGCCTCTCTTGTCGATACTGAGGATTCTGATTGGCTTGCATGGCTTTATCCTTCTCCCTACACTGCCACCCATACGTTTGGCCAACCCGATCTCACGGCAATTCGTACAAATTCTACGAGGTGGCTAATTCGTACGAATTCACACGATCTCACTCGTACGAATTAATGCGATTTTTGCTAAATCGTACATATTTTACGAGTTGCCCAATGTGTATGAATTCGTATGAATGACCCTCCCCTGACCCCGCCCCTAAACCTACCCATCACGTGGATTTAGACAAATCGTACGAATTCATACGAGTGAGGGGATATTCGTTTCTCTAAATACCCGGCTAACGTAGCCTGAGTTTAACACCTCTGCTTTATGCAATAAATATAAAAACATGTTTATTTATACTTTTGGCAGATGCTTTTGTCCAAAGCAACTTGTATTGCATTCATGTTAACTTTCTGAACTCATGACCTTCCCTGCTAAAAAATCCAGCATGGTCACCAGCATAAGGTGTTTTACACACTGGGACCAGTTTGGGATGATGGTGTGCCAGTTTACCAGCATGATGTTTTTTTGGGTGCTAGTATGATACCAACAAGACCACAACAAAACTGGCATGTGTTACATATCACGTGTCTTAATTTGCGTAGTTAAATAGTTAAATAAAGATCAAGACAATTTTCCTAACTAATTGAATACATTATTTAATAAAGAAAAACACATGTTGCTGTGTAAAATCCAGCAGTTAACACAGTTTGCTCAGTTTTTATATGGTCCCAATCTATAGAGAGTAAAAGTGACACTGAAGCAATGTTGCAGTAAGTGAAAAAAAGAAGATTCACAAAAGTGATTCAGCATTAGAGATGACAACTGCGGTTAACAAGCAGCATTACAGAAGATAAGAGGAATAAGAGGAACAACAAGAACAGAAAAAGGGAAGAAGTGAGTAGAAACACAACAATTACAACTGTCTTACAACAACACGGCCTTAGATGAAAGCAACTGCAAATACAATCTATATCTCACCAGAGGATTATTAAACAACTCCAAAAACAGCATTACATATTCACTTATTATAAACCCGTTTAGCTTTATTTCTTTCATATGGAACAGGTACATGTACAAAGGTTGTTGAAGCCCTTTGGTTGGGGAGTTGACTTTGTGTTTGAATTATTTCTCTCTCAGCGATTTTGTTGAAATTGCATGCTATCACTATTGTCAACATATTTGCAATATCTATCACTATTCTCAACAATAATTCATGCTATAACTATTGTCAACAATAATTCATGCTATCACTATTGTCAACAATAATTCATGCTATCACTATTGTTAACAATAGTCAAGTCAAGTCACCCTTATTTATATAGCACTTTTTACAATACAAATTGTTTCAAAGCAGCTTTACAGAGATAACAGGAAAACAATGTTGTAATAGTATTGTTAAATTCAAAATTAAATGTTAAATGTCCCCAACTAAGCAAGCCAAAAGCCAATGGCGGCAAAGGCGAAGAGAGGCGAAAAAGGCAACATGCAAAAAAAAAAAAAAAAAAACCTTCCGAAAAAGGCAACATTATAATACACAAATATTTCATGCTATCACTATTGTCAACAATAATTCATGCTATCACTATTGTTAACAATATTTCATGCTATCACTATGTCAACCACATTTCATGCTATAACTATTGTCAATACTAATTCATGCTCCTAACTGCATATGACATACTGTACCTTTTATTATGTAGAGTGTTTGGAATCAGTGATTGACAGCTGGATTTGGACACACGTGAATTCCCAAAAGAGTATGAAAGTCTTTAAAAACAGCAACTTTCAGTTTGAACTTTCATTTTCAAATTGTTATTAACTGTCCCATTGAAAGAGATCTTCTCATAATCCCTGTTATTGAACAAACTTCTTATGATTATGCTTTTATTAGTTTTCTTGGTTGTCATATCTCGAAATGTTTTTGTTTTGCAATGTACACAAGCTCTTTTTAACTGATTTTAACTGTTTAATTTGTGTATAGATCTTTTGAAACAGGAGACAATTCCTTTGATGCTTTGAAATGTTTTACCAGTTTACCAGTGGCATTTATTAATAATGTAATCATAACTAAAACAACTAAAATTTTCAGTACTTTTAGCAGAGGGAGTAAATGAAAATACAATATAATTCAATAAATCATATGTTTTAACCTTGTATTGTTGTTCCTTACATCAATAATTGTTGATGTACAACATTGATGTTATACATCATAATCAAAGGATAAAGCTGCTATGGTCTGTCAATTGAACAAACACTTTATCAGTGCTCGGTCTACATTTGACAGCTCAAATGTAAATGCACCTGTCCCATGTTCTGCCACCAATGCAACTGATAGAAATATGGATTTGTTTGATTTTAAAATTATTTCAGTTGCGCAAGTTTGTAAAGCTCTGAAAGGCATTGACCACAAAAAATCTGCAGGTCCTGACAATCTGGATATTTATCTCCTAAAGGTTGGGTCAGATGTTATTGCTGAGTCTTTTACTCACAATTTTTAATTTGAGTCTTATGTCCAATTCAATACCCCAAATCTGGAAAGCTGCTTATTTCTCCCCTTGTTTAAAGGTGGGGACCCCTCAGAGCTAAACAATTACCGTCCAATCTCCAAACTCTCAATCCTGGCTAAGATCCTTGAATCCCAGGTAAATTTACAGGTAAAACACTTCTTATTTGATAATAATATTTTAAACAATTTTCAGTCTGGTTTTAGAACTGGCCACAGTACCAGTACTGCTGCTATGTGGTAATAAATTATCTTATTTGTGCCTTAGACAGAAAACCGCATTGCGCTGCTTTATTTGTAGATCTATCCAAGGCGTTTGGTTCTGTAGATTATGAATTGTTGCTGAACAAATTTAGGGATGTTGGTTTCTGTCCTAATTCTGTTAAATGGTTTAGAAATTATTTTGTAGATCGGACTCAGTGTGTCCATGCAGAGGGCCACAAATCTGAGTTTCTTGAGATATCTAAAGGGGTCCCCCAGGAGTCTATTTTGGGGCCTATTCTGTTCTCTATTTTTTATAAATGATTTAGGTAAGGACGTTCAAGCAAAAGTATACTTCTATGCTGATGACACTGTCATTTATACACATGCTCATTCCATAGTACAGGCTGTGAAAGAGCGTCAGACTGCATTTCAGTCATTACAAACTGCTCTGCTCAATTTAAAATTGGTTTTAAATCCTCAGAAAATGAAGTTCATGGTCTTTTCAAAAGCTTGCTTACAGTTGCTTGATGATTTTAGCATTTTTACATCTGATGGAAAATCCATTGAAAGGGTACCTACATACAAGTTCTTGAGTGTATGGATAGACGACAAACTTTTATTTAATGTACATATTGCTAATCTAGTTAGGAAGCTCAAAGTGAAGATTGGCTTTTATTTTAGAAATAAATCTAGCTTTACTTTCAATGCCACAAAAAAACTTGTGGAACCTACTTTTCTGTCTGAGATTGATTATGGTGACATATTATATATTGCACGCAGCCTCCTCCATCTTATGGAGCCTTGATTCAGTATATCATGCGTCTCTACGCTTTATTACAAATGCAAAGTCCCTCACTCACCATTGCATTCTTTATGATCTGGTGGGCTGGACAGCACTGACCGCCCGCAGAAAACAGCACTGGTATATTTTTATATATAAAGCCATGCTAGGTAAACTTCCAGCTTACCTCTGTACCCTCCTCTGTCTCAATTCTGCTAGTTATCAGCTACGCTCCTCCAAGTGGTTGCTTTTTAATGTACCCAGGGTTTCGACAGATCTGGGGAAAACTGCATTTTCATACTATGCACCCTGGGCATGGAATAATTTGCAAAAAGATCTTAAACTAGAAATGTGTATATCAATTGTTCAATTTAAGAGCATCATAAAATATGTGGTAAAGGAGACATGTGGTTGTTTTTCTTAAGAGGCCATTGTGTTTAAATGATTATTGTATGATAGTATATATGTAGCATTTTTTACTATGTTGTGTTTATATATGGCTACTACTTTGTATGTAGCATTTTAATATGTTGTGTTTATGTATGGCTGCCACCTTGGCCAGGTCTCTCTTGTAAAAGAGATTTTTGATCTCAATGAGACTTCCTGGTAGCCTGGCATGCCAGACATACATCAAGATGTTTGGTCTGGGAACTCTCCATTGACATGCCTCAATCCGAGGGGCGGGATAAACGGTTACCTTTCAAAATCCCTCTGCACGCAATAGGATAACGCTACAACCAACCAGAGCAACGAACGGTTGTGGATGAGTGAGTCCCATGGGTTTTTCCACCAGCGGAGCTAAATGATATAGCTATTAAACTTTTGCCGTATCAGGTCGGCAAAACTCCGAACACATCTTACATTTTTAAGAATGACTTAAGCGACGTTCTCTTAACTCCAAGTCCTCCAGAGTCGCGGCCAAAGCCGATTCGAAAGACCGCTGCATCTTCATTGTTTTCAAGTAGCAGGGAAATCACCTATGGAAATCACGCGGAACGTCATGAACTGTGCCGTCATTGTGTTAAGCCCGCCCGCCGACTCTATACACGATGTGATTGGCCTGACCAGTTTTTGGTTTTTCCAGCTCAAAAGTCTATGGAGAGTTGCTAGACCACACTGGCAGCGAAATATTTTCGCTGCCGCTAGGGTGCGTCTAGATTTCTAGGCTAACTTCCTGGTAAAATAAAGGCAAAAAATAAAATAAAATGTGTTAAATATAGAAATATGCAAGCAAAAACAATGCGTCATAATTCTGAGAGGGAGAATCCAGACGCAGAATAGGCGGGTGGTAATATGTATTAACAATAAAATACACACAGCACAAGATTAGTGAGGCGGGAAGTCCAAACAATAGGGGTAAGACGCAGTGGGAGAACTGGCTGGTCTGGGACGAGACTGTACCAATCGCGCATGGCCAATGACGGAGAAAAGTCAGTGGCTCAGGGAAGCAGAGGCTTGAGACCAGGGACAGGGCAGAAGCCCTCACAAGACAAGACCACAAGAGATGACAAAAACGATAAACGAGCAAGAATAAAAACTATGACTAGAGAAAACTAAATAAAGACACTAGAAACAAGTCGAATTAGAAAATAAAAAGAAAACAAAGAAATCTAAAAAATAACTTTAGCTTGCAAACAAGAGGAAAGTAAAATAAATAATTTCTAGAAATAAATGACTGGAGCTGCAAACTAAAGACAAAAAAACAAGACTGCAACCTTGCAGGGAAATAGAGAGAAAAATAAATAAAACACTAGAAGGCAATTATTCAAAATCAAATGAGAAACTACAATTAAGGCCTGGGAGAACTAAAGAAAAATAAAGACTGAAACTAGACTAGAGTAAAAAAAACACACACACAGGAACAAAGAAAAACTAGAATTTATCAAAAATAAATATACACAAGAGCTAACAAGACAGATAGACGCAAGAAAGGAAGGCGCACACAAAAGTCACACAACGAACTAGCAAAGACATTAGGACAATATAAAGGAGCACATTAGAATCAGGTGCACACAACCAAGCAAACAAGGATTAAACAAGGGCTGAATCCGAAATCACCCCCTAAATACTCAAATAGGGCACTATTTAAGGGGGCAGCAATTTGTAGTTGTGTCCGAAACCATAGTGCATGGTATTGAGTGCATTCAAGCCCACATTTCCCCGAAATAACAAGTGTACAATAGGGATGGGCGATATGGCCTAAAAAATTTATCACGATCATTTCAGGTATTTATTGCGATAACGATACAAATGACGATAAATTATTTTCTTCTGTAAAATATCAGATTATGTTATGTTTAAGTTGTGTTCCAGTGACTGTGCTGAAAAACATCACACAACAACAATTACTCAATAATTCAAATCAATTACAAGTTTAAAATGTAAACAGATTCTGGATTTATTTATACTCTCATGGTGCAAAAATAGTGCACACAGCAAAAATAACAATCACCACACCAACGATGTGTTTTAAAATTACAACAGAGTACAACTGCAAATAAATCCTGATAAAGTAACAAACATGTTAAAGTTACCTGATAAAGTAAAGAAGTTCAGTGTGAAACAGTCAATGACGCAATATTAGAATGTAAATATAATACGTAAGTGGAACATGCTACCTCCAATTAGGTAGTTAAATGTTCATTTCAACACTCTTGTCCCATGGAACAAATTGAACAAAAAGTAACGATCCCAACTATGTCTTCAGATAGTTTACTAAATAGTGCAAAACAAGATGATAAACTAAAAACAAATCAATAAATTTAATTAAAATAAAAGTTAATTAAACTGTAAACACTCATATACTCTTGCAAAATGTAGAAATGAGGCTGAAATTAATATGTCTGGTAGTGCAAGTTGTATAACACACATACTAGTGTGATTCAGTAGCTCTCAAAAAGAGAACAGGGCTCACACCTTAAGATTTTTGGTCAAGAAGACCAACATATTCACTGTAGCTGGTTTCAGAAGAGACCTTTGGCATGTCACTACATTTCCAGGAGCGCTGAACACCCTCTCTGAGGGTGTACTAGTGGCGGGGATGCACAAGCACTTTTTCACCAAACAACTGATGTTAGGGAAATCCACCTCATGTACCTTCCACCACATAAGGGGATTGCTTTCACCATCTGCAAGTGGCCCATGCAGGTAGTTGTTTAATTCAGCCTCAATTTGCTCTGTTTCAGAAAGGGTGGTCATCTCAGCAGCTGGTTTCTTGAAAAAACTTCCAAGACTCTTCTTCTGCCTTTTAGATGCACTCTGAGTTTCTTTTGTTGATTCAGATGGAGTTGCAACTTGCAGGGGTAGACTAACCAGCATCACTTGGTATGACAGAAAGGGATTCCACCTCTCTGACTACTCTGGCTTTGGTGACCAGGATCTCTTCTCGACTCATATACTGAATGCTGAAGCGTGGATCAAGAATTGTTGCCATGTTGATCAGTTCCTGAACCTCTTGGTCACCATATTTGGTGTTCATGTAGTCCAATATTAAACTTTTAATTGTCCTGGTGAGATCTGTGTCTTCATCTTTCCCCTGCAGCAGCTCACTGTTGAATAGGTGAAGAGTAGGCTTCAAGCATGACATTTGTGACATAGTTTTCAGAAGAGAGGGCATCTGTAAAATTAAGAAGAGGCCCAAGTGCTTTACTGACCGAGTCTAGGACATCAATATCCTGCCAAGTAGGCACCAGATGCCTGGTTGACCTGTCAGCAGCCAGGACTTGCGTAATGGCCTTCTCTTGCTCAAGTATCCACTCAATCATCTTCTGCCTTGATCCCCATCGTGTTGCCGATTCAGTCACAAGTTTGTGTGGCGGAAGGCCAAGTTCTACTTGAGCACCTTCGAGTGTTCGCTGCTTTTTCCAGCTGTGCGAAAAAACACTGACAATCTTCTTACAGACTCTCACAGCTCTGTCAATCCTGGTATCCCTCATGCTTCTCTCTGCAAAACAACAACAAAACTATTTGTTTATTTTTATACATTTATGTATGTTTCTGTTGCACAAGAATAAAATAAATGCAATAAGAAAGCCAAAAAAAAGTTAAAGTTCAGTTAAAATTAAAGTAGATGAAACTAAAAAAAAATTATTTAAATGAACATTTAATATTAAATGCACATAATATAAACATTGGCTTATGTAATGAATTACTGTTCAAAATACTGCATAGTCACATTACAAATGCAGAAACAAATACATAAATACAGTTAATATAATTAATATTAAGCTCATGTTTGCTCAGTGTGCATGCATTAAATATACTGAGAGAAAAAGTAAACTTACCAATAGCAATGGCCAAAGCAAGACAGTCTTGTCCACATGTTTAGAGTGACTGCTTTTACTATATTGGCCCCGTTGTCCGTTGTTAGGCACACCTGTTTCTCCTCCTCTAAATTCCATTCATGAAAGAACTTCTTCAAGCCACTCACGATGTTTTTACCCGTGTGGTCATCTGGGAAAAAACTTGTCTGGATGCAACAGCTGTTCAAACTCCAGTCACTCGTTATGTAGTGCACATGTACGGCTCAGTCGTTCTGCTACTACACATGTCGGCAGTTGAAGCATAAAAATCTGCCGTAGACAGTGATGTTTGTACCCTACTGCGGCACTCTTCATACATCGCTGGCAGGGCTGTTTTGGACAAGTACTTCCTTGAGGGCATGTTGTATCTTGGGTCCAGTTTATGGATCATTCGCTTGAATCCTTCTTTTTTGACAGTTTGGAATGGCAACATGTCTTTTGTCAAACAAAATGCCACTGCTTCCGTCAATTCGTTCCATCGTTTACTTTGCTTATCATAAGGGACGCAATTAGCAAATGCGCTGGCAATTTTCATCTGGGTGGGAATTTTCTTACCCCTAGGTCCACTTGTAGTTTTCGCCTCCGTTGCCTCGCGTATCTTCAGACATTCTTTATACTCTGGTTTGTGTTTGTGTTTCAGATGGTGGAACAAATTGGACGTGTTTCCACTCTTTGTAACCACCGTTTTTCTGCAAAATTTGCATATTACGGTAGTTTGCTCCTCATCCGATTTTATGTAACCAAACCAGTTCCAAATTGTGGAGGTAGCTCCTCGCTTAACAACAAGCTCCTCCTCAGCCTCGCGTCTGACTCTGCCTTCCGCCATTCTTGTTTTCACTCAGCACGCGAACAGTGAATCGGGCGCGCACAAAACCACGTCATCAACTAGACTTATCGTTATTATCGCGAGGAGACAAATTTTTATCGTGAGGAGAATTTTCAATGATATATCGCAAACGATAAGATATCGCCCATCCCTAGTGTACAACCAATGCATGCTCAACGGCTGTCTGAATTCACTCACTAGTTTTCATTCAGTCCTTATAGTGGACTAACGTAGGGAATAGAGATTGGCGATTTCGGATGTGGCCCAGAACTAAACAAAGGTGTGGTATCAGAAAACAAGGAAATGGGACGAGAGACTCATGGACATGGACAACACAAACAAAGACAGAGCCATGTACTCAAGACAAACAAAGACAAAACAGACAAGTCTGTCGGGGCAGGACCCTGACACAATGCTTGTCCCCAAAACACTGCTTTCATAAAGACAGCTGGCCTGCTCACACTCAACCCTAAGACCATGCTGGTAAACCAGCTTCACCAGCTCCGTTTTACTTCAGATCAGGATGAATCTGCTGGTCCACCAGCCAGACCAACATAAACCAGCACTATACCAACACTATACCAGGAACCCATGCTGGTTTATGCTGGATATTTCAGCAGGGTTGGTGTTGGTATCATTATGATCTACTTTCTGATCTACAGGGAAGACTTCGCTTTTTTATTTAAATGACAGTGTTGACAGCGTGATTCCCTTGGAACGTGTTAATGGATGAAATGTATAACTGAATGTTGCTTTGGGCAAAAGCATCCGCCAAATGTGTAATTGTTGAATGAACATACTAAAGGAAACTTTATACACCATTACTATAGTGTTAAATCATTTAAATAGAAACTAATGCATACTGAAAACATCCCACCCTTACCTGTATGTTGAGAGCAGTTTTCACCTGAGGAAACAGGTGGAAGTTTGAAATCAGGATTTTCATAGATTGAATCCATTTTTATGAGCTTGACAGAAGACGTGTCCGCTGAGACTTGAGTGATGCTTGAGTTGTTCAGAATAAGGAAGTCCTTATTAATATAGACTAGAAGTTATGAGTCTGACTAAATAATTGGGCAATGTTTGACTACCTCTAAGAAACAAGGTATAATTATATGTTTGTGTTCTCCAAAGGTTAAGAATGAGGCTGATTTCTATTGATACTGATTACTATTACAACCCCTAACATTAAGCATACAATCTCATATTGTTGGCATTTAGATTTTGCTGCAGCAGATTTTGAAAACCTTCTAAAATAAATTTCAACAATTTCAAGTCACATTGTGTCACATATGGATTGAACAATATTGCACTTCAGTATGTGTATAGTATATACAGTAAGTTCATATACATGACAGATGTTGCAGGATCATTCTGTGATACTTTTGTATCTTTTTTTAAGCTTGATGCTGGTAATTATTCACTGCCACATAGATATAAATAGACGAGCACGAGCAGAACTTCACAGGGAAACGAAGGGTGCATTTGGCGTCGCTTTTGAATCAGGGTAGCCTACATGATGTCACTTCCTTGAAATGATGTCACTTCTGGTTTGTACCATTATTTTATAGGGGGGTTTTGGTGTTAGTAACAGGACTGATATGAAATTAGGGAACAATGATACAATTACTTATATTTCTAAGAAAATACATCTATTTATGTCAAAACCATTGCTTAACAGATTACACTTTACAATATAAAATTGTGAAAATTGTTTCATTTTCCCAACATTTTACAAATGAGAAGTCCTATTGAAAAATAACAACCATAGCAAGGGACAGGCCAAAATCCTTACCCATAGCATATAATATGTGATTTTAATTATTTAAAATTATATTTTATTGGCTTTTAACTGGTCTTATATTGATGCATATGATCTATAGTAACATTACGTTTTTTTAAATTACACATTTATTTGTTGTTAAAGCAACTTTAGAACTGATTATTTGTTAGGAACGCAAAGGGCACTGATTTCACGGAATCACCCATATTATTATTATTATTATGTCAGATCCCATTTTGAAGGACCAGGCGAGGATGGGCTCCACTTCAGGCCTGTCCGCTGGATCCACTCCTGTCAGCACGTCCAGTATGATCACAGGTCAGTCATGTGACTTCCTCCGGGGATCATGCTTATTGAATTGAGAATTACAAACTATAATTAAGATTACAAAAGTATTTTTCTGTGTTAATGAGAAACACAATGTTACTAAAAGGCATTGATCTGCAGATCTTCAAGGAAACAAGCTTGTTTCTTGTGCGTGTGTCAGCTGATATCCTTGACGCATTGCAAGTGTGTTTGCTTCTAAATGCTGATGGTGTTTGTTTGCCTGTAGGAGGCGTCACATCCTTGTCCTCGTCCCAGCCGATGGCCAACATCGCCGGCTCTCCGGTCATCTCGTCTCCTCTGTTTGTTATTCAAACAATATGGATATTGGCTGATGAGACTGTTGTTAATCTACATATTTTTGGGGATTTAAAACATAATTAACATATAATTCATAGACAAATATCAAGGTGCAAGAACCATTTTTACATTCATGCATTGGGAAAATGCCTTTATTCTAAGTGACTTGCATTGCTTTCTAAGTTTCCATTATATTCCTTTGCCAGCAGCCATATCACCCTGTAGCCCAAGACTGGTTGCTCACTGAAGCTAAGCAGGGCTGAGCCTGATTAGTGCCTGGATGGGAGACCTCCTGGGGAATCCAGGTTGCTCCTGGAGGAGGTGTTAGAGAGGCCAGCAGGGGGCGCTCACCCTGTGGTCTGTGTGGGTCCTAATGCACCAGTATAGTGACAGGGACACTACACTGTCAGAAAAGCACCGTCCTTCGGATGAGACGTTAAACCGAGGTCCTGACTCTCTGTGGTCATGATAAAGAGTAGGGGTGTAACCCAGGGGTGGCATCCTGGACAAATTTGCCCCTTGGTCTCTGTCCATCATGGCCTCCTAATCATCCCTATATACTGATTGGCTTCATCACTGTCTTCTCTCCACCAGTTGAGGAGGAGAAGCCCCCCCCCCCCCTCCTCCCTCCCTCTCCCTCCATGTAAAGCGCTTTGAGGTCCCAGAAAAAGCGCTAAATAAAATGTAACGAATTATTATTAGTAGTATTTTACGACTCAACTTTCGAAGGGAACAACTTATTATTTGGATCAGTATTCTAAAGTGAAGATCCTGGTAACCCAATAGTACTCAAAAGTTTGCAATGAATTCAGTCTCTAGTAGGAGTATCATGCTTTCTCTTTAGAATACTGTTTCAAATAATTATTCCTTCTAAAGAATTTGGTAAAACTTGAGTCATTGCTAGTGCATTACCATGATCTTCACTTTAGAATTAATTATACATTATATAGACGGTTTTAACGGCAACAACATAAACAAACGTTTGTGGCCCAAACTTAACTTCCGGTTGAATCAATAACAACAGAGTTCATCTGTAGAAACACGCAAATTACATTAGTTAGCAAGTATGTCTAGTCAGTATTATTTGGGACTAATAGAAGAAAACAGACGTTACTTGGCCAAACTTAAATGTGACACACTACACAAGGGGGAGGCGTTCAAGGCAAATCGCAGCTTGGATGCCTATAACTATTTTCATTCCGGAAAAGTAAAAAAAAAAAACCTAACACACACGAATGGAAATACCTGTGTCGTTTATGGGGAAATCGAGGCGGGTCAGATGCTTTCACTCCGCCTGGATCATTGCGATGAAGTTTAACTGCGTTTGTAGTCGGCGACACATTACAAATACAGACCGGAAGTTAACTTCGGGCCAGCTCGTAACTCTGGTTACGCGCGTGCGTCCGATGAAACCGTCTATATTAGTCATATATTAAATATGAGCTGCAAATGAAAGCCTCATCAGTGATTAATTTAATTGTGTATGCTATTGTCGAGTTAAAGTACCTGTGTAATACAGCTGAGATATTTAATGTGTGTCTGTAATGGGTGTGTAGGGACGAGGCAGAGAGAGAACCCAAGTGTGCACACAACTTTAATAGCAAAAGACAAAAACACAGATAATCCAGAACGGGAAAGAGGCAAATGGTCCACACGAACACAATGGGCAAAACCAAGACATCCAGGGGCCTGTTTCAATAAGGAGGTTCAACCAACTCTGAGTTAAAACTTGAACTCTGAGTTGACTTACCCTGAGATGGGAAACTCTGAGTTTTCGGTTACAGAACAGCTGAAATGAGTAAGTTCAATCAACTCTGAGTTGACTGACTCTTAAGTTAAGCGCGTGCACCACAACTATAAAAAGCCATTATCAATGGAGCTCAGATATTATGAGTCACCATGGCAACAGCGCCAGACAAAAAGAAGTGTTGGGTGTAATTAATTACCAAGTAATCTACCATAAAAATTGTAATTTAATTAAAGGGATTACTCTTAATTCTTCTGTAATTTAAAATAAAATATGCAATTACATTAAATAGGCTACTGCACACACTTTGATCAATTCAAGAATAATTCATGCAATTGTATATTGTTAATTTGAAAGCATTAAAAGTGCAGTTTCTTGTCTCTCCTTGTATTGTTCAAGTGGTTGAGGTTGATATAGGATTTAGTAATTAGTAATATGTAGACCAATACTTTCTAAAGATAGTAATTATTACATTAATCTAATTACACTGTTGAAGATGTCATTTGTAGTTAGTAATTCATAACTATTTTAGAGTAACTTACCCAACCGTTATAATATCAGAGGTGAAACTGGAAGAATGTTATTCAACCTAAAGTAGGCTACTATTACACTGTAAAAAAAGTTAACTCATTATTTTGAGTTATCTTTTTGCATGGTTTTTTTTTAGTTTAACTAACTTATTTCGATAAGTTGAGGACAAGAAAACTTAAAATTTCTTGTTGTCTGGACAATCTAGTTAAAAAAATAAGTTTAAATAACTAAATTGCTAAAATATTTTTTTACAGTGTACTTTGATAAAATTTACTTAAGTACAAGTAAAAGTACTAGTCTAAAAATCTACTCAAGTAAAAGTAAAAAATAGCTAATTTAAAATGTGAGTAAAAGTTGCTGAGTTACTTTTTTAACAGATATAAGGGGGGGGGGGGGGGGGGGGGGGGTTGTAACGTATGAGAGTTTCACAGTATGATAACCGTCTCAGAAAATATCACGTTTTATGGTATTAAACAATTATAAATATATAAACTGCATTATTAAATTACAGTTATAATTATCATATAAGTTAAAATGACAGTTAAATAAATTAAACATTTGTTCAATAAAACATATCTAATCAACTAATTTCAATAGTTTATTATGAATTAGATTAACAACTTATTTTTTATCATTAATAATTTATTAATATGTTTAAAAAATAATCGAGTTCTATGAAATGTTTTTTTTTCTCGATATTTTTTTTAATGATTTAATACAAATATATTATCAAAAATAGTGGTAATCAAATAAAAGTTTAGCAAACGTTTTAATCCTTTTATTTTTTGGCAAAGTGCTGCAAAACAGATTTAGTCAATTAAATCATGGACAAACAATATATATTCCTTAAAGGATTAGTTCACTTTTTAAAAAACTTTTGCTGATAATTTACTCACCCCCATGTCATCCAAGATGTCCATGTCTTTCTTTCTTCAGTCGAAAAGAAATTAATGATTTTGATGAAAACATTCCAGGATTTTTCTCCATATAATGGACTTCAATAGTAACCAAAACGGTTTAAGGTCCAAATGAGTTTCAGTGCAGCTTCAAATGACAAATGACGATACCAGACGATGAATAAGGGTCTTATCTAGCGAAACGATGCGCCATTTCGAAAATAAATAAAACAGTTTAATTATTATTAGCACAAATGCTCGCCTTGTTCTGTCCTGAGATGCACGTTCATTAAAATGAACAAATCTTTTTTCGAGTCATTTCGTTCGTTGAATGAACAAAATGACTCGAAAAAAGACTCGTTCAAAATGAACAAATCTTTTTTCGAGTCATTTCGTTCGTTGAATGAATAAAATGACTCGAAAAAAGACTCGTTCAAAATGAACAAATCTTTTTTCGAGTCATTTTGTTCGTTGAATGAACAAAATGACTCGAAAAAAGACTCGTTCAAAATGAACAAATCTTTTTCGAGTCATTTCGTTCGTGGCTATGTTTACACGGAAACGATCTGAAGAGAAAATGCAAAAGTGGCGTTGCGTTATCACTTTTTAAATTCAATGTGAAATTCGATGTAGTATGCAATAGGTAGGTGTGTGAAGCACTGCCACACAACACCACCAATATCTGAGAATATTTTGTACAACTGCTGAAAAGACTCTTGTACGTTTATCAGCGCTGCAAGGAAATCCGACGTATGGAAATAATCCGACATGTTGGTTGTTATTTTCCTGTACTGGCGCATGCCTGTGACGTAAACGTGTACGCGACAAGAGCCACTGTGAGCAGATTTGCGTTTTTACCCTTTAGACGGGAACGCGACGGTGGAGCGTTTTTAAGATTTCCACTCTAGAGGGTGGTTTCACTTTTTTGCGTTTTTAAGCCCCCAAAACACCTTCGGCGTGTAAACGAAAGGTACATCCGATAAAATATTTTTACGTTTTCACCCGGAATCGTTCTCGTGTGAACAGGGCCTGAGAACACATTTCAACACAAAAGTCCTTATAAAACACAGAACCGGGATCGTGACAGTGACACCTGTCATTACATTGTTTTCAGAAATGACTGTTTCTTGCAGATTCTCAAGCATGCTGCGTAACACGAGAATGAACCTCATTGGTTCTTGCTGAAGCTCAAACCTGAATGAATTTCATTGACAGAATTTAATTTTTGGATGAAATAACCCTTTAAACTTCACCAAATGTTTACTTTTTTTTGCAGTTATTTTAGATACATAAACAAAAGAGATCTTACATACACTCTTATTTGTAGGCTACTTAAAGGATTAGTTCACTTTTTAAAAAACTTTTGCTGATAATTTACTCACCCCCATGTCATCCAAGATGTCCATGTCTTTCTTTCTTCAGTCGAAAAGAAATTAAGGATTTTGATGAAAACATTCCAGGATTTTCTCTATATAATGGACTTCAATAGTAGCCAAAACGGTTCAAGGTCCAAATGACAGTTTCAGTGCAGCTTCAAAGGCTTTAAACGATACCAGACGATGAATAAGGGTCTTATGTAGCGAAACCATGCGCCATTTAGAAAATAAATAAAACAGTTTAAGTATTATTAGCACAAATGCTCGCCTTGCTCTGTCCTGAGATGCACGTTCGTGAATCTCCTGTTCGAACTCGTTCATCAAAATGAACAAATCTTTTTTCGAGTCATTTTATTCAATCAACGAACGAAATGACTCGAAAAAAGATTTGTTCATTTTGAACGAGTCTTTTTTCGAGTCATTTTGTTCATTCAACGAACGAAATGACTCGAAAAAAGATGTTCATTTTGATGAACGAGTTCGAACAGGAGAACAGAGCAAGGCGAGCATTTGTGCTAATAATACTTAAACGGTTTTATTTATTTTCGAAATGGCGCATCGTTTCGCTAGATAAGACCCTTATTCATTGTCTGGTGTCGTTTAAAGTCCTTTGAAGCTGCACTGAAACTCATTTGGACCTTGAACCATTTTGGCTACTATTGAAGTCCATTATATGGAGAAAAATCCTGGAATGTTTTCATCAAAATCATTAATTTCTTTTCGACTGAAGAAAGAAAGACATGGACATCTTGGATGACATGGGGGTGAGTAAATTATCAGCAAAAGTTTTTTAAAAAGTGAACTAATCCTTTAAGCACTTGGTTATTCCAAGAAAAACGTTTTATTACAAGAAGAACTGCAATGCTTCCACCTGCTGACCGCAACAGTTTCATGAACTATATTTTTGGACAAAAATCAGGCACAATCACACAAAAAAACTGAAATTTGTTGACAATCCTTTTTTCTGTGCATTTAAATGCTACACCTCTTTAATAACGTGCAGTATCACTGATGGAGGAAAATTAATATTCCTTTTCACAGATACATTTTTTCTTTGTTGTACAAGAAGCATCATACCAAGAGTCTAAGTTGATTTTCACATCTCCCAGAGCAGCGCAATTCTCTCCAGACGGATCTTTTTTTTTCTGGTTATTAGGCTGTTTTGGATTCCCGCTGAACCAGAACCTTTAAGAGACAAACAAGCAATAATGCACTTGCAATAATATTTGTAGAAAACAGCTGTATATTTGTACCTTGATTTCCTAGACATGATAACACATGCAGAGTTCTTACTGTAGTCCAGTGTCAGTGAGAGTTTGGTTATTCACCCAAACCCAGCGTCCTTCAGTCTCCAGATCATTGAGACCAATCCAGTGCGTCTCTTTAATTTTAGATGCCAGATAATCCTA
The DNA here is from genome assembly GCA_036326025.1 of Chrosomus eos. Taxonomy (NCBI): domain Eukaryota; kingdom Metazoa; phylum Chordata; class Actinopteri; order Cypriniformes; family Leuciscidae; genus Chrosomus; species Chrosomus eos. The sequence goes on along the minus strand of CM070827.1, from coordinate 37,290,006 downwards.
ATGGGGAAAATGTACATAAGTGATAGTGTAAAATAAGTGTTTTGGTATATGTGAAGGTAAATGTATAGGTTAATAGCAACCCTTTAAAAGCTTTGTTTTATTTGTGTGATCAAAACATATTAATTTCTAATTGATCTGACTTGCCTGTTCTGATTTGCTGGTTATGGTCACCAGATCGGCTCCTTTTAAAACACAGACATCTCGACTGCTTCTCCAGTTCAGTTTATCAGAGCTGAATAAATACAGCTTTCCATGACAAGCTAACCCGCCATTCGCAGAGAGATTACAAGACTGAGCTGTGAGGAATTAATTAAAAAGTAAATTACACCTTCCATTATTTAGATCATAAAGTTAATCAAACTCTTTCCATGTGCAGAAATATTCACACTTCGTGTCACACTAAGCTTGTAAACTGACACTCACCATTGTAAACAGACAGCCATTCTCTAAATGTGTCGTATCTGGCTGTAAGATCATTGAACTCTTTCTTCATGGCTGGTGAAAAGACAACAGTTAACGTTTCTCACATGGTGAGTTCAATGAACACTCAACACTGTTAAAGAAACATGTCTGTGATACCGTTTACGAAATACAGTTTTCTCACCTGTGCTGTTGATCTCTTGAGCTGCCAGTGTCTTTGAAACCATGATGTGCTGCTCATTCAGTGATTCAAAATCAGCAAGCTTATGATTATCTGATTAAAGACAAAAGCAGCAGTGGAAAATGTGTTTTTGAGGAGAGAAGGAGAAGTCCACATAATGCACACTTAAAGACTGAAATTATTTTTAGTTTGTAAATTAAGTCTTTATGCTTAATTTAATGGCAGTTTACACATTCAATATAGAAAATTGTTTGACTATACTTACCTAATAAAACATCTTTGCTGAGAAGTATGATTTCACAAATAAAATGCTACTAAAAATTGTGTTCTGATGATGCTACATGTGTAAAATCAAGTATAGAAGTACTTACAGTAACTCAGCCAATACAACCCTAAACAGAGCAAAGGTCTGGTATCAGTTATACTCACAAATCACGCAGAGAGCGCAGAGACCTCCGAGAGCAAAAACAAGAGAGAAACCCAGAACAATCAGAGAAACTTTAGTCCACTTTGGAGAGGTGACCTCTCTCGCTCTCTCCCTCTCTTCAGTGGAGTTACCTGGGGTTAGAAATTTGATGAGATAAAATATTTTATATGTTTTTTGGATTCCTTGAATCAGTCCAGCATTGCTGTCTGGAACTATTCCTGAAATTACAGATGACTCTTGAGAAGAGTTTAAAGTATCAGTTATTTTCATAGACTCTGGTCTGAATGTTTGCCTGTGTGATTGTATTGTGATCATTGTTACTAAAAAGATAAGAGAAAATGGAATAGAACGCTATAAACGTAAGAGAAAATGTGAATATTACCTTTAATGCAGTGCATGTGTATATAGCTTGCGAATGTAAAAGGTTTGCAAAGTTTTAAAGACCAAAGTTATTGTCTCCTAAAGAAATATTTGATTATGAACTGCTGAAAGGAGTCGTCAGCAATTTCAGTCTCACTTCCTGTTACGGAGACCCCAAAACAAAACATGAAACCTTTAAAATAGCATAATAAGAGCACTTGAAACACTTGTAGTCTGCTCACAGAAGTTAAATGGTAAGCTTCATACCAGTTCACACATCATAGTTGCTTTAGGCCAGGGGTGCCAAACTCAGGCTACGTTTACACGTGATCGGCTATTTTCATAAACGGACATTTTCAAAAATAACATCGTGCAGACCTGTCAGTTTTCAGAAAAGTGTTAGTTTACACAAACCTGTGTATATATGCAATCAAGAGCATGCCAAACCTGTAGGTGGCAGTGTAATGAAAGGCTCAAGCCCATGTTAGCCAATCAGAATCCCGAAAATAGCAACAACAGCAATGAATCACTTCCTCTTGCTCTTTTGAACAAAGAGGTTGCACTTTTGATGCAGGTGCAAGTTCTGTCGCATACTGTGACTTCGGCTGCCTAAAACTCAGTTTTTCTCAGGTTATATGTAAACGTGCAAACTAAGTTTTCAAAAATCTCCACTCTGGCCGGAGGTTTTAGAAAGAATCGGTTTCAAAGGCGAATTCTCCATTTGCGTGTAAACGAAGGGCACAAACAAAGGGAAATGTCTCCGTTTTTTCAAAATAACCATGGACTCCGGAGGGCTGCAGTCCTGCAGAGTTTAGTTACAACCCTTCTTCAACACATTGCTGTAGTTTTCAAATAAGCCCAAAAGACTTGATTAGCTGGATCAGGTGTGTTTAATTAAGGTTGAAGCTGTGGATTGTGGCCCTCCAGGAACTGAGTTTAACACCCCTGCTTTATGCAATAAATCTAAAAACATGTTTATTTATACTTGTATTGCATTCATGTTAACTTCCTGAACTCCTGACCTTCCCTGCTAAAAAAATCCAGCATGGTCACCAGCCTAAGGTATGTTTTACACACTGGGACCAGCTTGGGATGATGGTGTGCCGGTTGACCAGCATGATGTTTTTGGGGTGCTAGTATGATCCCAGCAAGACCACAACAAAACTGGCATGTGTTACATATCACGTTTTTGCGTTAATGGTTAAATAAAGATCAACAATTTTCCAAACTAATTTGAATAAATTATTTAAAAAAGAAAAACGTGTTTCTGTCACACAGTCAAATCCTCAGTTAATCTCTTCTTTCCTCTCTCTCCTGATTACACTCAGGCACACACACTCTCTCACGCTCATTCACTCGCTCTTTCAGCTGTTCCTAATTTCTATCAGCAATTGCGCTGATCATCTTCACACATGTTTGCTACTTCTAGCTACCTCTTTGCCTGCTTCCTTGCCAGATTAATGTGGCATTGGTAAGCATGTTAATTTTGCTTTTCGGTCCGGTGACAGGCAGCTTTACAGTGCAGCCAGGACGAATTTGAGGAAGGGCATCAGGGATGCTAAAGCCGCGTATAAGCAGAGGATTGAGAATCACTTCTGCAACTCCGACCCCCGCCGGGCTTGGCAGGGGATTCGGCAAATCACCGGGCAGACTAACTCCACTTGCCTGTCTAATAGCAGTGCTTCAATGGCAGAACAGCTCAACCGGTTCTTCAGCCGCTTTGAGGTGGAAAGTTCTGAGATTACCATCAACCATGTTCCAGACACAAATAGCCAGGTGCTCGTTCTTCAACCTGATGAGGTGATACGAACTCTCCGTAAAATCAAAGCATGGAAATCACCTGGACCAGACGGCATTCAAGGGCGCGCACTCAGAGACTGTGCAGCTGAGTTGGGTGGGGTACTCACAAACATCTTCAATTTGTCTCTGCTGCAGTGCACTGTTCCAACCTGCCTGAAGACGTCTACAATTGTGCCGGTGCCAAAGCAGGCTGCCATAACATCACTCAATGACTATAGGCCCATCGCACTAACATCTATAATTATGAAATGCATGGAGAGGCTGGTCTTATATCACATCAAGTCTGCTATGCCACCCACCATGGACCCTCACCAGTTCGCATACAGGGCCAACAGGTCGACAGATGATGCCATCAACACTGTACTCCACACTGCACTGCGCCACCTGGAACATCAAGGGACGTATGCACGGTTTCTGTTCATCGACTACAGTTCTGCTTTTAATACCATCTTACCAAACAGACTGTTCTACAAGATGTCTGACCTAGGCATACAGCACAACATCTGCCTGTGGATCAAAGACTTCCTAACAAAGAGGCCACAGTCAGTGAGGATGGGCTCACATCATTCCACAACTACGCTAACCAGCACGGGAGCCCCACAAGGCTGTGTGCTGAGTCCATTTCTTTATTCCTTGTATACTTATGATTGCGTACCATCTAATGACAACAACATCATAATTAAGTTTGCGGATGACACGACTGTGCTGGGGCTGATCACCAGAGGAGATGAGTATGCTTACAGAGAGGAGGTACAGAGGCTGACGACGTGGTGCACGGAGAATAATCTTACCCTAAACATCAAGAAAACGAAGGAACTCATCATTGATTTTAGGAAGAAACAGATTGCTCACACACCTCTGCACATCAACGGGGAGATAGTGGAAAGAGTATCAAGTTTTAAATTTCTGGGCACACACATTTCTGAGGACCTCTCATGGACATCAAACATCACAGCATCAGTGAAGAAGGCGCAACAGCGGATGTACTTTCTCAGAATGCTTAGGAAAATAAATCTGTCAGGGCGGCTTCTGGTGTCATTCTACCGCTGTTCTATCGAAAGCATCCTCACATATAATATGCTGGTGTGGTATGGAGGCTGCTCGGCTGATGATAAAAAGGCCTTGCAGAGAGTTATAAAAACCGCGCAGAACATCACAAACCAACAGCTACCTGCTCTAGATGATACTTTTAACTCACGCTGCCTGGAGAAAACACTCAGCATCGTGACGGACCCGAATCACCCAGCCCATCAGCTCTTTGAACTGTTGCCTTCTGGGAAACGCTTTAGATCGATCAAAACACGCACAACCAGACTCATGAACAGTTTTTATCCCAATGCCATCAGGATAATGAATCATGAACTGAAACTACATCCTCAATTATTACCACAAGACATTCTTGACATGTTAAACAATAAGTGAAATAGCACTAAGTACCTTATTTAATAATGGGCAACTTGCAATACGAATTTAAAATTAACTACTCTCTACTGTGTACGATGGAAAGTACTAAAAATTTCATTGTATGTAAGTACAATGACAATAAATGAAAATGAATGAAATGAAATGAAATGAAATGAAATGACTTGGCGAGGTTTTACTCTCCCGGATTCCCTACTGTCTTGTCAACTCTGGCTGTGTGTTTGCTTATTCTGTGTTGTGCCCAGTTACCCTGCTGCTGAAGACTGCTGTCTCCTGCTTCTGTTTAACAACTGAGATCACTCGCTACCTCTACTCAGCTGTTTTCGTTACATATCTATTCAAGAGAACTTTTGTTTACCTGACTTTTGCCCGTTTGGTGGCCCATTGCTTTTGTTTCATGAAAGACTGTTATTTTACCTGCATTCGCTCTTGGGTCCCCTGTTCTCTCTGTGACATTATATAGAGAGTAAAAGTAGCACTGAAGCACTGTTGCAGTTAGTGAAATAAAGTAGATTCACACAAAATATGATTGAGCATTAGTTATGAAACCTGTGGTTAACAAGCAAATTCACTGAAGATAAGAGGAACAACAAAAACAGAAAAAAGGGAAGAGGTGAGTAGAAACACAACTACAACTGTCTTACAACAACAAATCTCTCACCAGAGAATGATTAAATCCCTCCAAAAACAGCATTACCATGTTCACTTATTACAAACCCGTTTGGCTTTATTTATTTCATACCATATCAACTCCCCAACCAAAGGGCTTCAAGGTACATGTACAAAGGTTGTTGAAGCCGTTTGGTAGGGAGTTGACTTTGGTAGATTTAATTCTCTCTCAGCGATTGTTGAAAGTGCATGCTATCACTATTGTCAACAATAATTCATGCTATCACTATTGTCAACAATTCATGCTATCACTATTGTCAACAATATTTCATGCTCCTAACTGCAATGACATACTGTACCTTTTATAATGTAGAGTGTTTGGAATCAGTGACTGACAGCTGGATTTTGACACATGTGTGTTCCCAAAAGAGTATGAAAGTCTTTAAAAACAGCAACTTTCAGTTTTGAATTTTCATTTTCAAATTGTTATTAACTGTCCCACTGAAAGAGTTCTTCTGTTATTGAACAAACTGCTTATGATTATGCTTTTACTTTGCGTTTTTATTGGTTTTCATACATTTCTTTTTTAAAATGTACACAATCTCTTTTTAAATGAATTTATCTGTTCAAATTGTGTATAGATCTTTTGAAACAGGAGACTTGCACTTGCACGAACATTTCCTGACTATATACAGGATTTACCCTATTATACTTTATCGACACAAATTGATAAGTCAAGCAGCAAACAGACACCCACAAATAGTTGGCTGTTTTTGAGTTTGTTTGAACAAGGGTTAAATAACTCGTCAAGGCAACGAAAGAATACCATAATTCCTCTGTTCATTTAGGCCTAAGACATCGAGAGTCACGCAGCCCTAACCCAGCCACAACACATAGTTAGGAATAAAATGCCTTTCCTTAACACAGAATGGATTTCAAGGACGCGCGCAGATCAATGGACTCGTTTCTATTTTTTCTACGAATTTTTGAGTTAACATGTACTAAACATGATTGTAATCTGCACCGCAGCGCCACCACACCTTGATGCTCATGACAAGAATAGCATATAGTTATCTTTATTGAAGTGAATTAGGTTTAAATCGCCGTCATGCATGAATGATTGATATTTTTGCTATTTTACACATAATAATCAATGGAGATCACATTACACAAAACTGAAATTGCACGTCAAAATAAAACATTGTCAATATTTTTTGGGACCCCCCAAAATTTCACGAATCGCGTTTTCAGGGGAGCCCATGTCTTATTAAGGGGAGCCGAGCTCCCCCTAGCTCCCCCGTAGTTCGCACCCTGCACAAGGGAAAGGAGCACAATATAAAGGAGCAGCACAATAGATTCAGGTGCACACAACCAAGCAAACAAGGACTAGACAAGGGCTGAATCCAAAATCGCCCCTAAACGCTCAAATAGAGACAGCCATTTGTGTGGTGTCCGAAACCATATAGTGGACGTTAATGAGTGCATTCAATCCAACATTTGCAACAATAACGAGTGTACAACCTAACACAGTCTCATCCCAAGAAGTCATATATTGACGTCTTGGGACGTCTTTTGACCATACGTCAATATCCGCCTTTTTAGGGTACCCTTAAACGTCGGTAAATGACGATCCTGGGACGTCATACAACTGACGCTTTACCTTTAACGTCAGTAGGTTTAGGGGTAGGTTTAGGGGTAGGTTTAGGTCTGGGGTAGAGTTAGGATCCGATAACGTCATCTAACCGACGTTTAAGGGTACCCTAAAAAGGCGGATATTGACGTATGGTCAAAAGACGTCCCAAGACGTCAGTATATGACTTCTTGGGATGAGACTGCGCTGTACAACCAATGTACGCTCAACGGCTGTCACTCCTTCAAGTGAACTGTATTAGTGGACTAACATGGGTAATAGAGATTGGCAATTTCCAATTTGCCCCAGAACTAAACAAGGCGGTATGGTATCAGAAAACAAGGAGACGGGACGACAGACTCACATGGACAACACAAACAAAGACAGATCCATGTGCTCAAGAACAAGACAAACAATAACAAAACAGATGCTGGAACCCATGCTGGTTTATGGATATTTCAGCAGGGTTGGTGTTGGTATCATCATGATCTACTGTCTGAGCTACAGGGAAGACTTGGCTTTTTTATTTAAATGAAAGTGTTGGACAGCAGTTGATTCTCAGAGAACGTGTTAATGGAAAACATGTATACCTAAATGTTGCTTTGGACAAAAGCATCAGGCAAAATTGTAATTGTTGAACGAACATACTAAAGAAAACCTTATACACCATTACTATAGTGCTAAATCATTAAAATAGAAACTTATGCATACTGAAAACATCCCACCCTTACCTCTGTGTTGAGAGAAGTTTTCACCTGAGCAAACTGGTGAAAGTGTGAAATCAGAATTTGCATAGACTGAATCCATTTGATGAGCCTGACAGAAGACGTGTCCGCTGAGACTTGAGTGATGCTCCAGTTTATTGAGAGTAAGGAAGTCACATAAAATATCATCCATATAAGGAAACAATGAGTAATGAGTCTGACTAACGAATTGGGCAACTACATATTTGACTACCTCTAAAAAAAGAAGGTATAATTATATGTTGGTGTTCTCCAAAAGTGAATAATGAGGCTGATTATTGATACTGATACTATTACAACCCCTTACATTAAGCATACAATCTCATATTGTTGGCATTTAGATTTCGCTGCAGCAGATTTTAAAACCTTCTAAACAAATAAAAAGCAACATAATTTCAAGCCACATTGTGACACATGGATTGAACTATATAAGTTCATATACATGACACATGTTGCATAGGATCATTCTGTGATACTTTTGCATCTTTTTTTAAGCTTGATCCCGGTCATTATTCACTGCCATATAGACAGAAGATCAGCTGAACATTTTTTTAAAAAAAAACTTCTTTTGTGGTCTGAAAAAGAAAGAACAATATACTGCATTAGAACAACACCAGGGTGAGTAAATGATGAGCATTTTTGGGGTGAACAAACCAACTTTTCTTTGTTTTGTTAAAACTAGAACTCAATGTTAGTGCTGTAAAAAATCTGAAATAATTTAAAACAATTCAGCAGATTTTTATGAAACACATCCAGCTACTTTTTAAGAAAATAAGAAAAAATAAGTAGTTCTCTTTAACATAATATAACATAATGGTGTATAAAGACTATGGACATATTTATTCCTGCTGCATTGTTCTTTATGTTTCTCCAAGACTTGTTTTCATCTCTTCAGATGTTTCACACAATCAAACCAATATCAGACTAGATGAAGTAATAAAATATCTCAACATTTATTAATTTATTACACTCTTTTATCATTAAAGTAACTTACAAATTATCAACTTCACAAGCAATTTATTATACTAGAGCCTTCAATAAAGCAGATAGAAGACATTTCATTAGGGAAGTGTTTTGGAGAAAAGAACAGAGAAATACAAAGTGACAGAACAGGCAAATGTTGCATGGTCTAAAAATGCAAATTTATCAGATTATTAGTGTAAAGGCCACCCGTTGGCCCAATTCAATGGTGTGGATGAAGGTATGATGCGTGTATGCCTTTTTAGCGCTTCTGTGAAATTTACCTTATTTATTAGAATTTAGTTTCAATTACTTTAGCTCTGTTAATCTGACTCCAATTTCAAATGATAATCACATTTAGATTGTGTTTCTTAGAAAATAATCATACATATTAATTATGATTTACTTTAGATCTTTGATTATTCTGGGCTTCTCGTAGTTTCAAATATTTATTCATTAACCCTTGTAATCTGTTCGAATTCTGTGCACACCCCGTCTGGTCCGGGTCAAATTGACCCTAATTGGATTCAATACAATTCCACAAAAATCACACTATGAAAAACAGCAAAGATTTAACTGTAAACTTTTAATATCAACATTTGTCAAACATTACAAAACAATATATCTGAAAATATGATTCATGAAAAAAAAAAATAACCATTTTTTAAAAGAGTTTTATTTTGACAAATTGTGTAAATAAACAGTATACTTATTTGCATATATTTTACATTTAATTTTTATTTTTACATTTTATGCTTTGAACATCACAACTGAACAATTAAATTTAGATGTATAATGAAAATGTTTAATTTTCCTAAGTTAACTTTTCCTAGTTTCCTAAGACCTAGTTCCCTATAGTTTCCCTAGTTTTATTCATTTTCTGTATCTTCAACAACATTTTCCTCAATCTCTGAAGCATCCTCTAACTCTGAAACATCGTCATCTGTATCAGTATCACAATCAAAAACCTGTGAAATTACTTATTTTACTGTCAAACTTTGGGAGCTAACTTTTTCTGCTTTCTATGTCGAAGTCTCGTGCCACACTGAGCAAAATTGTGGGAAAGCTCATTATTCACTCACAGGGGAGTGAGAAACCAAACATAACAAAAATGTACATATAATAAATGTTTTTTATTAATTGTTTGGCTCTGTAATGCTGCATAAAGCTAGGTATTTCAGATGAATATAGAAATGAGAGCTTATTTTACTATCTGTGTCTGACAAAAGATTTTCATCTGTAATTTGCAAAAAAAATTGATAAATAATTAAAAACTGTTATTTTAGCTTTTTTCAAGTGTGTTTCATTAGGGTTAGATCACTTTTAGAAACACTTGCACGTTAGAACTGGAGTTGAAGTGCCCTGACATACAGTGTCTGTACAGTTGCTTTTGAATGGCCGCCTATGAGGGTCAAATTGACCCGCGAACAGCACGAACGTAATATTTATTTTGTTTGTATATGTCAAAACACAGCAGCATGTTCAAACTTTGCATGCATGTTCATGATGATAGATGAAAAAAAGTCACAAAATATCAAGAAAAAAAACAAAGGTTTAATATTATTTCAGGTAGCTTGAAAAAATAAATGATAGCTAATTTTTACCATCTGTGGCTGACAAAATATTTTTCTGTATTGAAATAAGTGTGGAAAAGCTAATTTTTTAGCTTCATAAGGTTGTAAAAAAACAAAATGTAACCAAGAAATTTTATTATTTTGGGTCGGGACAGTTGCTTTAGAGCTTTAAAATATGTGGGTCAAATTGACCCGGGAACATCACGAACGTAACAGTAATTTTGTTTGTATATGTCAAAACACATCAGCATGTTGAAACTTTGCATGCATGTTCATCACGATAAATGAGAAAAAGTCACAAAATATCAAGAAAAAAAACAAATGTTAACCTGTATTTCCAATAACTAGAAAATGTAAACGGGTCAAATTGACCCGGAACATAACACAAGGGGGACCCGGTATCCAGGGTTCTAAATTAACACCCGCCAACCCGCCAAAATTAATTTTAACACGCATTTTGGCGGGTTGGCGGGTGTTAATTTAGAACCCTGGATACCAGTATCCATGTATCCATTTGTCCCCGGACTGTTTCTCCGTTCGTCCCTGTCTCCACTTGTTCCCGGACTGTTTCACCTGTCACCATTAAACCCCGGACTGTTTCGCCTAAGTCTTCTCCTCATGTGTCTCCAGCCAAGTCCCCCCGGATTCCCCGTCCTCAGCCCTCGTCCCGAAGACCCAAGACCCCTGTCCCGCCCATCCACCCTGGACTGTCTCCCAAAGACTCTGTGTTTCCTCCACCTCCTTTGCCGTGTATGTTGTTTTTGATGTTTCACCCCAACCCTGTTATTGTTTATTCATGTTTACCATTGTTAGTGTTTTCCATGTTTTGTTGGTTTTTATCTTTGTCACAGTCTGTCTTGTGTTTAGTTTCCCCTTGAGGAGCGTCTGGAAGCCGCTCCTTAAGGTGGGGGTTCTGTCATGATTCTGCCATCATGTCTCTGATTTCTCTGGTCTTGTGGCAGGATCATGACAGACCCATGTTTCATGTGCAGCACATGGCCATTTGTTTGGGCCATGTGCTTGCGTTGTCTCGTCTCGTAACCCCGCCCCCTTGTTATCCTCGTCTTGTGATTATTGTCTAGTCAGCTTCACCTGTCCTTGTCATTAGTGTTCCCTTTATAATCCCTGTGTGTTTGCTGTCCTGTGTCGGTTCATTGTTTGCTGTTTGACGTTGAGATTCTGTGAGTTATTGTCAAAGCTGTGTGTTACTCTCTGTGAGTACTTCATATCCTGTGAGAAGTTTAGTAAGTTTGTTTAGCTGTTTGTTTTCTACCTGTATAGTCTGTCCAAGCTTAACTCCCTAGTCTTGTCTTGTTTTGCCCCCTCGTGGGCTTTATTTTCCCTTTTTGTCTACATTAAACGTTCTGTGATTGCATACTGTCTGCGCCTGGGTTCATCCGCCACCCACATCATAACAAGTTGTATCCATTTTTCGGATTCTGCCGCCTGAAACCGGTAGGCGTGATTTGGGAGTGGCCTCGTAAGGGCAGCAAAGCAAGTGCATTCTGGGAGTTGTTGTCTTTCAGCCACATGAGTAAAAAATACATTTTCTGCCTTTTCTCAGTCTAGAATGCTTCATTTCAAAAATAATTTCACATTTCTACTACATAAATGACCACTATTAAACACAAGTATCCCTTTAAGCTTTTAGTTGAAAACATTAAACAATATGTGTAAACAAAAAATATAAACAACAAAAGCATTTAAAGGGGCTATGTGTAGGTTTTTACTTAAAAAAACTTTAAGATAGAGTTTTCAATGTACATTTATGAGCCAACCACAATGTAATAGAAAGAATGACACCTTGTCTGTCCACCACGGTTGCCTCTATCAGCCTGTAGGCTCAAGTGTGTGTGGAGGAGTCGGGTCCGAATTGGCGCGAAAATTCACAAAATGTGACGTCATGCGCGTTCTAGTCTACTTGGGCTTACATCCGTATGGCAGCCATTAGTAAGCAGTGGCAATCGCTAGCAGTAGTATTTCAAATGGACTCTTGTGGACGGAAAGAAGCGACCAGGCTCCAGCACAATCCAGACACCCACGGAAACTCCTCGTAAATTTAAAAAAAGAAAAAAATGCCTTATCTTGTGCGGCCAGCGAGCGTGTGCACAGAGAACGAGCATGAGACTGGCTGCAGTTTCTCTAACGGCCACTGGTGTCAACGGTGTGTAACGGTTAGAAATTTCAGAACTTCCGCAATGCTCCTTTAAGCTCAAGCAGCTTGAAACGCTAAAAAACGCTAAAGAAAAGAAGCAAACTGCCCAGTTATCGTACAGAACGTACACTCAGCATATGATTATCGTGTTTATTGTTTCACGTTCATGTTGAGAAAAACAATAATATCATGCTCGAGTGAGAAAACGCGCTGCGCTGACACAGACGTTGCAGAGATGTGTGTGTGTGCAAGTGAAGTAACAGCACTTTGCGTTTTCTGTTCTTAAACCTGTCTCCCTCAACAAAACTTAATGGAAGCATATGTCTCAAAATAATTTTGCTACCAGAAGATATCATCTCGGATCACGATTCCCTTGGGGTCTGCTGACCTGCAGTCGTTAATGCAATGATGGACATCTGCTTCCTCAGTCGACTGGTGTTTCTTTGGATTTCATGTGATTTCTCATTGTGGTGGTGATATTTTGATAACTGGGTCATTCTTAGCATTTGGTGCCATTTGAGTCCTCATGACATAATGTGGTATATTTTGAGTAAAAATGGGTTAATACTTGTTTTTAAATGATCATCTTAAATACTTAACCCCCCTTTACCATAACACAATAATATGTACCCAGGATTAATTAATTAAAATATATTGACCCTGATTTTAGTGCAAGTAGGCTAAACTGCCATGTCCCCAAGTATAACTTCAGCCACAAATATAAGTAATAAAAATCTAATAAATTTGAAGTTTTTCAATATTGTTGTATATTCTTATTTATAATATTCCACAACAAAATATATTTTTGTAAGTAATACATTTTTAATGCTTAAAGTCTTTAAAATATGTTGTGTCCCTGAATTGAATGTCCCCCCTGTTACTCTGATGGAAAATCCCTCTGAACACGCCCATTGACTGTTACTCTAATCACATGACTCTCAGGAATTTTAATAGTTTTTGGTGGCAAATCTTCAAGAAGCAGAGTAAGTATCACTCCTTAATTCACCCTTTTTTCAATGTTTAAGAATGATTCACTGATGTGGTAAAGCATGGAAAATATGGTTAATAAACAGGTTAAAAATCGTCCTCAGTGATCACTGCGCACTAGCTTGTTTTTCATCACATGAGTAGCAATGGCTAACTTTAGCATAAAATGTCCCTCCTGTTACTGTCCACCCTGTTACTGTTTTGCACAGTAACAGGGTGGACATATTGTAACAGAGTAATTTAAGTTATCTAAAAAAAGGTTTAAGTTTGAATGTTGATGTGGACATGTGTCTTTCTTCATCAGAGGGTGCGAGGGTAAATGAGTTGATGACATTTATTGTTGTTCAGTGGTGTGATGTCCACCCTGTTACCCCTTTGTGCACCCTGTTACCCCTCTGTCCACCCTGTTACATATGTGTTGGTTTAAGTTAATAAAATAAGTTCAACAAATGTAATGCATATTTTTGAGGTTAATTTTAGGGAATGAAATGGCTAAATTAAATAATTTAAAAATGGGGCAAAATTCCATTGAAATGTCTTTTTATTCTAAAAGATATGTGTTAAAATTACCACTGTGCCTTAAAATACAACAACCTTTTGAAGGGTAAAGTGAGGGACATGTTAGCTCTTAGAAAATGTAAATATTACAATAATTGTGAATTCAAAACATTTATTAATTGAGATGAGAATGTACTGTTACAGGGTGGACATTTGGCCTTTGCATGTGTGAAGAATTTGGTAAAAAATTATTAAAGACACATATCCTGAGCTGGACCAATATATTTTTCTTGTAGTGTAACAAGCCATTCTTCAAATAAAATTATTAAATCATGGAAATTTGTACTTTTTTTGATAGAAATTTACCAAGCTGAAATGGCACTGAATAGTAGGAATGACCCAACTCAGTTTAATTAATAATTGATTAAAATTAATTCAATTTTGTAATAGGCTATCATTTTCATCTAAGTAATTCCAAACTTCGCGAGGCAGACAACGACATGTGATCAAATACAATCCATTTGTTAAACACGCTCCACAGCGCCACCCAGTGCATTTAATTATAACTGCGAAAAAAAAAATTATGAAAAAAAGTAAAATTCGAATAATATTTTTTTTTGAATAATAATTACAGATCGAAAATTCGAATATTCGTGCACATCCCTAATAGATAGATAGATAGATAGATAGATAGATAGATAGATAGATAGATAGATAGATAGATAGATAGATAGATAGATCCCAAACTTGTGCTGTATGTTTTTCATGCCAACAATGTTAATAAAATGATCAAATGCATTCAGTGGCACTGATAATTTCTCTTATTTTCACTGGAAAAAAATTGGCTAGTGGAAATTCTGATTGGCTGGTAACTTTAGAAAGTTGCTTTATTTTATAATATAGATTATATTTGAGACTTGGCATTATGTACTGCAAATATTGTTAATAAACATTAACATTACTCATTTGTGAGTAAGTGTTTTCTAAACGAATAAATCATTTGCAAATGGAAAAATTCCTGCCTTTCAGTAAAAATGGTTTCATGTTTTTTCCAGCTTAACATTTTGATTTTTAAAAATGTCCTTAATGAAAATGTCCATAAGACTTACATAACACCTTCATAACCATGACATGACACATGTTATGAATATGAAGGAGGGTTTATGCATGTTCCCTCAAGTTAATGTCAAGTTGTCATGACAAAGACACTGACAGGTTATGATGTATTGGTTTATGTCAAGGTGTCATAAAGACATCTCAAACAATGTCATATTTGCATCAAAAATGTCATAATTGAGCAAATGACTCTTAATGACAGTTGTCATAAACATGCATAAACCCTCCTTCATATTCATAACGTTTGTCATATCATGATTATGAAGGTGTCATGTTAGTCTTATGCACACCCCTTCAAGTAAAGTGTTACCGATATATTAATGATAGAAGATGAAGGACAGTGATATTTGATGGTGGAAAGATTTTGTGAACACCCAAATGATGTGCTGCACTTTGACGACAAAACTCTGACAAATAAATACAGACTCTGAAATAAAAGGATTAGTCTTTGCCTTTTCTACCAAGCTTATAAAAACTTCACTTAATGAAAAGCACCACTTATTTTGTTTCTCCTACTTTTTTGTTTTTATTTTGAATTATTATATATTTTGACAGCCGTAACAATTTAAGTCATAAGGTTCAACAAAAAGAAAAAATCATGGCATAAAATTGTGTATAAAGACTTTGGACAGATATATTCCTGCAGCATTAATGTTTCTTCAAGACTTTTTCCAGTTTTCAACCCTTCAGATGTCTCACACAATCAAACCAATATCTAAATGCAGTAATAAAATAACATTACTAAATCACATTTATTACTTTTATCATTTAAGTAACTGACAAATGAGGAACTTTACAAGCAACCGATGTATAGCTTTAGAGGACAGCTGCATTAGTGACTTTTGGCAGAACAGAATAAAATTGCTTGTCGTAAAAGGGCAAAATTATCAGTAATACAATTCTGTTGCTTTTCTCACAAAAAAAGTATGCTGTATTGCTTCACAAGACTTGAAATAGCTGTAGCACACATCACATTAACATTATTTAGTCTAGTTGTAACACGTGTTATTTTAGACACATGCACAAAAAAAATGTCCATCTATTTTAGTTGCAGGGAACTTATAGCAAACACTTGTTTATTCCAAGGCTATTAAGACGAGGCTCTGGAACGGACTCGAGTCCACCGTTGCTATAAAGGCCGATGGTGAACGGGGACTCACAGACAGCCAACCTCCATTCCAGGAACGCTGTGGTGTGAGCCTCGAGAGAAAGCTGGTCCTGATCTATTGTACTGCAGGATCTATCTTCAGTTTAGGTCGGTTCTTCTGTTACGGATGGTGATGCTGAGAAATGCTCATGAAGAGGAAGAAGGTCGGAAGGAAAACTTGAATCATCAAACACATTGGAACAGGGAAAAACGCACGAGAGTAACACAAGTTACATAACCAAACATCAACAAGAACCAACGAAGACAGAGGGAGAACACAGGGTATATATATATACATTAGACAAACAAAGAGAACTAATGAGATGATTAATTACACACAGCTGAAACAATTTATCTAATGATGACAGTGAACATGGAAAACAAAGGAGTGGCGAGCGAGAAACTGAACAATTACAAACAGTCCAGAAACAAACCGACACGTAACAGTATCACTGATGGAGGTAAATTAATATATCTTTTCACAGATAAACTTTTTCACTGTTTTACAAGAAGCATCGAACCAAGATTGAAAATTGCCATTTCCATCTCCCAGACTAGCACAGTTCTCTCCAGACGGATCCTGTACTCTCCAGTTATCAGGTTCTTTCGGCCCTCCAGTGAACCAGAACCTTTAACACAAACAAGCAATGATGCATTTGGTCTGTGGTTGAACCAACACATTTTTTTTCTTATAACACCAAAACATTTAGGTTATCACACAAAAAGAAGAAAATTGAAAATGTTCAAGCAACCAGTATTACCATTTTTGAACCATTGAGACAGAATTACCCATCACCATTGAGAAGGCTAAATAAATAAATAGCTTAAACAGATCACACATGCAGAGTTCCCTTTCAAGGGAACTCGCGCTGCGTAGAGAATCGACACATTGGGGAATGCCTTCGGCATGAAGCGTCTGAAGTCAGCTATTCAATCTTTATTGGCGTAGTCAAATCACGTCACTCGTGACGTCGCATGTGACGGCGATGCGGAAGCTATAAAGGGACGCCGGATCATAACAGCGTCAGCTTCTGGTCTTCAGCAAGCTATTCAGTCAGTTTAAGCGAGGATGACGCACATTCACTCTGTGTAGTTTGTCTGGGAGTGGAGCATGCACAAGCAGCGCTCGAGGGCGCTGTCCGTGCAAACTGTTTTTTTTTGTATGAAAGAGCTCCTGTTCAATCAAATAGATCAGGCTCGCGTTTCCAGTGCATCAGGTCTCGCGGCTGTCGAGGCAGCGCGCCGCTTGTAGGCCTATGCATGGGATTCGTACGTGGGGCTGGCATATAATACTGAGACGGTTGCGAGTTGCGACCCTTTCTCAGTGTTTATTTACCAGCTCCACTGGTCTCGCGCATGGTTCGGAGGCCCGCGCTGTGGCTTCTTCCAACCGTGTTAAAGACCTGGTGTTTGATTTATTTGGCTCCAAGGAATTAGATATTCTCAACACAGGTTCGCCATATTCCCGTTATTTAAAAAAAGGAAAAGAAAAGAGGAGTTGCTGGAGTTTGTAACCAGGGCAGTGGCTAAATTAAATGTTGAATGGCCATTTAATAAGCAGGAAGCGACTAAGAAAAATAAAATGAATGAGCGCTTTCTGCAGACCCAGTCACAGTCTTCGTGTCAGAGCCTTCCCTTTTTCACTGATCTCCATACTGAGGTATCGAGATCGTGGGAAAAATCCATGTTTATCTCAATTATTTTCCCCCATGTATATATTTTGTCATCCATTGGGAATCTAATGAGAATGGCAATGAGGTGATGCCTTGGGTAGAGGAATATTTTGCTAAATTTTTCTCCCTGACATTGCGTCACCCATGATAGTTCAGACACTTCCCTCCAAGAAACTGAGAAACTGATCCCCCTTTTAGATTATTTAGACACCTGGAAGGGTCTTCAAAATATATATCAGTGGGTCCTGAATACAGTTGAGATAGAATCCAGTTCCAGTATAGACCACCTAGATTTAGTGATGTTACTCATGCACTGGTATCTCCTGACCAGGATCAGGTGATGGAACAAGAAGTCCAGTCCCTCTTAGCCAAGGAGGCAACAGAATATTGTTTGTGCCCCCCCCCCCCATGTCTGTTACATACAGACAAACAATAAATAAAAACATAAAACAAGAAACAAATACAAACTATGTCTCTTTCACACATAAAAGCCAAGCTACTTTAGACTGACCCCCATGCTACATCTAATAAGTAGGTTTTTAACAACGACTTGAATACGGCCAACTACTTTGCTGATCTGATAGAGTGCGGGAGGTTATTCCAAAGTATAGGACCGACTCTAGAAAACGCTCTGTCACCTTTACGTCTCAAATTTGTTCTTACAGTCACAAGGAGATTTAAATTTTCTGATCTCAAAGACCTGGATGGAATGTATATGGACACCAACTCAGAAAGATATGGTGGTGCCAAGTTATGTAGTGCTTTAAAAACCAGAACAATGATCTTGTAATGCACTCTAAATGTCAGGCTCACAGAAGGTACAGACGAGATGGTAAGTTAATATAATATAAAGTTTATTGCAGGATGGAATCACAGCCGGAGATAACAGGTATGAATTAGATGATATGGAAACATGTAACAAGCTTAGCTGAATGAGTAATGTCCTTTTCTTTCTTGCAGGTAGAAGGTGTGCAGTCACTCTGAGGTTTCGACGGATCCAGAAGGATATGGAACAGGTAGGTAGCAGGTAGGTAGAAGGTGAGTCTGTGAGTCATGGAATGACGAGACCAGACAAGTGACTGCAGTGAAGGTGAGTGTTAAATAGTGCATGTGGGTGATGGGACACAGGTGACGGTGATTAGAACTCAGGTGACAGTGATCGGGGAAGTGTCCGACTGGGTGATTGGGAATGAGTGGGCGGTGACGGTGATCGTGACGTGGATGGAATCCTGACAGTACCCCCTCCTCCCGAGGCGGCTCTTGACGCTTGAGAGGGGCGCTGCCGGCGGCGAGGTCTACCACGACCCCTGGGAGCGGGACGATCCGGATGATCATTGTGGAATTGGACGAGAAGAGCAGGGTCCAGGATGTCGTCACGAAGTACCCACGATCGTTCCTCTGGCCCGTAGTCCTCCCAGTCAACCAAATACTCCAGCCTGGGACCTCGCCGCCGGGAATCCAGGATGGAGCGGATTCTGTAGATGGGCTCATCCTCTACAGGAATGGGAGGAGGAGGTACATCCGTGGGAGGGTTATCTGCGGGGACAGGAATGACAGGGTCAGTGAAGGGTTTGAGTAAGGACACATGGAAAGAAGGTGAGATTCTGTAATGCCGGGGAAGATTGAGCCTGTAGGTGACTTCGTTCAACTGCCTCTGGATGGTGAAAGGTCCAATGAATCGAGGACTCAATTTACGGCAAGGCAGACGGAGACGAATGTCCCGAGTCGACAACCACACTTTCTGACCTGGTTGATATAAGGGAGTGTCGAGTCGATGACGGTCAGCTTGTTCTTTGTGTCTCCGAACTGCCTGCTGTAGATGCACGTGAGCTGAGTCCCATACCCCCTCGCTCTGATGGAACCAGAAGTCGACAGCTGGAACCTCTGAGGGCTCACCCGACCAAGGAAAGAGTGGAGGTTGATATCCAAGGACACACTGGAAGGGGGTGAGCCCGGTGGAGTTTTGTCGCAGGGAGTTTTGAGCGTACTCCGCCCAGGGGAGGAAACGGTTCCAGCTGTCTTGGTACTGGTGGCAATACGTCGGCAGGTAACGACCGATCTCCTGGATCTTACGCTCAGTCTGTCCATTCGTCTGCGGATGGTAGCCGGAGGAAAGGCTGATGGTGACCCCGAGGAGTCTGAAGAAGGCTTGCCACACTCGTGAGATGAACTGTGGACCCCGATCTGAGACGATATCTTCAGGGATACCAAAGTTGCGGAAGACATGGTGGAATAGAGCTTCTGCTGTTTCTAATGCAGTCGGGAGTCCAGGTAAAGGGATCAGTTTGCATCCCTTAGAGAATCGATCCACTGCCACTAGAACACAGGTGAAGCCTTCAGAGTTGGGTAAGTCAGTCATGAAATCAATCCCAATGTGAGACCATGGTCGTCTGGGGAGCGGCAACGGCACCAGTTTACCTTCTGGAAGTCTCCTCTGTGTGTTGCTAATGGCACAGACTGAGCACCCGCGGACAAACCTGGAGACATCTCTGGCGATGGATGGCCACCAGTACCGTTGACTGAGGAGCGAGAGGGTACGCTTGCTACCCGGATGTCCAGAGCCCGGAACTGAGTGCGCTGAGTCCAGAAGAGGAGTCCGAAGATGAAGAGGCACGAAGATACGCCCTTCTGGACCTCCCGGCGGAGCGGGTTGGCGAGCAATATCTTGGTTGATCTGTTGGTCAATCTCCCAGATGATGGGACTGAGGATTACGGCTGGAGGGAGGATGGGTTCCGAACGAACATCTTCTACGGAGGGATGATAGAGTCGAGACAGGGCGTCCGCCTTGCAGTTCTTGCTGCCAGGACGATAAGATACCGTGAAGTTAAAACGGGTGAAAAACAGAGCCCAGCGGGCCTGTCGGGGATTCAGTCTTTTAGCTTCTCGGAGGTAATCCAAATTTCGATGGTCAGTGATTACAGTGAATTGGTGATTTGCTCCCTCCAGCCAGTGCCTCCACTCCTCAAGAGCCAGTTTGATGGCCAGCAGTTCCCGGTTGCCGATGTCATAATTCCGCTCCGCCGGGGACAGCTTCCTGGAGAAGAAGGCGCATGGAAGGAGTTGGGACGTCTCACCCTGCCGCTGAGATAATACAGCTCCCACTCCAGTGGAAGATGCGTCTACTTCGACAACAAATGGGAGATCCGGATTGGGATGGCTGAGAATGGGTGCCGTAGTGAAGATCATTTTCAACTGTTGGAAGGCCTGGATAGCATCTGGGGACAAGGACAGAGACTTGGGCCGACCTTTGAGAGCAGAGGTGAGGGGAGCACTGATCATACTGTAGTTTCTGATAAATCTTCGGTAGAAGTTTGCGAAACCAAGGAAGCGTTGGAGTTCTTTGATGGATTTGGGTTGTGGCCAGTTCTGAATGGATTCCACCTTCCTCTGGTCCATCTGTACTCCTTTTTGGGAGATCACATACCCTAGGAAGTGGACGGTGGAGGTGTGGAACTCGCATTTCTCCAACTTCAAATACAACTGATGTTCTCTTAGTTTTTCCAGAACTTGAATGACATGCTGACGATGTTCTGCCAGGGATGAGGAGTAGATGAGTATGTCATCAATATAGACCACCACAAAGCGATTGAGGAATTCACGGAGTACTTCGTTCATGTACCCCTGAAAGACAGCAGGAGCGTTGGCCAATCCGAAGGGCATAACTTGATATTCATAGTGACCAGTAGGGGTCACAAAGGCGGTCTTCCACTCATCGCCTCGTTGAATACGGATCAGGTTATATGCACTCCTTAGGTCGAACTTAGAGAAAATGCGAGCTCCACGTAGCTGTTCCAGGGCGGCAGGAACCAGAGGAAGGGGATAACTGAATTTGACGGTTTGGGAATTGAGGTGACGATAGTCAATGCATGGCCGCAAGCCTCCGTCCTTCTTGGCCACGAAGAAGAAGCTCGAAGCGGCAGGGGAGGTAGATGGTCGAATGAACTGTTGGTTGAGTGCTTCTTCCACATACTCCTCCATGGCCTTCTGTTCCGGGATGGACAGAGGGTAGATACGACCTTTGCGAAGGGTAGCTCCGGGTAGCAAGTCGATTGCGCAGTCCCATGGCCGGTGTGGTGGTAATTTGGTTGCCAGTTGCTTGCTGAAAACATCCTGGAACGCCCGGTACTCCACTGGGATCTCGACCTGACTCTGAACCTCGGGGCTCTCTACTGAAGTGGAACAGACTGGAATCTTTGACTCGACCACTACGGGCGTGGATTGAAGAGAAGGGTTTTTCTGAATGGACTCGAGACAGGAATGATGACAGTTCTCACCCCACTGGAGTACTTCACCAGTTGCCCAGTGGAGTACTGGCTGGTGTTGGATTAGCCACGGGCGTCCCAGGACGATGTCTGCGGTGGACTCCTCCAGCACCATAAATGAGATCTCCTCCGAGTGTAAGCATCCGATTTGAAGAGTGAGAGTGGGAGTAAAGTGACGAATACGCCCTCTTCCTAATGGCTTGCCTTGGATGGTTTGTATACGCAGGTCTTCGGATAAGCGTCGTTGACGGATGTTCAGTTTTTGAAAGAACTGGCTGGAGATGAAGTTCCCCGCAGAACCTGAGTCAACGAGGGCTTGCGCTGGAAGACAGACACAAGGGGTCAGGATATGCACTCTGGACCGTGTCAAATGTTCAATCCGTGGAGCAAGGTGGATGACACTTACCGCTTGCCGCGGTGGACGTACTGGGCAGGAACTGATAAGGTGCTTATCAGAGGCGCAGTAGAGACAGAGTGAATGTTGTACTCGGCGCTGTCTCTCAGCCGCGGATAGATGGGTGGAGTCCACTTCCATGGGTATGGGTGCTGGAGGAGTGGTGGATGAGACTGGAGGCGGAGAACTGACAGTGGGTTCGCTCAGGGTACAGGCAGTGAGACGCTGAGAAATCCGAAGTGATAGTTGAATCAGGTTTTCCAGACCCGTGCTGTCATCATATACTACCAGCTGATAGCGCGTCTTTGAGTTCAACCCATGACGGAAGGCAGCGATCAAAGCACTCTCGTTCCAGCCGCAGGAAGCGGCGAGTGTGCGGAACTGCAGAGCATATGCGCTCACGGATGAATTCCCTTGACGAAGATTGAGCAATTGGTCATGAATGGACAGTTCGGACACAGCTTGCTCGAATACCTCTCTAAAGTGTTGTTTGAAATCGTCAAAAGACTTAATCACAGGAGAATTAGAATCCCACAAGGATCTGGCCCACCGAAGCACTGGACCTGACAGCAGTGAAATCAGAAAGGCCACACGGGCTTCGTCAGTGCGGAACTGATGTTCATTCATTGTGATGTAAAGCGATACTTGCAACAGAAACCCACTGCAATTCTCCGCCTCTCCAGAGAATGTCGCTGGCCGGGCCATGGGACTCGCGGAGGCAGTGAACGAAGCAGCGGGTAAATGCGGAAGTGATGGTGGTGGAGGATTCGCTTCATCGGCTGGTGGTTGACGGAGTGGGGGATCCTCTTCGATCTCCGGCTGGTTCTGCATTTTACTGGTCTGGTCTTCCGTCAGGCTCACAGAAGGTACAGACGAGATGGTAAGTTAATATAATATAAAGTTTATTGCAGGATGGAATCACAGCCGGAGATAACAGGTATGAATTAGATGATATGGAAACATGTAACAAGCTTAGCTGAATGAGTAATGTCCTTTTCTTTCTTGCAGGTAGAAGGTGTGCAGTCACTCTGAGGTTTCGACGGATCCAGAAGGATATGGAACAGGTAGGTAGCAGGTAGGTAGAAGGTGAGTCTGTGAGTCATGGAATGACGAGACCAGACAAGTGACTGCAGTGAAGGTGAGTGTTAAATAGTGCATGTGGGTGATGGGACACAGGTGACGGTGATTAGAACTCAGGTGACAGTGATCGGGGAAGTGTCCGACTGGGTGATTGGGAATGAGTGGGCGGTGACGGTGATCGTGACGTGGATGGAATCCTGACACTAAACTTGACTGGCAGCCAATTTACAGATCTCAATAAAGGTGTAACATGATCCGTTTTCTTCGCTGACATAATCAATCTGGCTGCAGCTTTTTGTATATTTTGCAAACGTGCCAGAGCTTTTTTTATCAATTCCAGCATATAGTGAATTACAATAATCCATTTTAGAGAAAACGACAGCCAAAATAGCTCTCTCGAGATTTATTTGGGATAAAAATGGTTTAGTTTTTGCTAAGAGTTTTAAGTGAAAGAAACTAGATCTAACCACAGAGATTATTTGCTTATCCATTTTTAGCTCTGGGTCAAAAATACAACCAAGGCTTTTTACTTTTTCAGAGATTGCAACTGCCAGGGGGGTATCTTTAAGTCGCTCGGACACTAAGTTGGAGTTTGGGCCGAAAACTAAAACTTCAGTATTCTCTTCATTTAGTTTTAAAAATTAGCTGCCAGCCAATCTTTCACCTCCTTGATGCAGGCCAATAGGTTACCGAAAGTGTTGCTATGACTGTTTTACCGAAAAATATCCTGTTGAGGCAGGGGCTGAGGCCCGGGGAATGGCGGCTCCACCCTGAAGTAGTTGAGCTCATATGGAGAGAGTTTGGCCAGGCGGAGGTTGACCTGTTCACCTCTCGTGAGAACACTCACTGCCCGCTCTGGCACTCTCTCTCTCACATCCAGCTCCTTTGGGCCTGGATGCCATGGTACAGATGTGGCCGAGGTCACATTTGTACTCTTTTCCCCCGGTCACTCTGCTCCCTGGGGTTCTATAAAGGGTCAGGAGGTACGGTGTGAGCTTACTCTTGGTAGCCCCATACTGGCCGACCCGAATTTGGTTCTCGGACCTTATTCGTCTCTTGGAGAGTCCTCCTTGGCATGTCCCTATTAGGAGAGATATCCTTTCCCAGGCCGGTGGTACAATATTTCATCCACGGCCGGAGTTATGCAGACTATGGGTCTGGCCCCGGAGGGGGTCAACCTGTAAATAGGTGCCCTTTCCACCGAGGTGGTTAGGTCATCCATTCTAGAACCCCACTCTACTAGGAACTAAATATTTGTTAGGGACGGCATTGAACCCAGTTAAATACTGCCCACTGGTTTCAGTACTGGCGTTCCATCCTGTTCTCTATCGGGATCGCCCGTTCACGTTTAGGGCCTCTGTGGCGACCCCAGTGCCCTCCTCAAGCCTCTAAGGGTGAGCATGTATGGACATTTCCACTAAAACTCCATTTTCCTGTAGATTGGAGGATGAATCCTGTCATCCAGCCTAATGGCATCAGGCTGACGGGTTACCTCTGGCACCCATCATGTCCTGTGGATGAGTTATATGAGAATATATAAGAATCTTTGAGTGTTGCCCCCTCTTACTTAAGGGCGTGGGAGCCACTCTACCTTATTTCTGCCTCGGCACCGAGGTGCCTGTAGGCAATATCATGAGTATTTGGGTATTCATCATATAAGGATCTATTTGAGTCTTGCTTGTCCTGCTCCCTGGAAGAGCGGTGGTGCTGCCCACTTTTACATGATGACGTGGGAGCCACTCTACCTTATTTCTGCCTTGGCACTGAGGTGCCTGTAGGCAATATCATGATTCTTCAGGTATCCATCCTCCATCGCATATGTCGGATGGTCAAGATCAAAGCCTTGGGGGCCCCTGTGTTAGGCCTCGGACTGGGAGGAGTCAAATCTATCTAGATATTTATAAAGGGCTAGGAGCTATCCCCCTTTTTTGTCAATTAGACAGTTGGTTATCTGCGGAAACCTCTCATAACTGATGTACGAGGTGCGCCTTGGCCTTCACCTCTCATCTAATATTCCTTTACTGTCTGGGGTTCCCCTCTATGGGGTCCGTTGAGCCACTGGCTCCAGACCTCCGCTTCTTACACCAAATCTTATGACAATCTAGGTTGGATCTACCTTCTCATTCCTATCGTCCTTGAGTGTGCCAGATGCTTCACACCAGGGCATATTCTCTCAGTGTGGCGCAGTGGGCATTTCGTTCTCCAATGTGTCGATTCTCGATGCAGGGAACGAGGGTTACAGTCGTAACCCGAGACGTTCTTACTGTAGTCCAGTGTCATTGAGAGTTTGGTTATTCACCCAAACCCAGTGTCCTTCAGTGTCCAGATCATTGAGACCAATCCAGTGCGTCTTTTTAATTTTAGACACCAGAAAATCCTAAAGGAGAAAATATACACAGGTGATAGTGCAAATAATTGTTTCGTAGGTAAAATTAGAGGTTCAAAAATCCTTTAAAATAAAACTTTCCACTGTGTGATTAAACCTTAAATCAAGTCAGCTCTATGTCAAATTTTCATAGCACTTGTATAAAGTGTCAATTAATTCATCATTTATCTGACTTGCCTGTTCTGATTGGCTGGTTATGGTCACCAGATCGGCTCCTTTTGAAACACAGACATGTCGACTGCTTGTCCAGTTCAGTTTATCAGAGCTGAATAAATACAGCTTTCCACGACAAGCTAACCCGCCATTCACAGAGATATTGCAAGACTGAGCTGTGAAAGATGAATAAATTGTGAATAAATTGTGATTAAACCTTCCATTATTTAGATCATCAAACTGTTTCCATGTGCAGAAATACACTAAGCTTGTAAACTGACACTCACCATCATAAATGGACAGCCGTTCTCTAAGTGTGTCGTATCTGGCTGTAAGATCATCAAACTCTTTCTTCATGCCTGGTGAAAAGACAGTTAAATAGTAAAGCAGGAACAAGAAGCCATTCAAAAATATATACTCAAAAGACTGGGGCATTTTTAACCCTTGTGCTGTGTTGAAAACCCTAATACACTTGTGATGTTCCATGCATGCAAAAATTTGCTTATAAATCATTTGTTACACTATTTTATAACCAAATATTGGATTTAATCTTTTTGTCATAATTTAAATGACATAACCTGTCCTAATTTAAAGAAAACAAGTGGAAAAAAGATTGAATCCAATATTTAGTCCAATGCAATAAAATTAACTAGCATTCCCGGGTACAGTAATAATCCTCTCTGGGTCAAAATGACCGAACACAAAATGATGCTCAAAAAATTTAATAAAAATGTAAAATATAAAAACCATCTCACCAACATGAAGCAGAAACTGTTCTCTAACTCTGGTGTAGTTGGTTTTAAGTTCCTCTAGGGCTCTTATCATAACTTGGAGAATATGGGACAACAAGCAGATAAAGTTTCTCACATGGTGAGTTCAATGAACACTCAACACTGTTAATGAAACATGTCTGTGCTACCGTTTATGAAATACAGTTTTCTCACCTGTGCTGTTGATCTCTTGAGCTGCCAGTGTCTTTGAAACCATGATTTGCTGCTCATTCAGTGATTCGAAATCAGCAAGCTTATGATTATCTGATTAAAGACAAAGCAGCAGTGGAAAATATGTTTTTGAGGAAAGTCCACATAATGCACACTTAAAACTGAAATTATCTACAAAACAATTCTGTAAATGTTTGTAAATGAAGTCTTCAGGCTTAATCAATGACAGTTTACACCTTAAATATGGAGGTTTGTTTAACAATATTGCCTAATAAAATAGCTTGCTAAAAAGTATGATTTTGCAAATAAAAATCTACTATAAATTGTGTTGCGATTGTCAATGATGCTACTGTCCAACATTGTGTTTTGGTAAAAGCACTTACAGTAACTGAGTCAATACAACCCTAAACAGAGCAAAGATCAAGTATCAATTTTACTCACAAATCACACAGAGAGCGCAGAGACCTCCGAGAGCAAAAACAAGAGAGAAACCCAGAACAATCAGAGGAACTTTAGTCCACTTAGAAGAAGTGACCTCTCTCTCTCTATCTTCAGTGGAGTTACCTGGGGTTAGAAATTTGATGAGGAAAAGGAAATTATTTTTGAACCTTGAATCTTTGCAGCATGTCTGCCTGGAACCATTCCTGAATTTACACTGCATTCATTTCTTCAAATTAATTTATTTGAATTTAAATAATTAATTTTAAAAAGAGTATATTTTAAAGCATTTGCGTAATTAAATATCTGACTCAATCTTATACAGTTGTAAGTGAAGAAAATGTGAGTGGTGCTTGCAGTGGCAAAACTCGGCACTGGGCAGATGCTAATACGATTAACATGTTGCTAGCATAATGTTAACATGTTTAACATGTTGTTAGCATGATTTTAGCAGGATTAGCATGATGCTAGCATAAGCATGTTGTTACCATTTTACTAGCATGATTAACATGTTGCTAACGTCTAGCTGTTACTGGCATATTTTTTGCAAGATGCTTACACAATTAGCATGTTGTTAGCATGTTTTAATAACATGCTAACACAATTAGCATGTTGTTGGCATGATGCTAACGTGATTAACATGTTATTAGCACGATGCTAGCTTGATTAGCATGTTGCCAGCCTGTTTTTGGCTGAAAACTGACTTAACAACAATAACTGCTTATTTTTTTAAAGGCATGATTAATATGTTGCCACCATGATCCTAGCAAGATTAGCATGTTTCTAGCATGAATAACATGTTGAAAGTAAGATTAGCATGTTGCATGTCCTGTTTGCTAGCATGAGTCAAAAGAACCAAGCCCCATCTCTATACGACAGTGGTTGCTAGGGTGTGACTAAGAAGTGTTGAAGGGGATTCATAATTGGCTGTTTGCTGCCCCGAGTCAAATGAGCCCACCCTTGTGTTTCTATGACACTTCTATCCAAAGATATCCCTTTGATCTCTTTCAATGGAAGTATATGGAACTTATTGCTATGGTGCTGCAAATGGTTTGCTAGGGCGTGGGTTGATAGCTTCACGATTATCCTGAGAGAGTGATTGGTTGTCTGAGTAAAATGAGCCCACCCCCCTGTCTCTAGGACACTGTGATCCAGAGTTATGTTCAATACAAAATCTCTATACAATTCCCCGTAGTAGGAAAAATGTGCGTTTCATGGGCGTTTCCTTCGCCATAGTATGTCTATGGGGCAACTTTTGGCAGCTCTTGCCCCCCAGGAGTGCAACTTTTACCCCATTGTGAGGTACGTTCTTACAGAGCCTGCCAGCCTCTTCAAATGTGGTAAACCACACATTTCTGCAAAATCCTCGCCTTTGGCAAGTACCACTAATAAAGATCTTGTGAGAACTACGCCCATTGAAACCTTTCTATCGTTACACATGAGGAAAAAAAATATCACTGTTCTTTGATAAGCGTCATAGCATAATGAGAACATAAACACTTAGTCCGCTCACAGGATGTCAAATGGTAAACTTCACACCAGTTCCCTTTCAGTCAGTCATGTTCGATGTCAGGTCGGAACGAACTGACAAATTGGAATCAAGTCCTAGGGCACATTGTAATGAGAGATTTGCTTTGCGTGCTCCGCCCCGCAGCTCGGGTATTACTGATTTACTACGAGTCAGGAAGAACCTCTGCTTACCAGTGTTGGTGTGACAGCGCTACAGCGGTGGTCACGATCTTCAAGAGCATTTCCTGCTGTTTCAATAACAGCCTAAAAGAGCTTTCCTTGAACACTGCAGGCTGCACTAATTCCTGCAAGGTGTGCTGTGGTCGTTCCTCCTGTGCCGGCTGAGTCCCAAGATGGGCGTAGCAGCGCAGGACACTCCGAGTGAAAATTACCCCGGCCCGTCGCCAAACCTTAAGCCCATAGTCAGACCCTGTGTTTCTATGGGCAGGAGTTCACCTAGAGCAGTGGTTCTCACTTTTTAGAGTGGTGTACCCCCTGAGGCTTTTTTCTAAATAAAATATGTCACACTCTGAGTATAATATTCTTGCCTAAAGAAAAGTAAAGTGGTTGAGATATCTCTCTTTGAAAAGACAGGTTGCAAAGAAGAAATGTCTGTGTCCAAAGGATAGACTATGTCTCCCTCTTAAGTGATCAGTTGACTTAATTTAAACATTTTTTTTGGAAACCTGTTGCTAAGTAACAAACTTCATGCTAAATTAAAACAATTAAATAATGTGGAATTGTCAAGTTCACATAACTTATTTTTTTTCACTTAAGCATTACGTTTATTTACTTAATTTTAAGGCAATGGGTTTACTCAATTTTTTTAAGTAAGTGAACTGAACACTTTTTACACTGTTGCTCAGCGGAACAGAGCCAAGTTCTTCTTTTCATAGTATATCGCAGCGAAGCAGCCGCACAAAACATAGATAAAAATGAAACATTTATAGCTTTTATGGTTTTGCACCCTGGGTGTGAGCACAAACACATATTGTACCATACCACCATATGTGTCAGAAAGTCGTTAATCTCAATACAAATAAAGATACTGCTTATACACCATGCCCCTTGCCACCATGCCAAGATAACGTCTTTTATCACTTTAACTGAAACATTTGCTCTACTGTGGTCTGTCTATCGGACACTTCTAGGAGAAAAGCATTGAACATTTCAAATGATAACAATAATAAACACATCAAACTATATAATTTCTTATATAATTGATTACATTTGATCAAATTATAGCTGAGATATAAATGATTAATGATAAAATATAAAATAGATATTTTTTCTTTTTTTGATTCATCAACTTGTAACAAAAAAATTTGACATTTTGTAGATTAAATAAGATATGTATTGTACCATCAGCTTAATTGATTAGCAGAACTTTGTGAGATTGCGATGAATTAAAAAAAGTGACAGCTTAGTGATTATAAAGGGAGCGCTTGTATGCACGCCTCCTACATATGTTTTTGCTGCATTAGGTACACTGCAAAAAATGCTTTTCTAACTTAGTATTTTTGTCTTGTTTCCAGTACAAATATCAAGCATTTCTTAAAACAAGATGCATTTACTAAAGTAGAAAAATGACATAAGATATTAAAGGGATAGTTCACCCAAAAATGAAAATTCTTTCATCATTTACTCACCCATAATTTGTTCCAAACCTCTATGTGTTTATTTGTTCTGCTGAACACAAAGGAAGATATTTGGAAGAAAACAGATCTCAATCCCCATTGACTTCCATAGTAGGAAAAAATACATACTATGGTAGTCAATGGGGATTGAGATCTGTTTTCTTCCAAATATCTTCCTTTGTGTTCAGCAGAACAAATAAACACATAGAGGTTTGGAACAACTTGAGGGTAAGTAAACGATGATAGAATTTTCGGTAACGCTTCCTTTTACTGTCCAGTTACCCATGTAAATACTATGTACTTATTTTAGTAACTACAATTACTGGGTAATAACTAGTACTAACCCTGAACCTACCCCTAAACCTACCCCTGTTCCATGTACTTACTTTATATTAGCCAGTACTTTCTAGCTAAGTACACTGTGAGTACTGTACTGTAAAAGGAAGCGTTACCGAATTTTCATTTTTGGGTGAACTATCCCTTTAAGTCTTGTTTTCTGGGGAAATAAATAATAATAAAAAAAATTCTAAGACTTTTTGGTTAAAACAAGCTAAATTATCTGCCAACGGGGTAAGAAAAATAATCTTGTTTCTGTTTGAAGTAAGATAATTTGTCTTACCCCATTGGCAGATAATTTTGCTTTTTTAAAGCATCAACTCACTTAATTTTGATCTATTCCTCCAGAAAACCAGACTTAATATCTTATGGCATTTTACCCATCTAGTAAAAGCATCTTGATTTAAGAAATGTTTAATATTTTGACTGGAAACAAGACAAAAATACAAAAAAAGACAAAAAAAGTTAGAAAAGTATTTTTTGCATTAGGCTATTTATTATTTGTACTGCCTGCCATGCCAAATCACTCATATGCTTTCCTGTTCAAATTATGGTGGTTTGTGAACATAACCGGGATTAGCTAGATTAACAACAAGAGTGTTTTTCTAGGATGTGGAGATTGTTGATGGGCAACATAATATTCATTTTCATAATATTCTATTTAATAATAGTGAGATGGTGATGGCGCAGTGCATACGACACATGCCTTTGGTGTGAGAGACCCGGGTTCGAATCCACTGTGAGACACCAATGTGTCCCTGAGCAAGACACTTAACCCCTAGTTGCTCCAGAGGTGTGCGACCTCTGAAATATAGCAATTGTAAGTCGCTTTGGATAAAAGCGTCAGCTAAATGTAATAAAAAAAGTTTTTAGAGTTTTTTAAGTTGATTCCTTCTATTTTTAAGAAGGAATCACATCTAGATTTGGTTCACCCTCTGCCCATGGTTCCTGGCCAAGGGCATGACATGATGAAGTTGTTTGTGTGCCTTGGAGACCAGTGGTCAAATCAAGGACCACAAGAATCTGCCTTGATTTTTTTCTGGCTGTCCACTTTGAGGCTTTTCGGTGTACACCTGCATGTTCTATGCGTAGCTTGTCCTGGTGTCACATGCTGCCCAGATTTTGATTCCATATTCAGCCAGCTTACTGGGCATGTACTGCTTGAACGCACATCTACCTCTAAATGGCACCATTCACTCACCAGGGTTGAACATTAGTGAGAGATGCTTAACCCACTGATTCCAGAATCACAAATTGCTGCCAGCTTGTCAGTTTCACACCGTGCATCTTGTGGACCTGTCATCAATTTTGATGACTCCATTGTTTGACAGATAAACTCCCGCAAGAATGTGCACACCAATAAATGCTTCAATGTCTGTCCAGTCCACAGCTCTCCAGTCATCACCATACATGGTTTCCTTACATATTTGTCATCTCAACCATGATATTTTGGATTGTCGATGGAAGAAAATAATTAAAAAGTTTACTTTATAACCTCAAACGAGATGCACGAGAACATGCATACCTTGTTGGTCCAGGCCTCCTTCATTTTCACCGGAATCAAGCAGAGAATCCAGGGTCTCCTAAAGAGTGTACCATTCTGCCATAGTGCTAGCATAGAATGAGCTTTTGTTCATTTTATATCTTAAAACATTGAATACCAATAGTCCACCAATAGTAGAAGCTGCTTATATTTTATTAGTAATGCAATCAAACTTAAATAATTTAATTATATTGTAATTAAATTCTTTATTAGATATAAAATCCGGGCTAACAGTGTACATCTCAGCGTAAACTTTCTCGAGGTTGGAAAAGGTAAGGCTTCATCTTTTATCTGCACGTGTGTGTGCATGTGTATGCATTAGGTCTCACTCCTTCATACCCGTGTTCTGCATTTGTGGCTGATTTAATTTGCTAAATTTGCTAAAAGTTCTCTGCTGCAGTCATACTTGTTTGTGCGTCCGTGTCTGTGTGTGAGTGAGCATGTCTGTTCTACATTGCATTTGTGCTGTAGTACCAGGCCTTCATTTCTGTGTGAAAAGTTTCAGATGTATGCTGATTTTTTTTTTCGACAAATGAAAAATAAAAAAAACTTTTTTTTTTGTTCACTTTTCCCATTCATTTTCAATGTGGGGTCATTTTGACCCCCAACAACAAGAGTGCATGTAACTTGACAGAGTTGACAGAGTTTGATTCGCAGGGATCAAATTTATACCTTGAATACAATATAGGTCGCTTTGGACAAAAGCATCTGCCAAATGTGTAATTATTGAATGGACATAAAAAACCTTACATGGTTACTGCTGTGCTAAATATTAGAAATAGAAATTCTAATGCATATACTAATAATATCCTCAGTCTTACCTTTGTGTTGAGAGCATTTTTCATCTGAAGAAACTGTTGAAAGTATGAAATCAGAATTTTCATAGATTGAATCCATTTCATGAGCCTGACAGAAGACGTGTCAGCTGAGACTTGAGTGCTGCTCCAGTTTGTTCAGAATAAGGAAGTCACATAAAATTTCATTCACTTTCATACAGACAGGAAATAATGAAGTAATGAGTCTGAAGAACAGATCTAGCAACTAATATTTTGACAGCCAAAACGTTTATATTAATTTTTTATCACCTGCTTTAAATTAATATTTTTTTTAGTGTGCAACTTGAATTACCATACTTGAGTTACTTTTGGACTATAGGTCCATTGATTTTAATAATTAAAGGATTAAAAGGGATTCAAGATAATAAAGAAAAAGAAATAAGAATGGTAAAAAGTTCCAGGTCTAATTGTAGTTATGAAGTAGCTTGAGTAGCTTTTAGGTTTTTATTTTTATTTTTGAAAACTGACCTAATGTGTGAATATTTTATTTTAGCCTTCACAAATAATTTTAAATAATTTTTAAAATAGATTTAAAAATATACTGAACAAAATTATAAACGCAACACTTTTGTTTTTTCCCCCATTTTTTCTGAAACGCCTTTGGAGATGGCTTATGGTAGAGAAATTAACATTCAATTCAAGGGCAACAGCTCTGGTGGACATTCCTGCAGTCAGCATGCCAATTGCACACTCCCTCAAAACTTGAATTGAATTAAAGAACTACACTTCCCAGAGTGCACCAGCAGCAGCAAACCAGCTGCTTGTCACCTGATAGTCATTGTCACTGATTAGGAGCACCTGAAAAGGCATGGAGGTTCTCAGTCATTCAGAAAAACCAACTGGCTGCATGTTGGAGCAACTATACCTGTGTATTGCAAAGAGCAAAGAGGAGGCGGCTTGCCCACAAGCTTTGTAAGCTCTGTCCGTAAGTAGAGACGAGAGCTCACAGGCCTGGGGGGGGGGGGGGGGGGGGGGATGGGTTGGGGGGGAGACGAGGATCCCCGCTTAAAAGATGCAGCGGCCGCCAGACACAGGTGTGCCGCGACAGACCACTCCACTGGACGGATCGCCTCATAACTCTTCACCGCTCCTCCGTCAAGGGTAGTGAAGGGGGAAGAGCTCTCCAGGCAGTTTTCGGCAGTAAAAGGTGCCGTCCTTGACCTAGTAAGCTCTCCATGCATTTCAGGAAAGAATGGAACTTATTATCCAACCGAGACTGAGTGGGACACGGTGGAGGGTTCCACTCAAGCCCGACAGCCTCAGTGACCGGTTTCAGCATACCTGACAGCTGTGGATCGGGCTCTGGCAATGTTACACTCCCCGAAGGGGACACAGCTGAGTCTTCATCTCCATAGGTCAGCTCATCCTCCGATGCAGCAATCGGCATCCTGTCCTCTGGAGGGACCCCGAATGTAGCAACGAATTGGGATCTGAATTCATCGGTACATCTACGTGGCATCGAACGTGACTGACTGAAAGGCAACTCTCTCTCTATATATAACTGCATTAATAGCATTAGTCTACTATCAGTGGCTCAAGCCTCTGTTACAAGCTCTAAAATTACGTTTTGGAATAAGCAACAGAGTGTTTAAAGGAGTGTCATCAAATTGATGATTATATGATGATAAATAGATGAATAGATGAACAGTGATTGAAGCATGATAACCGTAGTTTAGAAAAAATCGATTTAAAATAGATTTAATGTGAAAAATTTAAAATGTGAATGGATTCAAAGTGGTCAAGCGTATAACTAGACGCGATAGGCGCGAATTTGATGCGCTATTCGCGTCCGGTGTGAACGTAGCATAAGGGTTAAGCGCCGAATCCGCCGATATGGAAACACTGCTATCTAGCGGCACGATGGCGTCATTTCGCGGGTTACAAAATCGACATGCATTGTGGGAGATGTAGTTTTTGGTCAATGTACGCTGTAAGCATACTTTATTTTAAGACAATCATATGCATTTTGAGCTCACGCGGGCCACATAAAATGACATGGCGGGCCGGATTCGGCCCGCGGGCCTTGAGTTTGACACATGTGCGGTAGACCATGCCCACGAAGAGGCCATGCCTCTTGTGGAGTGCGCTCTGACACCCAAGGGGCACTGCAGGCCCTTAGAGGTGTAAGCCAGCGCTATGGCATCGACTGTCCATCTGGATAGGCTCTGTTTTGATGCGGCAAGTCCCTTAGAACGTCCGCCAAACAAAACGAAAAGCTGCTCAGTCTGTCTAAAACCAGACGAGCGGGACACATAAGCTCTTAGTGCCCTGCCAGGGCAAAGGAGACTCGCGTCCTTCTCCTCGTTGAGAACCGGAAGGGCAGACAGTGAAATCACCAGCGCCCTAAACAGTGTGTTGATGGATTTCGGCACGTAGCCGTGCTAAGGTTTGAGTATGACCTTTGAGTCATTAGGCCCAAACTCCATACACGATGCGCTTACCGAACACGCTTGTAAGTCCTCTATGCGCTTTACTGAAGCGAGAGCCATAAGAAACACCGTTTTTCAAAGTCTATCGGGCGTCCAGGGGGAAACACACAGTTCATCGGGAGGCCAGGGCGAGACGCAAAGTCCCTCGGGCGTCCAGGGGGAAACACACAGTTCATCGGGAGGCCAGGGCGAGACGCAAAGTCCCTCGGGCGTCCAGGGGGAAACGCACAGTTCATCGGGAGGCCAGGGCGAGACGCAAAGTCCATCGGGAGGCCAGGGCGAGACGCAAAGTCCCTCGGGCGGCCAGGGCGGCGAAGACCCCTCGGGCGGCCAGGGCGGCGAAGACCCCTCGGGCGGCCAGGGCGGAGAAGAACCCTCGGGCGGCCAGGGCGGCGAAGACCCCTCGGGCGGCCAGGGCGGCGAAGACCCCTCGGGCGGCCAGGGCGGCGAAGACCCCTCGGGCGGCCAGGGCGGCGAAGACCCCTCGGGCGGCCAGGGCGGCGAAGACCCTTCGGGCGGCCAGGGCGGCGAAGACCCCTCGGGCGGCCCCGGCTCTGGAACAGGCGACACTGGCTCCGGCTCTGGAACAGGCGACACTGGCTCCGGCTCTGGAACAGGCGACACTGGCTCCGGCTCTGGAACAGGCGACACTGGCTCCGGCTCTGGAACAGGCGACACTGGCTCCGGCTCAGGTATGGCCTCCGGGCCTTTAGGGATACTGGAGGTCTTCCTCTTCCTCCGCCGTCTTTGATGGCGAGGTGCAGACTCAGTGCTGGACGGGACCAGCGGCAAGGACTTTGGGCTGGACGAAACCAGCGGTGGGGGCTTTGTGCAGGACGAAACCCGCGATGATGGCCCTGTGCTGGGCGGGACCAGCGGCGAGGGCTTTATGATGGACGGGACCAGCAGTGATGAACCCGTGCTGGGCGGAACCCACGATGAGGGTCTTGTGCTGGACCAGACCAGCGGCTCAGGATCAGGAACATGGCAGGGCGGAGGACGGCGTCGTGGAATTTGTCGACCACCTCCTCCCCTGCAACCTCCCCGAGTTCCGGAGAACTTGGCCAGACGAGTCCCCTCGAATGACTCACCATCTCTAACTGAAGTGGTCACTGGAGATCTTGCCGCCGCAGCTTCCTCAGTCTGATGGGCCCATAAAGCAAAACATTGAAAGATGTTTAACCGGGGCGCTTCCTCCCCGGTCTGCGGACCTCCTCTCCATGGTCCACTTCATCCCCCATTCATAGGAGGAGGATTACGGAATCCCAAACCGTTGGATCTATACATTTGTGACGGAGTCCTTCTGTCACGACACACACACACGAGAGAGACAATAGATCCAATTGCAGAAGTATTTATTGGGTAATCCGTACTCACGATCAGTTCAGGCAGGGGTCAAATACCATGTAAGCAATCCAAAAGACAAGAACATACACAGACCAAGAAACACAAAACGAGATCCAAAGTGTGGGGACACTAAACAAGGACTCCGTGACAAACACTGAAACAGACAGGGTATACATACACAATTTCTAACAAGGTGATGAGAAACAGCTGTAAGGCAATGAACAATCAGTGACAGACAGGATCATGGGAATTGTAGTGAGAATGCATAGACAC
The DNA here is from genome assembly GCA_036326025.1 of Chrosomus eos. Lineage (NCBI taxonomy): Eukaryota > Metazoa > Chordata > Actinopteri > Cypriniformes > Leuciscidae > Chrosomus > Chrosomus eos. The sequence continues at coordinate 37,252,739 of CM070827.1, read as the reverse complement.
CGTGAAAACTGAGGACCTCTAGTGTTAAACCCAGGGAACAACCAGACACTGTGACAGTCGATGGAAGAAAATAATTAAAAAGTTTACTTTATAACCTCGAACGAGATGCACGAGAACATGCATACCTTGTTGGTCCAGGCCTCCTTCATTTTCACCGGAATCAAGCAGAGAATCCAGGGTCTCCTAAAGAGTGTACCATTCTGCCATAGTGCTAGCATAGAATGAACTTTTGTTCATTTTATACCTTAAAACATTGTATACCAATAGTCCACCAATAGTAGAAGCCGCTTATATTTTATTAGTAATGCAATCAAACTTAAATAATTTAATTAAATTGTAATTAAATTCTTTATTAGATATAAAATCCGGGCTAACAGTGTACATCTCAGCGTAAACTTTCTCGAGGTTGGAAAAGGTAAGGCTTCATCTTTTATCTGCACGTGTGTGTGCATGTGTATGCATTAGGTCTCACTCCTTCATACCCGTGTTCTGCATTTGTGGCTGATTTAATTTGCTAAATTTGCTAAAAGTTCTCTGCTGCAGTCATACCTGTGTGTATGTGTTTGTGCGTCCGTGTCTGTGTGTGAGTGAGCATGTCTGTTCTACATTGCATTTGTGCTGTAGTACCAGGCCTTCATTTCTGTGTGAAAAGTTTCAGATGTATGCTGATTTTTTTTTTTTTTCGACAAATGAAAAATAAAAAATAAAAAAAAACTTTTTTTTTGTTCACTTTTCCCATTCATTTTCAATGTGGGGTCATTTTGACCCCCAACAACAAGAGTGTAACTTGACAGAGTTGAAAGTGTTTGATTCGCAGGGATCAAATTTATACCTTGAATACAATATAAGTCGCTTTGGACAAAAGCATCTGCCAAATGTGTAATTATTGAATGAACATAAAAAACCTTACACGGTTACTGCTGTGCTAAATATTAGAAATAGAAATTCTAATGCATATACTAATAATATCCTCAGCCTTACCTTTGTGTTGAGAGCATTTTTCATCTGAAGAAACTGTTGAAAGTATGAAATCAGAATTTTCATAGATTGAATCCATTTCCTGAGCCTGACAGAAGACGTGTCAGCTGAGACTTGAGTGCGTCTCCAGTTTGTTCAGAATAAGGAAGTCACATAAAAATGTCATTCACATTCATACAGACAGGAAATAATGAAGTAATGAGTCTGAAGAACAGATCTAGCAACTAATATTTTGACAGCCAAAATGTTTATATAAATTTTTTATCTCCTGCTTTAAATTAATTTTTTTTTAGTGTGCAACTTGACTTACCATACTTGAGTTACATTTTGACTATAGGTCCATTGATTTTAATAATTAAAGGATTAAAAGGGATTCAAGATAATAAAGAAAAATAAACAAGAATGGTAAAAAGTTCCAGGTCTAATTGTAGTTATGAAGTAGCTTGAGTAGATTTTAGGTCTTTATTTTTATTTTTGAAAACTGACTTAATGTGTGAATATGTTATTTTAGCCTTCACAAATAATTTTAAAATACATTTTTAAAATAGATTTAAAAATATACTGAACAAAATTATAAACGCAACACTTTTGTTTTTGCCCCCATTTTTCTGAAACGCCTTTGGAGATGGCTTATGGTGGAGAAATTAACATTCAATTAAAGGGCAACTGCTCTGGTGGACATTCCTGCAGTCAGCATGCCAATTGCACACTCCCTCAAAACTTGCAACATCTGTGTTATTGTGCCTTTTATTGTGGCCAGCCGAAGACACACCTGCGCAATAATGTCTAATCAGCATCTTGATATGCCACACCTGTGAGGTGTATGGAACATCTCGGCAAAGGAGAAGTGCTCACTAACACAGATTTAGACAGATTTGTGAACAATATTTGAGAGAAATAGGCCTTTTGTGTACATAGAAAACGTCTTAGATCTTTGAGTTCAGCTCTTGAAAAATGGGGGCAAAAACAAAAGTGTTGCATTTATAATTTTGTTCAGTGTATATTTGATAATACTGAAAAATTATAATAATACTGAGGTGCACAAATACTACAACAAATTGTCACTGAAGACAACATAAAAAGTTATGGGTAAACATAAAACACTTTCAGAGCAGAGAATTGTATAAGGTCAACATAAAAACAGCTCTCAAGAAATAGCTGAAGTCACACTTCTAAAGAAAACTAAACCACAACCATAATCAACTGAACTTCCTATAATTCTCTTCTCTGCATTTAACTTCTGCTTTATTTTATAATCTAGCTTATACTTGGCATTATGTACAGCAAATAATTGCAAAAATTCAAAAGAAACAGACCCTCTGCTTTAAGCGCCGAATCCGCCGATATGGAAACACTGCTATCTAGCGGCACGATGCCGTCATTTCGCGGGTTACAAAATCGACATGCATTGTGGGAGATGTAGTTTTTGGTCAATGTACGCTGTAAGCATACTTTATTTTAAGACAATCATATGCATTTTGAGCTCACGCGGGCCACATAAAATGACATCCAGCCCGCGGGCCTTGAGTTTGACACATGTGCGATAGACCATGCCCACGAAGAGGCCATGCCTCTTGTGGAGTGCGCTCTGACACCCAAGGGGCACCGCAGGCCCTTAGAGGTGTAAGCCAGCGCTATGGCATTGACTATCCATCTGGATAGGCTCTGTTTTGATGCGGCAAGTCCCTTAGAACGTCCGCCAAACAAAACGAAAAGCTGCTCAGTCTGTCTAAAACCAGACGAGCGGGACACATAAGCTCTTAGTGCCCTGACAGGGCAAAGGAGACTCGCGTCCTTCTCCTCGTTGAGAACCGGAAGGGCAGACAGGGAAATCACCAGGGCCCTAAACAGTGTGTTGATGGATTTCGGCACGTAGCCGTGCTTAGGTTTGAGTATGACCTTTGAGTCATTAGGCCCAAACTCCATACACGATGCGCTTACCGAACACGCTTGTAAGTCCCCTACGCGCTTTACTGAAGCGAGAGCCATAAGAAACACCGTTTTGAAAGACAGATGTTTCATGTCTGACAAATGGATTGGCTCGAATGGGGCACCTTTCATGGCTTCCAAAACCGTGGAAAGGTCCCACATCGGGACTGAAGGGGGCCTGGGAGGGTTTAGTCTCCGAGCTCCTCTGAGGAAACGCACGACTAAGTCGTTCTTCCCCAGTGACTGGCCAGACACCGGTTTTGCAAACGTTGCTATGGCCGCCACGTATACTTTGAGCGTGGATGGGGTTCTGCCCTTATCCAGCAGCTCTTGAAGGAAGGAAAGCACTTCCGTAACCCCGCAGTCTACGGGTGAAAAGCCCTGGGCTTGACACCAAGCAGAGAACACAGACCATTTCAAGGAGTAGAGCCGTCTAGTAGACGGAGCTCTAGCCTGCGTGATCGTGTTTAACACTCCCTCCGGGAGGTTAGCGGGTATCCGTTGATTGCCCATGCGTGCAGGGACCACAGATCCGGGCGAGGATGCCAAATCGAGCCCTCCGCCTGAGAGAGGAGGTCTCTCCACAGTGGTACAGGCCATGGGGCAGCGCTGGTCAGCTGCATCAGGACTGGGAACCAAGTCTGGTTTGTCCAGAGTGGAGCCACGAGCAGCACTGGGCATCCGTTTCTCCTGATTCGTTCCAACACTTGAGGCAGGAGCGAGACAGGGGGAAAAGCATATAGGAGACAGCGGGGCCAGACGTGGGCCAGCGCGTCTTTGCTTTTCGAGAAAAAGTTCGGACAATGAGCGTTTTCGTGGGACGCGAACAGGACACTCTGCCGAACGTTCCCCACAGCAGTTGGACCGTCTGCGGGTGCAGCGACCATTCCCCTGCTGGGACGTTGTTTCTGGACAGTCTGTCTGATCCCACATTCAGGTCACCAGGCACATGCGCTGCTTTCAGCGAGAGCAGGTTGTGCTGAGCCCAGACCAGGAGGCTTTCCGTCAGCCTGTGAAGGTTTCGGGACCTGATGCCGCCCTGGTGATTTATGTATGCCACCACTGACATGTTGTCCGACCGGACCAAGAAGTGGTGGCCTTTTATCTGGGGACAGATGCGCCGTAGCGCTTTGTCGACTGCTATCATTTTCAAGCAGTTTATGTGAAGGAGCTTTTCCCGTTCCGACCACAGGCCAGCGAACGGTCTGCCCTCGAGCAGCGCTCCCCATCCCGAGGTGGAGGCGTCCGTAGACACCACCTTCACACTCGAGGCGGTCCCCAGACTCACACCTGAATGATACCAGTTGGTTACTTTCCAAGGTTCTAGAGCTGAAACGCACTTTAGATCGACCCTGAGGCGAAACAGACCCGCGGTCCATGCCGGGGGCGGAACTCGCGTTTTCAGCCGCACAGGGCGCATGCGAAGCAGGCCCAGCTGGAGTACAGAGGCTGCTGAGGCCATTAGGCCCAGCATTTTCTTAAAACGTTTGAGCGGGACTATAGAGCCGTGGCGGGAGGATTTTGCGACGCGCTGAATATCTAGTCTGCGCTCCAGTGACAGGCGTGCTGTCATGTATAGCGAGTCCAGCACTGTTCCCAGAAAATAAATTTTCTGACTGGGAGACAGCGAGCTTTTCGCCCAATTGACTGTAAGGCCCAGATTCTCGAGGTGCTCGAGTAATGTGGCCCTGTGTTCTATGAGCTCTGAGTGTGAATGAGCTAGAATCGTCCAATAAGGACGATTAGATGATTAGAATCAGCCAATCGTCCAAGTAGTTCAGAACTCGCATGCCCTGAAGTCTCAGGGGTGCGAGAGCCGCGTCCATGCACTTAGTGCATTTGATATGATCACGATATGATCACGTTTGATACTTGATATGCCTGGCCCTTGAAGGTGAATCTCAAGAATCGCCTGTGATGGGACGCTATTTGTATTTGGAAATAGGCGTCTTTCAGATCTATTGACATAAACCAGTCCTCTTGGCGAACTTGCGCGAGGATTTTCCTGGTCGTAAGCATTTTGAACTGGCGCTTCACAAGTGCTCTGTTCAGCTGTCGCAGATCTAAAATGGGGCTGAAACCCCCATCTTTTTGCTGTGTCTGGGTGTGGGAATGGGCACTGGGACGTGGGCATTCTTACAACATTCATAACACCATCGGCCGTGGCCGGAACACCAGAAAATGCACTCTTTATTGGATTTATCTGGGTAGCCGTAAAAACGGCCATTGTGCGCAGGCAAGCGAGCTGTGGCACCGGCTTGCTCACTGCAAAATACACTGGAACAGTCACATTGCTTGGAACTGAGCGAGCGAGAAGTTTTGGTGAAAATCCGGCCACAGTGGGATTTGAACACCGTCGCTTTACCTAGAGAGGCTAGGAAGGCTTTGAGACCTCGGGCTTGCTGTCAATCCTTGGCCGGGGCCCGTGCTGAGGGGGGCTGCGTCCAGCAGAGCGAGAGCGTGGTCTTTGGTCTCGGGCCTGGCGGCGCTATGAAGCGGCGGCGGCGGGTGGTGCAGGCTGCGGCTGAGAGCTTCGGGCAGACGGCTGTTTCGGGCGGCCTGTAGCGGAGCTCGAGTGCTTCGGTAGGAAGTGCTTCATAGCCTGCAATGTTTTCTGCACCTCGACGAATTTGTCCGCGAAATATTTGACGGCAGATCCGAAAAGGCCCGCTGGAGAGATGGGCGCGTCGAGGAACACGGAGCGCTCAGCTTCTGTCATCTCGGATAGCGTCAGCCACAAATTTCTCTCAGCCACGGTGAGAGAGGCCATATTCCGCCCAACGGCCTGTGCAGCGGCTTTTGCAGCGCGTAGAGCGAGGTCTGTAGCGCTTCTTAACCCTCTGGGGTCTGAGCTGTTTTCGGGCTCTTTCTGTGTTTTGGTATGCCCTGACATTTGTGCTTATTTCAGCTACTTAAAACATACCATTTGCCAACATATAAATTTGCTGTATTCAGCACAAACTCTGCTACAATAATAAGTGAGCAAAATGGATGTACATGTTTGCATTTTATAGAAAAAAAATAATATGCGTGGTTAGTACGTTTTGGGAAAAAAAATGTCACCGCAATAAGGCCATTTAACACATACTGAATAGTTGAAAACAATACTGTTGAGTTACTATTCTTGTAGGCTAGAATTTTTACTTCAAAATTAAGTGAAAATCATTCTGACCACTCTTTCAGAAAGATCAATATAACGATTTGAATTTCTTACATCAGTTTTTGGGTCATTACTGCTGTATGCGTGGGAATGTTAATGCCCATGAATATTAATGTGATTTACACCTGGGGAGACTAAAGACACTCCCCCAATGTGCTAATGCCCCATCAAGGTGCTGTGAGGCAGCCTGAACTAAGAATGATTCGATGTATAAAAAGTTAAAAAGAACAGCATTTATTCAAAATAGAAATCTTTCCTAAGAACATAAAGACTTAAAGTCATTCATATCACTTAACACTTCCTTTAAAAAAAAAAAAAACATAAAAAGACCAAACTTGTTTTTTTTATATAAAAAAATATATAAAATATTGCTTATATAGTGCTTATATAAATAAAAAAAAGTGCATTCAAAGAATCCTAAAAAAACTATCACAGGTTAAAAAAAATTAAGCAGCATAACTGTTTACAACATTGATTTAAAAAAAAAAATTATATCAGAATGATTTCTGAAGGCTGATGGTGACTATGTAAACACAACAAAACAAAAGCAAAAAACTGTTAGCACATTATCCAAAGTAAACTGATGGACTATTATGATTATAGATGCACAATGTATCTGTTGATGGACAGAGAAACATCTATTGATTGGTAGACTGCGTAACCGCGAGTATCTGTTTATGGCTCATCGACCGCACGCATTTACTGATACACTCAATGAACGGCTGTACCTAATACAAATAAAACATCTCTAGTTAACTAGTAGATCATTCATTTAGTCCGCTCTTAAATAAGAGATCTAGAGTTAAAATGTTTTGTTTTTGAACTCAAGCTGAGCGCTCGTGTCCTGCTATCAGTGTCATGGATACAGTGAGTCTCTTGTGGCGGCGCGCTCACAGAACGTGCTTTTCAATCTATTGCCATTGTGGACACTATTCATTCCGGTGAAATCACAAAATAAAATGCACACAAACGTGTGTCCTATATACGTGTGTGTTTGATATAGACTGTAACCACTGATGAACATATTCGGTTTTGATGAGAGAAAAAAAATATGCTAGTGGTGGATTCGAACCTGTAACCTCTAACACGCTTGGCAATTGATCTAACCACTAGACCACAGGAGAACTCAAACAAAACTTGCAGATCAATATATTTCACTAAATCATTACAAACTAAGCAGTTATTTAAAAAGTTTACACGAGCGTATAGGCCTACACGAACGTTGTGAGTTAATATTTACTATAGTCTGAAAATGCATTTGAGCTCTATGATCAGAAAAGGAATTATAAAACACTAAACTTACTCCGAACTTGTATCCTCGGGGTCAATCCGTTCTTCAAAATGCAACCGCTCGTCTGAGTTTCAAATTCCACTGAGGAAAAGGTTAATTATTCCCAGCTGTCCATAATCCTCTGAAGGAGTAACGTTAGCGTGCTTCCATCCCTAAAACGCGATGAACTATCAGTGAATCTCTGATGAAGAATCTTCATGTTGTTATGCAGTGATCGGGGGCGTGCCGCGTGTGGGATGCATATCGCCTATTTACCATGTCAAAAGCGCTGGGGGTGTGGCGGGCTCACCTAATTATCTTTAATGAAGGGAGAGCGAAAAAACTGTAACTCTCCTTGGTTTCAAACGGATTACATAAACTGGAAATATTTAAAAAAAAAAAAAAATACTTCATTTGAAAGAAGAGAATCTCAGCTTCATAAAGAGACATCTCTCGTATCTCTGTGACAAGTATTGACAGAGTTAAAGTGAATGTTTCGGACGCGTTTCAGAACGGACCTCAAAGACAGAGAGAAGGGAAAACGCGCATCATGTTTATTTTTCTTTGTTTGACGAAAAGCACAACACTTTGTTTTTATTGTGAGTATCCACAAAAAAAATAGAAACTTAACAGGATCTAATGATGTACAACACTTATATTTAAGATCAAAATTAACAGAGTAATTTGATTCTCTTTTGCACTGATAAGGAAAAAATCCAGCAAAACGCGGGCACGCGGTTTTCGACCCCAGAGGGTTAAGTCCGCCATGCAGATCGCTCCCGGTCCTTCCTCGTCCATTTTTTGGAGAAGGTCGGCTTGTAAGATCTTCAGGACAGCCATTGTGCATGGCTGACGTCACTCGGCAGGCTTTGGATGGTAGCGCCGTCTGAGCGCGCCGTCCGGCGGAGGGCGGACAAAGATGGGACGCTACAGCTACCTCCACAGGAGGAATAGAAAGGTATCCTCTATCTTTCGCACCATCCACAGTGGAGAATGCAGCAGAGATAGAGGTACGCAGCCTGGCGGAGAAGGGGGCGTTCCATGATTTCGCAACTTCCTCGTGAAGTTCAGGGATGAAGGGCGTGGGTCTCGACTGTGACGGGGCTTCGTCTTTTCTGAGAAAGCGTCCGTCCAGCCTGTTGCGCGGTGGTTGCGCGGGCGCCTCCCAGTCGAGGCCGATGCTATCCATGGCTTGAGAGAGGAGACGCATCAGCTCAGCTTCAATGCCGGCTCGTTTCCCAGAGGGCTGGCGGGTAGCGGGGGAGGTCCACAGAGCTCGCCCAATCCTCACTATCCGATGCCAGGAGAGAACATGCCTCGGTAGGTTCGTCGAGCTCAAGGCGGGACGCGGTGGCAGACGGCGGCCGTTGTCCAACTGTGAGTGACTCGAGCGATGCCGGCGAAGCTGGCGGCGAACCGGCGAGCTTTGGCGGGCTAGAGAGAGTTCGGGGGCGCACTGAGCACGGTGCTTCTTGTGGCGCGGCACCACAGCGGGCAGAAGTGCAGGCTCTGAGAATGATGCCAGGCGAGTCCTCAGAGTCACCACAGAAATCAGCTCGCAATGAGGGCATCCGGCGTCAGCGAGCGCAATAGCTGCATGATCTTCACCCAGGCAAGACACGCAGATGACATGGCGGTCCTCGGCGTTGAGTTGGGCTCGGCATGAGCCACAGAAAGGCATCTTGAAAAAGACGCAGCTCTTTTAGAATTTGGAGAAGTTTGAGTTGCAACGATGAACAAACACTCTCAGCAGAGTAAAGGATATAGACGCCAGAAAGCGCAGCAGGTACGGTGGCTGAAGGCGGCGAGGTGAAGGCCAGGCTCAAAGGCTCGTCCCGCTGAAGGCTTGCGTCGACAGCACGGCTTCTCACTCTGGATCCAGCGATGCGTGAGCTTCGCTGAAGAGATGAAAATCAGTTTGTATCAGCCTATCGACCTGCTTTATAGGGCGAGACCACGCCCTTTCTGGCGGGACGTGACAAAGTGAGTGCGAAGTGCCCCCATTGGTCATGACGTCACGCAGAGCCGCTCTCGATAGGCTGCTGCTTTTGCCGCAGGGCAGCCAATAGGCGCGCGAGCTGCCTCGCCTATGTCTGCATGCTGCCGCAAAGCGTTTTACATTGATTAAAAATTAAGGAATTAAAAATTAAAAATTAATCTCATGGAAAAGAGTTTTCTCCGTAGCGTAAGATATTACACACTACGAGAGATACTCTCGTAAGAGAACCAAGGGTCACAGATTGATTATAAGATCACGTCGAGAGACAAATAAACGAATCTGGTTTCAAGAGTCCAACATTCCAAAAGCGTAGATACACCTAGGACAGTAGGGGGCGCTACATAAAGTTGTTGATGTTCCATTTTTTTAAATCATTTTATATTGTTTTTATAATATTTGATTTGGTCATTTTTATGTTTTGATCTTTTTGTAAGTTGTTAATGTTCTTTTTGTAAATAAAACCTTTATATTTAATTTGTTTGGATGGATTGTCATTTATGAGAACCTGTTATATTTGAGTGAAAAGAATCCTTTAGCCATCATTTTGTTGTCTATTACATGTATATGTAGTCATTTAATAGCCGTCTAATTGATGACTAGTCTATTCTTGGGCTAGATTTAGACGTCTATTAGATTTTCACTGACAGCCCAAATTCAGCCTTGTTTTAGCCTAGACCCATATGCACTGTCTATTAGACGTATATATGTAGTCGTTCAATAGCCGTCCAATTGATGACTAGTCTATTCTTGGGCTATGGTTAGACGTCTTATTCTTGGGCTATGGTTAGATGTCTTATTCTTGGGCTATAGTTAAACGTCTATTAGTTTTTCACTGACAGCCCAAATTTAGCCTTGTTTTAGCTTAGACGTCTGGGCTGTGTTTTGACTTAGACATCTTTTAGATGCAAAATTGCTTGCTGGGTTATTGCTTGCTGGGTTGCTTGTTGTAAAAGGGCAAAATTATCAGTAATATTCTGTTGCTTTTCTCACAAAAAAGTACTTTATTGCTTCACAAGACTTGAACTAGCTATAGCACACGTCACATTAACACTATTTAGTCTAGTTGTAACACGTGTTATTTTAGACACATGCACAAAAAATCTTGTCCATATATTTTAGTTGCAGGGAACTTATAGCAAACACTTGTTTATTCCAAGGCTATTAAGACGAGGCTCTGGAACGGACTCGAGTTCATCGTTTCTAGGAAGGCCGTGGTGAACGGGGACTCACAGACAGCCAACCTCCATTCCAGGAACGCTGTGGTGTGAGCCTCGAGAGAAAGCAGGTCCTGATCTATCGTACTGCAGGATCTATCTTCAGTTTAGGTTGGTTCTTCTGTTACGGATGGTGGTTCTGAGAAATGCTCACAACAAGGATGAAGGTCAGAAGGAAAACTTTAATCATCAAACACATTGTAACAGGAAAAACCGCAGGAGAGTAACACAAGTTCCACAACCAAACATCAACAAGAGAACACAGGGTATATATACATTAGACCAGGTGTGCCCAACCCTGCTCCTGGCGATCGACTGTCCTGCACAGTTTATCTCTAACCCTGATCAAACACACCTGGCTTTAATTTTCAAGTACTCCTGAATACCTTAATTGGTTGTTACGACCTTAATTGAAGACCTTCAGGTGTGTTTGATTAGGGTTGGAGATGAACTGTGCAGGACAGTCGATCGCCAGGAGCAGGGTTGGGCACACCTGCATTAGACAAACAAAGAGAACTAATGAGATGATTAATTACACACAGCTGAAACAATTGAACTAATGATGACGTGACCATGGAAACGAAGGAAACAAACAAACTGACATGTAACAGTATCACTGATGGAGGTAAATTAATATATCTTTTCACAGATAAACTTTTTCACTGTTTTACAAGAAGCATCGAACCAAGATTGAAAATGGCCATTTCCATCTCCCAGACTAGCACAGTTCTCTCCAGACGGATCCTGTACTCTCCAGTTATCAGGTTCACTTTGTCCCACGCTAAACCAAAACCTTGAACACACAAACAAGCAATAATGCATTTGGTCTATGTTTGAACCAAGACACTTATTTTTCATTTAACACCAGTACAATTAGGTTATCACACAAAAAAGAAGAAAATAAAAAAATGTTCAAGCAACCAATCTGACCATTTTTGAACCATTGAGATGGAATTACCCATCACCATTGAGAAGGTTAAATAATTAAATAGCTCAAACAGATCACAGAGTTCTTACTGTAGTCCAGTGTCAGTGAGAGTTTGGTTATTCACCCAAACCCAGTGTCCTTCAGTCTCCAGATCATTGAGACCAATCCAATGTGTCACATTAATTTTAGAGAACAGAAAATCCTAATGGAGAAAATATACACAGGCAATATAATTGCAAATAATTGTTTCGTGTGTAAAATTAGAGGTACAAAAAATCCTTTAAAATAACACTTTCAACAGTGTGATCAAACCTTAAATCAATCAGCTGTATATCAAATTTTCATAACGCTTGCATAAAGTGTCAATTAATTCTTCATTGATCTGACTCGCCTGTTCTGATTGGCTGGTTATGGTCACCAGATCGGCTCCTTTTGAAACACAGACATCTCGACTGCTTCTCCAGTTCTGTTTATCAGAGATGAATAAATACAGCTTTCCACGACAAGCAATCCAGCCATTCACAGAGAGATTACAAGACTGAGCTGTGAAAGATGAATAAAGTTTGATTAAACCTTCCATTATTTAGATCATAATGTTAATCAGACTGGTTCCATGTGCAGAAATATTCACACTTTGTGTCACACTAAGCTTGTAAACTGACACTCACCATCATAAAAGGAAAGCCATTCTCTAAGTGTGTTGTATCTGGCTGTAAGATCATTAAACTTTTTCTTCATGGCTGGTGAAAAGACAATTAAATAGTAAAGGTGAAACAAGAAGCCATTTAGAAATTTGAAGTCAGAAAAGAAGACTGTGGCATTTTTAACCCTTGTGCTGTGTTGAAAACCCTAATACACTTGTGATGTTCCATGCCTGCAAAAAAAAAAAAAAAATGCTTATAAAATCATTTGTTATGCTATTTTATCACCAAATATTGGATTCAATCTTTTAGTCACAATTTAAATGACATAACCTGTCCTAAAGATTGAATTTAATATTTGGTGATAAAATAGCATAGCAAGAGATTCATAAGCTATTTTTTTGTAGGCCAGTCATTTTTGACCGTGAACACCACAAGTCAGGTCAAGTCAAGTCAAATCAAATATATTTATATAGCGCTTTTCACAATTTAGATTGTATCAAAGCAGCTTCACAGTATCAATCAAAATAACATAACAATGTTTGTTTCTTAGTGGTAAAAACATCCACGTTTGGTAAGGCTGTTCAATGATATTAATGATTGGTTAATTAATTTGAATATCCCCAACTGAGCAAGCCAAAGGCAACAGTGGCAAGGAACCGAAAAACTCCATCAGGTGACCTAATGGAGAAAAAAAAAACCTTGGGAGAACCCAGGCTCAGTCGGGGGCCAGTTCTCCTCTGGCGTTTATGAACTAGAGGTCGGATTTACAGTAACTGTAAGATAAAACAATTATATGACAATAAATAAATTATATGATAAAACAAAGAGATGCGTCTTTAGTCTAGTTTTAAACTGGGAGAGCGTGTCTGAGCAACGAACAATATCAGGAAAGCTATTCCAGAACTTTGGAGCTAAATGTGAAAATGCTCTGCCTCCTTTGGTAGATCTGGATAGGTATAACCAAAAGCCTTGAATTTAGTGATCTTAAAGAGCACGATGGATTATAGGGCGATAGAAGATCCGTTAAATAGACTGGAGCTAAACCATTTAGGGCTTTATAAGTCAGTAGCAATACCTTGTAATTAAAATGGAACTTTATAGGTAACCAATGAAGTGATGATAAAATCGGTGTTATATGATTATATTTTCTTGATCTAGTAAGAACTCTAGCGGCTGCATTTTGGACTAACTGTAGCTTGTTTATTGAGGATGCAGGACAACCAGCTAATAAAGCATTACAGTAATCTAGTCTCGAGGTCATGAATGCATGAACTAGCTTTTCTGCATCAGAAACTGATAACATATTACGTACCTTAGCAATGTTTCTAAGGTGGAAAAAGGCTGTTTTTGTAACATATCAAATATGATTATCAAAAGACAGGTTACAATCTAATATAACACCCATGTCTTTATAGAGGATAAAGTAACAGGGCATCCTACTATTTTAAAGTTGTGTTGTAAGAGGTTTTGCGAACGGTTTTTCGAACTGATAAGTAGTGCCTCTGTCATGTCTGGATTTAATAAAATAAAATTACGCGTCATCCAATCTTTTATATCTTTAAAGGGATACTCCACTTTTTTTGGAAATAGGCTCATTTTACAACTCCTCCAGAGTCCTCTCCTCAGCCGATTTTCTGATATTTGGAAGAATATCAGTTACCAGACAGTTTCTGGTCTCATTGACTTCCATAGTAGGAAAAAAATATACTATGGGAGTCAATGAGACCAGAAACTGTCTGCTTACTGATATTCTTCTAAATATCAGAAAATCGGCTGAAAGGATTCGAAAACGGTAAAACTCAACTGTTTAACTCTGGGGGAGTTGTAAAATGAGCCTATTTCCAAAAAAAGTGGAGTATCCCTTTAACACAATCTTTCAATTTGGATAATTTAGCATATTCATCCGGCCGTGATGAAATATATATTTGAGTATCTTCAGCATAACAATGGAAACTAATTCCATGTTTCCTTATAATATTACCAAGTGGCAGCATATATATTGAGAATAATAGAGGGCCTAACACAGATCCCTGCGGCACTCCATAGTTTACTGAAGTTACGATAGATTTTTCTCCATTTAAATAGACAAAATGCTAGCGGTCAGATAAGTATGATCTGAACCAGCTTAATGCTTGTCCTTGAACACCAGTATAATTTTGTAGTCGCTCTAAGAGTATTGTGTGATCTATAGTATCGAACGCAGCACTAAGATCAAGTAAAACTAGTACTGAGATACAGCCTTGGTCCGAAGCTAAAAGTAAATCATTTGCAATTTTAACTAGTGCAGTTTCAGTGCTTTGATGTGGCCTGAATCCAGACTGAAACTTTTCATAGATGTCATTTTCTTGCAAGAAAGAGCCCAGTTGAGCGGACACAACTTTTTCTAATATTTTTGACATAAATGGAAGATTTGAAATGGGTCTGTAATTTGCTAGGTTATTTGGATCTAATTGTGGTTTCTTAATAAGAGGTTTTATAACTGCCAGCTTGAACGTTCTTGGAACATGACCTAAAGATAAAGACGAGTTAATAATATTGAGAAGAGGCTCTTCCATATAGGTAACACTTCTTTCAGTAGTTTAGTGGGTATAGGATCTAATAAAAATGTTGTTGTTTTAGATGAAGTGATAAGTTTATTTAACTCTTTTTGTTTTGTAATTGTTCTTGCGGGGTGATAATTGAGGCTGAATTATAAGGCTATATATGATGCTTTCAATTTTCTCAGTGAAGAAGTTCATGAAATCATTACTACTAAACTGTAACGAGGTATATTGTTCAGATGACGTCTGTTTATTTGTTAGCCAAGGTGTTAAATAAAAACCTTGGATTGTTTTGGTTGTTTTCTATTAATTTGCTGAGGTGCTCAGCCCTGGCTGTTTTAGAGCCTTTTTATAATGTGCCATACTGTCTTTCCATGCGATTCTAAAGACCTCTAAATTAGTTTGTTTCCATTTACGCTCTAAATTAGGGGTTTCTCTCTTTAGAACATGCGTATATTGTTGTACAATGGTGCTTTACTTTTCTCTTGACTTTACTTTACAAGTATGACTTTTGTGCCGCTTTGTAAAAAATAAAAGCATTTCAAAACAAATTTTCAGGTTAAACATTAAAGCACATTAATGTGATTAACAGTGCCATTTTTATTTCATTTTTTATGTAAAATTGACACAATCATCCACAAATAACGCCTTTTTCACTCAAAAACTGACGTATATAAGCTCAGATAAATAAGGTGATTGAAAACTGGTCCTAATTAAAAGAAAGCAATCTTGACAAATAGATTGAATCCAATATTTGGTAATGATGTACTGTAGCACAATAAGAGATTTAAAGCAATTTCTTGTAGGCCGGTCTTTTTTGGGTATACGTGAAAATCCTCTCTGGGTCAAAATGACCCGAACACAAAATGATGCTCAAACTTTTTAATGAAAATGTCACATAAAACCCAACTCACTAACATCAAACAGAAGCTGTTCTAAATTTTGGTTTAAAGTTAATCTAGTTCTTTTATTATAACTTGGATAATATGTGACAACAAGCAGATAACGTTTCTCACATGGTAAGTTCAATGAACACTCGACACTGTTAATAATAATAATAATAATAATAATAATTTATTACATTTATATAGCGCTTTTCTCCACACTCAAAGCGCTTTAAATTAGAAGGGGGGAATCTCCTCAACCACCACCAATGTGCAACATCAACTGGATGATGCAACTGCAGCCATATTGGGCCAGAACGCCCATCACACACCAGCTTATATATATATATATATATATATATATATATATATATATATATATATATATATATATATATATATATATATATATATATATATATATATATATATATATATATATATATATATATATATATATATATATATATATATATATATATATATATATATATATATATGGGGATGATTAGGAGGACATGATGGACAGAGGCCACTGGGCAAATTTGGCAATTTACCCACTCTTTCGAAAGACATCCTGGGATTTTTAATGGCCACAGAGAGTCAGGACCTCGGTTTAACGTCTCATCCGAAGGAAGGTGCTCTTTGACAGTATAGTGTCCCCATCACTATACTGGGGCATTAGGACCCACACAGACCACAGGGTGAGCACCCCCTGCTGGCCTCACTAACACCTCTTCCAGCAGCAACCTGGTTTTCCCAGAAGTCTCCCATCCAGGTACTAAGCTGGCTCAGCCCTGCTTAGCTTCAGTGGGCAACCAGTTTTGGGCTACAGGGTGATATGACTGCTGCTGTTAATGAAACATGTCTGTGCTCTACCGTTTATTAAATACAGTTTTCTCACCTGTGCTGTTGATCTCTTGAGCTGCCAGTGTCTTTGAAACCCTGATGTGCTGCTCATTCAGTGATTCGAAATCAGCAAGCTTATGATAATCTGATTAAAGACAAAAGCAGCAGTGGAAAATATGTTTTTGAGGAAAGTCCACATAATGTACACTTAAATACTGAAATTATCTACAGAACAAAGTTTCAATGGAGTTTGTAAATTAAGTCTTCATGCTTAATTAATATCAGTTTACACATTCAATATGGAGATTTGTTTGACAATATTGACAAAAATATAGCGAGAAATATAATTTTACAAATTAAAAGACATGCTAAGATCCTAAATTAAAAGATGCTAAGCCAAGTATGGAAGTACTTACAGTAACAACCCTGAACAGAGAAAAGATTTATACTCATTTATACTCACAAATCACGCAGAGAGCGCAGAGACCTCCGATAGCAAAAACAAGAGAGAGACCCAGAACAATCAGAGGAACTTTGGTCCACTTAGGAGAAGTGACCTCTCTCTCTCTCTCCCTCTCTCTCTCTCTCTCTTCAGTGGAATTGCCTGGGGTTAGAAATTTCATGAGAAAAAAGGCAAAGATGTCTGAACCTTGAATCTTTGCAGCATTTCCATCTGAAACCATTCCTGAATTAACACTGTGTTAATTTCTGTACGATTTTTAACAGAATACATTTTCATCATATGGTTGACTATTGTCTGAATGTTTACCGGTGTGGTTTTATTGCGATCATATCCAAACAATAAAAAAGAGAAGAGTAGAGACATTTTAGATTGAAGATAGTTGATATTGTTCTAAGTCTCAGTTCGAATAGAACTATAGAACATACAAAACTAACTAACTAACTAACTAACTAACTAACTAACTAACTAACTAACTAACTAACTAACTAACTAACTAAATAAATAAATAAATAAATAAGGTCCCACTTTATATTAAGTGGCCCTAATACCTGTGAACTTACATGGTTACTAGATATGTACTTAGTATGTAACTACAGTGTAATTACACATTGGTACATAGTATTTACAACGGTAATATTTGTGTAACTACACATATGTAACAACCCACGGAAAGGTATGTGTAAGTACAAATGTGTAACAGGACATTGGTAACAACACTTTTTCCACTACAGTAAGTACACATGTGTAACAGGCATTGTGTAACTACATTTTGTAACAACAATATGTATTCACACAAGTTGTTCCACTTCCACACGCAGTCTTCCATACTGTAGTTACCAGTTAAGAACACACTGAAACCATGGTGATTCCTATGTGGATACCATGTATTTACTGTCCGACATGACTTATGTTGAATCACAGCTAAAGTTTTCCTTTGTGGTACCAGTGTACTTACATGGTTACTCCTCAGGAACTCTGCACTTGATACAATGTGTTCAATTGTCATAACTTACTGTGTATTATGCAAAACCCAAACCTCTGTGCAACACTGTATTAACAGTGTACTTACATGGTAACTCCTCAGGAACTGTCTACTTAATATAAAGTGTAAAATAGTCATAACTTACTCTGTAATATGCAAAACCCAAACCTCTGTGCAACACTGTATTAACAGTGTACTTACATGGTAACTCCTCAGGAACTGTCTACTTAATATAAAGTGTAAAATGGTCATAACTTACTCTGTAATATGCAAAACCCAAACCTCTGTGCAACACTGTATTAACAGTGTACTTACATGGTAACTCCTCAGGAACTGTCTACTTAATATAAAGTGTAAAATGGTCATAACTTACTCTGTATTATGCAAAACCAAAACCTCTGTACAACACTGTATTAACAGTGTACTTACATGGTAACTCCTCAGGAACTGTCCACTTAATATAAAGTGTAAAATAGTCATAACTTACTCTATAATATGCAAAACCCAAACCTATGTGCAACACTGTATTAACAGTGTACTTACATGGTAACTCCTCAGGAACTGTCCACTTAATATAAAGTGTAAAATGGTCATAACTTGCTCTGTTAATACAGTGTTGCACATAGGTTTGGGTTTTGCATATTACAGAGTAAGTTATGACCATTTTACACTTTATATTAAGTAGACAGTTCCTGAGGAGTTACCATGTAAGTACACTGTTAATACAGTGTTGCACATAGGTTTGGGTTTTGCATATTACAGTGTACTTACATGGTAACTCCTCAGGAACTGTCTACTTAATATAGCTAAAGTGTGAAACGGTCATAACAGAGACCATCTCAGCAAACCCAAACCTCTCATAGTTTTATTAACAATAGCATTAAAATATATTTTGAGCCACTAATCCTACTCATACAACTAAACCTACCCATAACCATTCCTTAAAACTACGTAGGCTACACTTATGAAGAAAAAAAAAACAAAACATACAGACAAGTAACGTTATAAATTTCACAATAATTTGTTTATTGCGAAAATGTCAAAACCGGTACCAAAAGTGGTTCACATGATGATGCGTTGCAGCCGCAGTCCTCTCTGGCAGTATTATAATAGTTGTGTATGAGGTACAGATCAGAATATAAATTATTAATCCATGAAAATGTTAATGTGGTTTCGGTTCGCTCTGTGTGAAGGCACGCGCGCTTCTCTGTAGCCTACTACACCGACTGAAACACGGCATGTCGCAATCTGTGACGAAGCAGGCGAGAGCCAATGAGCGTTTGATATCACGGCCGTAAAACATGTCGTAACTCTTCTTGAAGGCGCATTTTTTGAATTTGAATTCATCACCAGCGCGCCTGAGCGCGGGATTTGACGTTTGCGGTCGCTGCTGAGAAATGAAGATGAAGATCATAAAGGGCTGAATTTGGATCTGTTTCCTGCAAACAACGTATGGATTCTAAATATTTGGATTACATCAGGTTAATAAAATTTATGTATTTTGCGAATTTATGTTGTGTTTTATTGGAGAAAAACGCTTTTTGTGTCTCACAGTAAATAAACTAATGCTACAAAATGGTTAAATGATTAAACAAGGTTTTTTTTAAGGCTTTAAAGTGTAGGCTAATCTTGTTTATTGTTTACAGAACACTGTAATTTACTGTAAAGGCAAATAGGTCACCACAATGTAAAATCAAAAAATATAAAAATAAAGAGTAAATCTTTAAAAGTGCTATGCAGTAATATCCCAGAATCTTTATAAGCATAACTATCACATTTATATTTCAGAGTTTACTATCCACTACGTAACCTTGTGTTTAGCATTTACTGTGGTACACAACAATGACCCTGCAGTTCCTTTGGAGTTACCATGTAAGTACACTGTTTATACAGTGTTGCAAAGAGGTCTTGGTTTAGCATATTACAGAGTAAGTTATGACCATTTTACACTTTATATTAAGTAGACAGTTCCTGAGGAGTTACCATGTAAGTACACTGTTAATACAGTGTTGCACATAGGTTTGGGTTTTGCATATTATAGAGTAAGTTATGACTATTTTACACTGTATATTAAGTGGACAGTTCCTGAGGAGTCACCATGTAAGTACACTGTTAATACAGTGTTGCACAGAGGTTTGGGTTTTGCATATTACAGAGTAAGTTATGACCATTTTACACTTTATATTAAGTAGACAGTTCCTGAGGAGTTACCATGTAAGTACACTGTTTATACAGTGTTGCAAAGAGGTCTTGGTTTTGCATATTACAGAGTAAGTTATGACCATTTTACACTTTATATTAAGTAGACAGTTCCTGAGGAGTTACCATGTAAGTACACTGTTTATACAGTGTTGCAAAGAGGTCTTGGTTTTGCATATTACAGAGTAAGTTATGACCATTTTACACTTTATATTAAGTAGACAGTTCCTGAGGAGTTACCTGTAAGTACACTGTTAATACAGTGTTGTACAGAGGTTTGGGTTTTGCATATTATAGAGTAAGTTATGACTATTTTACACTTTATATTAAGTGGACAGTTCCTGAGGAGTTACCATGTAAGTACACTGTTAATACAGTGTTGTACAGAGGTTTGGGTTTTGCATATTACAGAGTAAGTTATGACTATTTTACACTTTATATTAAGTAGACAGTTCCTGAGGAGTTACCATGTAAGTACACTGTTAATACAATGTTGCACAGAGGTTTGGGTTTTGCATAATACACAGTAAGTTATGATAATTGAACACATTGTATCAAGTGCAGAGTTCCTGAGGAGTAACCATGTAAGTACACTGGTACCACAAGGGAAAACTTTAGCTGTAATTCAACATAAGTCCTGTCGGACATATAGTAAATACATGGTATACACATAGGAATCATCATGGTTTCAGTGTGTTCTTAACTGGTAACTACAGTATGGAAGACTGCGTGTGAAAGTGGAACAACTTGTGTGAATACATATTGTTGTTACAAAATGTAGTTACACAATGCCTGTTACACATGTGTACTTACTGTAGTGGAAAAAGTGTTGTTACCAATGTCCTATTACACATTTGTACTTACACATACCTTTCCGTGGGTTGTTACATATGTGTAGTTACACAGATATTACCGTTGTAAATACTATGTACCAATGTGTATTTAAACTGTAGTTACATACTAAGTACATATCTAGTAACCATGTAAGTTCACAGGTATTAGGGCCACTTAATATAAAGTGGGACCAAAAATTATTCTAATGAGAGTGTTTGCCAACAGTGATTGACATTGACAATTTAACTTTGAAGGGAGTAAAAAGCCTCTGTTTAGGCTATAAAGGAAATGTAATTTTGCCCAAAGAAGAACATTTAATTTAAATAAATGTTCATTTTAAATCAGCCTACTTCATTGTGATATTTTTCCATATTATGCTTAACATAAAACATTATTATGCGATTATCTAAATCAAAGAATATTTTGGGAGGTTGGATTTTTAATAGCGGATTAGGGTGACTCAAAGTGCACCAGATTAATGAATTTATCTTTAAAATGTACAAAATTTTCTTCCTGGGGGGGCATGCCCCCAGACCCCCCTAGAGGTAACGAACTGCACCCAAATATTCTCTACTGCTGTATTAATAAACGTTGAACTCAAAAGAATGAAGTGTTAAGCAGTATCACACACATGCCTATAGGGTATTTCTTTTTTTTAAAGAGACCCCCACAAAGATTAAATCATAATTCGAACCCTGTTTACAACGACTATTTAATACTCACAAAACAAAATATAAGTTATATTATAAACAAAGAAATCGATTATTTCTCTTGTTAAAACAAGCACACTAACAAGACAACTGCTAAACCATGACCACCGTGTGCTTTAAGAATGTAGTACGTTATTTACAGCTTACCGAAGTGCTTTGTTCGTCATCTCCAAAGATAGAAGGAACTGACTCCTCAATCAGACGAAGTCTATCGGCAAATCCTTCTTTATACTGGCGGAGGTTGCTGAAGTGACGTTAGTTATCCATGAAGTGCTTCGCGCACACAAACATGACTTTACCCACAGATGTGGGTACATTTCCGTGAAAAATAAAACTCAAACAGGCACTTCAAAGAGGTTCTGATGCTGGGATACGGTGTAATGAAGCGTGTGGGTTCCTACATCCAACAACCGAACATTTTGACGTACCCTCTCGTAACTTCTGCATCCTTGAACTTGGACTACAAAATTGCAGCGAGAAATAAAAATGGCGGATTGCTCAAAGTGTTTGGCCGGAAGTCGATATACTTATTTGGCAGTTCCGCTGCAAATACTTTGACGTAATAGTTCACAAAACGTCATAGATTACAGAAAAATCTAAACCGGTTGAAAAATGTGACCAAAACAGAATATAAAGATATCAACGAAGTTCCCGAAGAGATTGATTTCAACTTTTCTGTACTTATAAACACTCCAAATATACAACAAAAGGCATTTAAGGGCTAAAAAAGTAGATTTAGCATGATATGTCCCCTTTAAGAGCGGATCTAGAGTCTGGAGAGGAAGTTCATGCATTTGTGTCCTCATATAGGCAAAAACAACCTTTTACTGTCAATGAAAACAACAGGTCGATCGTCACGCGTGCGTGTGTGGACGTGCACCAGCTCGAGCGTGTGTGTGTGTAAAATGAAACTGCGTGTCTTCTGCAGTTCATTCATTCACACAGTGATTCATATTTAAATAGTATTTTAGCCGTTTAATATTCACACACTAGTCTGTCGTGATTTGATTTCAAGTGTACTAAACTGCTCTATCGCGAAAAGCATAGCCGCTAAAGTTACTACATGGAGCTCTGTCTTGCGTCCAGTTTTTTTTTTCTCTGGGATTTTTTCATTCAGGGGGGCGGGGGGCAGTTTTGAGGGGGCGGGCCGCCCCCCCAAAACAATGGTAGGGGAAACACTGCACACACGATTATGTATTACAATGTTATGTGTCTGAAACAATAAGTATGTATATTGCGCTCAGGTATTTATGCGTGACTGGCCTGGAACGCTACAAATTCGTGAGTCGTGGTTTGAAGTCGTAATTTACGAGCTCAAAAAACTGCCTGGAACGCAGCATAAGAGACATGAAACCAGGGAGAATGCTCAGAAATGCAGTGTAACACTTAACAAGACTTCGCAAAAAATGAATGAGAACACCAGGCTTATATGGGGTGAGCTAAACAAGTCAATGAGACACAGGTGAATGTGATAATAGATGATGAGTCCGGGCAGTGAGTTATTGGAGATGTAGTTTTTTGAGGGAATGACATAGTCTGATGTGCTTGAGAACCACCAGAGGGAACTCCAGCTGGTGACAGTTACAATAACAAAAAATTGTCATATTGCCATTGTCAAACAACAGGGGAATTTATAAAATCCAGGGCATTAAGTGGGGATAATGTAGAGCGAGGCAGTTGTTATAGCGAATACAACCCGACAGGCTGATCAGGATATTCTTATTCTTATCTTATCAGCATATTCTTATATTAGAATAAGGCTACAGGCGAGGAGGTCTTCATTTCAGATTTCTCTGTTCCCCATTTCTCTATTCTCTCACCCCATCATGCCATGCCATTTTTAAACACAAGCAATTTCTACCTTACAATGAAGTTGTAAGTCCCAGAGTGGTGTATATACGAGCAATCTTACTGTACCACCCCAGAGAAACATAAAGGCATGACAGGGTGAGAGGAAGGAGAAACATAGAGATGATGGGTGAGAGAATAGAGAAATGGGGAACAGAGAAATCTATTCTCTAATATAGTATCTCAACCCATCATGCCAGCTGTAAATGGTTTCTTGGTGTTTCTCCTCTCTCATCTCTATGTTTCTCCTTCCTGTCACTCTGTCATGTCTTTATGTTTCTCTGGGGTGGTACAGTAAGATTGATCTTAAATACACCACTCTGGGACTTACAACTTCCTTGTAAGGTAGATATTGATTATGTTTAAAAATGGAATGCTTACACATGGTACAATCCACTATCACTCTGTGTATACATTAATGGTACATTTGCATCATTTGAAACATTTCTGTCCTTGTAATAACATAAAGAACATGTACACATTTAATGTATCACCATCATTGGAACATCTCTGCTCAGTGAACGTGGCATTGCACACATACCTCTAAGCAAAATATAGCTCATCCCATATCTCTGCTGAACAACAGACTTCACAAAATACAGTATGAGATTATTATGAAAGTGAATAAAGAAAAATAATACTAAAAAATAACATTAAACCGTAAAAATCTTCAAACAGACACCTGTCTAGTTCCTGTAAATGTGCTCAGCATTAGAGCTCTCTTTCAGTGCATTCCAATGGGGAAGCACTACATGTTAAACTCGATGTATGCAAATAAAAAATTAAAGGGTTTCTTTTAATATGTTAAGCAATGATCTGGAATTAAAGATCCTCAATGAAAGACCAGAAACGGCATTAATACAGCATTTCCTCTTTCAGTTATCATCAGTTTAAGGAGGAATGGATATTTATTTTCACAGATTAACTTTTTCTGTTCTTTGCAATAATTATCAACTCATTCTCACTCCCAAGGTGTCACAAACTGATGCATGGTCAAGCGCCCCCAGTGTCACAATGAAGATGCCGAAGGTGCCCCTCTGCGTCACTATATGGACGAAATAGGAGCTCCATTGCTTTCAATGGGAAACCTGTGGCGTCAACAACAGACACAAATTTTATTTGATATTTTGATATTTATTAGATATTTGGCATCAGTTCACGTGTGGCAGATGTTGGTATATAGTCGTAAATACGCTGTCCTTATAATGTTTGTTATAATGTCCATTCTGTTTGTCGACATTTGTAAGATTAGTTGACACAAACTGTAAATCTATTAATTATTTATAACATTAATAATAATAATTCATTACATTTATATAGCGCTTTTCTGGACACTCAAAGCGCTTTACATAGAAGGGGGGAGGAGATCTCCTCAACCACCACCAATGTGCAGCATCCACCTGGATGATGCGATGGCAGCCATATTGCGCCAGAACGCTCACCACACACCAGCTTACTGGTGGAGAGGAGACAGTGATGAAGCCAATCAGTATATATGGGGATGATTAGGAGGCCATGATGGACAGAGGCCAAGGGGCAAATTTTGGCCAGGATGCCGGGGTTACACCCCTACTCTTTCGAAAGACATCCTGGGATTTTTTGTGACCACAGAGAGTCAGGGCCTCGGTTTAACGTCTCATCCGAAGGACAGTGCTATTTTGACAGTATAGTGTCCCCATCATTATACTGGGGCGTTAGGACCCACACAGACCACAGGGATAGCACCCCCTGCTGGCCTTTCTAACACCTCTTCCAGCAGCAACCTGGTTTTCTCAGAAGGTCTCCCATCTATGTACTAACCAGGCTCAGCCCTGCTTAGCTTCAGTGGGCAACCAGTCTTGGGCTACAGGGTGATATGGCTGCTGGCAGCCATGGCAAATTTATACTTTGCTGAGATATATTGTCATATTAGTAAGGTCACACATAGCCCGGACAGTCACACCATATGACAATTTTGATGTTTAAAAATTTGAAGTAAATGGCTAACCCGGTATGTTTCAGTTTAGTTTGTGCCAACCCTGGGTTTTAGGCACCATGAAAGTGCTTGGCTTTTAGCAGTGTTCATCGCTATAGTAAGTAATGCTCCACGGCTAACCTGGGCAGGTTATGTTCCCGGTAAGAGGTTGCAAACCGAACTTGGATCAATCAGCTGTGAAAAAAATGCGATAGTCACTCCACTTGTTTCCACTCCAAATTAAAGATCACTACACAGCAGATTTTCAACAGATGATTTTCAAAGACAAAATCGTCTGGGTTTTAGAAATGCTTATTTAGAAATTTTTTGTATGATTTAGATATTATTTATGTAATTATTGTAGGCTACCCTTAATCGATTACACAATACAATTTTAGTTTATCAAATATTATTACGCACAGTTTAATTGAATAAATATATAAAAGGTAATATAAATACGCATTAGAATGAATAGATAAAGCTAAAATGACTACATGTGAGCTTAAAGGGGGGGGGGGGGGGGGGTGAAACACTCAGTTAATCTCATGTTAATCTTGAGTACCTATAGAGTAGTATTGCATCATTCATATATCCAAAAAGTCTTTAGTTTTATTATATTTATAAAAGAAAGATAGGCTGTACCGAGTCTTTCCGGAAAAAAATGAGCGGGTGGAGGCGTGCCGTGTGGGCGGAGCTAAATAATCACGAGCGCGCGAAGCTTACAGCTTCTGGAAGCTGTGATATCCCAAAACAAAACATTGCTAACAATCAGATTCAGCCATACATTTTTGATCCCGAGGCTGAAATTGAAGACGAGAAGCAGCAGCAACGACTACAGCAGGACGTCTCTAAGCGGTGTGTACTGGAACTGTATAACTTATATTTGCTTAGCGGTTTTTGTAAATGACTAATTTTCACTTTATGTCGTCGTATTTTTTTTAAGGGTGTACATGTGGGAAGTGTAGTTTTACATTAACTGTACGTGATCATGTTGTTTACTTGTTGTGCTTAATACACGCCGATAGTTAACAACACACAGACATTTGAAGCAGTTTTACTCACCGCCTGCAGTTCCAACGCACGACCGTGAACCTTTATCGTTGGGACTGCTCCATCCTTAAGCATTAGACGATCTGCAAATCCGGCGTCGAACTGGGCCTTGTTTACAGAACAATCACAGCCGATGACTTCCATAAAGCCGAGCAAAGCGCTCTGTATAGGCATAACGTTACTTCTCTCGCTCTAGGCTACAGTTGCGCGCGCGCCCTTCCGGGAGAATTGCCCTTAGGACCCGTAAAAGGAAATTCCGGCCTAGCTGACGTCACACAGGCCCGTACTCGAAAAAAACTTTCCGAAACTTGTGAAAAACCGGAAGGAGTATTTTGAGAACAGAAATACTCAATCAAACGTACAACTTATTTTTTGAAACTTTGTCCATGTTTAGCATGGGGATCCAACTCTTTAATAGTGTAAAAAAAATCACTATTCATGAAATAGCATTTCACCCCCTTTAAAAGTTACATTTTCTCTACCTTTATCAACTGTATAAACAAACTTCATAACTTTTTCTTGCACTGATATAGCAAGACTTTATTTTTGTTGTCCTCTTTCATAGACAGACATTTTCTTCTTGCTGTGTAAATTTGTGTAAATTCTATCTATTTTTCAATCTCGTAATAATCTGCAGAAGAGAGAAGTAAATCGCGCTGCTTCTCTCGCAAGAAATTAATCTTAGTTTCACTCTTTCTCAGCATGTGATTGACTGTTCGTTACTGATGTCATACCTAAACTCCTAAATTCAGGATCAAAGCCTGAGTTGACAGAGAAAGTTGATGATCAGCATCATGGTACCAACAAAGCCTGGTTGGATTGGTTTGGTTTTGTCAACTCAAAATCAGTGTTTGGGTTTAGGAAATGGAATAAAATAAATAAATAAAATAAATTCCATTGCCCATCCTCTCAGGATATCTGGGATCAGTGTTAAAAGTACCCCAGGGACATCTTTTTACCATTTTTGTAGCATAAACACCATCAAACCGATGAGAGCTTCGGATCTTCCAATGTTTCTCTATGACGCTGAAACCTAAATATGTCCAAGTTCCGGGCCCCATGCAACTGATACTCAACTGGCACTGGCTCATCTGTGTTCGAGGGGAGGGGCTTATCGATAGGCCAATAGAGATTGAGGAGACGCTATGAAGTTTGATTTGATTTATTAATTTATTTACAAAATAATTAAAATTGCTCGATCGCTTTGGCTCAATTCTCAAATTAGACTTTATTTCCTCATGAGACCCTGCGTCCTCATATGAGGACATTACATTTTTGCCTCTTGACACAATGATAGTCAAATTTGTAAATCTTAGACATGTTGGCCACATTTAGGGGCACTGCCCACACCATCTTGTGGTGATATCACAACATTACACCAATGTCAGTGAGAAGAAAATGACCCTAACCCTAACCCTAACCCTAACACTTCTACACCAGTTCCCGAAAGAAAAATGACCCAGGTAAAAAATATATTCAAATTATATGAATGAAAAAAATGTATTTATGTACGATACTGTCTCTATCATCATATGGGATTAAAAATTGACATATTTTAGTAATAGTAGCACTCTAGGACATCAGTAAATGTAAAGTACTTGTTTGAGGACATTGGGACTATATTACGTTGTTATCCCCTTAACTGTCACCGTCCCACCTGGGACGTTTGCCCATATATATTTAGAACAATAATATCTTAGTAAACCTAAAGTAACATTGACAAACTATATATCATTTGAAGGCTTACAATCTCTAGTTTTCATATTTGGTGGCTGTTTTTTTAAATAAATTACAGAAGAGCAGTAATTTATCAATTTGCAACAAGAATATTTCATATTCATCGCCTTTATTTTGAAATAGAAAAAAACATGAAAAATCATGAAAGATTGGTATATAGAAACCTCAGTTTGTTTTCATGCCAAGAGTTCAAAAGATAACACTAATTAAATGTTATAAGAAAAAAAGGTCTGAACATTTTATGAAAAATGAAATGACAAAGAAAAATATTATGAATTCTCGATTTGTAATGCGGCAGCGAGCTATAACGCACATCTGTGATCTTTTTATGTTTATTAGAGGTTGAAATCAAATCAAATACTGTTAAAACACCCATACTATTTCTGAATAGGATTAATACTTAATAAATTGTATGAAATTATGGAAAGACATGGTTCAGATCACTCAAAACATATGAAAATGGAGGTGCCCTTATATGGTCAGTAAGGAAGCTGGCTGCCCATCTAGTGAAAAAGTTTGGTACTACGCCCAAATAAAATCTTACTGAAAGCTCATTTTTTGAGATATCAACCTAAAATTTGGAACACAGCAATTTATTTCGACAATAATCTGGCAAGTGTCTTCTTAAAAACAAAACCAACCATATGTCTATATTCCAAAGCATTCTTGAATTACAACCATTTAAGTTGTTTTTTTTATTGCTAGTACTGTGTCCTCACATGAGGACATCATATGGTAAATTATAGACCCACTGTCCTCACATGCGGACATCATTTTCTGCAAAAACTGCTTCCTGTACAAAAACAAATTTTAGTTATTATATTTATTAGGTCCTACTTATCCCAAATAGCAAGAACAATTATAAAATGCACACTAGGCAAACTCTCGAGTCTCAGGAGGTTAAAACAAGAAGTTCAAATCTCTGAACAATTTGTTTCTTGTTCACATCAGATTTAAATTTCTTATTGATTTAAGCATGGAAGTGCTTTTGGCATGGAAGGAATTGCTTTTGGCTTATGTGCGCAAAAGAGTATGTACAACTGTCTACCATTTCAAAAACGACTAAATGCACATGGCTCGTTGATCAAAACTGACGAGTAGATTCTCAGTAAAATTGTCAAGCTCTACACAACTTTTAAACATTCTTTCATCATGTGAGCCATCAGATGCAAAATAATCCATTCATTGATCAAAATCTGTCAGACATGTTATATTCTATAAATATTTATGACATGGAATGTTTGTAATGTTTGCTAAATTGGAAAATGGCTTGTAATTGTAATAAAATATTAATCACAATCTTACCAATCAACCAACCCATCAAGTTTGGGAACTATGGAGTTTGCTGACAGCACAATCAACATCATTTGTGAAAATGGAGGAATGCAACTCTGAACAGCAGCAGCTACATCAGTACTGTATAAATACATTTGTATTTTTACAGTACATTATTTTCTAGAAATTAGTTCCATGTCAACAAAAAATGATTGTCATGGAAGAGGAATAGGAAGATATGTAACTAAGAATATATGTGTTAGAGAAAGACATAACAGAGTGTGTAAAAATGAACAAGCATCTGAGAATTTTCAGTTGAGACGTAAAACATAGAGGAAAAAATATAAATGTACTGTAAATACAAATGTTCATTTTCTTTTTGTGTACTAAAGTGTTGACTTTTCCCAGGCAATTTTTACCTACTCTCTGAATATGTATTTACACATCCCGACAAAACTGACATTCGTTTAACCGGGAGTAATGGTGAAATACACACCTGAAGCAAACGATGATTTCTGAAATTGTGGTTTTATTCTGACTGCTGCTTTAAATAAGTAACAGCGGTCGATGGGAGCCCATTAAAAATTGACTTGTTTAAAGAGACTTCACACACCCAAAAAAAAAAAAAACACTTAGCAATTATGGAAAACAGTTTACAGTAAATTTGGAGATGATGTAGAATAAAATGGCACGAAAATACAAGTTCAGACCATGGATAAATGCCAAATCCACAAAATTCAAGTCATACAGAATGCAATGTGTAACTCAATTCACAATGAAATACAGTGGAATGCACCGCAATATCAATTTACCTAATCAATTTGCCTAATCAATAACAAACTAAAATATGGTAAAACTAATTGTAAAATGTCAACACAGACTGGAATATGACCCTCATTCACAGTGAGACTCACGCAATTGACACTTTTGGCGCTTGTATAAATGTGACGTGACAAATAGCACCTCAGTTCAAGCAGCACGTGAACCGTTCATCTTTACTAGAAAATAATCTTTATATATTAAGTGGCTTTAAGTACTATGTACTGACATTGAAATTAATAATTTGATAGAATGGACGTATTGTGTACATACGTGTTTTTACATTGTACTTAAATTTATTACAGCTGTAATTACATCATGTAGGTATTTTCAAAAAGGCTATATGTAATTATATTTGTAATTAAACTGTTGATCCTTCCCTTACACCTTAATCCACCCTTAAAGCCACCACACCTGTCCACCTGTCCCTAACCTTATGTCACAGGGGGGGGGGGGGGGGGGCTGTCAAGCCAGACTGCACCTACCCCTAAAACCCAGGACCACCTCGAGGAGCGTGCCAAAGACCAAACAGACAAGTGGATAAAAGTTTAACAAGTTTTATTGAGTAAAATTAATTTTAAAGTCCTAATGAAGCTTCTGGGTCCCCCCAACAAGTGCGGGGATCAAACCTCTGGCCCCTGTCGAGGCGTGGAATTCTTCGAGGCAACTCGTGCCAAATCGCAACGACTAGGGGAGGAGGAAGTCGGCCACCGACCCGACGAACAGGTAAGTATCCAGGTAAGTAGAACTTCGAGGCGTAGAGCAGAACGGGGTCTCGTAATTAAGGAGAATCTTTCCTTGGACAGACAGGTGAATATCCAGATACGTATACCTTCTTGAGACGCGGAGCGGGACAGAGTCTCGTGATCGAGGGGGATCTTTCGCTGGGCAAACAGGTGAGTATCCAGGTAAGCAGACCTTCTCGAACCATTGAACAATCAGGGCATGGCCGGTACGGAACTGATGGCCAGAAGAAATCTTCTAATAGGCAGGTGCATATACAGGTACGTATACCTTCGGGAGACGTGGAGCTGGACAGGGTCCCGTGATCGAGGAAGATCTTTCTTTGGGGGGGGGGGGGGGCTGTCAAGCCAGACTGCACCCACCCCTAAAACCCAGGACCACCTCGAGGAGCGTGCCAGAGACCAAACAGACAAGTGGATAAAAGTTTAACAAGTTTTATTGAGTAAAATTAATTTTAAAGTCCTAATGAAGCTTCTGGGTCCCCCCAACAAGTGCGGGGATCAAACCTCTGGCCCCTGTCGAGGCGTGGAATTCTTCGAGGCAACTCGTGCCAAATCGTAACGACTAGGGGAGGAGGAAGTCGGCCACCGACCCGACGAACAGGTAAGTATCCAGGTAAGTAGAACTTCGAGGCGTAGAGCAGAACGGGGTCTCGTAATTAAGGAGAATCTTTCCTTGGACAGACAGGTGAATATCCAGATACGTATACCTTCTTGAGACGCGGAGCGGGACAGAGTCTCGTGATCGAGGGGGATCTTTCGCTGGGCAAACAGGTGAGTATCCAGGTAAGCAGACCTTCTCGAACCATTGAACAATCAGGGCATGGCCGGTACGGAACTGATGGCCAGAAGAAATCTTCTAATAGGCAGGTGCATATACAGGTACGTATACCTTCGGGAGACGTGGAGCTGGACAGGGTCCCGTGATCGAGGAAGATCTTTCTTTGGACAGACAGGTGAGAATCTAGGTAAGCAGACCTTCTCGAACCGTTGAACAATCAGGGCGTGGCCGGTACGGGAGCTGATGGCCAGGAGGGGAATCTTCTACCAGACAGATGAATCTCCAGATACGTATGCCTACTTAAGACGCGAAGCAGGGCAATGGAGGGGGGACAAGCCTCTGCCAAGCAGATAACGTGAATGCTTCCAATGTGAGTCTTTTCTTCAAGCAGACATCCGCCGGAGGGGCTTTGGCGGAGGGATTCTTCTGCGAAACAGACAAGTAAGTAACTCAGGTACTTGCGCGCTTCTCTTCAGTGCAGAGACAAATCTTACGGCTGGAATGTGCTTCCGTCAGGCAAATGAGGTAGTATTTCCGATGTGAGCCTCTCCTTCAAGCCGGCATCCCATGCAGGACCTCAGCGGGGGAAGGCTTCTGTAAAACAGACAGAATGAGCAATTCAATTACATGCAGGTTTCTCTTCAGTGCTGAGACAAGAGCTTACGGCTGGGGTGTATTTCTGCAAAGCAGACAGAGATGTGTCCAATGTGTGTCTCTCCTTCAGGCAGGCATCACATAAGGGGGACATCGGCAGAGGAATTCTCTATTAAATAGACAGAGAAAGTTATTCAAGTGCGTGCATGCTTTTCCTCAGTGCAGAGACAAGAGCTTACGGCTGGGGTGTATTTCTGCAAAGCAGACGGAAATGTGTCCAATGTGTGTCTCTCCTTCAGGCAGGCATCACATTAGGGGACATTGGCAGAGGAATTCTCTATTAAATAGACAGAGTAAGTTATACAAGTGCCCACATTCTTCCAACGTGCAAAGATGAAATATTCACATTAAACATCTCAAGTCCTTCTTCAGTGACAGCGGGTGAAAATACGAAATGGGGAGTACACGGCGGTCAATATATATGATCCCCACACACTGCAACCTCACTTCAAGCCAATACTGTGTGACACATCAATTCAGGCACTGCATATCCACTCTCTCTCTCAGTGCAATAAGTCCAGCACTCACCCAATGATCGATCCTTCCACTGTCGTACTGAATCAGTTCTCATCAAATAGCGAGGAGATTTGGGTGCCTTCTTACTGGCACGGTGGACAAGCGTCCTCGACGCTCGCTCACACTAAGAAGAAGAGTAACAGGAGTTCAATGATAACTCAATCCAACCACTCTCAAGTGACAATTACACTCGTGATCAATACACTTCACAACTTCATATCCAACTCGGTGCAGGTGCATACATTCAAATAGATCCGATATCATACTACTTATCTCCCTTCCAATGATGATAGCGTTCTCCAGTCTTTACTCAATCTCCATAATACACTCACTTTCAATCCTTTGACGTCTTCAACTTGTGTTCACACAATCGCCGTTGGACCCTCAATACAGCCGAGTCCTCACAACATTCTCCAGATGCCTCCGCAAATCAGCGACACCACCAAGAGAAACGACTTCTCCCGGGGGAGCACCACACCGACTGTCTCTTCACTTTCCTTTTATGTACTCCATTTGCCCTCACGCCCCATCACAGATCCCAGCGTAAATCCCCCGCACCTGCTGTTGATCTGAAATCTCATTCAGCTGTCATTAGCTCATGTCATTAGCCACCGTTGTTATGGTGACAGATACACAACCGAAAGCGGCCAAGTGTTGCAATGGCACCATCCCGGGGGAAACACAACTTCAGCGGGACTTAGTTCCGCTTCAACTTTGTCAACTCGTGACACTTACCTGTATCACTCCTCAATAGCAGCAGAATACAACATTTTACAATACAATGTAAACACAATAAGTACATTGTACTTATTTTTCGATGTACGTACATAGTCCTTAAAGCAACTTAATATAAAGTGGGACCCAATTTACAGTAGGCTAAAACTTACCGAATTGCATATTTCTCATACATAATATCGACCGATCAGTGTTTTTCATCCGTGGAAAGAGGTTCATAAAACAGCTGGAGAACAGTTATGTCACATAACATTTACCTCAGGAAAGCCATTTAATGACCATAATATATAGCACATTAGTTGGCTAAAATCAAGCTATAGAGAGTATTTTGCTAAATATGTGTACTATATTACATATTTATTATATTTTTAAATAAATTTGTTATTATAATAAATAACGCATTATATTTAATTTAAGTTATTTTTAACCTTAACATACTACCAGCTGATAGGGCTCTCTGTATGTCTACAGCATTGGGTGAGATTTTTTTTTTCTTGAGAAAAATGAATGCCTATCTTGTGTACCTAATATTTATTCAAATGAGTCAATATTAAATCAAATAACAAGGTCACAAGGTCAAATCACAACTGGGTCCTGCTGCTACCAACAACTCCATTAAAACACAGTTAGGTCCTTTAAGTAATAACTTACACAATCATGTAAAAAATCTTGGAGTCTATTTTGACCCTCTTCTCCAATTTGATAAGCACGTAAATGCAGTTGTAAAGAGTAGCTTTTTTCAACTACGATCTATAGCAAAAGTGAAAAACTTTCTATCTAGTAAAGACCTTGAAATTGTGATTCATACGCTAATTTCCTCTCGATTGGATTACTGCAATTCTCTGTACATTGGCCTACCTCAAACTACACTGTCTCGGTTACAAATGGTTCAAAATTCAGCAGCCAGATTGTTGACAGGAACTAAGAAAAGGGATCACATCTCCCCTGTTCTTGCCTCATTGCATTGGCTACCAATAAAATTTAGGGTCGATTTTAAGATCCTTATTTTTGCAAACAAGGCCCTACATAGTTCGGCACCAAATTATATTTGTGATCTTATTAGGCCATACACAGCCTCTAGGTCACTAAGATCTTGTGATCAGTCACTTTTATCTGTCCCACGCTCTCGGTGTAAATCAAAAGGTGACCGAGCTTTCTCTGTAGTTGCCCCAAAGCTCTGGAACAATTTACCTTTAACTATTAGGACCTCTCCATCTCTGGTTGCTTTTAAATCCAGCTTAAAGACCCATTTTTACTCTCTCGCATTTGAGTAATACTGTGTATGCATTTTAAATAACTTGGTGTTCTACGTTATGTATGTGCTGTTTGTATAAACTGAATGGTTTGATACTTCATTTTATCTCTTTTTTCCCCTTTTTTCTACTACTTTTTCTTTTATTCTCTTTTTATTCTTCTATTTTATTTTTATTATACTGTAAAGCACTTTGGATCAACTACGGTTGTGTTAAACTTGTGCTATATAAATAAACCTTTACTTACTTACTTACTTACTTACTTACAAGAATTGAATTGAATTAAAATCGTAACATTTGTGTCAAGCAATAATAAAAAAAAAACATAGCTTACCAGAAATTGTACCATGTAGGCCTAAACCTAATAAAAATCTGTTTAGTTACTAAATTGTTTTGACAATCACAATTCACTTATTGTGAAGCAAGATTTTTTTTTACATCCCCCCAATCCAAAACTGTAAAATAGGCTGTAAATGTAAACAGATGCTCATTTATTATCATATAATGGCGTAGCCTAAGTCTACAAGGCCTTGACTCCCGTTGCACATTCATACAGACAGGAATTTGAGACACTACTGTAAGTTACTGTTTGAATGGGACATGATTTCACTCCTGTGGTTGTCGACCCCAAAAGCTGACAGTGTGAACGTAGCCATATTATCACATTCCCCATGAGTTATTATGTCGAGACCATGACAAAACTAATGCTACGTTCACGCTGTCAGTTTTTGGGACTGACAACAGCATTTACTTAACGGTGTGATTCTCGAACTGTCCAGCTCACACATCACACATCAACTTACAGTAGCATCTCGAATACTGTGTGTATGAGCGTGCAACGGGAGTCGAGCCCGTATTCTTTTATCAGTAATCATAGCAACAGTGACCAAAGTAATATCAAAGATGTAGACATCCATAAAACTGAATAGTCTTATCACTTTTGACACATCAAGTGTCCAATCGGGACACGAGTTCATCCGTCATATCTTCATTAACTGACAGCAGCTTTTATATCTGATGAAACTATAGCTGAATGCAGAATGGTTTTGGATGGGTTTAAACCACAAGCAGTTCTGTCTTTGCAAGATTTAGTTGAAGGTGGCAATCCTTCATCCAGCAAGATATGTCTGTTAGGCAGACTCAGGCCCCATCCACACTACTGCGTTTTAGTTTAGAAACGGAGAATTAAAACGAATACGATCTCCGTCCACACCAGCGTTTTAGCTGCGATCTCCGTCCACATAAAAAACGACTGAAAACGCGGATCACGTGACCATTCACCTACACTGGGCATGCGCGTGCCGGTGTAAACACCATTACTCAGGAACCACAACTTCATTGATAAAATTATCCCGCCATGCGCTGGTTCTTCCCGGCTTAACCAAAACCAACGCTCCATGTACGGTCGATACCGCCGCTGCACACGGCACGGGAATTGTCACGGATCGCTGGAATAATAGCTTGCCTCCGGCGCATGTTGGCAGTTAACGTTACAGCATCAGGTAAGGATACGTCATGCCTGATGACACCCAATCAGAGAGCCGAGCGCGAGCGTCTGCGTCATCGTTTCTAAAGTCCTCCGTTTTGACCCGTCTACACTAAAACGCCCTCCGGAGATTCAAAACGCAAAACGGGTCTGCAGCGTTTCTAAACTTCTCCGTTTTAGGTCTTCGTTTTTTGCCGTTTTAGTGTGGATGGGAGGTGCAAACGTAGCAAAAGGTCTCCGTTTTTAAACGAAAACGTAGTAGTGTGGATGGGGCCTCAGATGCGAGCAGAAACTGTCAGATCATCTGGCTGGAATGACAGGTAGACTTGTGTGTCATCAGTATAGCAGTGATAGGAAAAATGTCCATAGATCCTATTGATGACACAGAAGATAGAGAAGAGAAGTGGTCCAAGCACAGAGCCCGGAGGCACCTCAGTAGCTAAATGTTGCGACTTTAGACACCCCACCCATCCACACCGCTACATGTTGCGACTTTAGACACCCCACCCCTCCACGACACCCTGAAGAACCTACCTGAGTGGCAAGACTTGAACCACTGAATTGAGGTTCCTGAAATGCCCTTCGTCTTGAGGGTTGACAGGAGAATCTGGTGGTTAACTGCAGCAGACAGATCCAGCTAGAGAGTAGGCCTTCTGATGATTTGTTAGCTGTTCTTGCCAGTCTCAGAGCTACAATAACTGTGAGCAGAGCAGTCTCACTTGAGTGATATATCTATAACGGCGATCATTTTACAATAAGATCTCATATGCAGTCCACAAATTTCCATAAAGCTAACAGAACATAACTGACCAGTAATTTATATGCCCATGGTCATGTGCACACACTGACATTAAAGACTGAAGTCAAATGAACAATTTACATGTTCATGAAAATTAAAAACTTTTCACTTGAACATAATGGATTTCTCTGTGACCTCAGGTCAGCCTCGGGACACTAGCCAAGTTTCCATCCACTTGTCAATCGGTAAAAAAAAAACATGCGAACAAAGCTGGTGAAAGTGTTATTCCATCCAATGGCTTTAAAGCGAATAAAAAACCTGTGCATAATGACGTCACATGCTGTTTTGCAATCAAATTGGTATATCGAATTGATTTGAGACATTTTAAGATGTTTACATTCATTTTCGCACTGAATTGCACAACATTCAAGCAAACATTTTCGAACAAAGTTTTGCTTGACAAAATTGCCATCTACCAACAAATGATCAATATTTCACAAGTTGTAATAGTGTTTGTGTGCCAGCTGATAGCGACATATCAAGCTATAATAAGAAAACAACCACGCTATCAACACATTGCTATGATGAGATGCACGTAAATGCCCGATGACAACGGAGGCGGCCTGTGGTGTTGGAACGACAGTGCTCCAATAGCGCGGCAAATAACGTTTCCATCAGTGTTTATCGCATAAGCCGTATATCGATCAAGATAAAAATCCGATGAGAGCGAACGTATTTCATTTGAGTCGATATTCATGAAATTCAATCAAATGTTTCCATAAGGCATTTTTCATTCGATATCACTTAATTCGGATAAAAACGTGTGGACGGAAACCTAGCAGCTAAATGATTCTTAAAGTCATGAACAGTTGAGCTTTTCTAAATGTGAGGGTGGTATAATAGAATAACAGAAACAGATTATATCTGCCCTTGTTATTTCCTTAACCACTATTTAACATTTAAAAATGCTTTTAAATCATGCGAAATGATGCTAGCCTTGGTAGCCTTATTTGACTGTTGATCTTGACACATTATCCCTTTTTTGGTCAGTATTTTTGACATAACACCTAACTATTACATATCACAGACTATGACAGACAATGACAGAGCATAAAAGAAAAGTGCATAAGAATAGCATTCCAAAACACCTCTTAAGTTATTCACCACTGAATGTTACATTGGAGTGGATAGGGCATTGTTCAGGCTTTATGTATCTTACAAATAAAGAACTACTGTACAGCTTAATCCTAGGTGCTCATTTCTGCACTTCGACAATATCCTTTATGTGAAACCTAAACTGAAAATCCTTTTTTTTTTTTTTTTTTTACCTTTTTAAAATAAAATGCTAAAAAATACATGGGCTTGGGGTTTGAGGAGTGATGGTATAAAAATAATTCTGTAAATTTGATCAACAAAATAAATGCATGAACAAAATTTAAACTACTGTCCATGTTTTTGCTGTAGTTTTCCAACCCATGCTACCTAAGGCATTAGCAGTTAAATGTAGTGAAATTGCATACAAATACAAATGTGTATTTGATACATACACACATACAACACCCCCTCACCCACCAATTATCATCATCATCATCTGTTCTGTTAATCAATATTCATCTGTGTTTGTATTTAGCTCTGGTCCGTTCTGCGTTGTAGTAAGTGTGTGTGAAACTTAGTAAACTTAGTAGAAACTTAGTAGAAAACTAAGTAAAAGTTTGCATTGGAACTTCTGACTCATCTTCGTCTTCTTCTGCCTGCACCACACCCTGACAGTAGTGTCGTGAAATAGTAGCATGTGTGAAAGAACTCACACTACAGCTCTATTTTGTATAATGTCTGTGTGTTCACATGTTTAGATGTGTGAACATTAGTGTTAAAGACATCATCTTTGCTGCTAAACTATTTGAGAATAGAGGCTGTTTGAACTGTGAGATATTTTGTGTACTTAAAGTTTGCTTTAAAAAAAGCATTTACGTTTATACAACCACTTCAGCTTTATTTTTGTTATTTAGCCTTCCGTGAACACATGTGAATATGGGTCTGTTTATCGTGAGCATCCTTGTCCTAGTTTTTCATTAGAGGACAACCTCCGGTGATTCCTTGCATCCTGAATCCACGCTCAGAGGATGATCATTACAAAATAATCTGTGAAACATACCAGAAAGACTCGGGAGAGAAGACACTGTACAATTGACCCTTCGCAAAGACCCGCCCTCCTTAGTTACTGTCGCTATGTTCCGACAAGCTACGCCGCTCTTACGCTCTCACCATGTTCTCACGCAGTGAAAAATACATCGCGGAGCAGAGAGGAGACTGACAACACGCGGACAGACAGGACAGACCAGGTTACTTTTCGGTTACTTTTGATATTAAGCATTTTAAACAAAGTCTCACCTTTCAAATATGGTCATTTTTTGAAAGAAATTTAAACAATAAATACCGTTTTGTGGCTCTTTAATGTGCCGTAACAGATCGCTGTAGAGCCTCAGTTAAAGCTGCTCGTGATCCGATCATCTCTTCCTTCTAGTTCATTTATAGCATCAAATAAACATGAATTAACATAAGAAGGAATGTTGTTTTAACCCGGAAATGCGCCAGTATATTCAGTTTTTCAAGTTCAAATCCTCCCATGTTAATCTACTATCTCTCCTGACTGCTTTGACCGACAAAATGGCGGATGGCGAAGTATGATTGGTCAGAACACCTGTCAATCAAGCTCCACGCGAAGGGTCAATTGTGCATTTTATTAACAGCCCAGCAAGCAATATATGCAATAAAGTTATTTGGTGTAGCCCCCGTCCGTAACTCACGATCCGAGGGTACGGATTCTGCATTTCCTGCCTGAAGATGAAGGCAGGGGCGCAGCCGACCCCCCTTGGGGTATTGGAAGGGACCATCCTTGTGGTGGTGGGAAGGATGGAGGGAAGACCGTCTTGGTGGAGGATGGTGGCAAGTGGAAGCGTCAGCATCTGCGAACTCAGACGAGTGTAAGTATGGATCTTTTATACTTCACGTATTAGAACACAATCCTCTTTTTCGTGAGCCGGCTCGTTTGACTCAGCTCACTGAAAAGAGCCGGCTCTTTTGGCTCACAAACGGCTCTTTAAAAAAAATTATGTTTTGACTAAGAAAGGTGTAAAAACAATTCTAATTAAATTATTTAAAAAAAATGCATTGATTTGTTACGAAAAAATAATGTATAGAAACAACATTCAAAACAAATACAATCTGAATGTGAACAACATAAAGAAATCCATAAAGAAAGATAAATAACTGAAAGGATTAAACTCCCTCTTTTTCTCTCTTCTTTATTGGCATGTTATAACCAGCATGAACTATCCCACTTATGTCTTGCATAACTAGCATGAACACACACACACACACACACACACACACACACACACAACACACACACACACACACACACACACACACACACACACACACACACACACACACACACACACACACACACAATGGCTCGGCCCCTCCCTCATGCCGTACAATTGGCTGACACCTCGTGTATGATTGACATGAACAGAATGTGAGGCTGATCAAACACGATGTGTGCGCCTTTAGGCCTATATAATATTTTTTTTTGTTCTTTGAATTAGTCAATTATTTGAAATAAAATAAAATTCCTTCATTATTTCTTTATTACATAATTATTTAATTTCTATAGGCTATATTTTTAAAAATAGAGTCTGCTCTTCAGATATGCGAGCCAGCTCCAGTCGTTCACTTAAAAGAGCCGGCTCTTAGAGCCAACTCATTCGCGAACGACCCATCACTAGTATGACCTGTTTACTTTATTAAAATAGTGCTTGCATTTGGATTCTCTCTCCACGTTATACAACAGGTAACCAGAAACTGACTAGCAAAGTGTAATGATGATAGATCATGTCGAGCTGCAGTTTTCATGATTTGGCACTGAATCTCCAGTATCCTGGCATGTCATTCTTTCTCTCTGAATTTTGCAGTTAGATCACGTTTCAATGCCAATTGGATATGTTGCGCTTTCCTCTGGTGTGGCATGCTCCGTCTGTGCTGAGTGAACACATTAGTGAGGGTGGAAAGTTTTCACAGGTGGCAGTGGATGCCCCAAAAGTTATTCCATGT
Source organism: Chrosomus eos (assembly GCA_036326025.1). Classification (NCBI taxonomy): domain Eukaryota; kingdom Metazoa; phylum Chordata; class Actinopteri; order Cypriniformes; family Leuciscidae; genus Chrosomus; species Chrosomus eos. The sequence goes on along the minus strand of CM070827.1, from coordinate 37,211,450 downwards.
CGGAGCGCAATGTAAACCGTTGGGATTGCAGCTAGAGCCCCAGAAAATGTTTGCAGTACCCAGAGTGGTCCATTTATCCCTGCAGTTTCAGTCCGCATAAACTGTCGAGCGACAGTCAATTCAGAATCCACAATTTCTGTTTTGGTTTCCCTATATTCAGGATCGTCTTATATTCGAAGCAATGTGGTATTACAGTTTTTTTCAATTGCTTAAGCACAATTTTGAAAACAGGGTTTGTCAAAACACTACACACAATTAGCACAACCCTACACCAAAGTAGCACCACAACTCAGATCATTTGCAAAATGGAACACTTTTGTCAAAACTATACACGACTTCATAAAAACAATGTTTTGTTACCATACGAAACACACACATTTCATATGACTATAATCTTTTTGAACCAGTTACACACTGCTGTTGCTAACCTAAAACACTTTTAGCAAGTCTAAATCTCAGTGATTAGAGTACTGTAAACGAAGTACACAGAGAAAGTGCAACTATACAATAGTTCACCAAACACTACACAAGACCAATGAACTGAGGAAAATATCATTGATTTCTCTCCATATACTCAAATCAGTCAACATGCAGAATCACAACAAAACATGTCCAAGTTGTCATGCTACTACAGTAATGTGCATAACACTTTTAGCCCAGCAAACAACAGACAAACATAAAATACTGTATCCAGAACAGGTTACAATTACAGTATAGTGCTTAAACCTGATCGGTGTATCTACAATTTAGCAATCATGTGTTTGTGCACCTGATGGCTCTGTAACAGATTGGCTCATAGTTGTGGTAATTTGACAGTCAGTGCTTTGGAATTGCAAGGAAGTGACATCATGATATACTTCTGTGTCTGATGTATGCAAGTGTGTTGAGTGTTTTGCAAATCGCTGACAATGTGCTTACAGTTGTGCAAATGTGCCTTGTGTTTTGCTCCTTGAGTGTAAGGTTTTGCTAATATGTGAGAAAAGTTTAATTTTAGTGTAAGCAATCGTAAAAAAAACTGTAAATGGTGTTACATGCAGAGGACAAACTCTGGTTGCCACACTTGGCCTTTAGGTGTCACTTTTTTTTCTTCTTTTTTTCTCAAACCTATACATTTATTAGTTCCGGTCTATCTGTCTGTATAAGAGTGACATTTTATGTGACTTCCTTTATTCTCAACAAATTCAAGCATCACAAGAGACACAGTGACCAGGTCTTCTGTCAGGCTCATGAAATGGATTCAATCTATGAAAATTCTAGTTTCATGCATTCACTAGTTGCTTCAGGTAAAACCTGCTCTCAACTCAAAGGTAAGGCAGAGGATGTGTTATCAGTATGTATTCAAATTTATATTTCTAGCACTGCAGTAAATTATGTTTTTCTTTTAGTAAGTTCTTTCAAAAATTACACAGCCATTTGACAGCCACTTTTGTCCAATGTGACATATAGGCTACATTGCATTCAGACTCGTAATGCCCATTCAACCCAAGGGGGCATGTGCGCACTCAGATTTTGAGCCAGATTTTTAAGACAAAAGATTATATATTTGACATTTGATAATTAACCATTTAAAGTATACAATCACACAGGTGTGATTAGATCTCTCAGTGCGTTACTAAATTCAAATCTACGTTGGAGTTTTGGCTGCCGCTGAGCCACAGTATTGAACTGTTCAGTGCTTTCAACTGTATAATGTTTATTTTATGTTTCTGATATTTAAATAATGTTAAGAACTAGCAAAAACAAACAAAAAAAAAAACATGTATAGTTAAATATACAGTAGCCTAAGCGTTCTTTTTCTAAACGTTTGCATGTACAATTTATTATGAGCAACAGCTTTTGTTTTCATTCAGTTCACTTCTAAATAATTTATAATTAGAATGATATAGTTCCTGCATGAGTACGGGGTTGTTCAACGGATGCCACATTGTAAAATAATGTATTTTGATTTAATGTAACTAAATATAGATGTGTCCCCAGCAAGTTGAACATTCAAAAGGCATTACAGTTTTTATTTTTAAATTGCTACAAACCACAAAACGCACTATATACAAAACATCAGACATCTCTTGCAAAAGCAAACAACACATCATTCAAAACTATTTTAACTCTTTCAATTTTTTTTTTTTGTGTGTGTAGTAACTCTACACACAAACATCATGATTAGCCAAATACACACAGATGTGAAAACTGTAAAGCACTAAATTCTTGTGTCTTTTGCTTGTTCAGTGTCAGTGGAGTCACAGGAGTTTCTCCCACGTACATGTATGTGGACAAATACACTGTTCATACAGTACTGATTAATTTTACAAAGTTATGGAACTGAACTGACTCTATATTGAACTGACTTGAGCTGAATAATGACAATATTGACATGTGAGAACTGCTTTACAGCAGAATCTGTTGCTATTGTGAAGCTGCTGTTAAACAATATTTCTTTCTTTCTCAAAACGCTAAGTTTTGATTTCTAAGTGATCAATTAGGTGTTTTCACACATGATCATTGGGTGTAGGTCATCAGTAAATGAGTGTGGCATTAAATGGCAGTGTTTTCCAAATGAAACAAAAGAGCTGTTAGTTTTGAGTGATGTGTGTAATGAGTGTAAAGCGTATAATGTGCTCATAGTTTTGTAGACTTGGACTGAAGAATCAGTACATGAGTCAATGCTTTCACTGATTGAGCTTCAAGTTCCACTTTTAGTGTCTAAGCACTTTAAAAAAAAAAAAACTGATACATTGAGATCACTGAGTCTGAGGTTTTTGTGTAACTTCCTGCCAATTTCTATTTGTGTTTGGTTGCTATGACACACTGCTTTCTCATTCTCAGTATAAAACAAATGTGTTTTTAGTTGCAGATATTTGTTTTACTATAGATATATTTATTCTCTATTGGCATAATGCAGATCAACAATGTTGTTTACACTGCACTCTCTCGTCTCATATATTATGTCGTTTTGGTGTGTACATTTTTGTAATTACTTCAAAAATTCGTATAGAGCCCCACACATGATAGGAAAACACACACACACACACACAACACACACACACACACACACACACACACACACACACACACACACACACACACACACACACACACACACACACACACACACACACACACACACACACACACACACACACACACACACACACACACACACACACACACACACACACACACACACACACACACACACACACAACACACACACACACACACACACACACACACACACACGTTGGTGCAACAGCATTATGAGGACTTTCCACAGGCGTAATGGTTTTTATACATGACAAACTGTATATTATATCCCCCTACACTGCCCCTGTCCCTAAACCTACCCATCACAGGAGACATGCAGCATTTTTCATTTTTTAATAAAACATTGTTTTTTATGTTTTTTAAGCCATTTGATTTATGAGGACTTTTGAAACGTCCTCATAAACCACCCATAAGTTGTAATACCAGTGTAATACACATGTCATAATACAAATTTGTGTCATCATAAACCAACCCCCACACACACACACACACACACACACACACACACACACACACACACACACACACACACACACACACACACACACACACACACACACACACACACACACACACACACACACACACACACACACACACACACACACACACACACACACACACACAGTCACAGGAGTTTCTCCCACGTACATGTATGTGCACAAATACATACATGTACACAGTACTAACTCAAAAAATCTGAATATCGTGCAAAAGTAAAAATTTTGATGATTATGGCTTACAGCTTATGAAAACCCCAAATTCAAAATCTCAGAAAATTAGAATATTACATGAAATCAATAAAAAAAGGATTTTAAATACAGAAATGTATGCCCTCTGAAAAGTATAATCATGCATATGTATATAGTTATATATACTAAATATATTAGTTTCACCTTTTAAATAGAATTACTGAAATACATGAACTGTTCCATTATATTCTAATTTTTCGAGTTTCACCTGTAAGTGTTAAATCTTCTCAAGATGCTGTGAAGAACTAGCCTGGTCCCACCAGACTCTCGTATATTTCATTTCATTTGTACAGTCTGGCACCGCTCCATTGACAAGCGTTAACTTCCTTGTATAATATTGATCTTGCTCCGGCTTTAACTTCTTGATATTCGGCAGCGTTGCCACAACGGACTGAATGGCTTTGCTCGCATCTTTCTCCGCTGCCATTACTGAACTACAACTCAAAATAACGCATGACATCTAAGTCATCATTCTCAGCCACTCCCTCTGATCGCCTATTGGTCCGGTAAAAAATTGACCGGAGAAAACCAAAGACTACAGCACAATCCCAGACATAGTACTGAAGGAAAATGAAAATTGAGCGGAAGTGCGTAGGAGGGCGGAGCCAGGCTAGTGAAGAAGAGTAATATAATTTTTCTCATCTATCATGATGGGTAGGGGTCACACAAGTGTTGTCATAAGATCTTTATCTCAAGGTTTAAATTAAATATCCAGTTACTCTTGTTTTCTCTAGCAGTGTTTTTGTATGTTTAATTTCAAACATCCAGTTTGAAACTCTTAAAGGGATAATTCACCCAAAAAAAAAAGAATTCTGTCATGAATTACTCACCCTCAACCTTTGAACCATGGACTATTTTAACGATGTCTTTCCTCCCTTTCTGGGCCTTGAAAGTGGTAATAACATTGCAGTCTATCAGGGGTCAGAAAGCTCTCGGATTTCATCAAAAATATATATATATATATATATATATATATATATATATATATATATATATATATATATATATATATAACGACAATTGTTCGGATTGAGCTGATATGAAAGCTTTAGCATAAAGTTCTGCCAGGAAGACTTAATTACTACGTCACTTATTACCTTCACATCTATCCAATCACGTCCTTATACTCTCGGTATAAAATATTGGTACTTATACACGTTGGAGTTCGCAGACGCTACAACTACCTCCATCCTCCCCACCACCACCAGAATGATCCTGTGGTCCATACCTCCCAGTGGGGGTCGGCTGCACCCCTGCCTTCGTCTTCAGGCAGGAAATGCAGATCCGCTACCCTCGGATTACGAACTACGGACAAACTACACCAAAGAACTTATAAATAATTGCTTGCTGGGCTGTCAATAAATGAATGCTTTGTATCATCATATCTCCCGAGTCTTTCTGGTAGAACTGTAACGGGTTGGGAACTACGTCATCACGTTGAAAGGTCACGCTCGAAAAAAACGTTTAGGTTTTAAAAGATTTAAACACCCAGGATACGCACACGTAAGGACCATTTTAAACAATAATATGACACAAAGACATAAATATGTCATTCAATGTACAATACAATTGGAACTATCCTCCTTCGCACGGTCGCTTTGTAAACAGTGGGGCGGTACTTCAGCCGGCGCCGGTGACATCGAGTGTGACCTTTCAACGTGATGACGTAGTTCCCAGGGCGTTGCAGTTCAGCTCAATCCGAACAATTGAAGTTAAAAAGTATATATGAAGAGTTCAGATGCAAAAGCCTCTAAATGCCATCTGAAATTTTCTTCTAAAATGATCATTTTTATCAAGCTTGTATATTTAAATGCAGTAATTTCACTTAAATGGCAAGAAAAAGTACCTATTAATTGTCATTTAAGTGAAATTACCGAATTTATATATACAAGCTTGATAAAAATGATCATTTTAGAAGAAAATTTCAGATGGCATTTAGAGGTTTTTGCATCTGAACTCTTCATATATATATATTTTTTTTTTTGAAAATTACCTAGCGTTTCACTAGATAAGACCCTCTTCCTCAGCTGATCGTGCATAGCCTGTTAAAGCACTTCAAAAACCTTTGAAACTGCAAGGATTTGGACTTCAAAACGTTGGTGTCCATTGACGTCCATTATTTGAGGAAAAATCCAGAAATGTTTTCCTCAAAAAACTTAATTTCTCTTCCACTGAGGAAAGAAAGACATGGATATCTTGGATAACGAGTAAATAATTTGGAAATGTTCATTTTGAGGTGAACTAATACTTTAAGATGGACCAATTTTTTTTTTTTTTTTTTTTTATCCTTTATTTTACCAGGTGATGTCCCATTGAGATATTCAAATCTCTTTTACAAGGGAGCACTGGGGGCAACAATTAGACAAGTTACACAGAAACACAGAAACAAACAGAACAAAGCAGATTTACAAGATATGTAAAACAATTTAAGAATGACATAAAGGGGTCATTGAAAACATGTGCATTGTTGAAATTTGGAACATTTAAGTAATTGTTTAAAATGTTCTAGTGGGATAAAAACAGAAAGCTTCAATACTTTTTGGAGCAAATTCCAACACCAAGGAGCAGCATAACTAAAAGCAGACTTGCCAAATTCAGTTGTTATACGTGGGATTTTTAAAGCCAGAATGTTAACAGAGCGGAGATTGTAAGTGGAATGATTCCAGGTCAACAGACTAGTAAGATAACTGGGTAAATTACCATTAATGACTTTATAAATAAAAATATGCCAGTGAAACCATCTACGCAAACCTAAAGAGCTAAAACCAGTCGCCTCATAAAGACGACAGTGATGAGTGCGGGACTTGGCATTAGTAATAAACCGTAATGCACCATGGTAGACTGTGTCAAGTGTATGCAGCGTGGTAGAAGCAGCATGCATATAAATAACATCCCCATAGTCCAAGACTGGTAAGAAAGTGTCACTAATCAATTTCCTCCTAGCTTGGAGAGTAAAACAGGATCTATTTCTAAAATAAAAACCAAGCTTTACTCTCAGCGTTCTCACTAATTTATCAATATGAACTTTAAAAGTTAGCTTTTCATCAATCCACAGACCAAGATATTTATAAGATGAAACATTTTCAACACACTTCCCATCCAATGTGGAAATCGCTAGTGCAGATGATGCGGGTGCTGTGCGAGACTTTGTGAACTGCATCAACTTAGTTTTACCAGCGTTTAAAACCAATCTAAGATCAATGAAGGTGGCCTGTAATAAATTAAAAGATTGCTGTAGTGAATGGTAAGCTTGAGCTAGGGTAGGGGCGGAACAATATAGTACTGTGTCGTCTGCATAGAGGTGTATTTTGCCATTATCAACTACAGAGGCAATGTTGTTTATGTAAATAGTAAATAGGACCGGGCCAAGGATAGACCCTTGAGGGACACCTCGCCGGACCCCCTGTGGGGCAGAACTATGCCCATCGACAACTACAGTTTGAGTTCTGTTGGCAAGATAGTTTCTGAACCAATCAACTGCCTTAGTGCCCAAGCCAATGTCCCTGAGCCTCTCAAGCAAAATACAGTGATCAACTGTGTCAAAGGCCTTTGACAAGTCGATGAAAAGGGCTGCACAGCTCATCTTATTGTCAAGGTCACAGATGATGTCATCAAGCACCTTAGTAGCTGCAGTAATGGTGCTATGCTTGGCCCTAAAGCCTGATTGTGCCAGACAAAGTATGTTATTATTTTGCAAGAAGCCCTTAAGTTGGGTGTTTACTAAAGACTCTAGGATCTTTGCAAGTACAGACAGTTTAGAAATTGGGCGATAATTATCGAGAATGGAGGAGTCCCCCCCCTTTCAACAGGGGCAGCACATGGGCTGATTTCCAAACATCTGGTAATTCATTTGAAGACAGGGACAAATTAAAAATATATGTAATAGGTTCCACTATAATATGTGCAGACAGTTTCAGTAAAGCAGGGTCTAGGCCATCAGGACCGGGTGATTTCCTTGTGTCAATTTCCTTAAGAGCCTTAAGCACTGCAGATGAGGGAATGGGTTTAAAGTTGAATCCCTCACTGACAAGAGAAGCAGGCGAATTGTTTTGGAGAGGTGTGGAAAAATGTCTGTGTGCAACTTCTTCCGTATGTGATTGTTCAAATATATCCCCTGCCTTAATGAAATGGTCATTAAAAGCATTAACAATATCATTTTTGTTTGAGATCTGTTGGGTATCTTTAACTATATGCTTAGGGAGAGCAGATTCACTGGGAGGTATTTCAAGGGATTTTATCGTCTTCCAAAATTTAGATGGATTATTTAGGTTTGAGGAAATTGATTTGAGGTAGAAGTCAGATTTGCACTTTCTTATAAGGTAAGTGCACTTGTTCCTAAGATACCTAAAATAAGTCCAGTCAGATTGGAGGTTTGTGGTCTTTGCTAAGACCCAGGCTGCATTTCTCTCATGAATCAAAGCAGACAGTTCATTGGAAAACCAGGGGTTATCACGCCCTTTAATTCTATAGCATGTTAGGGGTGCATGTTTATCATTAATCGAGAGAAAAAGTGAGTGAAAGTAGTTCCATGCCACATTTATATCCGGTACCAGACTAATTCTAGAGAAATCACATATGTTTAATTCATGTAAAAAGGCCTGTTCTATAAACCTTTTAAAATTTCTTTTAATGAGGATGCGAGGCTTGAGTTTAGGGAGCTTAGTGTCCCTAACACATGCTACAGTACAATGGTCACTGATGTCGTTACAGAATACACCTATTCCTTTATATTTCTGTGGAGTGTTTGTGAGTATTAGATCTATCAAGGTTGACTTATCTGGAAATTTTCTATTTGGACGTGTAGAGGAGGAAACAAGCTGTGTAAGATTTAACTCATTACAGATATTTTTCAGGCAGTCAGAATTAGCAGAGAGCCAGTCCCAATTCAGATCTCCCATAAGTACAAATTCCCTATCCCGTAATTCGACTAATACATCAGCCAGAGAATTTAAGGCCTCCTTTGCAGCAGAAGGAGGCCTATAGCAGGCAATGACAGTAAGGAGTGATGTGGAAGAGAAATAAATATCAATAGATAAAAACTCAAATATTTTAGGACGGGAGATAGATTTAGTTACTCTACAATTAAACCTGGTTTTAATATAAATGGCAACACCACCGCCCTTACTTTTACGATCACTACGAAATAAATTATAACCAGCAATATGGACAGAAGAATCAGGAACAGATTTCTTCAACCAAGTCTCAGATAAAACCAAAACATCAGGGTCTGAAGTGAACACCCAAACCCTGACTAGGTCCAATTTTGGCACAAGACTTCTAACATTCATGTGGAGGAAGCCAAGACCATTTCGTTCCTTGAAATCAAATGGAGTAGGCAAATTAAAACATGGGGGTGAAGGCCCAGGATTTGGTTTAATGTTACCTGACATCAAAAGAAGTAGAATTATTAAAAGACGATATTTTAATCTAACAGCTTTGCCTTTAAAACTGTGAGAATCATGATTACGAGTTGGTTGGCCACTAGGTATTAAAACATCAAAGCTTTCCATGACAGTTTTATTAAAAACACAAAAATATATATCAAAAGGAAAGAAATTATATTCAATGACTGGGTGGCATAACGCAGTGCACGAAAAATGCATAAGTGCAATATAGGAGAGTTTAGGATGCAAGCTATTTATCTCGTCAGGGACTTGGTCAAATGAAACAGTATAAAATGCGGTAATATTAAAAGTCAATAGTAGGAGAACAGTGCGAAGCAGGAGGAATATGACGTGCATTGTTAGTCTGTAGCGATGTGCCCAGGATAATCCACGGAAACGGGAAACAGCTGATTGAGTTTGAGTGCGAAACTAAACCACTCCGGGTAAACGAGTAGCCCGAACTTTGCGTTGAGTGCGATATGAAAATACTCATGCGTCAGCTGAAATGCGGGAGAGAAAGTTGTATCAGCGATCGACACTGTTTCTTATTGCTTTCACAGCAAAAATGGCAAGGTAAGAAAACTAACTTCCCTTAATAAGAAGAGTTAGAGTGCGTTGATAATTCATCCATGAAATCGTGATCCAGTGTGTGTGTTGAGGGAGCTGCGCGTTGTCACTCTGCTTCCGGATGAATGCTTCACTTATGTGACTTCTGCTTCCACTCTGCTTCACTTATGTGAATAGACACACTTCTATTGTTGTGTTTGTGTCTCAGTGTGAGAAACTCTTATCAAGTTGGAATCTCTATGACACATGACACCATGACACAATTTTCACAATTTTCTCACATCTATCACCATGACACAATTTTCTTCTAGATCTGCTGTACAGCCGAAACAAGCTTTGTTGCATTATTACATACGTTTGCATTATCCGGCTTTTAAACAATCTGTATTGTTAAAAGCGCTATATAAATAAAGGTGACTTGACTTGACAAGAGTCAACTGTATAATGAAGGTATATTTTAATTAAATGAAACTTTAAAACTGTTTTCATAATTCATAAAATATGTGGTTGGGGCAACTTGTCACACATGTTGAAAATGCATTTTGTATAATAGATATTGCTGATTTAAGTGTTCAGATTTCAGAAATAACATCTCATCAAATTTCTGACCCCAGGTAATTCCACTGCAGAGCAAGAAAGAGAGAGGAAAGTTCATCCCCCTAAGTGGACTAAAGTTCTTCTGATTGTTTTTGCTGTCTTTCTTGTTTTTGCTCTTGGAAGTCTCTGTATTCTAGGGACACTGTGTGAGTAGTGCTGTTTAATTAATCACACATTTTCCTGTAATTAATCGTGATTAATCCCATCTAAGATTAAAGTTTTAATATATGTTTAGATTAAACTTTAACATAGAATCTTTTACACATTTTTAATGTAGAAAAAAACATAAAGATTTTATATTTTATATAACATCACACAATTTATTTCCATCAAGAGGTGCATCAATGTTTGGTCAGGATCTTGTATTGTCAATGCAAGAGTCCAGCACTCTGTAAAGTCTCCTCCAGAACAATTCAAAAATGTTCAAGATTTTCAATGGATTTAAGGTCTGGACTCAGAGGTGAAAATGATTCTTCATGCTCAACATTCTTTCACAATTTGAGCCTGATGAATCGTGACATTGTCATCCTGGAATATGCTTATGATGTGTCTTCATACATGGTTGTTGTATGCTGGGTGGGGTGGCTCCAGCCTATGACAGGGGGGTAGACTCAAGCGAACAGTGGGAAGACACAGGCTCGCAGCAGGGAGCCGTACCGTGGAAGAATACACATATGGGATCGCCGTAGGGATCACAACATATGGACCCAGCCTAACACAGGTTCCAAAAGGGCATACGAGTGATAGGCCTGGATTCGGACGTTCCAACACATCCGTTGCCGAAGGGTATGGAGGAACTCGACAGGGTTCGGCTGATAAGGGGAACTCTATTGGAGCAAGAATTGCGCACGTATCCAGTCCATAGGAGGGGAATGGCGCAGCAAGCCGACACTTCAAACTGGGCTTACAGTGAAACTGGCTTCATGTGAAGGGAGCCCATGGGAAGCAGCGGTTCGACACAAAGGCTAGTTCTCTAGTGAACGTGATGGGTGTCACCCAGCCCCCAACTCTATAAACATCTGTTCAGCGAGGCACTCTGTCAACTCCTAGGAGGGAGCAATACTGTCACTTAGGTGGAGCTCACCTCCCAGGTGGGCACGTGCATCCTGGGAAAACACAAAGATGAAGGCAACCACGTGTAGTGGGCCAACCTCTGCTTGGAAACAGCCTTCCCTTCTGCTGGTCTAAGTAACAGACAAGAGCTGGTCTGAGGTCCAGGCTTTGCATTCTGAGCACGTATAACCGCAATGGAGCAGACAGACAGAGAAAGGCCAGGACTAGGTATGCTTCCTTCGGGGCTGCGCTTGCAGGCTCACCACCTGGTCCCGTAGGAGAGGTAGGAACCTTGGGCACATATCCAGGCCGGGGTCTCATATTATCATGAGAGTTAGCCGGCCCAAATTCCAGGCACCGAAAATGCGACCGAAAAGTCCCTACCTTCTAGATAGATACTAAGCAAGCAGGATAACTGGTTCTCAAAAAACAGGATTTTTAACTCACTGCCTGCAGGGCTCAAGGGAGGTCTCTGCAGTGCAGTAGCACCAGAGATAAGTCCCTAGAGGGTAAAGAGGCAAGGCGGATTCAGTCTCCTTGCTCCCCTCCAGGAACCTGACATTCACGATGTGCTTCCCACGGTTTTGTTTATCCACTGCATCATGATGAATGTCAATACTGAGGCAATATACATTTTAAATGTGTGGAAGAGACGCCTCACTCCAAACCATCTTGCAGGAAGAAAGCACTGAAGTGATCAAACACCTTCGGGATCTCCTCACGGAGAGAAGACTCAGTTCAACGAATAGGTTCCATTTCTAAGGGGGAGCATGCCTGAATTTAAGAGGGTGCTCTCACAGAAGTGATGGTCTCTACGGCATAAAAATGCTTACAGTAGAACCTCTGTGTCCCGTTCTTTTTAGGACCAGACGTAGACCTAGGGTCTGAATGCGGGTGCCATCATGCCCCATCCCTGAGAATGTACTCAGAGGAAGGAGTCAGAAAGGGCTGTCGAGAGGAGAGGGTCTAGTTGGGCCAATGAGGGGCAACTAGCAAGACCTGCTCCATCTCCTCCCTGACTTTAGCACAGTTTTGTGCAAGAAGGCTCACTGGGGAATGCATTTTTGCGGTGGCCCCGGGGCCAGCTGTGTCCAGAGTCTTTCTGTGCCGAGGAATGTCCACTCAAACAGGAGAAAAAAACAACTGGAGGAGGGACGAGTCCGGAGTGGCCCCAAAATGGTCCCAAACAGCATGACCTTCCTGGGCCACAGGCTGTCGTGAGGCTCGTCAGAGGCACAATTGAGCAGGCCAGAAGTAATAAGTGGAATGAAGCGACCTCCGAAGCTTCTGACTCCGAGGAGGAGGTGGCGGGCGAGTTGCTACATGCTCGCTGAGCACGGTGTCTCAAAGCGAGGTGAACTGCAAGTGACACTAAGCAATGGATGCCAATGCAGTCGGAGGGCCACCCAGACCTCTGTTACTGCTTGCCCTTTGTACGTGGCCCTTCAGCCGGTATTGATAGACACTCGTTCTAGGGACCGTTGGCCCGGAGAAACAAAAGATCTGATCTTTCACACGGAGCGTGTCGCTTTGCCACAGCCATCTCGGGACTCGGCCGTGAAGTCAGTGCTGAAGTGGTCTTCATATGGAGGAAGCCGAGCGGCTGTGTCTACCATATGCCCCAGGAGCCTCTGAAGAGATTCAGTGGGACACTTTCTCACTTCTATACAGCACTAACCATCCACACACTCTTTTTCAGAGATGCGGTGGACCGAATCCATTTCCAAACTAGAAAAGAGATCCTCAGCCGTGGACGAGATTACTCTTTCCCAGTTGACTGAGGACCCAACTGGCTAAGAGCACTTGAAGTGTAGGACTTTGTACTGATACTTTACACCTTTCGAACGCATGAACACAGGATGGCCTGTGGTGCGGAATGATAGAGATCTGGAGTACATGTCTCTCAGGTCGAATGCTGCAGACCATTCTTGGGGACGGAGCATTTGGAAATGCATCTCTGTGTAACAAATTGAACAGAGGCTTTCGAAAAAGGGCCCGTCTCAATTAACAAAGGACAAAGATGGTCGTGACCCACCTCTCTAGGGTACAATGAAGTACGGCTAATAGAAGCCTGCCTTCATATCGACTGGAGGGGGACGGCTACATCCCGTCCTTCGCCAGTAGGACTGCGACATGCACAGCCAAGACAGGAGCACTGCTCAACACCTAGGTATGATGAATATCAGACGCCCTCGGCAACGAGCAGGCAGAAAAACTGCCACCGGCGGCGGGGTGGAGGCCGCAGCGGGCCGCATTAAAAAAACTGGCGCAAAAAAGTGTGTTCTTATATTCAGAGTCGTCTTATATTTAGAACAATATGGTAATAATCACTGCAATAATGATCCAATCATAGACTCAAATATTTGCCCATTTGAATCCAAACAGCAGCTTTTGTGTGTGTGTGTGTGTGTGTGTGTGTGTGTGTGTGTGTGTGTGTGTGTGTGTGTGTGTGTGTGTGTGTGTGTGTGTGTGTGTGTGTGTGTGTGTGTGTGTGTGTGTGTGTGTGTGTGTGTGTGTGGTATCACTGCTACTGCTTTTGTTTCATCTTCAAGTCAAGTGCATTTTTGTGCATGTCTTTTTCAGTGAAACTGTCTGCCCAGCAAATTAATGGCACAAGTGAGTAAAAAAAAATATTTAATGCTCCCAGTACAGCAATATTAACTGTGCACAAAGACACTAAATAATATATGGAAGTGTCTTCATAACTGTATCTGTACCAGTCATGACAAGAGAGCTTGAGGAACTTACAGCCAACAACACCAGTAAGTAAAGTTACGTTCAGATTCATACATATCAAAATGTATCACAATTTTTTTTGTTCAGTGAATATAAGTCAGTCCTTTAAACACATTTCAACCATTTGTTTTCTCCCTTTTTCATAACTGTTTCTGTACCAGTCATGGCTCACAGACTACACCAGACTGCATTTCTCTTTCACACCCATGACACAGGCTTAGACACAGTGTTCTGCACATTGAACCAAACTTTGATTAACTTCAAGAGTATAGTGTTCTGAAGAATGGATCATTTTCATCCTGATTGTGTTTTTGTCTTTGTGCAGATTACAAAAAACAGTTTGATGCGCTCCACAACCAGTATGAGGAAACACTTAGAAAACTGAACAGATTAAATTGTACGTCTTCAGATTTGAGCCTTGTGCAACGTTAAAATACATTCATTACACACATACTGTACTATAAATAAGCATACTATACTATACTATAAATGAGTGAAATACTGAATAACTGAATTGTCTCTCTTTCTCAAAAGACACCACGGGTTGTGCACTTTGTGCCGTCCACTGGATATATTCAGGTGAAAAGTGCTACTACTTCTCTACGGTCAAGATGAACTGGACACAGAGTCGAGATCACTGTGTGAGTCGAGGAGGACATCTAGTGATCATAAACAGCCAAGCAGAGCAGGTGTGTTCTGCACTTCAACACTTCATACACAGTATATTAATCCCTTTTACTTCTGTAACATGATGTATTTCTGAGTTAAACAAAAAAGGTACACTGTAAAAAATGATTTTGTGGTGAAATAAATACTACTGAAAAAAAAACAATGTAATTTACATGAAAAAGTTAGTTCAGGCAAGAATTTATAAAAACTAAGTAAATTCCATATCTGTACTTAATTCAAGCAAAACGAAAGCATAAATATCAACTTAATAAAATTAAGTAAAAATTACTCAACTTATCTGATACCGATGTTCCCATCATGCACTGGACCTTGAATAATTAATGAGGTTGATTTTTCACTGGTTTCCAGCTGTATTTACACTGTTTTATCATTGCTTTTGTTGTTAGGATTATAGTAACTTGCCATATTGTGACATTTTAGGGTAAGTTTTCTGGTCAAAATGACACATTCAAACACAAAAACGATCCATCAAATGTTACCGTCATTGTGTATTTTCTACCAAGTATTGAGGTCTTTGCATTCACATCATACCTAACATCTGACATGATGTAATATAATTATTACTTAGAAGTTCTAAGTAAAGCGCATACTGGTATTTCACTATTATTGTTTGAGTGAAATGTAATGCAAAGGGAATTTCAACTAAATTGATATTACTCAACCTTTTACTAGCCAAGTTAAAATTTCTTATTTTCTTTGCTACTTTCACTTGTCTAGGTTAAGTAAAGTTTACCTAATTCCATATTCCAAGTAATTTTACTGAAATATTTCTAATTAAAGCTACTGATAAATATGTTTAGGTTTTTACTTGGCAAACCGTTGTAAATTTACTAGCATTTTCTGAGTGAAAAAAGTTAGCTAGCTTTTTTCAAATAAATCCTACTCCAATTTTTTTTCAGAATTTATTCCAGTTACTTGGAAATTAGAAACATCCCACAACAATTTGTCATAAGTGACTATATTTGCTGTTCACAATGCCAAGTACAGTATAAAATAGATTGGCTACAGAATAGAGAAAGAAAGAACAATCTTTTTTTCTCATGGTTTAATGAAGTCTCTGACGGTTTCAGAAGATTGGGTGAAAGTTAGCATCTTGTTCAAATGAATGGTGAAGAAACATCCAGGCACAGCTTGTTCACCGAGCAAACATTTCAAAAGCCTTAAATTTGATGTGTGATATCCAAAAAAGGAAGTAGTTTCAGCAGTGGAGCATGTTATTACATGTTAATTAATTTTTTGCCTAAAGATTACTAAAAAACTAGTCTCGCGTAGCCAGACCTTCAGACTGACGGCTGAAGGTCTGGAATTCATAGCAGCTTTCTTTGGCCAAGGCCCGCCCATAAGGCCGTTTGACCGACATGTCAAACAACCAATTACAGTTCGTTTCGTTCAGCGTCACGTTTCGGGGCGTGGAAATGTCCCCACAACAACAGACCAGCGTGCAACAAGTCAGTCAGTATAGACAATCAAAGAAGGAGAAGAAAACAAGCAGTAAGTCATTGCTGATTACGTTTACTGATTACTACGTTTACTACGTTCAGCTGAACTTGATAAATGTTCATTGTCACTCATGTAAACACAACCGTTTTTCTTCCGCAATCACACGTCTGCGCTTTGTTTCCCGGCGGACCAAAAATAAACGCGACACTCGCGCCCCCCGGAAATCCGATAAAATTCATCCAATCAGATGACGACTTCGACATTGCTGAAGTGTTTCCAGTTAAGTGTACCATATGCATCAGACGTTTAGCCAACGTTCCGTGGGCGTGACGTCTGAGGCTGAGACTACTAAAAAACAAACATTATTAATTTAGAATAACATGCCCCGATTAATCATTCTCAATAAATCCAATGAGTAGTTAGTTTTAATTTCACACTGACATTAAATATTAGGTTACACATTTATCTGCTCCAAACCTTATGTGCATTATATAATTGTTTCTCCATCAGGATTTTCTTACTTCTAAAGTTAAAGAGACGCACTGGATTGGTCTTAATGATTTGGACACTGAGGGACACTGGGTTTGGGTGAACAACCAGCCACTAAATGATTCAGTAGAGTAAGAGCTTCTGTAATCTTGACAATACAACCTCTGCATTAAAACTAACAATTCATCAATAATTAGCAGGTTGCTGCCCAACAGAAGCAATTTGGTTTTTTCGTCCTCCAGATTCTGGATAAAGCGAGACAATGGAGTCAGAGAGCCTGATAACTGGACGGAAGGCCATCCTCCCGGTGAAGACTGTGCTAGTCTGGGACATCCAGCGGGAGAGACGGATTTCTGGACGGACGCTTTCTGTTTCCAAAAGAAAAGATTTGTGTGTGAAGCTGCTGCAGTCGTTTAATTCATCCCTCCTGAAGAGTTCATCCAAAAGTTAGCATTCTGTCATTTACTCAAACCAACTGTGAAACAAAAGACATGCATGTAATGGCACCCACACACTGTGTACCCTGACATCACCAGCATTTCAATATGTATTATGTAACTTCATTTCTAAATCATGTATGTCAGTAATCATGTATGTCAGTAATCATGTATGCCAATTAAAAAACAGGGGCTGACTTTTCCTTTGCCTTGGATGTTTCCTGCGATTCAATGAGAATGTAATATAGTTTTGTGACAGTGTGTCATTTACAGTAGTCATTTGTCATTACAGATGCAGGAAATTCAATATTTTTTTTTATTTACAAATATCAACATTGTTGTTATCAACATGATTAATGCATATGAATACAGATTATTTATAATTAAGATAATTTTCCAAAAACTCCATTATTGTCTCAGTAGCAGGTGGTAAATGACACATACAAAATAATAATGCTCTAACTCAAACAGTAGAGCGTTGGCGCTTGTGTAACGCCCACCTAGTGCAACGCCAGTTCAATTCCCAGGGAAAGCAATGTAAATGTGTATTGCAATGTAAGTCACTGTGGATAAAAGCGTCTGCCAAATGCATAAATGTAAATACATGGTACAGAAAACATGTCCTCTGCCCTTTTGAAACATGGGATACAGTTATAGAAGATACTAAATTTGATGTTGAAAAGACGTCCACAAACGACCACATTTGGTCTCACCGACGTCAACATTAGACGAGCAAAAGACACAGAATAAAGCAACATGACATCATGACTTTTGCGTAAACATACACGCCACTTTAAAGTCAAGTGGCGTGTTATCTATACGCATTTTGAGCTATCCGCGTGTATGCGTGTATGTCTACGCCGTTAAATGTCCGAGTGATTCCGCGTGTATGTACACGCCGTTAAATGTCCGAGCGAAACGAAGAAAAACCTAGATCTAGATATTTTTTTCCTAGGATGGTATACTAGGGGAACACTCATAAATGGTATTAACCCCAGTGACGGGTAGGTTTAGGGACAGGGTTGGGGTAGGTCATATATTTATATATACAGTAATGTAATGTTAAGTCAACAGCGTTCATAAACACGCTGTAAAGCGATTATGCGTGTTGATAGCACGCCAAAAATGGAAATACGAATTGGCGTGTCATACATACGCCTGGCGTTACAAAACAACCCTTTCAGTGGACCGAAATTGGACGTCCAAAAATTACATAGAAAAGATGTCACTCTGACTTCACATTGTGCAGGGGGAACGATCAAAGAGTCAAGCACAGGGTGTCAAACTCGAGTTTAGTTTCAACACGTCTCCAAAACACATAACGTACTCGGTTACTAACGTAACCTCGGTTCTCTCTAGAGAGGGAACGAGTACTGCGTAATAGCTTACGCTACGGGGAAAACTCTTTTCATCGAGACATTGAAGCCAAAAAAATTATCCTTAATTTTTAATCAATGTAAAGCGCTTTGCAGCAGCAAGCAGACCTTAGGCGAGACAGCTCGCGCGCCTATTGGCTGTCTTGCGGCAAAAGCAGCAGCCTATCGAGAGCAGCTCTGCGTGACGTCATGACGAATGGGGGCACTTCGCGCCCATTTTGTCACGTCCCGCCAGAAAGGGCGTGGTCTCGCCCTATAAATAAGCTCGATATCCTGCTATTCACTGATTTTTCATCGCCGAAGCGAACCAGAGCGTATTCCAAGCACGGCAAGATACGCAGTACTCGTTCCCTCTCTAGAGAGAACCGAGGTTACGTTAGTAACCGAGTACGTTCTCTTACGAGAGTATCTCTCGTACTGCGTAATAGCTTACGCTATGGGGAACACAGTGTAACACGCCGTGCTGGTAAGGATCCAACACCACAGTCCCAGGGGCAAAGCCCGGGGCGCATATAGTGCATAATCACAATACACTCACCGAGAGTAAAAAAGGAGAGGCTGGAAGCATTTCTCCCTATAGATAGGCCCACAGGGGCACCATATGACCGTTAAACCACGCAGCCAGGGTGAAAGCATTCAGCCTGAACTGGGTGGCCCTACTTGTGCCAGTACTCATGGAGCTGCTGCATCAGTCTGAACGATGCGCAGGCCAAACACTCAGCATCCGAGCCGCACAGCGGGCAGATAGCACTGAAGTTTAAATAGCCAAAAGCTTAGCTTGTAAGGCAGGCACCTCCAGGTTGTAGTATTTTATAAATGTAGACGGCGAGGCCCAGCCCGCGGCCGTACAGATATCTTGCAGGGTGACCCCGCTAGACCATGCCCACGACGAGGCCACGCCTCTTGTGGAGTGCGCCCTGACACCCAAGGGGCACTGCAGGCCCTTTGAAGTGTAAGCCAGCGCAATGGCATCGACTATCCATCTGGATAGGCTCTGTTTCGAAGCAGCAAGTCCCTTGGAACGCCCACTGAACGAAACGAAAAGCTGCTCGGTCTGTCTGAACCCAGACGAGCGGGACACATAAGCTCTTAATGCCCTAACTGGGCAAAGAAGATTCGCATCCTCCTCCTCATTGATAACCGGAAGGGCAGACAGGGAAATCACCTGGGCCCTGAACGGTGTGTTGAGGGATTTTGGCACGTAGCCGTGCTTAGGTTTGAGTATGACCTTTGAGTCGTTAGGCCCAAACTCCATACATGACGCGCTTACAGAAAGCGCCTGTAAGTCCCCTATGCGCTTCACTGAAGCGAGAGCCGTGAGGAACACCGCCTTGAAAGACAGGTGCTTCATGTCCGAAAACTGGATCGGCTCGAATGGGGCGCCCTTCATGGCCTCCAAGACCATGGAAAGGTCCCATGACGGGACTGAAGGGGGCCTGGGAGGGTTTAGCCTCCTGGCTCCTCTTAGGAAACGCACGACAAAGTCGTTCTTCCCTAGCGACTGGCCAGACACCGGTTTTGCAAACGTTGCTATGGCCGCCACATAGACCTTGAGCGTGGATGGGGTCCTGCCCATATCCAGCAGCTCTTGAAGGAAGGACAGTACCTCCGTAACCCCGCAGTCCACTGGCGAAAAGCCTCGGGCTTGACACCAGGCAGAAAACACTGACCATTTCGAGGAGTAGAGCCGTCTAGTCGACGGAGCTCTAGCCTGCGCGATCGTGTTCAGCACTCCCTCTGGGAAGCTAGCGGGTACCCGTTGATGGCCCATGCGTGCAGGGACCACAGATCCGGGCGAGGATGCCAAATCGAGCCCTCCGCCTGAGAGAGGAGGTCTCTCCTCAACGGCACAGGCCATGGAGCAGCGCTGGTCAGCTGCATCAGGACAGGGAACCAAGCCTGGTGCGTCCAGAGCGGAGCTACGAGCAGCACTGGGCATCCGTTTTCCCTGATTCGTTCCAACACCTGGGGCAGGAGCGAGACCGGGGGAAAAGCATACAGAGGACAGCGGGGCCAGACATGGGCCATCGCGTCCTTGTTTTTCGAGAAAAACTTCGGGCAGTGAGCGTTTTCGTGGGACGCAAATAAGTCCACCTGCGCTCTGCCGAATGCTTCCCACAGCAGCTGGACCGTCTGCGGGTGCAGCGACCATTCCCCTGCCGGTACATTGTTCCTGGACAGTCTGTCCGGTCCCACATTTAGGTGACCGGGCACATGCGCTGCTCTCAGCGAGAGCAGGCTGTGCTGAGCCCAGACCAGGAGGCGTTTCGTCAGCCTGTAAAGGTTTCGAGACCTGACGCCACCCTGGCGATTTATATACGCCACCACTGACATGTTGTCCGACCGGACCAAGACGTGGTGGCCCCTTATCTGGGGACAGAAGCGCCGCAGCGCTCTGTCGACTGCTATCATCTCCAAGCAGTTTATGTGAAGGAGCTTCTCCCGCTCTGACCATAGGCCAGCTAGCGGTCTGCCCTCGAGCAGCGCCCCCCACCCTGAGGTGGAGGTGTCCGTAGACACCACCTTTACACTCGAGGCGGTCCCCAGACTCACACCTGACTGGTACCAGGTGGACACCTTCCAAGGTCTCAGAGCTGAAACGCACTGCTGGCCGACCCTGAGGCGAAACAGACCCGTGGTCCATGCCCGGGGCGGAACCCGTGCTTTCAGCCACATCTGCAGCGGGCGCATGCGAAGCAGGCCCAGCTGGAGTACAGAGGCCGCTGAGGCCATTAGGCCCAGCATTTTCTGAAACCTTCTGAGTGGGACTATAGAGCCGTGGCGGAAGGATTTCGCGACGCGCTGAATATTTAGTCCGCGCTCCGGTGACAGGCGTGCCGTCATGGATAGCGAGTCTAACACTGTTCCCAGAAAGGGAATTTTCTGGCTGGGAGACAGTGCACTCTTTGCCCAATTGACCGTGAGGCCCAGCTTCTCGAGGTGCTCGAGTAATGTGGCCCTGTGTTCTATGAGCTCCGATCGTGATCGAGCTAGAACCAGCCAATCGTCCAGGTAGTTCATAACTCGCATGCCCCGAAGTCTCAGGGGAGCGAGAGCCGCGTCCATGCACTTCGTGAATGTACGTGGTGCTAGGGACAGGCCAAACGGCAGGACTGTGTATTGATATGCCTGGCCCTCGAATGCGAATCTCAAGAATCGCCTGTGATGGGACGCTATTTGTATTTGGAAATAGGCGTCTTTCAGATCTATTGACATAAACCAGTCCCCGTGGCGCACTTGCGCGAGGATTTTCCTGGTCGTAAGCATCCTGAACTGGCGCTTCACAAGCGCTCTGTTCAGCTGTCGCAGATCTAGAATGGGTCTGAAACCCCCATCTTTTTTCGGTACCAGAAAATATCTGCTGTATAAGCCCCCCTCGCTCTGAGCCTGAGATAAGGGTTCTATAGCCCCTTTGCTCAGTAGTTTCGCTATCTCGGCTCGAAGTAGATGAGATACTTCGTTTCCCACCGTAGTCTCGACGCGCGCCGTATAGCGGCGGGGGCGTCGAGCAAACTGTAGCGAATAGCCTCTCTTTATAGTGTTCAGCACCCATTCCGATACCCCGGGAAGCTTTGACCACGCGTCCGCGTGAATAGCTAGAGGTAGAATGGAAACCGGGCTCTGGCCGCGACAAAGCGGCAGCTCGAGAGCCCCGGTGTCCTGAGAACACGACGCCGTGTTTACAGCGTCTGAGGCGGGGGGCGCGCTGATCACAGCGGGCAGCCTGGCCGCACTCAGCCTCTCTATGGCGGGACTCGCAACAAGAGTGAGCGGGGCGAATCCCGTGGGATTCGGCATGTCTGCGGGGAAATGTGGGCGCGATAGTACGGGCACATTTACTGCACTGCACATGCTTTCGGCTGGAGCCGATTGGAAGTGTGTTGGTTTCGTTTTTACAGAAACCAAGGGACACGCGGCGTGTAGTGTAAGCGGGCAATGTATGGGCGCATTCACTACGTTGTTTGCACAATCGAACTGGGTCGATTTTATGTGTGCAAGCCCTGCACCGTGGCGGGCTGTGTCTGGGTGTGGGAATGGGCACTGGGGCGTGGGCATTCTTACAACACACATAACACCATCGGCCGTGGCCGGGACACCAGAAAATACACTCTTTATTGGATTTATCTGGGTAGCCGTAAAAACGGCTTTTGTGTGCAGGCAAGCGGGCTGAGACACCGGCTGCTTCGCTGCTAAATACACTGGGACAGTCACATCGCATGGGACTGAACGAGCGAGGAGTTTTGGTGGAAATCCGGCCGCAGCGGGATCTGAACACCGTCGTTTTCCTAGAGTGGCTAGGAAAGCTTCGAGGCCTCGGGCTTGAGCTCAATCCTCGGCCGGGGCCCGCGCTGAGGGGGGCGGCGTCCAGCAGAGCGAGAGCGCGGTCTCTGGTCTCGGGCCTGGCGGCGCTGTGAAGCGGCGGCGGCGGGCGGTGCATGCTGCGGCTGAGAGCTGCGAACAGGCGGCTGTTTAGGGCGACCTGAAGCGGAGCTCGAGCGCTTCGGGAGGAAGTGCTTCATGGCCTGCGAAGTCTTCTGCACCTCAGTGTATCTGTCCGCGAAATCCTTGACGGCAGATCCAAAGAGGCCCGCTGGAGAAATGGGCGCGTCGAGGAATACAGAGCGCTCGGCTTCCGTCATCTCTGACAGCGTCAACCACAAATGTCTCTCGGCGAAGGCGAGAGAGGCCATATTCCGCCCCATGGCCTGTGCAGCGGCTTTAGCGGCGCGTTGAGCGAGATCCGTAGCGCTCCGCAAATCCGCCACGCAGATAGCCCCGGGTCCTTCCTCGTCCAGTTTAAGGAAAAGGTCAGCCTGGTAGATCTGCAAGACAGCCATCGTGTGCAGCGCTGAGACTGCTTGTCCAGCGGCGGTGTAAGCGCGCCCGTGCAGCGATGACGTCACCCGGCAGGCCTTAGATGGGAGCGTTGTCTGCGCGCGCCGTCCAGCAGAGGGCGGGCAGAGATGTGACGCTACCGCTACCTCCACCGGAGGCATGGAGGTGTACCCTCTATCTCCCGCACCGTCGACAGTGGAGAATGCCGCGGAGACAGAGGTACGCAGCCTGGCGGAGAATGGGGCGTTCCACGACTTGGAGACTTCGTCGTGGAGTTCGGGGAGGAAAGGGGCGGCCCTGGATTTAGACGGAGCCTCGTCCTTCCCGAGGAAGCGTCCGTCTAGCCTGTTGCGGGGTGGGAGCGTGGGCGCTTCCCACTCGAGGCCGATGCTTTCCACGGCCTGGGTGAG
Organism: Chrosomus eos; assembly: GCA_036326025.1. Classification (NCBI taxonomy): domain Eukaryota; kingdom Metazoa; phylum Chordata; class Actinopteri; order Cypriniformes; family Leuciscidae; genus Chrosomus; species Chrosomus eos. The sequence goes on along the minus strand of CM070827.1, from coordinate 37,187,641 downwards.
CAGACGCATCAGCTCAGCCTCAATGCCGGCTCTCTTCCCGGGGGGTTGGCTGGAAACGTCAGCGGGGGGGAGGTCCGCGGAGCTCGCCCAATCCTCGCTGTCAGAAGCCACGAGAGAGCATACCTCAGGTTCGTCGAACTCGGGGGCGGACGCGGCGGCAGACGGCGGCCGTTGTCCATCCGGGAGCAACTCTGGTGAAGCCGGCGAAGCAGGCGGGCGAACCGGCGAGCTTTGGCGCTTCTTGCGGCGCGGCGCCACGGAAGGCTGGGAGGCGGGCTCAGAGAACGATGCCAGGCGAGTCCTCAGAGTCACCATGGGCAAAAGCTCGCAGTGTGAGCATCCGCCGTCAGCGAGCGCGATAGCCGCGTGATCCTCACCCAGGCAGGACACGCAGATGACATGACGGTCCTCGTCGCTGAGTTGGGTGCGGCACGAGCCACAAGAAGGCATCTTTAAAAAGACGCAGCTCTTTTAGGGAGAAGTATGTGTTGCGTCACGTAAGCAAACACACACTCTCAACAGAGAAATACAATGCAATTGAAAGGATATAATACGCCGGAAAGCGCAGCAGGTACGGCGGCTGAAGGCGGCGATGCCAGCGACTCCAGGCTCAAGGCACGTCCCGCTGAAGGCTACAGGTCGACGGCGCGGCTTCTCAATCCAGATCCAGCGATGCGTGAGCTTCGCTGAAGAGTTGAAAAATCAGTGAATAGCAGGATATCGAGCTTATTTATAGGGCGAGACCACGCCCTTTCTGGCGGGACGTGACGAAATGGGCGCGAAGTGCCCCCATTCGTCATGACGTCACGCAGAGCTGCTCTCGATAGGCTGCTGCTTTTGCCGCAAGACAGCCAATAGGCGCGCGAGCTGTCTCGCCTAAGGTCTGCTTGCTGCTGCAAAGCGCTTTACATTGATTAAAAATTAAGGATAATTTTTTTGGCTTCAATGTCTCGATGAAAAGAGTTTTCCCCGTAGCGTAAGCTATTACGCAGTACGAGAGATACTCTCGTAAGAGTACTGTAGTTTTCAAATAAGCCTGGAGGACTTGACTAATATAAATTAATATTAATTTGTCACATTTATATAGCGCTCTTCTGGATACTCAAGCGCTTTATATGGAAAGGAGAATTTCCTCAAATTTGAAAAATGCAGAATCCCTCATTTTAAATATCACTGACATTTAAATAAATAATTTTATTTTACCTCACTGTTTGGAAAACCACAGATGTAGCATGAAACATCTGGGTCAAGTTTGCCACTAGCCATAATTCTAACATTAAGAAAGGATTCCTGGTTGGTATACATTGATTAAGTTGGTATAATATATAAAGTAAATGTTGTTCACAAATCTGGCTGATGACATCATGGCACTACAAGAACACAGACCGTGTCAAACCCTTTAGTCTTTATTCTGAGCTGTGACTATTTCACACTTTTAAGAGCCTCCAAAACAAATTGTTATCGGTTAGTGTACACATGGCCATTTGTCCTCTTAGCAGCAGGAAAAAAATATATATTTCCTTATTTTAAATTGTGAATAGATTATACTGATTATACGCTCCCTTTATAATGACTGAATCTGTCAATCATGATTTGATAAAATGCTCAACGCTGCAAATTGTGTTGTAAATGGAAACCTGTGATGGTCTGCAGACTAAAGAAGATGAACACAAACACAGAACTGTTCGAAAGCAGCTGCATATCAGTGGGTATTGAATTGAGTGTAAAAAGTCTTGGCTATACGGACCTGTAGTCCGTCTGTTCCTATTGATTCACAACCCACACTGCAAATTACACATTTATTCCACCCGTTACGTTAAATATTAGCAGTTCACCCGTCCACATGCAGGGTTCTGGGTCAAACATCTACTATAATATGATAATATGTTTTTGCTATTAATATAGCATATGCAAAATAAAATAAAAAGTCAGAATGCACAACTATAAATTTATGCATTTAAGCATTTATGCTGTCATATGAGAATATTGTTCTGATAATAGTGCAGTTCCAGCATCTACCAGTAGGGGATATGCTTAATGCTTAAAGGGGGGGGGGACACTCAGTTTCACTCAATCTCATGTTAATCTTGAGTACCTATAGAGTAGTATTGCATCTCAAAAATTCTCAAAACCATTCTCGAAAAAAACTTTCCGAAACTTGTGACAAACCGGAAGGAGTATTTTTGGAACAGAAATACTCCATCAAACTTACAACTTCAGTTTTGAAACTTTGTCCATGTTTAGCATGGGAACCCAACTCTTTAACAGTGTAAAAAACTCACTATGCATGAAACAGCATTTCACCCCCCCCTTTAATGTTGTGGATGTACTTGTAAAGCAGTAGACAGCCTCATTCTTCTCTCTTGGAGAATACAAACATATCACAGCTTTTTATAGAGGCTATGACATATTTAAACATTCAAACATGGGGCAATTGTGGCCTAATGGTTACAGTATCGGACTGGTAACCCGAAGGTTGCAGGTTTGAGTCTCAATACCGGCAGGAAATGACATTGAACATGGCACCTAACGCCCGAGCGCCACAGCAAAAATTGCTTGCCCTTTAGGTGTCACTTTTTTATTTAGTTTTTTGTTTGTTAGGCTCAAGAAATGGATTCAATCTATGAAAATTCTAGTTTCATACTTTCACCAGTTGCTTCAGGTAAAACCAAAGGTAAGGCAGAGGATGTGTTATCAGTATGTAGCCTATTAAAATGTATATTTCTAGCACTGCAGTAACTGATGGTTCTCTTACGAGAGTATCTCTCGTACTGCGTAATATCTTACGCTATGGGGAAACACTCTTTCCTCGAGATATTGAAGCCAAAAATTACCCTTAATTTTTTTAATCATGCAAAACGCTTTTGCAGCAGCAAGCAGACAAGGGCGAAACAGCTCGCGCGCCCATTGGCTGCCTCGCTGGAAAAGCTGCAGCCTATCGAGTGAAGGCACTGCGTGACGTAATGACGAATGAAGACGCTTCGCGCTCATTTCGTCATGTCCCGCCAGTATAGGCGTGGTCTCGCCCTAGAATACCCCTCGATAGCTGTATTTCTCTGATTTTTCATTCTTCACGCGAAGCTCACGCATCGCGGGATCCAGAGTGAGAAGCCGCGCCGTTGACTTGTAGCCTTCTCAGCGGGACGTGCCATCTTCTGAAGTCGCTGGCCCAGCCGCCTTCAACTGCCGTACCTGCTGCGCTTTCCGGCGTACTATATCCTTTTACTCTGCTAACTGTGTGTGTGTTTGCTTACGTGACGCAACACCCATTATCTGTTCTAAAAGAGCTGCGTCTTTTTAAAGATGCTTTCCTGTGGTTCTTGCCGAGCCCCACTCAGCGACGAGGACCGCCACGTCATCTGCGTGTCCTACCTGGGTGAGGATCACGCGGCCACCGCGCTCGCTGACGGCGGATGCCATCATTGTAAACGCTTGCCTATGGTGACTCTGCGGACTCGCCTAGCGTCGTTCTCCGAGCCCGCATCCCAGCCCGCCGTGATGCCGCGCCGCAAGAAGCGCCGCGCCCTGCGCGCGCCCGAGCTATTTCCAGCCCGCCAAAGCTCGCCGGTTCGCCCGCCAGCTTCGCCGGCTTCGCTCGAGTCGCTCCCAGACGGACAGCGGCCGCCGCCTGCCGCCGCGTCCGCACTTGAGCTCGACAAACTTACCGGAGACGGCATTGAAACTGAGCCGATGCGTCCGCTCTCTCAAGCCGTGGATTACATCGGCCTGAATGGTGAGATACATTTGTGGCTAACGCTATCCGAGATGACGGAAGCTGAGCGCTCCGTGTTCCTCGACGTTCTCGCTCTGCTGGACGCCGCCCCCCTCAGCGCGGGCCCCGGCCGGGGATTGAGATAAAGCCCGAGGTCTCAAGGCCTTCCTAGTCTCTCTAGGAAAGCGACGGTGTTCAGTTCCCGCTGCGGCCGGATTTTCACCAAAACTTCTCGCTCGTTCAGTTCCAAGCAATGTGACTGTTCCAGTGTATTTCGCAGTGAGCAAGCTGGTTCCACAGCCCGCTTGCCTGCGCACAAAGGCCGTCGTTTCGGCCAACTAGCAGCGCCGCCAGGCCCGAGATCAAACACCGCGCTCTCGCTCTGCTGGACGCCGCCCCCCCTCAGCGCGGGCCCCGGCCAAGGATTGAGGTAAAGCCCGAGGTCTCAAGGCCTTCCTAGTCTCTCTAGGAAAGTGACGGTGTTCAGATCCCGCTGCGGCCGGATTTCCACCAAAACTTCTCGCTCGTTCAGTTCCATGCGTTGTGACTGTTCCAGTGTATTTCGCAGTGAAGCAGCCGGTGTCTCAGCCCGCTTGCCTGCGCACAAAAGCCGTTTCTATGGCTACCCAGATAAATCCAATAAAGAGTGCATTTTCTGGTGTTCCGGCCACGGCCGATGGTGTTACGAGTGTTGTAAGAATGCCCACGTCCCAGTGCCCATTCCCACACCCAGACACAGCCCGCCACGGTGCAGGGCTAGCACAAATAAAACCAACTCATGTTGGTTGTGCAGAAAATGTAGTGAACGCGCCCATACAATGCCCGCTTACACTACACGATGCGTGTCCCTTGGTTTCTGTAAAAACGAAACTAACACACATTTAGTCGGCGCGAGCCGACAGTGTTCTCAGTGCAGTAAAAGTGCCCGCTGTTCCGCATTTCCTCACTGACACGCCGAATCCCACGGGATTCACCCCCGCTCGCTTTCTATGCACAACCCGTCACAGAGAAGCTGAGCGCGGCCAGGCTGCCCGCTGTGATTAGCGCGCACCTCGCACGCTGTGAACACAGCGTTGATTCAGTCGGCGCGAGCCGAGCATTCTCCGTGCAGAAAATGTGCCCGCTGTCTCGCGCCCGCATTTCTCACAGACACTCCGAATCTCACGGGATTCACCCCCGCTCGTCTTCTCTGCACAACCCGTCACAGAGAAGCTGAGCGCGGCCAGGCTGCCGGCTTTGATCAGCGCGCGCCTCGCACGCTGTATACACAGCAGTGATTTAGTCGCGCGAGCTGACAGTATTCTCAGTGTAGAAAATGTGCCGCATTTAGTAAATGTGCCCACATTCCCTCACACGCGCCGAATCCCGCAGGATTCGCCCCGCTCGCTTTCTCTGCGCGTCCCGCCATAGAGAAGCTGAGCGCGGCCAGGCTGCCCGCTGTGATCAGCGCACCCCCCGCCTCGAACGCTGTAAACACGGTGCTGTGTTCCCAGTACACAGGGGCTCTCGAGCCGCCGTCCTGCCGCGGCCAGAGCCCAGATTTCATTCTACCCCTAGCTATTCACGCAGATGCGTGTTCAAGGCTTCCCGGGGTATCAGAATGGGTGTTGAACACTATAACGAGAGGCTGTTCGCTACAGTTCGCTCGACGCCCCCGCCGTTATACGGCGCGAGTCGAAACTACGGTGTATAGCGAAGTGTTTCATCTACTTCGAGCCGAGATAGCGAAACTACTGAGAAAAAGGGGCTATAGAACCTCTATCTCAGGGCGAAGGGGGCTTATACAGCAGATATTTTCTGGTACCGAAAAAGATGGTGGGCTGAGACCCATTCTAGATCTGCGACTGCTGAACAGAACGCTCGGGAAGCGCCAGTTCAGAATGCTTACGACCAGGAAAATCCTCGCGCAAGTGCGCCAAGGAGACTGGTTCATGTCAATAGATCTGAAAGACGCCTATTTTCAAATACAAATAGCGTCCCATCAAAGGCGATTCTTGAGATTCGCCTTCGAGGGCCAGGCATATCAATACACAGTCCTGCCGTTCGGCCTGTCCGTAGCACCCCGTACGTTCACGTAGTGCATGGACGCGGCCCTCGCCCCCCTGAGACTTCGGGGCATGCGAGTTTTGAACTACTTGGACGATTGGCTGATTCTAGCTCGTTCACGAACGGAGCTCATAGAACACAGGGCCGCATTACTCGAGCATCTCGAGGAGCTGGGCCTTACAGTCAATTGGGCGAAAAGCTCACTGCTCCCCAGTCGGAGAATTTCCTTCTGGGAACAGTGTTGGACTCGCTATCCATGACAGCACGCCTGTCACCGGAGCGCGGATTGAATATTCAGCACGTCGCGAGATCCTTCCGCCACGGCTCTATAGTCCCGCTCAGAAGGTTTCAGAAAATGCTGGGTCTGATGGCCTCAGCAGTCTCCGTACTCCAGTTGGGCCTGCTCCGCATGCGCCCACTGCAGCTATGGCTAAAAGCACGAGTTCCCCCAGGGCGTGGACCGCGGGTCTATTTCGCCTCAGGGTCGACCTTCAGTGCGTTTCAGCTCTGAAACCGAGGAAAGTGACCGACTGGTATCAGTCAGGTGTGAGTCTGGGGATCGCCTCGGGTGTGAAGGTGGTGTCTACGGACGCCTCCACATCGGGGCGGGGAGCGCTGCTCGAGGGCAGACCACTAGCTGGCCTATGGTCAGTACGGGAGAAGCTCCTTCACATAAACTGCTTGGAATTAATGGCAGTCGACAAAGCGCTAAGGCGCTTCTGTTCCCAGATAATAGGCCACCACGTATTGGTCCAGTCGGACAACATGTCAGTGGTGGCGTACATAAATCGCCAGGACGGCCTCAGGTCCGCACGCCTTTGCAGGCTGACGGAACCCCTCTTGGTCTGGGCCCAGCGCAACCTCCTTTCTTTGAAAGCGGCGCACGTGCCTGGGCACCTGAATACGGGTCCAGACATGCTGTCCAGAGACAACGTCCCGACAGGAGAATGGTCGCTGCACCCGCAGACGGTCCAGCTACTGTGGGAAACGTTTGGCAGAGCGCAGGTGGACCTGTTCGCGTCCCGCGAGAACGCTCACTGCCCAGTATTCTTCTCGAAGGGCAGGGACGCGCTGGCCCATACTTGGCCCAGCGGTCCCCTGTATGCCTTTCCCCCGGTCTCGCTCCTGCCTCAGGTGTTGGAGCAGATCAGGGAAAATGGATGCCCAGTGCTGCTTGTGGCTCCGCTCTGGACGAACCAGGCTTGGTTTCCGGTCCTGATGCGGATGACCAGCACTGCCCCGTGGCCTGTACCGTTGAGGAGAGATCTCCTCTCTCAGGCGGAGGGCTCGATTTGGCATCCTCACCCGGAACTGTGGTCCCTGCACGCATGGGTCATCAACGGGTACCCGCTAGCCTCCCAGAAGGAGTGCTAAACACGATCGCGCAGGCTAGAGCTCCGTCTACCAGACGGCTCTATGCCTCGAAATGGTCGGTGTTCTCTACTTGGTGTCGAGCCCGTGGCTTTTCACCCGTGGACTGCGGGGTTAAGGAAGTGCTTGCCTTCCTTCAGGAGCTGATGGATAAGGGAAGGACCCCATCCACGCTCAAAGTGTACGTGGCGGCCATAGCAACGTTTGCTAAACCGGTGTCTGGCCAGTCACTGGGGAAAAACGACTTAGTCGTGCGTTTCCTACGAGGAGCTCGGAGATTAAACCCTCCCAGGCCCCCTTCAGTCCCGGCTTGGGACCTTTCCACGGTCTTGGAGGCCATGAAAGGCGCCCCGTTTGAGCCGATCCAGCTGTCGGATATGAAGCACCTGTCCCTTAAGACGGTGTTTCTATTGGCTCTCGCTTCAGTGAAGCGTGTAGGGGACTTACAGGCGCTTTCTGTAAGCGCGTCATGTCTGGAGTTTGGGCCTAACGACTCAAAGGTCGTACTCAAACCGAGGCACGGCTACGTGCCGAAATCCCTCAATACACCGTTTAGGGCCCAGGTAATTTCCCTGTCAGCCCTTCCGGTTCTCGATGAGGAGAGGGACGCGAGTCTCCTTTGCCCTGTCAGGGCGTTAAGGGCTTATGTGTCCCGCTCGGCTGGGTTCAGGCAGACCGAGCAGCTTTTCGTTTTGTTTGGCGGCCGTTCTAAGGGACTCGCCGCCTCAGAACAGAGCCTATCCAGATGGATAGTGGATGCCATAGCGCTGGCTTACACTTCCAAGGGCCTGCGGTGCCCATTGGGTGTCAAAGCGCACTCCACAAGAGGCGTGGCCTCGTCGTGGGCATGGTATAGCGGGGTCTCCCTGCAGGATATCTGTACGGCTGCGGGCTGGGCCTCGCCGTCGACATTTATCAAATACTATAACCTGGAGGTGCCCGCCTTACAAGCTAAGCTTTTGGCGGTCTGAACTTCGGGCTTATCGGCCGCCAATGCGGCTATGTTGCCCTTACGGGTCGGTACCCCTACGGGACTTTTATGAAGGAGTGATGCTTCTAGCCTCTCCTCCTCTACTCTATGTGAGTTATGGTGATTATGCACTAGATGTGCCCCGGGCTTGGCCCCGGGACTCTGGTGTTGGATCCCTGTCCGCACGGCGTTTTGTATGGGGTCCCCATAGCGTAAGATATTACGCAGTACGAGAGATACTCTCGTAAGAGAACGTACTCGGTTACTAACGTAACCTCGGTTCTCTCTAGAGAGGGAACGAGTACTGCGTATCTTGCCGTGCGTGGACTATGCTCTGATTCGCTTCGGTGTACAAAATCAGAGAAATACAGCTATCGAGGGGTATTCTAGGGCGAGACCACGCCTATACTGGCGGGACATGACGAAATGAGCGCGAAGCGTCTTCATTCGTCATTACGTCACGCAGTGCCTTCACTCGATAGGCTGCAGCTTTTCCAGCGAGGCAGCCAATGGGCGCGCGAGCTGTTTCGCCCTTGTCTGCTTGCTGCTGCAAAAGCGTTTTGCATGATTAAAAAAATTAAGGGTAATTTTTGGCTTCAATATCTCGAGGAAAGAGTGTTTCCCCATAGCGTAAGATATTACGCAGTACTCGTTCCCTCTCTAGAGAGAACCGAGGTTACGTTAGTAACCGAGTACGTTTTCTTATGTTTTCTTACTTTTTTGTAAGTTCTTTCAACAATTACACAGCCATTTTACAGCCGCTTTTGTCCAATGTGACATTGCATTCAGACGCATCATGCCCATTTAACCCAAGGGGACACATCGTGCAGGGTATACGCAGGTACATGGCGTATACCCACTTCAAAAATTCCCTCTGATGTGCATCATTTAGTAACTAATCCAAACTCATGTGAATAAAAAACACCCAGTCAGGGTCGTTTTTTTAAAGTGTAGCCTATAACGAATGTTGTGAAATAATTCCCTAATATTAACTCTAATTTGACGCTGCAATGATTCGCTCATCGCGACGATAACTGACCTTCTCATCTGCTTCAGCACTCAAACACCCGCTCGTCAATGTCTAAATGTTTGAGACCAATTAAAGCAAGCAGGATTTTTGTTCACAGAAGCGCGAGCCGAGCGTGAATCCCAAAGCGACGCTTCACTTCACACGCGATCATACAGTGCGGGATAAGATGCAAGTAGCTAAAATAAACAGCTCTTTTTTTCAATAGAAGTTTTAAATGACCGACAGAAATAATCAGTTTGATCAAAGACAGTGGAAGTTATAAGCTCAATTTAACAACACAAGCACCCTATTAAATATATTGGCATTATTATTGTATAAATATATTTGTATAACGTTACCTCGAATGTGTTGTTTGTATCACTCCACTTGTCTGTGTTTGCGCAACTTGCATCATTAAGCCAGAAGGTGGCGACAAGTGACTATATTTATGAGTGAGCAATTGAACCATTGATTAAATTAAGAGATTAGTCCAAAAACATTGATTAATTTAGGAAAGAAAAAGAAGCTGAAACTGATCTTTGATGCTCATACTAATTGCTCATATGGCTCTGGACACAGAAGGATTGCATTGGTGTTTGTTTGAAATGTAACATCTATGCAAAATAACCCTTGAATCATTTCTTATTCACGGCCATTCCCATTTTGAATATGTAATTGTGCATTGTCAACAATATGCATAAACATTCTGCATTTCCATTTTGTGGAGTGGATCATTCATTGCGACATTTAATCTGATCAAATACTTCATGCTACTGTCCACCGACATGCTTTTAAAGCTACTGTTGTCCATTTTTTGGCCTTCAAAACACCTTAAAATGCTCATGTCGAGACCAGGAAAATCAAAATTTTCGAATTTATTGGAACTCTGTATTTATAAAATCCTGTGTACGGCCCTGATATGCAAGAATACTAGTAATTCTAGTGTATATAGTAATTCAATATATAGTGCATATTCAATACTAATATGCATGACTAGTCTTACATGTCACTGTTTATAACACAGAGCGTTCATCCTTTGCTGGGACGCTTAAAAAAAAATTGGGGGCATAAATTAAGAGTATACCCACTTCTCCAGGCACCACTACATCACTGGACACGTGCGCTCTCAGATTTTTAAGCCAAATGCAGCTTCCAAAAGAAAAAAAGATTATATATTTTACATTTGATAATTAACCATTTTAAGCGTACAATAACACAGGTGTGATTAGATCTCTCAGTGCGTCACGTTATAAACTACTAAATTCAAATCTACGTTGGCGTTTTGGCTGGCGCTGAGCCACAGTATTGAACTGTTCAGTGCTTTCAACTGTACAAAGTTTATTTTATGTTTCTGATATTTAAATAATGATAAGAACTAGCAAAAGTAGCCTACAGTACAGTATATATACAGTAGCCTACTAAGCGGTAATAATCAATTCAAATATAATATGACGACGTGTTTTATTGATATCCGATAGTCTACATATTGTGTAACTATAAAGTTTACTCTAATCTTAGAACATTGTAGGTAGCCTACAAATGAATACTGCACCAAAGTTGCCCTATACGGGCAACTTTGAAAGTTAGCCTTAACTTTCTACCCACTAAAAAAATTGTATAAGACAAATAAAATGAGAAAATATGAATTTCCTTCCTTTCCTCAAATTTCCAATCACATACAACATCAAGACAGTGAGAGGGAAGTTTGTCCTCCTAAATGGACTAAAATTCTTCTGATTGTTTTTGCTGTTTCTCTGGTTTTTGCCCTTGGAGGTCTCTGTATTCTGGGTATAAATGAGTGAGTAGACCTATATGATTTTGATAACTAATATGATTCTATGCAGTGATTTAAATGTGAAATTTTGAAGTAAAGATTGAAGTAATATTTTCTTTTAAAATTTACTCCAATAATCTTTGCTTTATATACAACTTTGAATAATATTTTTTTACAGTGTAGATACACAGACACAAATCTGTTTTTCCAGACAAAATGCAAAGAGAACTAGAGATCTAATGTGGAGCACACAGATAGATAAATCACACGTGGATTTTTTTTTTTTCTAAACGGTTTGCTCGCTTCTCAGTTTTGTAGGTGTTTTAACATTTTGACATCGATCTGCACTGTGCACTGATAGCTATTAATGAAGGACTGATTTTGCATTTTTATTCACAATTTTAAAGTGCCCCTATGATGTTTTTTTTGAATATTATCCTTTATGTAGAGTGTAATTTAAATGTCTGTGTGTAAAACATCTGCAAAGTGTCAAAGATCAAAGTGCACAACAAATGAAGTTATTTTCTCCCAAAAGAGAGAGATCCGATTCTGAACTGCCGTCTAAACAAATCGTCAGTAATTCCATTCTTTCTTCCTGCTCCTTTCTCGGAAACACCAATTGGTTTAAAAACTTTCCAGCATACAGATTTTCAAATTATATCAGCTTTAATGTACTTCTCAAAATAATAAAAGCAGTCAACTGTCAAAAGAAGTATTCAAAAGAAGATTTCTCTTCATGTGCACTTACACTAGCCGCCACATGCACATGTCCGTGAAGTCCACGAGACCATAGGGTGTCCCATTTGTCATTTTAGGAGGCTGCTCGTGAGCTGACCAATCTTTTTGCACAGTGTTTTGGTTGTTCTGAAAGGCCTAAGCAAAGTGTGTTGTCAATGTGGTTTGGTATAATCAACCTACCTTCCAGAGCTGTTTTAAAGGGTACCTATCATGGAATTTTGAAAATTACCTTTCATGTAGTGTGTAACATAGATCTAAGTGAACAAAAACATCCTGCAAAGTTTTAAATATGAAAGTTCACCATACAAAGTTATTGTCTTTCAAAAGTAAGAGTCGACTCTGAGTCGCTGATATGAATCGATAGACGAACGATGCATTTTCTCTAACTTTCGTACGTCACTTGTACAAGTTATATGAATAAGACACGCCCACTCATTGCGCGCGCCAGAAAACAGTGAAAACAACATGTCGACGAGACGCTGTTCTGAAGTGTGAATCAAAAGCAAACTTTTTTTTCACTGCCCAGAGACGAGCATGTGAAGAATCTGGCTAGAGTTTATATTTACAACTATACCACACAAGTATAGCCACCTTGAGCTGTGTTCGGGTTATTTTAATGAGGATTCCTTTACAAACATAAATGCTTTCAAGTGTGGATTCGCGAGTTGCCTGATACTGAAGGAACGTTTAGTACCAAGTTTATTCGGATCGGCTTCATCCTCCGAATCACAACCTGTAAGTACTATTAATAATTGTTGCTTTTAATGGGTTTTGTAGCATGCTCAATAAGTGTGTGTGTGTGTGTGTGTGTGTGTGTGTGTGTGTGTGTGTGTGTGTGTGTGTGTGTGTGTGTGTGTGTGTGTGTGTGTCAGTTACGCTCAACGCAGCTTAGGTCTCCAAGCTGTGTGTGTGTGTGTGTGTGTGTGTCATTTACGCTCAGCGCTTAGGTATCCAAGCTGTGTGTGTGTTTTGAAATATGTAAAATGTTTGTCGTTGTTATTGGAGTTGTCATAAAGAATAGAGCGTATTGTAGTACTGCAGTGCTTTATCAATATTGGGTTAACGCGAAAAATAACTGACTGGGTCGTCTGACCAATCACAGCGGATTAGCGTCACGCAAAGGCGGGGTTTGAAAAATGAGTCGTCAAACAAATCATTTGGGAATCGTTGAGCAAATCAGGTAAAAATAAATGCATATTATAAGACAACAAAAGTGTTTTTTGTCATTGCATGCATGTAAAACTGTTGTTGGGGACTCCCAGAACAACATTAGGAACATTTTAAATGCCATAATAGGTACCCTTTAAACTGCGTTCCCAAACAGCAGGCGTCCCACTCCGAAAGCAAGATAAGGCGTTTATTGAAATTATGAAAATTATTGGTAACAGTGGCTTCTCTTACTTTCCTTAGTGATATTTAATGCCAGTTTACAAGGAAGTGACAATGTTGTTCTCTTTGACTCACTAATACTGCTTGAAAATGAATAGCATACTCTAAATTTTCGTATTAGTTAAATTCGCAACTTTGGATGGAAACAGCTAGTGAGTTGTTGACTCAGCAACAGATGCAATCAGATTGAGTCATTCAAAAGTCACTCGTTTTATAAAGTAATATTGTCCAAAAGTAACACCTGCGGGTGAAGTAACAGCAGGAGGCTTGCCTCCCCTGAGCCCATTGAGTTGTAACCAATAATTTTTACAGTCTATGGTTTTAGCAGACCTCCTAATGCGTGTGGTGTGCATAGACAGTAAAAGAAATGCGTGTGGTGTGACGTGAGAAAGGAGGCAATCCCGCTGTAAATGGACATTATCGGTTATGATTGGATGTGATTGGTTTTTGTGCCATAAATCCCAGCTCTTGTTTTCGTGAGCATCATCGAATCGGCCTGAATGAAAACAAGGTAAAAATCATGTCAAAATCAAACTTGAAATGACCTGAAAACATGATGATCGTGGGGGTTTTAGTAAACAATCAGCTTGGGGAAATTAAATGCACATTTTCATGTGGCCTAGACTGCTGAAAATAAGTTGACTATTAAAAAGAAAACCTGAACATTAGTTCACAAATAATATACATTGTCTAAATTGTTACTGCCTTTAGTTATTATTTCAGAATAAATGTAAAAGTGCCTAAAAACACTAACTTTATGTAATGTAGGCTATACTTGTTTTTAATAAATATAACATTTCATAGTTAGTGTAAAAATACAAAATAGAATTGTAGTTGGTCTCTCTTTTTTATGTAATGTTTATTTAACCAGGAAAATTAAGTGTAACAGGAACATACATTTAACATTTGATATATAAAAATACAAGTAAGGACTTTTATATTTCCAAAAGCTAATATGAGTGAGTGAAATCTGTCTTATGCAAAATTATATCAATGACTGAATGTAAAAGTAAATAAATTTATTTGTGAGCTAACTTTGAACACTAAAATTGAGTATAAAAGGCATCAATTATTGAAGGCAGCAACCGCAACCCTGAATGTCAAGCACAAAAACAAACCCAAAGTGCAATCTATATTGAATATTGCAATAAAGTACAAAAGGAGAAAAAAAAGACTGAAGTGATCTACTAAAAGTCTGTGCATTGAGCACTTCAGTCTGAATAAATTGCAGAAGTTTAAAAACAATCCCTAACCATAATGTTTGAAGAATATGTCACTACATTACTGCTTTAAAAACAGCATAATGAATAAATCCCTATCAATAGATGACAGCTATACTGAGCAGCTATTTGAATATTCAAGCATTAGCTTGAAGTATAAAAAGGACAATGACAAGATCTGCGTTGTGTATGTGAAAAGTAAACTACATTAATTGAACTTGTCATGCTATGATGATGATGATGATATTTAGACTGCAGTGCATGAACTGTTTTTTCCTCTATTCTCCACTAGCCTAAATGTCACTATTGCAACAAACTTTACCTTTAACAGCTTTTACCATCCACTGACATCCAGCGGTGTTTAATGAGTCAGTGAACGATTAACCTCGATGATTATGAATCAGACATATGTACAAATGAGGTTTTGAAGTTTCAAGAACCACTTAGTTCTTGTCAGTCAATTCAATTCAGATTATATTTGTTGACCAGTTCAACAGATTCATTCAAAACATAAATAGAATGATTTTTTTCATTACTGATACAATGTCTCAAACACAGTGTGTTTTCTCAAAGCGTTCTGCAAGTGCAAAAATCCTTGTTGATGTTAGAGCCTATATAAGACACTTGTTTTTGTCATACTTTTATTATTATTATTATTATTATTGAATTTCTGAAGATATTATTACTATTAAGAACTATTATTAAAAATTGTATACTTTTATATACTTCACCCAATACTGGTAACTGTCCAGTATTAATATCACCAAATATGTTGAAAAAGCGAAGACATTTCATGGGTTGTACAGACTTTTTCCACATTGAATTCAGTAAGACACCAGATAGTTTGACCTGTAACTATCTTTCTTAGATGTGAGTTTCAGGTTTTGTAACTTCCTGCATGTCTCTATTATTAAGAGCACAGATGCACAATGCTGTAGCAGTAAAGAGTGAAAGCAGCATCACTGCATCCTCAACACCGGCGGTATGTACGGCATGTGTGCAATTAATGATAGCCTTTGTTAAACATTTGTTTAAATGTAAAAGGACTTGAACGTTTTCAAATTTTAATTTCCTGCCAATTAAAAATGTAATACATAATCTAGGTTATACTTTTAAATCTGGCTGGAATTCAGTGATAACGTGATCTCTAAACACTGCTAATCAAGTTTACTTTGTTCCTTTACCTCTATTTTCTTACTTCTGTACAAATGATATTTAATGACAGTTGTAATACTTCTGTGGCTCTCAACACTCAACATACATTTTATCAGGTTAAAGAAATGGATTCAGTTTACGAAAATGTTGATTACATGCCTTCAGCAACAGCTTCAGATGGCAACTGCTCTCTGTACAGAGGTAAGATATTATAGAATATATATTATAACATTGCATTACAATGGAAATGGTAAATGGCAATTTTTTTGTGAAGTCAACTTCAAATTTGGAACACAACTTGGTTAGACATAAAGCTGATTTTCTTGTAAAAAAAAAAAAGTCCAGATTATTTTGTAAAACAGTATATTTTGTATAAAAAATAATAATAAAAAAACTGTTTAGTTCAGTACATTTGCTTTTCAATAAACTTAAACTTCTATAACTTTTGGAAACTTTTATTTTTGAAGTTGCTGGGTGTCTTTAAAAAGAGTCAAACCTTAGGTTTTTCTAAACATGCATAGGTAGAGTTTACGTAACAACAATGCTATTGGAAGCTGGTGTTACTTGTCAGACTTTTCCTTTTTCTTATTTTCATTATCGAGAATCTTCATTTTGTTTACATTAGTTTAAATTTCCCACGAATGCGGTGAGCTCATCCAAGAAATTTAGTTACAAAAATTCAAGAATAGTTTTAGATCCATTTTCAGAAATACATCACAGGCCCACAAGGAAAATTCTGGGATTCAGAATTTATTTGTTTCGAATATTTGAAATATTTATCACAGTTTGAAATATATTTTCACTTTAATTACTATTATCACTTTAACAATATGTATCACTCCAGGATTCTCTCTTCAAGACCAAGAGAGGGAGAGAGAGAGAGAGGTCACTTCTTCTAAGTGGACTAAAGTTCCTCTGATTGTTCTGGGTGTCTCTCTTGTTTTTGCTCTCGGAGGTCTCTGCGCTCTCGGGGTGATTTGTGAGTATAACTGATACTTGATCTTTGCTCTGTTCAGGCTGCATTCGGGTTGCACTCTGTTCAGGGTGCATTTACTTAAGAAAATCATGCTTTTCTCTGACAAAACTGTTTTAAGATGCAGATTAAGAAAGCATTCTTGAACACTATATTTGTTTTCTTTGGTCTTCAAAGTTACTTCCCCAGTACTTTTGCAATATTTTTACTTTTAATAATGAATTTCATCAGTATCCGACTCGTAGTAGTTGTTTTATTAGTCCTCCCTATTCTCGTATGACTCAAACACAGTTTAGTGTATTATACAGAGGGTCAAAAGTATGGAACAGTCTTCCCACATCACTCATTGAGGTTTCTAAAGAGCAGTTTAAACGGAGAGTAAGTTGTCTGAATTTTCCATATGGGTTTGTGCTCTAAATGCAATTGTAAATTGTTTTATATATATATATAAATGTTTTTAATTTGTTAAAGAAAATTGTTTCTATGGAAATTGCCACTTATTAAGCCCCTTGAGGGTTTTTCAGCAATTGTCCATCACATCTTTTTGTGAAACATATAGCACTGTTTTTAATCTTTTTGTTGTGAAAATAAAATAAATAAATTTTAAAAAACCTGTGCATTTATATAGCGCTTTTAACAATATTTGTTTCAAAGCAGCTTTACAGTGATAGGAAATTAAAGTAACAGAGATTGTTTTGGCTTTATGACAGAATAAAGTTATTGTCTAGCTAAAGTTAGTTCTCTTACGAGAGTATCTCTCGTACTGCGTAATATCTTACGCTATGGGGAAAACTCTTTTCCACGAGATATTGAAGCCAAAAATTATCCTTAATTTTTTTATTAATGTAAAACGCTTTGCAGCAGCAAGCAGACATAGGCGAGACAGCTCGCGCGCCTATTGGCTGCCCTGCGGCAATAGCAGCAGCCTATCGAGAGAGGCTCTGCGTGACGTCACGACGAATGGGGGCCTTTCGCGCCCATATCGTCACGTCCCGCCAGAAAGGGCGTGGTCTCGCCCCATATCTAGGCTCGATAGCTGCTCTTACGTTGATTTTCATCTCTTCAGCGAAGCCTCCCGCATCACTGGATCCAGAGTGAGAAGCCGCGCCGTCGACCTGTAGCCTTCAGCGGGACGTGCCATCGAGCCTGGAGTCGCTGGCCTCGCCGCCTTCAGCCGCCGTACCTGCTGCGCTTTCCGGCGTACATATCCTTTCCTCTGCTTAGAGTGTGTGTGTGTGTGATTGCATTATCTGCCTTTTTTTCCCACCCCTCTAAAAGAGCGGCGTCTTTTTAAAGATGCCTTCCTGTGGTTCTTGCCGAGCCCCACTCAGCGATGAGGACCGCCATGTCATCTGCGTGTCCTGCCTGGGTGAGGATCACGCGGCCATCGCGCTCGCTGACGGCGGATGCCATCATTGTGAACGTTTGCCTATGGTGACTCTGCGGACTCGCCTAGCTTCGTTATCCGAGCCCGCATCCCAGCCTGCCGTGACGCCGCGCCGCAAGAAGCGCCGCGCCCAGCGTGCGCCCGAGCTATTTCCAGCCCGCCAAAGCTCGCCGGTTCGCCCGCCAGCTTCGCCGGCTTCGCTCGAGTCGCTCACGGACGGACAGTGGCCGCCGTCTGCCGCCGCGTCCGCACTTGAGCTCGACGAACTTACCGGAGACGGCATTGAAACTGAGCCGATGCGTCCGCTCTCTCAAGCCGTGGATTACATCGGCCTCGACTGAAAGGCGCTCGCGCAACTAACGCGCAATAGGCTGGACGGACGCTTTCTCGGGAAAGACGAAGCTCTGTCACAGTCGAGACCCGCGCCTTTCCCCCCTGAATGGTGAGAAACATTTGTGGCTAACGCTATCCGAGATGACGGAAGCTGAGCGCTCCGTGTTCCTCGACGTTCTCGCTCTGCTGGACGCCGCCCCCCTCAGCGCGGGCCCCGGCCGAGGATTGAGATAAAGCCCGAGGTCTCAAGGCCTTCCTAGTCTCTCTAGGAAAGCGACGGTGTTCAGTTCCCGCTGCGGCCGGATTTCCACCAAAACTTCTCGCTCGTTCAGTTCCAAGCAATGTGACTGTTCCAGTGTATTTCGCAGTGAGCAAGCTGGTTCCACAGCCCGCTTGCCTGCGCACAAAGGCCGTCGTTTCGGCTAACTAGCAGCGCCGCCAGGCCCGAGATCAAACACCGCGCTCTCGCTCTGCTGGACGCCGCCCCCCTCAGCGCGGGCCCCGGCCGAGGATTGAGGTAAAGCCCGAGGTCTCAAGGCCTTCCTAGTCTCTCTAGGAAAGTGACGGTGTTCAGATCCCGCTGCGGCCGGATTTCCACCAAAACTTCTCGCTCGTTCAGTTCCATGCGTTGTGACTGTCCCAGTGTATTTCGCAGTGAAGCAGCCGGTGTCTCAGCCCGCTTGCCTGCGCACAAAAGCCGTTTCTATGGCTACCCAGATAAATCCAATAAAGAGTGCATTTTCTGGTGTTCCGGCCACGGCCGATGGTGTTACGAGTGTTGTAAGAATGCCCACGTCCCAGTGCCCATTCCCACACCCAGACACAGCCCGCCACGGTGCAGGGCTAGCACAAATAAGACCAACTCATGTTGGTTGTGCAGAAAATGTAGTGAACGCGCCCATACAATGCCCGCTTACACTACACGATGCGTGTCCCTTGGTTTCTGTAAAAACGAAACTAACACACATTTAGTCGGCGCGAGCCGACAGTGTTTTCAGTGCAGTAAATGTGCCCGCTGTCCCGCATTTCCTCACTGACACGCCGAATCCCACGGGATTCACCCCCGCTCGCTTTCTATGCACAACCCGTCACAGAGAAGCTGAGCGCGGCCAGGCTGCCCGCTGTGATTAGCGCGCACCTCGCACGCTGTGAACAGCGTTGATTCAGTCGGCGCGAGCCGAGTGTTCTCCGTGCAGAAAATGTGCCCGCTGTCTCGCGCCCGCATTTCTCACAGACACTCCGAATCTCACGGGATTCGCCCCCGCTCGTTTTCTCTGCACAACCCGTCACAGAGAAGCTGAGCGCGGCCAGGCTGCCAGCTGTGATCAGCGCGCGCCTCGCACGCTGTAAACACAGCAGTGATTTAGTCGGCGCGAGCTGACAGTATTCTCAGTGTAGTAAATGTGCCCGCATTTAGTAATGTGCCCACATTCCCTCACACGCGCCGAATCCCACGGGATTCGCCCCCGCTCGCTTTCTCTGCGCGTCCCGCCATAGAGAAGCTGAGCGCGGCCAGGCTGCCCGCTGTGATCAGCGCGCCCCCCGCCTCGAACGCTGTAAACACGGTGTTGTGTTCCCAGTACACAGGGGCTCTCGAGCCGCCGTCCTGCCGCGGCCAGAGCCCAGATTTCATTCTACCCCTAGCTATTCACGCAGATGCGTGGTCAAGGCTTCCCGGGGTATCAGAATGGGTGTTGAACACTATAACGAGAGGCTGTTCGCTACAGTTCGCTCGACGCCCCCGCCGTTATACGGCGCGAGTCGAAACTACGGTGTAAAGCGAAGTGTTTCATCTACTTCGAGCCGAGATAGCGAAACTACTGAGAAAAGGGGCTATAGAACCTCTATCTCAGGGCGAAGGGGGCTTATACAGCAGATATTTTCTGGTACCGAAAAAAGATGGTGGGCTCAGACCCATTCTAGATCTGCGACTGCTGAACAGAACGCTTGTGAAGCGCCAGTTCAGAATGCTTACGACCAGGAAAATCCTCGCGCGAGTGCGCCAAGGAGACTGGTTCATGTCAATAGATCTGAAAGACGCCTATTTTCAAATACAAATAGCGTCCCATCACAGGCGATTCTTGAGATTCGCCTTCGAGGGCCAGGCATATCAATACACAGTCCTGCCGTTCAGCCTGTCCCTAGCACCCCGTACGTTCACGAAGTGCATGGACGCGGCCCTCGCCCCCCCTGAGACTTCGGGGCATGCGAGTTTTGAACTACTTGGACGATTGGCTGATTCTAGCTCGTTCACGAACGGAGCTCATAGAACACAGGGTCGCATTACTCGAGCACCTCGAGGAGCTGGGCCTTACAGTCAGTTGGGCGAAAAGCTCACTGCTCCCCAGTCGGAGAATTTCCTTTCTGGGAACAGTGTCAGACTCGCTATCCATGACAGCACGCCTGTCACCGGAGCGCGGATTGAATATTCAGCACGTCGCGAGATCCTTCCGCCACGGCTCTATAGTCCCGCTCAGAAGGTTTCAGAAAATGCTGGGTCTGATGGCCTCAGCAGCCTCCGTACTCCAGTTGGGCCTGCTCCGCATGCGCCCACTGCAGCTATGGCTAAAAGCACGAGTTCCCCCCCAGGGCGTGGACCGCAGGTCTATTTCGCCTCAGGGTCGACCTTCAGTGCATTTCGGCTCTGAAACCATGGAAAGCAACCGACTGGTATCAGTCAGGTGTGAGTCTGGGGGATCCCCTCGAGTGTGAAGGTGGTGTCTACGGACGCCTCCACTTCGGGGCAGGGAGCGCTGCTCGAGGGCAGACCGCTAGCTGGCCTATGGTCAGTACGGGAGAAGCTCCTTCACATAAACTGCTTGGAATTAATAGCAGTCGACAAAGCGCTACGGCGCTTCTGTCCCCAGATAAAAAGCCACCACGTACTGGTCCGGTCGGACAACATGTCAGTGGTGGCGTACATAAATCACCAGGGCGGCGTCAGGTCCCGAAACCTTTACAGGCTGACGGAACGCCTCCTGGTCTGGGCTCAGCACAACCTGCTCTCGCTGAGAGCGGCGCATGTGCCTGGTCACCTAAATGTGGGGCCAGACAGGCTGTCCAGAAACAACGTCCCAGCAGGAGAATGGTCTCTGCACCCGCAGACGATCCAGCTGCTGTGGGAAACGTTTGGCAAAGCGCAGGTGGACCTGTTCGCGTCCCAAGAAAACGCTCACTGCCCGAGATTCTTCTCGAAAAGCCGGGACGCGCTGGGCCATGTTTGGCCCCGCCGCCCCCTATATGCTTTTCCCCCTGTCTCACTCCTGCCTCAGGTGTTGGAGCGAATCAGGAGGGAGGGATGCCCAGTGCTACTCATAGCTCCGCTCTGGACAAACCAGTCGTGGTTCCCTGTCCTGATGCAGCTGACCAGCGCTGCCCCATGGCCTTTACCGTTGAGGAGAGACCTCCTCTCTCAGGCGGGAGGCTCGATTTGGCATCCTCGCCCGGATTTGTGGCCCCTGCACGCAGGGGCCATCAACGGGTACCCGCTGACCTCCCAGAGGGAGTGTTAAACACGATCGCGCAGGCTAGAGCCCCGTCTACCAGACGGCTCTACACCTCGAAGTGGTCTGTGTTCTCTGCTTGGTGTCAAGCGCAGAGCTTTTCACCTGTAGACTGCGGGGTTACGGAAGTGCTTTCCTTCCTTCAGGAGCTACTGGATAAGGGCAGGACCCCTTCCACGCTCAAAGTATACGTGGCGGCCATAGCAACGTTTGTAAAACCGGTGTCTGGCCAGTCACTAGGAAAGAACGACTTAGTCGTGCGTTTCCTTAGAGGAGCTCGGAGGCTAAACCCTCCCAGGCCCCCTTCAGTCCCGACATGGGACCTTTCCACGGTCCTGGAGGCCATGAAAGGTGCCCCATTCGAGCCAATCCAGTCGTCAGACATGAAACACTTGTCTTCAAGACAGCGTTTCTTATGGCTCTCGCTTCAGTGAAGCGCGTAAGGGACTTGCAAGCGCTCTCAGTGAGCGCGTCATGCGTGGAGTTTGGACCTAATGACTCTAAGGTCATACTCAAACCGAAGCACGGCTACGTGCCAAAATCCCTCAACACACCGTTCAGGGCCCAGGTGATTTCCCTGTCTGCCCTTCCGGTTCTCAATGAGGAGAAGGACGCGAGTCTCCTTTGCCCTGTTAGGGCACTAAGGGCTTATGTGTCCCGCTCGTCTGGTTTCAGACAGACTGAGCAGCTTTTCGTTTCGTTTGGCGGCCGTGCTAAGGGACTTGCCGCTTCGAAACAGAGCCTATCCAGATGGATAGTTGGTGCCATAGCGCTGGCTTACACTTCTAAGGGCCTACAGTGCCCTTTGGGTGTTAGAGCGCACTCCACAAGAGGCATGGCCTCCTCGTGGGCATGGTCTAGCGGGGTTACCCTGCAAGATATTGTATGGCCGCGGGCTGGGCCTCGCCGTCTACATTTATAAAATACTATAACCTGGAGGTTCCCGCCTTGCAAGCTAAGCTTTTGGCGGTATAAAGTTCAGTGCTATCTGCCCGCTGTGCGGCTCAGATACTGAGTTTGACCTGCGTATTGCTCACTGACCGGTACAGCAGCTCATTAAAATGTCGACACACTTGTGGCCACCCAGTTCAGGCTGAATGTTCACCCTGACGGTATGGTCTATTTGTCACATGATCAGCTCCTTCGGATGCTATTTACAGGGAATGATGCTTCTAGCCTCTCTTCCCTCACTCTCTGTGAGTTTATGGTGATTATGCACTATACGCGCCCCGGGCTTCGGCCCCTGGGACTTTGGTGTTGGATCCCTACCAGCACGGCGTGTTGCATTGTGTTCCCCATAGCGTAAGATATTACGCAGTACGAGAGATACTCTCGTAAGAGAACGTACTCGGTTACTAACGTAACCTCGGTTCTCTCTAGAGAGGGAACGAGTACTGCGTATCTTGCCGTGCTTGGAATACGCTCTGGTTCGCTTCGGCGATGAAAACCAACGTAAGAGCAGCTATCGAGCCTAGATATGGGGCGAGACCACGCCCTTTCTGGCGGGACGTGACGATATGGGCGCGAAAGGCCCCCATTCGTCGTGACGTCACGCAGAGCCTCTCTCGATAGGCTGCTGCTATTGCCGCAGGGCAGCCAATAGGCGCGCGAGCTGTCTCGCCTATGTCTGCTTGCTGCTGCAAAGCGTTTTACATTAATAAAAAAATTAAGGATAATTTTTGGCTTCAATATCTCGTGGAAAAGAGTTTTCCCCATAGCGTAAGATATTACGCAGTACTCGTTCCCTCTCTAGAGAGAACCGAGGTTACGTTAGTAACCGAGTACGTTTTGATTGATTCACTTCAGTCGCAACGATCAGTTATTAGCTTAGGGGTCGCTAACACGAAACCGTTCTAACAGAAAACCTTTAATGTGATCCGGCCGCTCATTTGCATTAAACAGTTCCTATAGTGGCTCTGAGAATTTTTTATCGCTTCCGCGTAGCCACGTGAATCGGTATTATCCCGACAACGTTTCATCTGTACAGAGGTAAAGGGAAAGACCTTCACAAGGGAGAGACTAGTTGACACTTCAGGACTGCGTTGTCGTGTCCAGGCGCAGATCCTTCTTCAGATCCGGATTTATGGGAAGTGTTCCCGGTTCCGGCTGATCTAAAATGCAGCCTAACATTGAATTATAGAAGTCTAAAATGTGTTATGCTAAGCCAAAGAGATGTAGTGAGGTGGGATATTTAAGTCAATGAAAATGTTAGCCCTCTTGTTGCGTTATACTTTGTGTCTTTACAACCATAAATAAAGTTTGACCGGATATTACATTGAAAATTCAATTTATGTTCTGATGCCTAAAATAAGTTAAATTAAAAATATAATAAAAATATTTATAATAAATTAACATTTACTAAACACCTAAACCTCCACATTAAATGGCAGTTAATTCAGCTAGAAGCATTAATGCACAACTTTTATGTCACAATCGGGGCTCAAACTTGGGTCTCAAGTGTGGTGATTTGAGAGATCTACCACTTAGCCACCGAGGAGGTAAAATTTTTTTACCATATGTCCATATTTTTTTACAGTCTATGTGTTGGACCCAAATGAAACACTCAAGGCAATACTCAGGCTAAGTAGATTTAATAAAATAAAAATGGTACTTTTAAAGTCAAAAGAAATCCAACAAAAGTTTTTCTCAGGAAGAGGTATTACTAACAGTAGTGATAATGAAAACAATCACAGGAGAGAAATAAAACAACTCCACGAGGGGAGAAAAACAAAATCAAACTAAGAACACCTTACTTAGGATAGCTTGGAATGACTTGGTGGGACACAACAGGAGACGCATAGCCAAGACTCAAAAACAGAGTGACAACAAGGGGAAAAAACACAGCTAAAATACTAGGAGAAACAAGGCACCGGTGACCTGGATAACGCTAACAAGGACACTTGAGGAAGAAGAACTAAGGCAGAGGGAAACAAAGGTGACCTCTAGAGGCCTGGAGACAAACAACAGGAGGCAGGAGGCAGACACTTTAATAAAATAAATATAGCCTTGCAGTTTAAAGATATTTCTCAAAACACATACACACACACATGCCTATTGCAATCACTTGTACATACTTTAAATATCTCTCCTTTGACTTATATTGACAGATTGTTCAAAATGTAATGGGCAGAAAAATCTTTTTGTTACAATTGCTGCTACTATTGTTTTCTCTTTAATTCAGATGTCAATACGCTTGCCGATTTAAAATCAGCTCAAGAGATGAACAGCACAAGTGAGAAAGTGTTAATATTTCAATAATTATTACAGCACAAACATGTTTCATTAACAGTAGTGTTGTTCACTGAACTGTCCATGTGAGTAACTTTATTCTTCCCATTTTCTTCAAGTTATGAGAGAACTAGAAGAACTTAAAACCAATTACACCGGAGTTAAAGTAACGCTCTCCCTTTGTGCTGGTGAGTGGGCTTGGACTTTTATATAACATTGTTTTGTTGATTCAGCATCACATTTTGTCTAAACTTGAGTATGCAAACTGACATACAATAACAGACTAAGTTCATCAAACTCTTTCTCTATTGCTGTTGCACAGAACATTCATCTCTCTCCTTTACTTTTTAAAGTTCAAGAAAGAACAATGAATAGTTTGATTAGCTTCAAGACCCTTATGATATAAATAATGAAATGTTTAATTGTCTTTTTTAATTCATTCCTTAGCTCAGTCTTGTGATTTATCTGTGAATGGCCGGTTAGCTTGTCGTGGAAAGCTGTATTTATTCAGCTCTGATAAACTGAACTGGAGAAGCAGTCGAGATGTCTGTGTTTCAAAAGGAGCCGATCTGGTGACCATAACCAGCCAATCAGAACAGGCAAGTCTGATCAATTATAGTTGATATTAGATGTCAGCAAAATTAACACAAAGATTACATAGCACTGCATCTTGAACCCTGCAAATTGCTTAAAGGGATAGTTCACCCCAAAATGAAAATTAGCCCATAAATTACTCAACCTGAAGCCATGTGTATATTTAAAAATGTCCTGGCTCTTACAAGCCTTATAATGGCAGTGGAAGCGATATGTTTTTGGAAGTCCATTAAAGTGCATCTATTCATTATTTAAGTGCTCCACGTGGGGGTTAAAGGTCTTCTGGAGTGAAGCGATGCGTTTGTGTAAGAAAAATATTCATATTTAAAACTTTATCCACTAAAATAACTAGTGTTGTGAAACTTTTCCTTCGTTGAAGCAGAGATCATGAGACGTTGGGATATCTTTCAAGCAGAAGTTATTCTTTATTGAGGACTTCGCTGTGCGTCGCTGTAGTCATCCAAGTCTGAATCAATAGCTCAGCACAGTAGAGTTTATACCTTTCGAGGGGGAAGGATTACATAGAGGTTGAGACAATCTGAACAAAGCATGTAAATGAAGTACAGGAGTCAGCCCTTTTCCCCAGCACTGATCTCATCAGCATAACAGTGTCAATTAAATGCCTTGATGCTAATCCAATCAGCCTAACTATGCAACGACTGGGACAGGGGCTCCAAGAGCCATTAAAGACAAAGGGTGAGAGTCTCAGTAATCTGATTCATTTAATTTACAATAGAGGACTGGCAGGAATCTCATGCTTAACAGCTGATATCATCATCATCATAACCTTAAATGCTAAATTCAATGTACTTTACCTTAGTTTTTCGTGTTATGTTATGTTATATTATTTTATGTTATGTAAGGACATAAGATCAGCACATCTTAAACAGATTCTTAAATTTGTAATCCCACACTAGTGTCACGGTTGGTGTATGCAGGAGAAGAAGAGGAGATCAGGATTTCCAAAAACAATATACTTTACTTAAGTAAACAAAACAACAAACAGGTTCAGGCAGGCAGACGGGCAGAGGATACAAACACACCTAACATAAACGCACCTAACATCAACAATAACCGACCAGGGGCCTATACCATGAAGCCGGTTTAGGTGGCTAGCCAGCTATGTTTCAGCTTAGTTTCCGCCAACCCTGGGTTTTAGGTACTATGAAAGTAGCTCGGCTTTAATCGGTGTTCGTTGCCATGGTATCTTACGCTGCACGGCTAACCTGCTCCGGGGCAGGTTAAGTTCTGGATTCGAGATCTCAGACTGAAGTTTGACCAATCAGCTGTGAGCAAAGAAACATGTAGGTGACGTAACTAATTCCCAGTGTTCGTCGCAATAATGGCTTTACATTTTCTTTCAAATCCTGTGGACATCTCAGCAAAATTGTTAGACGAGCACATCGTAGAGAAAGAGTTTTTAGCCGGACAAAATCCCCTTGCCTCCTGATAGTTATAGCTACTTGTATGAAAGATACAGATTTTCTGAGGAAGGAATATCTTATCTTTGCGAACTTCTTGAGCCGCACATAAATAATTTAACACGTCGAATTCATGCACTTACTGTAGCTACCATAAATGGTATTGCGTTGCGTTGCGTTTTTTTTTTTTTTTTTTGCAAGTGCTTGCATACTTGCACGCAATCGCAACACGCAAACATTCTTGCGGTTATGCACAGAATCTAGGAGAAAACACGGTTTGTCGAACCATTCGCAAGGTGGTCCTCGCTCTGCAGGAGTACATTAATAGTTTAATAGTGTTCATTTATTGACCATGTCCATAAGAGAGGCTTTTTATAAAATTGCCGGTAATATTGAGAGGGTGCACGACATCACGTTTTTTTTCTTCTTTTTTTTTCAAAAAGCAAATTTCACAAATGTACTATACAATACAGTACATGTTAAGCATTATTTTAAATCTTTTTTTTTTATTCAGTTAATCTTATGATATGATTCCCTATAGAGTCATTGGAGCAATAGCCTGCACACATGTTGCAATGTCCACTTCTCTAGGAGAACATGAGGCAGATTAATGTTAATAGAAAGTCATTTCACAGCCTTAATGTTCAGGTAGAGATTATGTGAACATGTGAAATTATTATTTTCTGTGAGATGAATCTTTAAATTAATAGTAAAATTAACAGATGGTAATCTACTTTCCGTGAGTACTGAGTATGTTGCCTCAGCGCTTTGAGGAAAGCTAAATTTGGTACAGTAGCCTACTGTTAATTTGAATTGGGACAGCAAAACCTACACAATAACCCCCTATCATGACCCTCATGTGTCAGTAAAACCATAGTAAAAGTTAGAAATGATCTTTGGCATCCTAAAGGCACGTTTCAACTGTCTTCAGCGCTTAAGAGTCACCAGAGTGGGCATCACAGATAGTGTCTGCATGTGCCATTCTGCACAATATAGCACCATAGAAAGGAGCCAGAACCACCACAGAAAGCTTCTTCTAAGTTCACATACTGAAATCAGTTTATAATCTAGCTGTTGCATTATATTTTTAAATGTGGAGGCCTCCTCAGCTCACAGTCAGGCTCATTTAGTGTGCAGTCTAGCTCTATAGACTCCTTTAGTGTGCAGTGCTCTATAGCTCTTTAGTGGCTTCCTATAGCTCTTAGTGTGCAGTCTAGCTCTATAGGCTCCTTTAGTGTGCAGTCTAGCTCTATAGGCTCCTTTAGTGTGCAGTCTAGCTCTATAGGCTCCTTTAGTGTGCAGTCTAGCTCTATAGGCTCCTTTAGTGTGCAGTCTAGCTCTATAGGCTCCTTTAGTGTGCAGTCTAGCTCTATAGGCTCCTTTAGTGTGCGGTCTAGCTCTATAGGCTCCTTTAGTGTGCGGTCTAGCTCTATAGGCTCCTTTAGTGTGCAGTCTAGCTCTATGCTCCTTAGTGTGCAGTCTAGCTCTATAGACTCCTTTAGTGTGCAGTCTAGCTCTATAGGCTCATTTAGTGTGCAGTCTAGCTCTATAGGCTCCTTTAGTGTGCAGTCTAGCTCTATGGCTCCTTTAGTGTGCAGTCTAGCTCTATAGACTCCTTTAGTGTGCAGTCTAGCTCGATAGGCTCCTTTTGTAAAGGGCCCTGACTGAGTCTGTTTCCACCTGAAACATAATTCCACCACAAAAATGATCATTACAAGTTTTTGGGAGGCTAATCAACTCACAAAAAGTTCCTTGACAAACACCTGTAATATGTCAAGGGTTTTAAATCCTTACCTTGTTCACATTTCTTTTGAAGCCTGTTCAGTTTCTGGGACAGGTTGTGAAAAATCCTACAATAAAATAGATGTGTAACTTGGGCCAGTCCCTGTTTTATGCCACACATTCAAATGTTTGCCTTAATAAAAAGCCCAGTGCATTCACCTCAGCAACTGTCCCAGAACACAGACAGAGTGTCTTCATCATTTCCTCCTCCCTGATAAATAATAGTAGGCCCATATGTTTCTGGTGTTCTGTCTGCTGCATACTGACCTCTGTGTGGGAGACTGTGTGTGTGTGCTGGCTTCAACAGGGACACTGCATTTCCCTCTACTGCAGAACATACAGTCAGCCATATTTAAAACTTAAAATAGTAATGTATCGCACACGTACCCAGTGATACTTGCTTAGAGGAGCCAGCACCAGGGTCAGATTGTACAGCACCTGATCCCATCCATAATCGGCCGTCCCTTATTCCTATCAGAGCCAACTCAGTGTATTCTGGAGGAGTGGCCCTCCACTGGTTTTCTGAATTTCACTCTTTTTTCGGTTTGCCTCAAACAAGTGTTAATAAAAAAATAATAAAAGTTTGTGTGTAAATACTTACTAGGCTACTTTGAATTATATTTTTATATTTTGTCTTTATCAGCTGCAAGGAACGTTTGGAGTTGCATCTAAAAATCCATGAATATTAATCTTTATTAGTATATACATGCACATTTTTTTATATATTATAAAAATATAGGCTATATTTCACACACACATACATTCATAGCCTATATATATATATATATATATATATATATATATATATATATATATATATATATATATATATATATATCATTTTACATGAATAAAGAACGTATTTATTTAGCTTACACATTCACAATCAGCAATCTTTCTCCAACAGTCTTCTCTTGCTTTGGCAGCAGAGACCGTATTGTTTCGAGCTTGTAATACATATTTAAATTCATCGTAATTCTGAATGATTATCTCTTGCTCCTCCGCGGAAAGAAAGTATCGCTCTCGCTCTATCCATATCGAACGCGATTGGTTGTTCGGTGCCAACGTCAGTTTGGTATGTGCACGCGCTCGTGGAGTAATCATAGCTTAAGATCAAAGCCTGAGTTGACAGAGAAAGTTGATGAGCTGCTTCATGGTACCAATAAAGCCTGATTGCATCGGTTTGGTTTTGTCAACTCAAAACTAATCCTGTAACTCCGAGTTTATTCAGCTACCTTCATGGTACAGGCCCCAGGAGTGAGGGAGAACATAGGGTTTAAATACACATAGAACAGAAAGGGGAAACAAGGCACAGCTGGGGCAAATGAACTGATAATGACAGGTAAACAGGTGAAGGAACTGAATACAAACGAGGAGCGGGAAAACTGGAACACAGGACTAAACCAAATACACAATGACGGGGGAAAACTCAGGAATACAGACACAAGACAGACATAACTGTAACAACTAGCTTCCAACAGACGGCCGTATGCATTGATTTACGCCAAAAGAGTAACACTTGAACTTGAACACTTGAACAACGTAATGATGCAATTGACGCCTCGCGTTTCAAACAAACGGGGCTTGGCAACCGGGCTCGTCATTACACTGTCCATCAAGTTCAGTTGGGCCTCACTTCAGAAGGCCTTTATTAATGAATAGATGCGCTTTATGGACTTCCAAAGTCAAACAGCCATTCACTGCCATTATGAAGCTTGGAAGAGCCATTGTATTCGTCTGAAAGAAGAATATCATACAGGATGACTTCAGGGTGAGTAAATCATTGGCTAATTTACATTTTTGGGTGAACTATGCCTTTAACATTGCCTAATTTGAAAAAAATTCCATCATGGAGTTTTGGGGAAAAAAAATAAGATAAATAAAAAATAAGTACTCAAAATGTATAATTTAACTTAAAATATGCATAAGATAAAATGCTCAAATACTCAATTTAATGTCAATGTCAAAGAACTTTACATAAACAAAAGCTGTTCTTTGTCACTGTTTGGATATTGTAAAACATCCAGTGTTGCAGAAATCATCTGTGTATTGTTTGCATTTTTTCTGTCACTGGCTATAATTCCAACCTTGAAATCAGGATGAGGCATAAAATAATGTCATATATGTAGAAATCGGCTGAGAACTAAACAAATAATTGTTATCTTGCTCAGAGGAAGATTACTCATATCTGTGTGGCAGTTTTTCTGGTGATTAATGGATCATACAAGACTACTTAACCTTACATATGGTTATCAAAAGCAATAATGCTACAAAATGCACATCATATTTTGTAATAAAATGTGATGTGCTAAAGCAAAACCACAAGTGACTGAACCTCAAGAGGAAGAAGCTGAACACATCAGGGTCAATACCACCCACTGTTTCCTGCACTGTATTCATCTGAAATGTTACACAATATTGTTAACCCAAGTTGTGTGAAGTGTTTTCGGCTTGAGTTTGGCATCTGAGTTATATGTAATGAGATAAAACATGGCCAAACCAAATGTTCTCTTTTAGGATTTGCTGGTGTCTAAAATTAAAGAGACGCACTGGATTGGTCTCAATGATCTGGAGACTGAAGGACACTGGGTTTGGGTGAATAACCAAACTCTCAATGACACTGGAGTACAGTAAGAGCTCTGCATGTGTTACATCATCAAATGATAATCAATGTAGTTTTAGTTGACAAGTTGAGAACCAATAACAACAACAAAAATGCATAAAAACAATCATCCAAGAACGGAGGCGATGACCTTAACTAAAGGTGTTTTATAAAATTATGCAGGAAAAAAATATGTGTCTATACCCAGAATGTTTGTGTGTTAAAGGTTCTGGTTCACTGGAGGGCCGAGAGAACCTGATAACTGGAGAACACAGGATCCGTCTGGAGAGAACTGTGCGAGTCTGGGAGATGGGAATGGGAATTTTAAATCTTGGTTTGATGCTTCTTGTAAAAAAAAGAAAAAGTTTATTTGTGAAAAGAAATATTAATTTATCTCCATCAGTGGAACTAATTAATAAGGTATATTTTAATTTTGCATATGCACATTAAACTAGAGATAGCTCTTTTGGATTTGCTTGCTCATATCAAGTTAAAATGTGAGTTTTGTTTCTAAAATAACTGCAACAATTGAATAACTATAAGTGTGCTATTGCTAAATGGATACTGCAAATTTAGTGTGCGCTACTTTTTTGAGGACATATGGGTTTGTGTGGGAAACAGAATGGAATTTAATCACTGATAATCTGATAATTGTGCATTTTTACAGCATTCAACTTTTGATCTGTTCTGTCACTTTTTATTTCTGTTCTTTTCTCCACAAGAGGTCAGTAATGCAGCATCTCTACTACTTTATTTCAAGGCTCTAGTATTAAAGGTGCTCCAAGCGATGTCGGGTGACATCACTTCTTGTTGACGTTTAAAGTATTGTCAAACAAAACGTAGGCTAGCTAGACCCTCCCTCAATAACCCCTCAAACCCCAGCCCCAAATTCTTCTTGTCGGTTATTGGCTGGAACAGTTTTTTATGTTTCGTGGTGCGGGTAAGCCCAGTTCGTTTTTGTTGCCATTTGTGGAGCCTGGTGTGTCTGCAGAGACCGCGTCTTTTTACTGTGTGTTCAGAGGACAGGCAGCTAGCGGATAGTGAGGAGATGTTTGAGGAGATAGTGAGGAGATAGTGAGGAGATGACAAAAAATGTTTTGGCCTAAAAAACGTGTGACATCGCTTAGAGCACCTTTAAACATTCACTCTAAAAAATGCTGGGTTGTTTCAACCCAACTTTGGGTCAAATATGGACAAACCCAGCCGTTGGGTTAAATTTTTAAATTACATTTTTAACCTAATGTTTGGATTTGTCCATATTTGACCCACAATTGGGTTAAAACAACCCAGCATTTTTTAGAGTGTTGCTTGTCAAGTTCAGAATTTGTAAGTTGCTTTAACAATAAAAAAGTAATACATAAATGTTGTGCTATTTTATTATTGCATTGGTTTGATTGGGTGAGACATCTGAAGGGATGAAAACAGGGAAAAGGAAAAAATCTGAAGGGACCAAAAAAAAAAACCTTAGAAGCATATGAGCAAATAGCAATGCAGCAGGAATATATATATATATATATATATATATAATATATATATATATATATATATATATATATATATATATATATACCATTATGCTATGTTATGTTGTAACAATCGGCCTAATCGGTTGAGTTACATGAGC
Source organism: Chrosomus eos (assembly GCA_036326025.1). NCBI lineage: Eukaryota > Metazoa > Chordata > Actinopteri > Cypriniformes > Leuciscidae > Chrosomus > Chrosomus eos. The sequence goes on along the minus strand of CM070827.1, from coordinate 37,154,810 downwards.
AAAAAATTGGGTCAGATTAACCTGTGTGAGCTCGGAAATGTTTTAAAAAGATGAAAAGACAACATCACGCCGAACGTGACCAACTGAAAGGGAACAAAGTTTACATGTAACTGAGGCGTTATCAAGAATGTATGAATCACACGTCTGTGCGTCTCTCAACAGTGTTCGGCAGCAGCGTCTCTAATAGCGAAACTGAAATAAATAATAACTTGTAAATAGTTGTAAAAATTACTGTAAGTAAAACAAACTGTAAAACAAACTGTAAGCTTGAGCCACTGATAGTAGACTAATGCCAGACTGATCTCATGAAATAGCGTATGTATAACACGTCAATTCGTATTTCCATTTTTGGCGTGCTATCAACACGCATAATCGTTTTTCAGCGTGTTTATGAACGCCGTTGACTTAACGTTACATTACTGTATATATAAATATATGACCTACCCCAACCCCGTCCCTAAACCTACCCGTCACTGGGGTTAATACCATTAATAAGTGTTCCCCTACCATCCTAGGAAAAAAAATATCGCTCGCCAGATGTAGATCTAGGTTTTTCTTCGTTTCACTCGGACATTTAACGGCGTGTACATACACGCGGAATCACTCACACATTTAACGGCGTAGACATACACGCATACACGCGGATAGCTCAAAATGCGTATAGATAACACGCCACTTGACTTGAAAGTGGCGTGTATGTTTACGCAAAAGTCATGACGTCATGTTGCTAATGCTATTAATGCAGTTATATATATATAGAGAGAGAGAGTTCCCTTTCAGTCAGTCAATATTAACAAAAACATTTTTTTTTTTAAAGATGTCATTCCACCTGTGTGTTTCTGGATGCGGTCGTTCCCTTTTCCTCTCTGATGGTCACAATTGTTGCATCTCATGTTTGGGCTTACAGCATGCTGAAGCAGCTTTTGTGGACGTTACAAAGAATATGACTGTTGCCGTGTTGAGATCGCGACTCGCCTTCGTCCGCGAAGCACGAGTCCCCATTTCCATGCCCCACCCCCGGGTGCCGTGTGGGGTGGGTGATTGGAGGATAGTGATGTATGTCTCGCCCGGTAACCATTTCCTGTGGCCTCCTAACTCCTCCATCACACCGCAGCCGATTGAATTCCTGTTAAACGTGCTGGTCCCTCTGTAATGGACCGATCAGCTGTTTCAATTGGGGTTCCCCCAGAGGTTAACCCTCTGGGGACCAAGGGGTTTTTGGCGCCCTTGGGATGTTTTTGACATGCATTGACAATTGTTGTTTTTTTTTCAGTTATTTATAAACATGTTAATGGCAAAGGTGTAAATACACTCTATGTAGCACAAACGGGGCTACCATAATATGTGAGCAACATGTATGTACATGTTTGTATTTTTGAGAGAATATTATTTATGCATGGTTTTTGAAAAAAAAACTAAAAATAAAAGTTTCTGAAATAAGGCCACAAAACACATATTGATTATTTCTTCACAATACTTTTGAAAATTGTATCACATAGTCTAGAATATTTGCTCCAAAACTATGTGAGAATCATCCTGACTACTCATTCAGATAAGTCAATAAAGTCTTTTACATTTTTTAATGACGTGTTTTGTTTGAGAAAGCTTTATGCGAGGAGGCGTGATCTCTCATTAATATGTGTGGCATTCCACACCTGAGAAAGACAAAGACCCTCCCATAATGGCCCTATTAGGTGCTATCAGGCCATATCATTAGGAGCCTTGCACAAAGAATGAGGAGATTTAAAAAAGAATGGCTTTTAGATTGTTTGATTTATTTACAACACACACACACACACACACACACACACACACACACACACACACACACACACACACACACACACACACACACACACACACACACACACACACACAACACACACACACACACACACACACACACACACACACACACACACACACACACACCACACTGCTTAGAATAAGTGAACACATCCATGCTAAAGTTGACCAAAAAGAGGAATAATGGATAATGTTCTTGAATTCTTTGTGAATGAATAATGTATCGCAAATAATTAAATGTTCTTCTTTAAAATATAGGGTGCATACTGTCACGATTCTATGTGTTTAGTTATCTTTTGTGATCTTGTTTTCCCCTGTCTTGTGTGATTTTTGGTTTAGTCCTGTTAGTTTTCCCGCTCCTCGTTTGTGTCCAATTTTCTGCACCTGTTTTCAGTTAATTATCTTGTTTGGTTCAGTGTATTTAAGCCCTGTGTTTTCCCTGAGTGTTTGTCGATCGTCGTCAATGTATGGTTGTATGTTAACCCTGAATTCCTGGAGTCTGTTATTTTGTTTCTGTTTGATTTTGGAAGTTTCATTTTGTCAATTAAATCTATTATATTGAAACTCCCGTGTCCTCGTCTTCAGCTACCTGCAGCAACCCTGACAGAACGATCGACCGTAAAAATCCAAAAAAAAAAATGGGCCGAAGGAGGAAAGACAAAGAGGTGAGCCCCTTCGAAAACCCAATCCTCTTCCAAGAGGAACGCTCACTCGAAGAGTATGCGGGGCTCTATTTAGAGCTTTATGATGATGTGTCGTTGGAGGAAGAGGAACTAACAAGGAGTTTCTGGGGTGGACTGAAAGACCCACTATTTTCATTTCATTTCATTTATTATTATTATCCCAGGTGGGAAACTTGATTTGCAGTCAGGACACAAGATAAAAAACATACATACAGGGATCAGAATAGCAACACACATACACAAAAGATACCTGCCAAAAAATAACATAAAATGTACCAGTACATACAGTAAAAAAAAAATATCTCTAAATATGAGGTTACCTGAAATTATTTAGCAGGGTTATTGCACAGGGAACAAATGAGTATTTGCTCCTATTGCACTTGAATCGTGGAACTCTAAATCTGCGACCTGAAGGAAGAATTTCAAACATAGAATGTAGAGGATGGGTTTTGGCATCTAATATAGACCTGGACTTACGTAGAACATGCTGTTCAAAGATAGCAGTCAGGGGAGTCTGTGCGATCCCTATAACCTTACCAGCCACCTTCACAATGTTGTTTAGGTGATTTTTGTCTCTAATGTTCAGGTTTCCATACCATGCAATCATAGAAAAAGTAAAAACAGATTCAATAAAAGACTTGTAAAACAAACACATCATTGTCTTGTCAACATTAAAAACATTTAACTTCCTGAGAAAATACAGACGTTGCTGACCCTTCTTACAAATTGCATCAGAATTAGCATCAAATTTTAAGTCACTATCAATTATTGTTCCTAGATATTTATACTGTTCTACCAATTCAATACCGGTTCCTTTAATGAAGGTCTGAGACAGTGATTTGGATAATTTCCTTCTAAAATCTATGATCATATCCTTGGTCTTTGTAGTATTTAATTGGAGGAAGGCTTTATCACACCATTCAACAAACTCATCTACCACCGGCCCGTGCTCGGATTCAGTATTGTTAAGCAAGCTGATGATAACTGTATCGTCAGCAAATTTCAGGATGTACCTGTCCACATGCTGGCTTCTACAGTCATTGGTGTAGAGAATATACAGTAGAGGGGACAGGACACAGCCCTGAGGAGAGCCCGTGGAGGAGGTGCGCTGATCTGACAGAAAGCCATTTACTCTAACCCACTGAGACCTACACGTTAAAAAATCTACAATCCAGCCCACAAGGTTAACATCAAGATTAAAATGATTTAGCAATTTCCTAGCCAAAACATGTGGCTGGATAGTATTGAATGCGGATGAAAAATCCAAAAATAAAAGTCTAGCATGCATACCAGTACTTTCTAGATGACTGTACAGGAAGTTGAGTAATGTGATTTGGGCATCCTCTACTCCCATCCCAGCTCTATATGCAAATTGCATAGGGTCCAGTGCCCTTTCCACCATTTCCAACAATTCCCCTTTAACTAACCTTTCAAACGACTTCATGACTAGTGATGTCAAAGCCACTGGTCTTAAGTCATTTAGCTCTTTTGGTTTTACACATTTTGCCACCGGAACAACAATGGACTCCTTCCACACCCTTGGGACCCTCCGCTGCTCCAAGGACATCTTAAAAATAAAACAGAACACCTCGCAAAGCTGTTCTGAACAGCTCTTGAGCAGTCTCCCTGTAATACTATCCGGTCCTGGGCTCTTATTTATCTTATTTTTTTTTAAAACTGCCTTAACATCCTGAGGATTAAACATCAGATTTGTCTTTGTGGGGAGGGCAGACTCACTGCATATTTCCCTGAGTTCATCTGTAAAGTCCTCTGTGTCAAATCGTAAATAAAAAGTATTAAGTGCATCAGCTAAGTCTTTGTTACCATCATAACCTGCAATGTTAAATGGCTTATTTACAGGTTTTTGCTGTCCTGTCATTTTTTTCATTCCACCCCAAGCTACAGCCAAGTTATTACTGCTTAAATCTTCCTCTAGCTTATTTTTATATAAAAATAAGCCCAGATAATTCTGGTAAGGGACCTCCATCTATCCTTCCTGGAGTTCGTGGATCACACGCTGTGGTCGTGTGGATCCACATACCTCGTGGAAGATCTCCCACTCCAGCCAGTGCCAAGCCCGCCAGCCCCTGAGCCCATCACCTGCACGCCAGCGCCTGAGCCCATCACCTGCACGCTAACGCCAGAGCCCATCGTCTGCCCGCCAGAGCCTGAGCCCATCGCATGCCCGCCAGAGCCTGCACACCGCATCAGCCCTGCCACCAGATCTGTCCCTGGACTTCCCTGGATGATATCCAGTTTGACTGATCCCCCGCTGATATCAGTGCGATTAGCCAAAAAGATGGCTGCCGAGGCTGGGTTCACGTCAGCCACATCCAGCCAGAGACCGTCGCCTGCCCGCCAGAGCATGAATCCAGCCCCAAGCTCCCTGATGTGCTGGCCCCGTCCAGTTCCGAGTCCCCTGATGTGCTGGTCCCGTCCAGTTCCGAGTCCCATGATGTGCTGGCCCCGTCCAGTTCCGAGTCCCATGATGTGCTGGCCCCGTCCAGTTCCGAGCCCCATGATGCGCCAGAGCCAGAGCCCGTTGACCCAGCGCCAGAGCCAGAGCCCGTTGACCCAGCGCCAGAGCCAGAGCCCGTTGACCCAGCGCCAGAGCCAGAGCCCGTTGACCCAGCGCCAGAGCCAGAGCCCGTTGACCCAGCGCCAGAGCCAGAGCCCGTTGACCCAGCGCCAGAGCCAGAGCCCGTTGACCCAGCGCCAGAGCCAGAGCCCGTTGACCCAGCGCCAGAGCCAGAGCCCGTTGACCCAGCGCCAGAGCCAGAGCCCGTTGACCCAGCGCCAGAGCCAGAGCCCGTTGACCCAGCGCCAGAGCCCGTTGACCCAGCGCCAGACCCCGTTGACCCAGCGCCAGAGCCCGTTGACCCAGACCCCGTTGACCCAACGCCCGTTGATGTCAAGTCTGTTTCCGTTCCTGAACCTGTCCTTCTCCCCAAGAAAATTTTGGGGGGGGGCTATACGCCTTCGCCGTGGCCGGCCAAAGATCCATGGAGGCCTGAAAAAATAACACCGCCATGGCCACCCGAAGGGTCTTCACCACCACGGCCGCCTGAAGGGTCTTCACCGCCGTGGCCACCTGAAGAGCCTGCACCGCCATGGCCACCCGAAGGGTCTTCACCACCACGGCCACCTGAAGGGTCTTCACCACCACGGCCACCTGAAGGGTCTTCACCGCTGTGGCCACCCGAAGGTCTTCACCGCCGTGGCCACCTGAAGAGCCTGCACCGCCATGGCCACCCGAAGGGTCTTCACCACCACGGCCACCTGAAGGGTCTTCACCACCACGGCCACCTGAAGGGTCCTCACCGCCGTGGCCACCCAAAGGGTCCTCACCGCCGTGGCCACCCGAAGGGTCCTCACCGCCGTGGCCACCCGAAAGGTCCTCACCGCCGTGGCCATCCGAAGGGACTGCTCCGCCCAGGCCACGCCCACAGCCTACACCGTCGTGGCCACGCCCACAGCCTGCACCGTCGTGGCCACGCCCACAGCCTGCACCGTCGTGGCCACGCCCACAGCCTGCACCGTCATGGCCACGCCCACAGCCTGCACCGTCGTGGCCACGCCCACAACCTGCACCGCCGTGGCCACACCCACAGCCTGCTCCGCCCTGGAGGCTTCCTGGACCTGCACCATGCCCTCGTCAGCCTCCAGGGCGCCCACCCTCCCACCCCTTTGGATGTTATACGGCGCGAGGACGCGCCTTCGGGGAGGGGGGAGGTACTGTCACGATTCTATGTGTTTAGTTATCTTTTGTGATCTTGTTTTCCCCTGTCTTGTGTGATTTTTGGTTTAGTCCTGTTAGTTTTTCTGCTCCTCGTTTGTGTCCAATTTTCTGCACCTGTTTTCAGTTAATTATCTTGTTTGGTTCAGTGTATTTAAGCCCTGTGTTTTCCCTGAGTGTTTGTCGATCGTCGTCAATGTATGGTTGTATGTTAACCCTGAATTCCTGGAGTCTGTTATTTTGTTTCTGTTTGATTTTGGAAGTTTCGTTTTGTCAATTAAATCTATTATATTGAAACTCCCGTGTCCTCGTCTTCAGCTACCTGCAGCAACCCTGACACATACGTCTGGACACTTCTATCACACACCCCTCACCATATAGACATGGTTTTATTTCAGTTCAAAGTTATAGTTGGAAACATCATCTTGAAAAGAAAATTGTCTTTTTCAATAAATGTCTTAGTTTGATCATACGTATTTCAAAGTTTAGGATTCGTTATTTTGATATAGCTTGCATTGGAACAAACACTATAACATACTATATATTTAACATATGAGATGTTGTCCTTTATTTCGTCTGTAACAGTGCGTATCTGTGCGTTTGTTCATTCACACACACAACCACACACACACAGAAACATGATTCACATTTAAACAGTATGCTATTTTTCCGTTTACAGACACTAACGTTATTCTATATCGCGATTCAGAATATTTATTTTAGAAACTCAAATGATTTAAAAGATATATTGCTTATGGCTGGGTGAATATATTAGCTGAGTTCTGTTTATGTTTAGAGACGTGCTCCATGAAAAAACTGGAGCACGGAGAGGCAGAACGCACACCCTGTTTATATTCTTTATTTTACAAAAGCACAATATTTTATTTAGATTGTATGTGGGCACATAAAAAAGTAGACATTTAACAGTTTATTTTCTCATATGTCTTAACTCTTTATGACCAGAAATGATGGTAGTACTTTAAGTCTATTTTTCTGCTATGTGAAAAGAAAACGAGCAAAACGCGCCGGCGCGTTTCTGATCCCCAGAGGGTTAAGATGTCGATAGCACCATCGGAAGGTGAGCTGGCCTCTGGAGATGACGACTCGACTGTGTCATCTCATCCCCCTCTGGGAGTGTAACGTTGCCCGAGCCAGATCCAGAAATGTCAGCTATGCTGAAATGGGCCGCTGGGGCTACCCGGCTCGAGTGGAACCCTCCACCGTGTCCCGTTCAGTCTCGGTTGGAGGGTTGGTATGTCGGGGCGGGCCGCACTCGTTCTCAGCTTGCCGCCCCAGTGCCTTTCTTTCCCGGAGTGCATGGAGAGCTTACCAGGTTGTGGATGGAAACTTTCTCTGTCAGAAACTGCCTGAATAGCTTTCCCCCCTCACTACCTTTGATGGAGGAGCGGTGAAGGGTCGCAAGGCTCCAGTGCACCTGTGTCCGGCTGCCGCTGCCTTTTGGGGGATCCTCATCTCCCCCCTAAGGCTTGTGAGTTATCGTCCGTTACGACGGGAAGAGCTTACAAAGTCTGTGGGCAAGCCGCCTCCTCTTGCATGCCATGGTGCTGCTACAGGTCTGTCAGGCCAGGGAGCCCATGGACATGCACGAGGGTAGCCCAGACCGTGTGCTCATAGGTGAGCATCCAACCTTGCCCTCCGGGGCACGGGTGTCGTGGCTTTTTGCGATCGGTCTGGCGATGTCCACCTTATTTGTCCAGGAGCGCCATCGTTGGCTCAGCCTGGTTGATATGGCGGATGCGGACAAGGCTCGGTTCCTGCTCTCCCCAATTTCCCAGGTCGGGCTGGTAGGCGACGCTACAGAGAACTGTTGCCCAAGCGCAGATGGAGGCCATCCTGCACATCTGGTCGTTGCTGAGGGCGTTCCCCGGGTTGGAGGAGGATGCTTATGGAGTTGTTCAGCGATCCACTCCCTTCCCCCGGGTGAGGGCCGGGTGGAGTCTTTGTTTGTGTGTGTGTCTGTTCCACCGCTGGCTCCCAAAAGAAGTGGAGCAAGCGGTACCCACACTTCAAAGAAAGAGCAAATTCCTCTGTTCCTGGGTCCCAAGGGGCAAGTCTGCCAGTGTGCGACCCTGTAAAGCCTTGCACCCCTCAGCCCCCTCTTGTTCGCCAGCACGGCAGCTGGGTGCGGTTCGAGGACCCGGTCCATCCTCCTTCTCACGCATCCCTGGCCGTCTCGTGGTAAGTGTCATGCACCACACTCAGACCCTGCTTCGGGTCAGCCTAGGCTTGCGATTCATTTTGCTGGCTTCCACCCTGGCTCAGTGATATTAATCATACCTAGGTGTTGAGCATTGCTCCTGTCCTGTGTGCGCACGTCACAGTCCTACTGGCGAAGGACGCAATGTAGCCCTTTCCTCCAGGCGATATGAGGACCGGTTTCTATAAACCAGTATATCATTGTACCTTAGAGTGGTGGGTCATGGCCATCTTGGACCTGTGTTAATTTAAATGGACCCTTTTTCGAAAGCCTGAAGGACACGTTGTGGCAAAAAGTATGTTAAACATCATCACTGCGTAAGAGACACTCAGAGTCAAATTAATAAAAAGAGAAGTATTTATTCTTGCAAGAAGGCCCAGTCACCACACAGAAGTTATGCTGTAAAGTGTGTGAGACACTGACAGGAAGAGCCGGGCAGCCTTTATACTATTCTCAAGTCTTTACTCAGCGGGTTTCTTTTCCCCCATGCACTTTCAACATAAGACATGCTGTTGCATATCCTTCTATTCATCAATAGTTAACACTTAAGATCACCAAATGTAAATACTAGAGTAAATACTAGGGTCAAAGGTCCCTTCCCAGCTGTTCCCAAAGTGTCTTACGTCTGCATTTCCATAGGTATACAAACATACATATAATCCTGTTCACACAATAGAAACATGTGACCCACACTCCCTTATAATATCTGCTAAGGATCAATGATTATTACAATTTCTACAACAGACAGTACTTCAGATCTCGATCCCTCCGCTCCACAGATCATTCTGTGCTCAGCGAGCTGGTACTGGTCTGAACATCGCGACCATTGCGCTAAGCTTCCCTCGTCACAACTCGCCCGTCACCTCCTCCTTGGAGTCAGAAGCTTCTGAGGTCACTTCATTCAACTAGTTCTTCCGGCCTGCTCAAACATGTTGCCAACGAGCCTCACGACAGCTATGGCCAGGGAGAGTGGAGACTCCATCCCCTGGCAGTCCAGCTGGGCAGGGACCACTTTGGAGCCACACAGTTACATATGTTTGCCTCTCCGGAGTCCTCCTTCTGCCAGTTGTGTTATTCCTGTCTCAGCGGACAACCCTTATGCCGAGTTCAGACTGCACGATTTTAGCCACGATTTTGGCTCGCCGACAGGTTTTGAGAAATCGCCGACAAATGCCCGAAATCACAGGCAAATCGGTGCTCGTTCACACGCGAGTGACAATCACGCAGTGTGAATGAGCAAAGACGCTATCTGAGAGAATCGCCGACGAGTCGCCGACGCCCGTGAGATATTTGGCATGCTAAATATCTGGACCTGTCGGCGATTCACAATCCTGCTGTGTGAAAGTGTTCTGACTGAAAACTACATCGGCGATGACCGACAGCCAATGAGAGAGCATGATACAGGACAGCAGGCTGTTCGAGGAGAAGTTATAGACCAGAATATCAGTATTTTAATAGATAGATAGGCCTATATTTACAATTATATCAAACAGAAACAAAGCACAAACATTTGCATGACCAGCAGCAACAGCAGGACGTTTGCAAAATTATTTATTTACCCCCAACTCTCTTTCCAAAACACAGTCCTTGCTCTCCTCGTCTTCCCAAACATTTCCTCCTGCATAAACTGAATATTTATTTGTTTCATTTTCGCTACAAATCAGTGCACAGACAATTTGGATCGCAATCTTCTTGTAGGCTATCATTTTTAATAACAAACTCAGTGTCGCGCGAGAACTCCGGTCTCACGCACGCGTGATCTTCCGTTATTTCCGTATCACTTCTCGCGTTTGTTTGGTTGTGAAACGTAGTTTGCGGACCAGGCAGAGGTTGTCGGCGATTCTTTCTTTTGTAAAGTCATGCAGTGTGAAACCTCCTGTCGCCGACCCATCGTGCAGTATGAACACAGAAGAAACTGAATGTTACCCCAGATAGTCATGCAGTGTGAAAACAACAGTGACCCGATTATTTTGAAAATCGTGCAGTCTGAACTCGGCATTAGACAGACACTGGCTCTCAGCTGGCCCCTGGCTCTGCTGAAATGCGTTCCCCAGTGAGCCTTCTAAATAAGCGATTATACAATTCATTGTCATTTGGTGCCTGCTCAAGTTCAGTGATTTGTATCACACTCACATGTTGAGCGGAAATGCTCCTGAAAGCTCAGTGAAAATTATCACTCTCAGGTGTTGAGCAGAAATGCTCCTGAAGCTCAGTGAATTTAATCACACTCAGGTGTTGAGCAGGGTTGCTCCTGAAGCTCAGGGATCTTCACATGTAGTGTTGAGCAGTGCTCCTGTCTTGTGCACCTATGCCGCATGCACCTACTGTGCAACGCCTGGGTTTTCCAGAGGGGGGCTACTAGGAGGACTGAGCATCCGCTCTCCTTGATCCATCTGATGACCTGAGGGATCATAGAGACTGGCGGGAACGCATATAAAGGGGGTCTGGGCCAGGAATGGTTCTGTTCTTCGAAAAGAATTCTGCGCAATGAGTGTTGTTTTTCGAGGCGAAGAGGTCGACCTCTGCCTTGCTGAATACACTCCATATCAGACTGTCAGGTCTGTGGGTTGAGAGACCACTCGCCTGGGGGAGTGTTGTCTCGAGATAGCATGTCCGCACCAAAATTTTGGACTCCCGGGACATGAGCAGCTCTCAGAGATCGCAGGTTGGAATTTGACCAAAGGAGGAGATTTCAGGCCATAACATACAGGTTGCCTGATCTGAGGACATCCTGGCGATTTATATAGGACACCACCGACATGTTGTCCGTGTGGACGAAGAAGTGGTGTCCCCTGAGGTCTGGCAGAAATGTGTTCAGGGCCAATCAAACTGCTCTCATTTCCAGGCAGTTGATCTGTAAGCCGCGCTCTCATCATTGAAGAGTTGATAACTGTGCCCAGAAATAGTACATTCTGGCTGGGTAACAGTTTGCTTTTGGAAAAATTGATCCTGAGCCCCAGGCATTCCAAGTGGCTGAGGAGCATGGATCTGTGTGTCAATAATTCAGTCTTCGACAGAGACATGCGTCCATGCACTTCGAGAAAGTACGAGGTGCTAGAGACAGACTGAACGGTAGGACAGTGTATTGATAAACCTGCCCCTCAAAGGTGAATCTCAAGAATGGCCTGTGTTTGGGCGGTATTTGAATGTGAAAGGAGGCATCTTTCAGATCCACCGTAAAAAAAAACAATCCCCCGGGCAAACCTGTGCGAGGATTTATTTGTTAGTTATCATTCTGAACGGCCGTCTCATGACAGCTTCATTCAGATGTCTCAGATCTAAAATGGGGCGGGTGCCACCGTTCTCCTTTGGCACAAGGAAGTAGCGGCTGTAAAACCCTGATCAGGTCAGCGTGGAGGGGGGGAGACTAATTCTCTTTTGCTAGCAGATTTTGTACTTCGTCTCAACGACCGCCTGAAACCGTGGGGTCTGCCTCGCTTTATAATGTTCAAAACCCAGTTTGACACATCGGGGATGGCTTGCCAGGCCTGGGTCCTCATGGCTAGGGTTTGAATATACATTGGGGCTGGGCCACCTAGCATAGGGGGACCAAATACCCTTGTGTTGTGTTTTGTGCACGTTCTCTTTTGGGCTGGTTTGACAGGCCCGACACAGAGATAGAGTGACCACTGGGGGAGGGTTGCCTAGTAAAGGGGGACCAGTTACCCGGGTGTTGTGTGTTTGAAACATACTCATTTTGTGCTTTATGCCCCGGGCCTTGGCTCCGGGGCAGTGGGCAGCAGGTAGTGCTTAGCTGATCTTGAGCGATGACGGGTATCAGCCGCAGGGCGTGCTCTTGTGGCGGCTTAAGGCAGAGCTGGAGCACTTAGTCAGGAAGTGTCTCATAGCTTGAGAAGACTTCTGTGCCTCGGTAAATCTCTCAGAAAACCCTTTCACAGCCGGGCCGAAGAGACAGGTGCTGGAGATAGGTGAGTCGAGGAACGCCGTCCTCTCCGCATCTTTGATGTCCATGAGGTTCAGAAAGCGAGGTTAGCCATACCTTTGCCGATCGCCTGAGCAGTATCCTTTGTAGCGAGCTGTGCTAGGTCTGTGGCGCTGCGCAGGTCACAGAACGCCTCAGGGTTCGGGCCAGACTCGTCCATTGTCTGGAGAAGCTTGGTCTGAAACACTTGTAACACCGCCATGGTGTGCAGAGCTGATGCAGCCTGACCGGAAGCAGAGAAGGTGGTTCCAGCGAGGACTGAAGTTTTTTGGCAGTACTTCGAGGGGTGTACCGCTCTAGATCTCCAGCCAGCAGCAGTGGGCGGCAACTGCTTCCTCGAGCAGTGGCAGCTTCTCATAACCTTTTTCCGCTGCGCCGTCAACAGAGGAGAGCGTAGCGGAAGTGGAAGCGCTTGTGCGTGCCTGGTAGCAGCCGCGCCAGCACCAGACTGTGAGAGGGCGGGGTCAACCGAACAAGTCTTCCTCAGATGCAGAAATTTCTATTTTGGAAAGTGAGTGTCGCAGCGGCAAACACAACAGTAGCAGTAAAATTATATAGAGTTTTCCGCCGGATGGCCACAGGAGAGCAGTGACAGAAGAGAAATGGTTTTGAGGTGAGTTGAAGGCGCTGTCCGCTGTTTGCAAGGCTTGCTCTAGCTGTCTGGCTCGTTTCACAGCGAAGGCTTCAGAGGAGTCAGAGACGTGAAGTGTCACTGAAGGAGAGAAAATCTGCTAAATGGCCAAAATGGGCACTCTTTATAGGGTGAAGCCACGCCTATTTAGGCGCGCTCTGGCCGCTTGGCCATAGGATGTGCAGTTGCCGCAGCACAGCCAATGAGCGAACTAGACGCTCTGCTGTGTTCGCTGTGCAGCTGCACTGCATTTTAAATTATTAGCTTCAATATTTCTCGAGGAAAGGAGTTCCCCACTGCATATTAGCTAAGCAATACGAAGTGACCATTCTCGAAAGGGAACACTGCTTCATGAAGCTTCGAAACCTTTACGAATCTTTTGTTCTGAATCAATGATTCGGAGCGTGTATCAAATTGCCAGAGTCACGTGATTTCAGTAAACGAGGCTTCATTATATGTCATAACTGTTTGGTTCGCCGCTGGGGGGGTCAACCCATGAATCAATGAACAAGTCTGTGGGTTTTTCCTGATCAGTAAATCAGTTTTATACATTTGTAGATGTTTTAATTAGACATTAGTATAATTAAAATGAATAATGGTAGTTAATAGTCTCTTATTGCCACGGCCGGAGTGGGGCCACTTTTCAACCCGGGAGTTTCAGGCACAAGACCGGCCCACTTTTTCCATGGTGGTGGAAATTGGATAAATGAAGCAACAGTTCAGCTCTTACTATTGTGTAGTTTTTATTAACACCATGGTTCAACAAATAATGTAAAGGTTAAATAATAATTCACTTAAGCTGAGAAGTTAACCCTTAGGGGTCGAAAACCGCGTGCCCGCGTTTTGCTGGATTTTTTCCTTATCAGTGCAAAAGAGAATCAAATTACTCTGTTAATTTTGATCTTAAATATAAGTGTTGTACATCATTAGATCCTGTTAAGTGTGTATTTTTTTTGTGGATACTCACAATAAAAACAAAGTGTTGTGCTTTTCGTCAAACAAAGAAAAATAAACATGATGCGCGTTTTCCCTTCTCTCTGTCTTTGAGGTCCGTTCTGAAACGCGTCCGAAACATTCACTTTAACTCTGTCAATACTTGTCACAGAGATACGAGAGATGTCTCTTTATGAAGCTGAGATTTTCTTCTTTCAAATGAAGTAATTTATTTATTTTTTAAAATATTTCCAGTTTATGTAATCCGTTTGAAACCAAGGAGAGTTACAGTTTTTTCGCTCTCCCTTCATTATAGATAATTAGGTGAGCCCGCCACACCCCCAGCGCTTTTGACATGGTAAATAGGTGATATGCATCCCACACGCGGCACGCCCCCGATCACTGCATAACAACATGAAGATTCTTCATCAGAGATTCACTGATAGTTCATCGCGTTTTAGGGATGGAAGCACGCTAACGTTACTCCTTCAGAGGATTATGGACAGCTGGGAATAATTAACCTTTTCCTCAGTGGAATTTGAAACTCAGACGAACGGTTGCATTTTGAAGAACGGATTGACCCCGAGGATACAAGTTCGGAGTAAGTTTAGTGTTTTATAATTCCTTTTCTGATCATAGAGCTCAAATGCATTTTCAGACTATAGTAAATATTAACTCACAACGTTCGTGTAGGCCTATACGCTCGTGTAAACTTTTTAAATAACTGCTTAGTTTGAGTTCTCCTGTGGTCTAGTGGTTAGATCAATTGCCAAGCGTGTCAGAGGTTACAGGTTTGAATCCACCACTAGCATGTTTTTTTTCTCTCATAAAAAACGAATATGTTCATCAGTGGTTACAGTCTATATCAAACACACACGTATATAGGACACACGTTTGTGTGCATTTTATTTTGTGATTTCACCGGAATGAATAGTGTCCGCAATGGCAATAGATTGAAAAGCACGTTCTGTGCGCGCGCCGCCACAAGAGACTCACTGTATCCATGACACTGATAGCAGGACACGAGCGCTCAGCTTGAGTTCAAAAACAAAACATTTTAGCTCTAGATCTCTTATTTAAGAGCGGACTAAATGAATGATCTACTAGTTAACTAGAGATGTTTTATTTGTATTAGGTACAGCCGTTCATTGAGTGTATCAGTAAATGCGTGCGGTCGATGAGCCATAAACAGATACTCGCGGTTACGCAGTCTACCAATCAATAGATGTTTCTCTGTCCATCAACAGATACATTGTGCATCTATAATCATAATAGTCCATCAGTTTACTTTGGATAATGTGCTAACAGTTTTTTGCTTTTGTTTTGTTGTGTTTACATCGTCACCATCAGCCTTCAGAAATCATTCTGATATATTTTTTTTTTTAAATCAATGTTGTAAACAGTTATGCTGCTTAATTTTTTTTAACCTGTGATAGTTTTTTTAGGATTCTTTGAATGCACTTTTTTTTATTTATATAAGCACTATATACGCAATATTTTATATATTTTTTTATATAAAAAAAAAACAAGTTTGGTCTTTTTATGTTTTTTTTTTTTTTTTTTTTGAAAGGAAGTGTTAAGTGAATGACTTTAAGTCTTTATGTTCTTAGGAAAGATTTCTATTTTGAATAAATGCTGTTCTTTTTAACTTTTTATACATCGAATCATTCTTAGTTCAGGCTGCCTCACAGCACCTTGATGGGGCATTAGCACATTGGGGGAGTGTCTTTAGTCTCCCCAGGTGTAAATCACATTAATATTCATGGGCATTAACACTCCCACGCATACAGCAGTAATGACCCAAAAACTGATGTAAGAAATTCAAATCGTTATATTGATCTTTCTGAAAGAGTGGTCAGAATGATTTTCACTTCATTTTGAAGTAAAAGTTCTAGCCTACAAGAATAGTAACTCAAAAGTATTATTTACAACTATTCAGTAGCCTATGTGTTAAATGGCCTTATTGCGGTGACATTTTTTTTCCCAAAACGTACTAACCACGCATATTATTTTTTTTCTATAAAATGCAAACATGTACATCCATTTTGCTCACATATTATTGTAGCAGAGTTTGTGCTGAATACAGCAAATTTATATGTTGGCAAATGGTATGTTTTAAGTAGCTGAAATAAGCACAAATGTCAGGGCATACCAAAACACCGAAAGAGGCCGAAAACAGCTCAGACCCCTAAGGGTTAACAAAAAATATCATGGTTATTATCATTTTTCTGAATGGGTATCATATTGTGGTAATGTACTCCTACTACACCCACTTCTGAACAAACAATACATTTTGGTTTATCATGTACATCATATACTGCTCTTTCTTACACTAAATAACTTTAATTCATATTGTTTATTCTGGTATCCTCTCTACCTGTCCCTAGTCATGGATTCCTCATTTTCCTAGTCATTCTCCTCATTTTCAGCGGGGGACTGGCTTATCTGCTGCTCAGAAGCTACAAAAAAATAATTAAGAGATAATTTTACTGCATACACAGATCAAGCTTGAGTTTTGTTATCAATATTTGCATAATATTTGCAAATTCTATGAATCGCCATATATTGGGTGATACAAAAAGGCTAATATTGTAATTAAATTTAATATTTTGGATTTGAATAGGTTGACAACGCTACTATTTGCTGAATAATTACGTTGCAGCATTGCTAATGCTAATCATTTCTAGGCCTATCTCTATTTAACTGTTGCCACTTGTGTTTGTCCTCTTGAAAATAAATCTGTAAGCTTGGCACATTTGGCAGCATCCTCCTCCAATGCCTTTCTTTTTTTCAACCTGGCTTTTTCAGCCCCTCCTGGCCTCATCCTCCCATCCATCCTCCCTCACGCGCACCGTTACGGTAGGGCTGGCCCAGCTAACGGTAGCCTACCTGAAAAAACGTTTTGGAAAAGACGGGCAATGGACCCAACCAACTCTATTTGGG
Source organism: Chrosomus eos (assembly GCA_036326025.1). Taxonomy (NCBI): domain Eukaryota; kingdom Metazoa; phylum Chordata; class Actinopteri; order Cypriniformes; family Leuciscidae; genus Chrosomus; species Chrosomus eos. The sequence continues at coordinate 37,137,917 of CM070827.1, read as the reverse complement.
AGGGGAGGGGAGGGGAGAACTCCCTCACATGGTACAACCCATGCAGAGGTTGCGCGCTGAGGTGTTAGAATGCGGAACGTGTGTAGCCTAATTTAAAGGTGCTCTAAGCGATGTCACGCGTTTTTAAGGCCAAAATATTTTTTGTCACATACAGCAAACATCTCCTCACTATCCGCTAGCTGCCTGTCCCCTGAACACACTGTAAAAAAACGCGGTCTCTGCAGACACCCCAGGCTCCACAAACGGCAACAAAAACAAACTCTAGCGACCCGCTCTACGAAACATAACAAACTGTTCCAGCCAATAACCGACAAGAAAGGTTTGGGGGTGGGTTTGAGGGGTTATTGCGCGGATGAGGAGGAGGGAGGGTCTAGCTAGCCTCCGTTTTGTTTGACAATAGTTCGAATGTCAACAAGAAGTGATGTCACCCAGGATCGCTTAGAGAACCTTTAAGAGAAGATAGACTAGCGTGACAAATGTTAAAAAAAATATTAATAAAAAATAATAATAATTCTCGACCGGCCCAAAAGTGAAGCGGCCCACGAGAATTCTCCCGATTGCCCACCCCGGGCCCGCTTATTGTCCTGTTTAGCAGGGCCATTAGAACAAACAAAACAAACCCTGAAAATTCATAAAAGAACATACAGACACTTGATAATCTTATTAGTTGATTAGACAATTGCATTTTAAAGATTTTACTTTCTATAAAAAATTTACAATAGATTTGTAAAAGATGTTTCATGCATGTTTGGCCCGGGTTTTTGTTGCATTTACACTGTTCTGACCACTAGGGGTCACCGTGGAGACGGGTGTCTGATTGTTTCGAAGCCTAGTACACAATACGGCACTTTCGATTCAACTGTTTCAGTGTTTCACGAAGCCTCGATCTGCCCACTAACAATAAACATAACCATGAACTAGGCTTGACCATATACATGAAACTCACGAACAGCAATAACAAGGAACAACACTTAACAAGGACACGTGGCAAACATGACTGCTTAAATACACACAAGACTAATGACTAGACAAGGGACACCTGTGAACAATGAACCAATGATAACATGACAACACATGACACATGGCAGGACCACATGACTAGAACAGGGGATCACATGACAGACATGAAACAGGAACACAAAACAAAAACAAATCGTGACAACAGGATAATATATATTTATTTAATTTACGAAATATAACTTGTATAACAAAAATAAATAATGTATATACCTAGAACGATTTTGTTTCATTTACACATTTTTATTTACATAATCAAAATTGTAATTCTCTATCAATCCCTCAAGAAGAGAAAACAGTCTGTCTATTCTCTCCCTGCTCTCCTCTAAACAAATATTTATTTTTATTATATACAAATAATGCATCGTGTTTCCTTCTGGAGCAATAGCGTATGTTTGAACATTTTGTAAAATTTGCATATGAGTCCCTCTGTTGTTCTCAGTGTGAAAGATGGATCTCAAAACCACACAGTCAGTCACTGCTGGAAAGGGTTCAAATATGCAAAAGATGCTGGAAAACCAAAGAATTTGCAAGACCTGGAGGTTTTCTGAAGAACTGCTCAGGACAAACAAAGGTCTCATTAACAACCATCACAAAACATCACAACCATCGTGGATCATGCAGGTAACGACACAGTATTACGAATCAAGGTAAACTTTTGAACAGGTTCATTTGTAGAAATTCAGCTATTTTTTATCTTTTGAGCATGGCTGTATATATTGATAATTATAATAAACTTCACAGATCAGAAGACCCTCAATAAAGAAGATGCTCTGCATAAATGGGCTAAATAGGCGGCTGCATATATGAAAAAAAAAAAACAACTCTAAAAAAATCTAACAAAAGGTTTCTCAGCTGTTTTTGTTGTAGTAGGTGTCCTAAATAACATACTAAAATTTGACCAAAGTTTGACCACTAGAAAGGTGTCATTTTCAAGATGGCGTCCAAGATGGGCAGAAAGCCCTTAAAATATCCTAACTCCTTCATTATTTGAACTAGCCAAGTAATATTGGTGTCTAACCCCATGTTTTCTGGGTCTATGAATCCATTGGACTTGTCTAAATTGCACTTTGCACGTTGAAGAAAAATGGGTAGCAGAGCAGACTGTGCAGTATTTAAACAGTAGCTCACCCTCTTTTCACGCCATGCAGTTTGGTTTTAGGTCCAAACACTCTACTGAAACGGCTACGTGCCTTTTTATCGAGAAAATAAAATCTTCTCTTGACAATGGGGGAGTAGTAGGGGCGGTATTCTTGGATCTCAAAAAAGCTTTTGATACAGTGAACCACTCAGTTCTACTCAATAAGCTTCCACAATTTAAATTCTCTTGTGATACTGTTAGCTGGTTTGAATCCTACCTGCATGATCGTACACAATCTGTTCTAATTAACAACTGCAATTCTGAGTCTCTTAAGCTAACTACCGGGGTTCCTCAGGGCTCAATATTAGGGCCCCTCTTATTTAGCCTTTATGTCAATGACTTGCCTAATGTTTGCTCTGAGGTGGAATGTTTAATGTATGCGGATGACACTGTTCTATTTGTTCATGGTCGCTCTAAAGACATTGTTGCAGATAAACTCACTAAAGCCATGACTCGTGTTACATCCTGGTTGCAGGAGAACTGCCTGCAGCTAAATATTTCAAAAACTGTAGGTATGTTCTTCAGTAAAACCAATAGAACTTCATTTAATCCGGACATAATGGTGGCTGGAGAAAAATTACGAATCGTAAATCAATACAAATATCTCGGCTTAGTAATAGATTCACATCTCTCTTTTAAAGCACATATTAAAAAATTATGTAAAATAATCAAGTTTAATCTTGCAAATTTCCGCTCAATTCGAAATGACATGTCAACCGAAGCTGCACTAATTTATTTACATTCCATGATTTTTAGTCACCTCAACTACTGTTTAATAAGTTGGTCTCAAGCAAGTCAGAGCGCAAAAAGACCTTTGGAAACTTTATATAAACAAGCCATTAAAATCATGGATAAAAAACCAAGGCACTATCATCACTGTGCAATTTTAAAAAAACACAGCCTTCTAAACTGGGACAGTATTCATAAGTTTTTAGATCTGAGTCTTATATACAAAGTGACACATGATTTGGCCCCAGCTCCTCTGGCTGAGTTCATCAGCCAAAGAAATAGCTCTGAGCGCGTCACTCGAGGCTCTGCCAGAGGGGACTGTGTCATCCCTCTGCGCAGGAGCGCTTTTAGTCGCTCGGCCTGGTCAGTGAGGGGCGCTGCTGAATGGAATTCTATACCTGAGGAGGTTAGACAGCTCAATACTTACAAGGCTTTTTACAAAAAACGTGAAAATTTGGCTCATTAACAATTATGTCTGCGAACATTAAAAGCCGAGACTATTGAGCTGTATCATATATTTAATATATTATAGCCTTTTTGAAAATGTGTTTTTGTATGTTTTATTATTGTAACAGGTACCGTGTACCCTAAATCATCTTCTAGTGTTATTTATATCGTAGTTATTTTGTAGTCAATTTGCTATAGACTTGTAAATGTATTTTCTTGTTTGTATTATAATGCTTTTTTTACATCTTGGCCAGGGGACTACAGATGAAAAATAGCCTTTTGGCTAATTCTGGCTTTTTTAACCATGTTTGTTCATGCGTTTTATGAAATTGCACTGTCCCCTTTTAAATAAACCAATAAATCAAATCAAACTTTGTTTGGGGTGAACCAGAGATGTAAACGATTTAGCCTGTCATGTAACTCCTACTCAGTACGTTTTCATGTGATCCGCCGCAGCAACCAGTACTGGGCAGGCCTTAGCTCTGACCTTGTCATCGTGCAGACATTGATGCGATCCTTGAAAACCAGTGGAGGCTTGACCCATGGAAGTGGAATGACTGAAGAAATGCGAGCATTGTGGACCATGTCTACACCCAACATATCTGAATACAACAATGCCATGCAGGAACTCAATGACCTCACCTACATGACCAGCGAGCAGCAAAGAGAATCCTCAGAAGCAAGAATGATCACTCTGATCTAGAAAAGATCAAGGAAAAGCGTAGCATTTACACACCATTCTCTCCAGACCCATCTCTGAGAAACATTATAACTGGTGTTGTTGCCAAAGAGGAGATGGATGTGCATGAGTTTGAGACTGTTGGCAATGAGATCATTGAAAAGATGATTGGAAAACCAGTTTTTGGAATATCCTTCAAAAGGAAAGAGCAGGCAAAATCCCTTGCAGATGACTCCACCATCAAAGTTGCCCAAGACCGAACCATTGATCCTGCTCTGCTGTTCCAATGGTTCCTGATCATGTCGAAAACTGAACAGTTTTCACTGGAAGATGTAATGAGCTATGAGCTCTGGTCATTTTCTGCAGCCCTGTTCGAAGGAAAGGAAATCTTCCGTAAAGCCAACAAGCCCCTACTAGCGCAGGCAGTCACTGAGTTCTCAAGCAAGAAATCAAACAAAACTGTCCTGGATTCCATCCCACCAACTGAGCATTATGTCCTTGACGGTGGCTCCCTGGTTCACCGCTTGGCATGGAAAAAGGGTGACAGTTACGGTGCCATTGCACAGTCATATGCAGACTTTACCATACGCCATTATGGTATAGCAACAGTCGTTTTTGATGGTTATAGCGAAGGTCCTTCCATCAAAGACATTACGCATCAGAGACGTGGAGAAAACACTCACCCCAACGTTAACTTCAATGCAGAGACTGAGTTTGTGGGAAGAAAGGATGATTTCCTTTCCAAATCTGGCAACAAACGAGAACTTATCAATCTTATGACAGTGGAGCTGGAGAAGAAGGGCTGCACTGTTATTAATGCATCAGGTGATGCAGACGTGGACATTGTCAAAGCTGCAGTCAAGGCCTCAGAACATCAGCCCACAACCTTGGGGGAGGATACAGACTTACTTATTCTTCTAATCTACTATGCTGGGACGAATAATAGAGGCCTCCATTTTTGTTCAGACAAGTCCAAAGCTACTAAAGTGTACAACATCAGTGAGATGAAACAAGTCCTGGGTACTGACTTGTGCTCCCAGTTGCTGTTTATTCACGCCTTCACAGGATGTGATACAACTTCACACATTTTTAGTGTTGGCAAACAGACAGCATTCCAGAAACTTGTGAATGGTGAATCAATCATCCAGTCACGTGCAAATGCGTTTCTGCTCCCACATCAAGCACGGGATGTCATAGAGGACTAGAGGACCAAGGTAATTGCAGTGTTGTTTGGCGGAAAGAGTACTGATTAACTTGCCTCTTTGCGCTACAACCTTTTTAGCAAGAAAATCGTTACCGCCAAATCATTTGTTACCCCAGAAAGTCTGCCTCCAACTGAGTCCTCAACCAAATACCACTGCCAGAGTTTACTTCCAGATCATGGTGTGGATTAGAAAGGAAGGTGACCTGAACACAGTGGAATTTGGGATGGAAACTGCTGGACAACCGGTTCCTGCCAGTTATGACCAGTAAGACTGTAATTGCACAACTGCCTGCCGAACACAACAGTGCAGTTGGAGGACACCTGGATGGACTACCAGACATGCCTGCTTGTGGACCATGTCAAGTTGGGAATTTTGAGAATCACTATAATCAACCTCTATGAGGAAGAGTGTGACGACTAATGGTAAACCTAGTGAAGGTCACAGTATAAAAAAGTATAAAAAATAAACCAGAATAAGAGTAAACAACTGAATACAATAGAAAATGATATGTATAAATAAGAAAAGTATTAATAAAATATAAAAAACAAAAGGCAACCAAAAAAAACACATTATAAAAAATATTTAAAATAAATAAATAAAAGGGGTTAGCGGTAGCTGAGCCTTCAAGTGTCACGGTTGTGGTGTAGGAAGCGCACGACAAGGAACTTGGCAGTGAATCACAGGGATTTATTATAACACGAGGAGTACCACATACATGTAACATAAACAATAACCGACCAGGAATGAGGGAGAACACTGGGTTTACATACACAGGGAACGGATCATGGCAACAAGACACAGCTGGGGCAAATTAACTAGACACAGGTGGAGGAACTGAACACAAACGAGGAGCGGGAAAACTGAGACACAGGACTAAACCAAAACACAGAGACGGGGAAAACTAAGGGTGTATTCACACCTGCCTTGTTTGGTTCGATTGAATCGAACTCTAGTTCGTTTACCCCCTTGGTGCGGACCTTTTGGGCAGGTGTGAATACAACAATCGAACTCGGGTGCGGACCAAACAACCGAACCGAGACCCAGCTGAAGAGGTGGTCTCGGTACGGTTCCAAACGAACTCTGGTACGGTTCGTTTACGGTGTGAACCTGAACCGACCCAATTGCAAGAAAGATCTGTTGTAGCCTACTACATTCCATTCCGGCGCGCTGTCTGGCCACACGATACTGTTGCGCGTCTTTCTGTGTGTCGTGTGTGCATCATTGGAATGGAATGAATGAATGAGTGTGCATTAGGACATTCACATACAGAGCGTTCTCTTTAGTTTAATCGTGCATAGATGCAAACAAAGCTTTTGCAGTTCATATAATGCGATAGTTACAATACAAGGATGATGCTGCGTTAAACTGGACAAACTATCGCAAGCGTTAACATTGACAGCACTCGTTAGCAGTATTAAGAATCTCATATTTGAATCTGTGAACATAGCCCCTCTCCATGAATGAAAACTTTATACCTTATCCGTCTTCTGCGCTGTGTTCTGAACCTATTCACTGCTCCATCAATGTTTCATGCCAAATCGCTATATTTCCTTGTTTAAAATGTACTGCAAGATGCAGTTCTTTTCCAAACCGCGATAAGCGCCAAACCTATTTTTAGCCTAAACGCGATAAATCCTATAGACAAATCAGACTTCAGTGAGCGTTATACGCAATCCAACATCGGCGCGCTGAACAGAGGTTTGTTTATGTTCATTCATTCCTCAAAATGAGTGCTTTAAACGGTGATAATACTTTTGATGGCCTTGATGAGCCAGTGAGACCTACATGGGGGTAGATGCTGCTGCCAAAGGTTTCTGTCTATATTATAATTTCTGCCATTCGACGATCAAAGAGCAAAAGTCGAATATCGTTCGAAAATCGAATTTTTTATTTTATTTTTTATTAATCAACTGTTTTCTGTGTGTCAGTGTCTGCAAATATGAAACTGACGATCAGCATCTCTGTACGCGCCTATAGAGAGAAATGCGTGTAATGGATTGCATAATCAGAGAGTAGGCTATTTATTTTCGTTTTTAATTGTTTCGTTTAAAGACATTTCAATCTTTCTATATAGATAAATTTCTCATGTCTGCTGTGAAGCATAGGCTACGCTGAATTTCGGTTCATTTATGATGAGATGCGCTCCAGCTCGCGTGCAATGCAAGTGCCGGCGGCGACGCCTCCATGTCATGATTATATTGTCTATTTGCTGCTTATTTATTGAATTCAGGCAATTGGTTAATGAAAACATTATTAAAATTAAGATACAATTTATACAAAACGAAATCCACTTTAAAGAAAGGCTTTCTACAAAACAAAACTTAATTAAGTGGGCAAAATCATCACCATTTTTTGTGTGGATTTATAGCGTTTTGAAGAAAAAAAAATTAACTTTGAATTTATCATCAACAATATTGTTGTTTAATTTAATAATCATTGTTCAACATGTTCAGACTGAGGAAAAAAAACATTATTAACAAGATAAATTGAATATTCACAAGATGTGTGGGTCTAGGTAAAAAATGTAATTTTCCTGAAAACTATTGAAATGGATTTATCGCGTTTTGGAAAAGAGCTCCTCAAATATTGCAGTACGAAATATCTCCATGCTGAGCCTTTTTTGCACTTCCTGATTTCCCTACTTGAGAATCCTTGTCCAATGAATGGACGACCTTAGCACACGTGTGGTTTTGTTTACAAATTTTGGTTCACTTGCAAAAAGAGCAGTGTGAAAGCGAACCGTACCAAAAGAAAAGAAAAAAAAAATTATTTGGTCCGGACCAAAGCAAGTGAACTATCGGACTTTCCTGGTGTGAATACACCCTAAGAAACACTGGTCACACTTGTGACATCACGTAGCAGCCCTGTTTTGACTAATTTTACAGTGCCACACATTTCTAATGAATTTATTTATTATTGGAATCAAAAGAATGGTTATGAACCACAGAAACCACCAAGACTAGTTCAAGTTAATTTCAAGTTCATTTATTTATATAGCACATTTAAACAGCCACTTAGACAGACCAAAGTGCTTTACAGAACACACAATTAAGAAAAGTAAAAACAGCTAAATAACCCCTAAAACACATAAAAAGCAGCAGAGCTATGAGTAGCCTTATCAGAGACTCAAATGTAAAATCGTAGAAATAATCAAAAAAGAGATCAATAAGCTACAGAGAACAGGTAGGTTTGCAACAGGTAGGCAAAACGAAATGAGAAAGGAGAAATATGCAATTACTTAACCCTCTTATTATCTTCGGGGTCTTTTAGTACACACACAAAAATATTGGTTCTTCAGCGGTTCTTCAGTGGTTCTTTGGGCTGGTTGAGGTGCTATATAGCACCACTACCATAAAAAGAACCAGTTCAGGCCAGGATGGTTCTTTAGTGGTTCTTTAGTGGTTCTTTGTATAGTTGAGGTGCTATATAGCACCTCAACTACAAAGAACATGTTAAGGCCCTGTATGGTTCTTTATAGATTTTATAAACTCTGTCTTCCCACATTTTAGAAATGTATAAATATTGAATACAATAAAACAATGTATTTCATATTGATAACATATTAAAGCAGCGGTTTTCAACCTTTTTTCCCCCATCCTTCCCTTATTATTGGTTCTAGCCAGTGCGGGAAAACAAACACTTAGAAAAAAAGAAAAAAAAACTGCAACAGAAAAATGGATCTATCCGGAGCTCCCGAGAAGAAAAAGCGTCTTTGTTCGTATAATAAGGAATGGGAGAAAAAATATACATGGTAACCAGTTACAGGTGATCCTAAAAAAATGAGATTGCAGTGAATGCCACCGAAGTTTCACCATCACGCATGGAGGTGAGGGGGATATTTCCTAATGTAATTTATGTGCTTATTTCGAAATGTGCTTTTTAGCGATTATTTTCAATTAATTATTTAGATTGACCCGTGCTGTTAAAATGAGTTTTATATTATTAGTGGCGTTCACAGCGCCGGTCAGCGCCGTCATTAACATTTTTATAAAGCCTATTAGCAATTTAAAGCATGCATGTTAACATCACTGCAAAAGACATCTAATATTTATATATTAAAAATAGGCCTATAATTTATATTTTATAAAATCAATATTATTTACCTAGTATAATAACACGTTCTCTCCCTAGTGTCCCGCAAAATCAGGTCAACTGATTTCAGTTTAACTTATAAGCACTTGTCAATAAAATGTGTTTTTGACACGGAACTACATTTGACCAGAGCACGCAGAGCACGTACCCCTGCACGCCCATGTGCGCGCCTATTGTGCGCCTTGGCAGTGCGTGAGCGGCGCGAAAAATCTGGAAAAATCGGGAACAACTGCGACGTTGGATTCGAAAACTTGGAGGAAACGGCTTCAGAGTTACAATACGCAGATATTTCTTGAGGTGAGTGTCTTAATGACAGCTGCCAGAGAAACAGACTATTAACGTGAAGTTACTTGCTTGTCAGGGAACATTTTTCATTGGTATTTTCAAACGTTTTAACGTTACGTGTTTTGTAACGTTGATGAGTCATGCTAACGTTAGCTGACCAACTGGGCTAACTAAAACATCGAATTAACGTTAGTCTAGCTAGTTGCAGATATTAAATTGCGATATTATAGTAACATAAGTTACATTAACCGAAGATAACGTTAACATTACTGAAACGCCTTTGATCTAACTTAACTGACAACTCTGGAGAGACAGAGAGAGCGATAATTTAATATTCTGTAACGTTAACTTTAGATATGATTAATATAACGTTAGGCAGATTTATTGCTGCACAAACACTTAGCTAACTTAAGTGTAAGTTAGTGTAACTGGGGTCGTTCATTTATGTTGTAATAAATAATGCCAGTGGTCCCTTGCTAACGTTAACCAACAAGACTAACGCCCGTTTCACAGATACTCTGTGTAACTGTTACTTGTCAACGTCATGCCAAACAATGGTTAAATAGGACCGGAGTTAAAAAAAAAGGAAACTTGACCTTTATGGTTTCAAAGAGTTGTCTCTATAATTATGGTGGTATAACAACTAGGACATTACATTTTACTGACAGCCCCCAATATGTAACAATTTAACTACCTCAATAGGTTGATGCAGGAGAAGATGAATGAAGCATCTGGGAACATCTGAGAGTAATTCAAGTGGAAAGAGAGAAGCTTCGACCAAACTTAGAGCTCCTCAAAGAAAGGATGGCACTGATAAAAGGCTACAGAAGACATTTTTGTGTCCAACCACAGCACAGTGGAAACTCTGAGTTTCCATGTTTCAGACTGGCCAAAATGGTAAGTACAGTAACGTTAGTGTGCTAACTACCTCATTATTTAATTGAATGAGTTGTAACTATATTTTAATACATGTCTTCTCTACTTTGCTTCATCTTAACATAAGCTCCTTTGGGACCTGCGAGACCACACAAACATTGATGCAGACCAACAGATTGTCACACAACTCTCTGCAATGGCACCTCAAGTCCTTCAGGTTTCACGGAGTCCACTTAAGGAGAAGTTCAGGTGCATTATTGTTGACTGTGAAAATGGCAGGCTGAAAAAAGGTAACTAAATTTGCACTGCTTAGATTTTCAGTGTACCACTTAGTTAGTTGATGGACTAACACCCCTACATATTTTCCATATACCTGTGTGACCCATATCTTACCTGTCTTCTTTTCTGCAAGGAGCCGTCTCACACACAATAATAGATTTTTTTTTAAGGCATTAGGTACAAGCGTCCAACATGTTATTTTAACTTAATGTTATTTTGTATTAAGGCCTACAGTTGAAAGCAGCCATTTTGCTCTTGCCTGCACTGTTCAATGAGGACCCAGGGTTGATGTTTGAAGTTGAGGTGAGCCATGAACAGTTGACTACAGTGCAGAGTTTCAGACTTGACTCGCATGACAAATCTATCTTTAAAAAAGACTTGACTCAAAAGTTATAACTGCTATAACTTGCTAGCCACCATTATCAGGGATTTCCTACAGTTTATCAATAGACAGAGACTGATCAGCTGTTTGATCTGAGTTTCCTGAGTAATATTGTAATATTAATATTTTTATATAAGAGTAATATTTTTATTAATAATATTGTAATATTATATTAATATAAGAGTAATATTTTTCCTGAGTAACTGTTTCTTTAACAGTTAAGTAATCAGGTCTTAAACAGGCAACAACATTTGCTGCTGTCTCTTATTCATTAATAATCTCAAATAATCCATTAAACTCTACTGAACTAATTTGAAAGTTAGTAGTTAATTATTTAGTTATAGACTATTTTACATGCGGAAATTTCAAATGCGAATTTCTGACTCTGTGTGCAATGGCCTTTACAAACCTAATTTCAACGCAGATATTAGGTTTTTGTTTGTTGCTCTCCACAAACTATGCTGTCAAAGAAAATTACATTTATTTTCAGTTAATGGCCAAAAATATTTGAGCAGTTGTATGACGGTAGTTAAATTAATTTGTTTACTCATAAGGTTTGCCTTCAAATACATGTGAGAGAATGCTTGTGAGTTAATGAGTTAATGCTTCTTCCCCAGGGCCATGCTCAGACCAGCACTTCTGGCATCTCAACACCCAAGATGGTGCATAAAGGCTGCAGGGAAGGTCATCCTATTCAGTATGACCACATTGTGCTCACTATGGATGGGCAGGTAATCACAGAAGAGAGCGAGGACATCTCAATGGCATTGGGTCTCCTACTGTGTGTTTATTTTGTCTTTGGGATCCAGTATCCTAAAGGACTCAAGAAGACACTGACCTTTTTGAAGTGTGTTATATTGAAACTGAAAGATGCCAGCCGGACTTCCTGTCATAATAAAAATAGTCTACATCTCAATCTCTGAGTAGACTGTAGGACTCAATAATCTCTTTCTGGATGGCCAGTTCAAGAGAACAAGGACTTTTACACTGAACTGGGCCACTTCTAGATCTAGTTCCACTTTCTTTTGTTTTTGAAATTCTTATAAACATCTTATTGTGCTTTTGACTGAAAAATACTTGAGGACGTCAACTGTATGAGCCAGTTTCACATCTTTCATTAACTCGCTTTTACAAATTATATATATATAAATATTAGTTAAGTAGGCTTATGCCTGAATAGGCCACAAAGAGATCAGCTTACTTGGCTACAGTAAAAGTTATTTATTTATTTTATAGTATATAGATATAGATAGTATAGCTTTTTGGATTATTTTGTGTCTATAAAAGGGAAGTATATTGTGATTATTTATATATATATATATATATATATATAAAATATGTGTGTGTGTGTGTGTTTGTATATGTATATAAATGTTTTTTTCTCTGACTTGTCAGCTCGGAATTTACTTGCTGTAGAAAAAAATGAATTAAAAAGATTTTGTAAGGGGAATGCAGCTTGTTTCTTTTAAGTATTTAGTACATGATTTAGATTTTTTTGAGCCACTGTGTGGTAACAAATTGTTATGTGGATACACGGAGATGAACCCAGACGCAGACAGTATATGATAACACAAGGTTTATTGAACAAAAACGGGAAAACAAAGCCCACGAGGGGGCAAAACAAGACAGGACTATGGTGACTAACTAGACAACGACACTGACAAATTACTAGAAAACAAACAACACTTCGAGACACTAACAATGACTAGATTCTCAATGACTTTCAATGACAGGACTTTACAGGATACTCACAAGTAACGTTTGGCAATGAACCGACACAAGACAGCAAACACAAGGGGATTAAATAAGGAGACTAATCAAGACATAACAGGTGACACGGGTAAAGCAATAATGACAGAATCAGGATAACAAGGGGGCGGGGTTATGAGACGAGACAACACAAGCACATGGCCCTGACAACTGGCCATGCGCTTGTACACAAAACATGAGTCTGTCATGGTCCTGCCTTAAGACTAAGAAAATACACAGACAAGAAGGCAGAACCATGACACAAATGACTCATTTATTTTTAAAGCAAGTGTAGTTGCCATTTAGAAGCATATTAACTTGTCTATAGGATCTGCCGTGATTTAAGAGTCCTACTAGGGCAAAATGCAAAAACAATATATGGCACGTAATGGTTTGATAAAGTCCCAATTGAAAAAGCTCTTTAAAAATAGGTGCCATATAGCACCAAAACAAGTTCCCCTATGATTACGAACCAAAGAACCACTGTTGGGTACTATTAAGCACCATTTTTTTGAAGCAATATAGTGCTAAATGGCACCTAATGGTTCTATATAGCACCTATCTTTGGAGACCCGGATAGTAAATATACAAAATTCATCATCAAAATCAGAAACAACGAAGAAAAAACGCAGATCACATAGACAGAAATAAAGTGGCACACTTCCAACAGTGCAAAAAAAAATCCACAAGGCACACTCACACACACACACACACAGGAATACATTTGTAAGGCTATACTATGCATACTGCCTGCAGTGCACTGACGCATAAAACACCTGCAGTGCACTGTAAATGAGACTGTATGAGATGACCACCAATTATTGTTCCTAGTTGTTAAATTTTTTCCCCATTCACTGTTTTTTAACTAAATTTAATTTTTTACTGCTTTATTTGCTCATTTTTTATTGCTGTTCAGATCATTGCATTTTGATGTTCATGTCATGTATTTTTACTCAATGTGTAATATAACTAAATTTCTGTAATTTTTTGTTTTATTACAGTTAGTAAAATTGTAGAATTAAAATTGTACAATTATATTAAAAACAGATGATTGAAATAAATGATAAAATCTAAAGACTCCAACATTTGGAGTCTTGTTCAGGTTTGATTCTAAGCATAATGTAACATTATTGAAAAACTTTTGTCAGTACTAAAAATGCTTAACTTTGACAATTTTTTTTTTGTTATAATTGTGATTTTATAATATTTAGATATTAATCCAACTGGAAAAACTTGTGAAAAGATATATAGTTTGGTTAGTCACATAGCAAATAGCTTATAGTGGAGGTCTATGGCCATCTAGTGGTTAAAGTGATATTTTTTATTTTAAAACTGCATTTTCCAAAAAAAAAAATCTAAAATCTTACATTCAACCATGTAAAATGATCCATGTTATCTCCATGAATGAAAATTAGAAATCTGGGTCTTTTATAAAGTGAAGTTTACATACAATGGCGTTTTTTTGTAAAAAGCCTATTTAAATAAATATTTATTTATGTATTTATAGAAATTTAAAAGATATCAAAAATCCTCCAAAAACTGCACAAATGTTGAGTAAAATCATTAATAAACAGAGTAAAATTACATTTGTAAAAAAAAAAAAAATATTATACTGTTACAAAATTAAATGTTATTGTCTGGGGTCCCTGGAGACCCCAAAGATAATGAGTGTAGACACAAATGAAGATAATAGAAGGGTTAAGGGAAATTGTACTTATTTTTCGCATAAATATGCTTGTAATCATTTGCTTTAATATATAATTGTACTTGAAGTCGCTCATCTACCATGCAAATATGCTAATGTTGTAGAAATTTTAATAGTCATTTATTCCTAACATATCAATGTGTAAAAGTATATGTGTGTACGTGCTTGTGCGTGACGTTTCAGGAATATATGGGACAGGACGTCTTGACCTTAGGAATGGTCAGGTTTGGCTAGTTTATTCCAGTACCAGTTTGTGTCCTTAAGAAAAACTGAACAGCAGTGGGGGCCTTATCTGGGTGGAAAAGTACAGCGGGTGAGAAGGAACCTTGAAAAGAGTATAAAAGCTGTCTCATGTCTTCCTGGTGCGCGCCACTCACTTCACAGAATGTAACGGCTGTGATGGCGACTGGGCCTTCTTGCAAGAATAAATATTTCTCTTTTTATTAATTTGACTCTGAGTGTCTCTTACGCAGTGATGGTGTTTAACAGAAGTTTTTGCCACAACATTTGGTGTCAGAAGTGGGATTCCTTGGCAGTGCCTCCTGGACCTGAGAGCGGACGGTGTTTGGCCACCTGGACTGAGTAGTTCCAGCTCTACCTCGTAAGTTTCAGAGAGAGGGGCCGACCGCTATCAGGGCCAGGAGAAGCTCCACTGGAATCAGATGAAAACGAACCCGTGGCAACTCAAGACATCTCTGGTAAGAGACGGCTAAAATATTTTTCAAAGTGAAACTGAACCATACTGGCTGAGGGCTGTTTCTGTGGTACGTAATCTGAGATTAATTGAGATCTATATATAGATCAAGAAATTTCAAACAGATACGAGGGAAAATAATCTGAGATTAATTGAGGTCTGTGACAGATCAAGAAATTTCAAGCAGATAAATAATCTGGGATTAATTGAGAACTGTGACAGATCAAGAGATTTCAAACAGATAGGTAACCTGAAAATGAGTTGTTCCACCACGGAGCAATTTGTTTTTAGGTGCTGAGGCTAATTAGGGGGAACCAGAACAATCGTAACAGATTTTTTGGTAAACCATAGTTAGGAGGGCACTAATAGTGCAACCCGACCGATTTGGGTTAAAAGAAAAGAATCGGGTTTGTTGGGGACGCCTAACAGACTAAAGAAAACGCGTTGAAGAGAAATCCACAGAGAACAGAGAAGCAGCAGTATGGGGATGTCTCAAAAGCAAGCTTGCGAAATTTGGTACACCGGTGTTTTGTCAAATGAGATCAAATTAAGGGCAGAAATTTATGATATTGAGCGCCACAAGATTCAAGATGGTGCGGGAATCAGTTGAACAGAGCAGTGAGAAACAAAAGTTGTGTCTGCGTTCAATGTGTGTAAAAAATGTGAACAGATAATGGATTGTTGGCTTGAAGATAAAAAAGTCGAACTGCCAGGAGAAATAAGGGTTTTTACTTCTTCATCCAGTAAATGGATGCATGACATTAGATGTCTTAAGAACTTAAAGTTATACGATAAGGATTGAAGTAGCAAGCAGCAATAAGGCTGTCTGTGTGAAATAGAGTGATAGAGTGATATAAATAGAGTGAAACTGTAAGTGTAGACTTGGTGGAAGAGGGAAAAGGGAAAAAACAAGAAGGTTGGTGTGTGAGATATGTTTGTATGGGGATTGTGCAAACAATCATGTTCTGGTTAGATAATGAAGGAACTGGCATGTTTGAGAAAAGAAAGGAGAGGGGACAGAATGAAATGGCATGTAGGGGAAGATTGAGAAGAAATATAGTAGAAAAACTATATGTGATGAAAATAAAATGTCTGACAGAATTTATGGAAGTCAAATTAACTGTTTAATTGGTATGAGAATTCAGTTTTAGAATAAAATAAGGCATTGTATGATTGACAGGAATTAACATGACATGAAGAATGTTTTAAGCAGTATGGGGAACAATTCTATATTTTTAATGGTAAAATAAAGATTGAAATTAGGTTTAGTTTTAGTTTGACAATCATTGTTTTGAACCTAAGGGGTCTATAATGGGGGTAGTGAAAGGAATGGATTTACCATCCATCTTCGTTTATTATGAAAGGAATTGGAAATTATAGTTTTATAAAAAACGAATGTGTTTGCTTATTCAGCCCGGCTTTTTGGATGTTAGATATGCACTTGTTCTGTAATCAGTGTTGTTGATGATAATACCAAATTAGTAAAATGAAAGATATTGAAAACAAATTAGAATATTTTGAGCATTTCGATGCAGCTTATGAAAATTAATGTTGTGCCAATAATAATGATGAAGATTATGATTCGTCTATTGTTGTATCTGCCATTGGTGGACTGTAAAAGAATATGGAGCACTGCTTATCAGTGGCTCTGTTTGCATTCCTAAATGGAACACACTGCTTCAAGGGTGTGCAGTAAGTTAGAGCAGATGGAGAGTGTTTAAATTGTGGTCAGCAGGACCATTTAACATGTAAATGCCCATTGAGAAGGTGTTTGAAAATGTGACAGTGACACATTTCTGGTAATAATGCAGGTTTGAAAGTAGATCAGTGTTTAAGTGAGGACGATATTAACATTTTGTCTGAGAAAGAATAAGAGATAAAAACAAGGTCAAAAGATTGAAGTCTTAAAGTGAATCCTTTGAAAATATCTATAATAGTAATTATTATAAGTGAATTGATGAATACAGTTTGATGTAAAATCAATGACCCATGAAAATTAATGACTCCAACAAATGTGAATTGCAAAATATATAAAAGTAACTAAAAAGATGATTGTGTTTTAATTAAACATTTAAAAGTTTAGGTAATATAGAGAGACTAATCTCACAGATGATTTATAATAACTACAAAAGATGTATCACAAGCAGAGAGTACTAGCCTCATCAAAGTTAGTGTGAATCCTAATTGGAGATTGATAAACTACTAAAAAAACTTTGAAGACAGATATTAAGCTATGGTAATTGAGAACTTGACAATTAAAATTGAGATGAAATGTGAAATGTTATTGAGAGCTAGAATAATTATTTAAGATTAAATAAGCAGAGGCAGTAGGCTACTGAATTAACAGTTCCAAAATGTAAAATGTGTAGAAAGGCATCTGATCAAACAAACAGCTTGAAAACTGTAGACCATGAAAGAACTAGAAGCTGATGTTTTGCTTTTAAAAGATAAGTTTGTTAGGAGCTGTAATGAAACAGCTCGCTTATCTGAATCTGATGTCTGCTGTGGCTGTAAACGGCCACAGAGACTCGATCTGAGTGGAAATCTGTAATGTCTAAATTCCCTGTATGGGCAAAAGACAACTATAAAATTATGTTTATTTGGAAACAAATGTCATTTCTGGCAAAGATGCCTTAAGCTGGGATAGTTAAAAGATTATAGATAAAAGTTTGATGATTAGAAGTTTATGAGAGAACAGTTTACCTGTCCTGAATGTCTCAGAGTCTCTCTCAGTCAAATGTCAGCTAACAGGCTGTTATCTGAGTCTGTGTCATAAGTAATAATAAGCTATTTATAGTGTTTCAGTTGAAAAATCAGACACAGAGATGTAAAAGAAATCATTGCCATGAAGAGGGCAATTTGTATTTGTGAATGTTTTAAAAGTAAAACTGAACGACTTTAAAGAAGTCTTTAAAATAATAATGCAGACCTTAAATGATAGAAATAACATTTTTGATTATTTTATTTTAGGACCAGTAACTTCTTTGTCTTATCTTAAGTCTCCACCATTGAAACAGGGCCGGAGGCTACGGCTACACATGTACAGTAACAGTACACTGAATGTATGGTTGTGATCTAAATTCACTGAGGATAATCTAAGTAGCTAGGTTGATGATTTTAAGATGGTTAATGGATTTAAGTGATTAAATACTGCTGTTATTAACCCGTCTCCCTGTGAACACTATTAGGCAATCAGAATGGCTCTGGTGACTCTTGAACGTGCCTTTCCTAAGCTCCAGAAAGCAGCTGAGTTCTGTTAAAGGAAACTGATTGTGTGATGGGAAAGAGCGGTACCAGTGTGTACGTGGCTACTCAATGACAGGATGATCTTCCTGGCCAGGGGACAGCCTAACGCAGGGGGTCACGGACATTGGGCACCTCAGGACGGGGGTGTGGTACATGCAAGAAAGGTAGTGAGAGTTGAGCGCTGACTACTGGAGGCCACTGGGGTCAGCAGAGCATTGAGAGGTGAGATGCGCTGTGACGAGTTGCGGCAGTCTGACCCAAGAGAATGTGAGTTCCTCTATACCACTTGCCAGAAGAAACCGCATAATCGTATGCTTGTTTTTCATTGTGACAAGTGTCTGCAATTAAGCCAGGGGGACAACACCCTGAAGAGAAAATTATAGATAAAGAGCTATGGGAGATGGGCTTTCAAGAGCCAGTTGAGAAATGAGGGGATTGCCGTTGTTTGTTGTGGAGACAGGAACAAAACTTTTTATGTATTGGCTGCCTCATGGGCAAGAATAAGAAAATTTATAGAAGTGTTGATTTTGAACTAATGTGTTTATAACATAGTTTTAACTCCTGAAGGTCGTTTGACATGGTGGAGGGCTAAAGATGAAGACAGCTTTTGATTTGAGAAAAGTCTGGATAACAAAATTTAATGGTAAAAGGTTAGTGATGAATTTAATATTACATTCTGTCTAAAATATACTCATAGAAGGCGTTGAAAATATTATTTGTTTATAGTGAGAGAGAGACTTCTCGAGTGGAGGAAGGCATGGTAAACTGTGTCTATCTTTCTGTTGTCGGCCTGCTAGAGCAAGCTGAAGCAAAATAATGATAAGGAAAAAAATTAAACAAAGCAACCCAGCAGACTGAAAATCTAATGAATAATGAACAGACATGCTTTGGAACTGGTTAAGAGATCATGTAAAATTAGGTAAAAGCTACAGAAAAATGCGAAGTTTAAAATCTTATTTAAAATTTAAATCTTTTTAGCAATAATATATAAAAGAAAGAGTTAATATTGAAAAAAGCGAACATTGAAAATGAGCAGTTAAGATATGTGTGTCTAGTATGAGTGTGTGTGATGGTGACAGCACTCTATGTCTTGTATGTATTAGTTTGGGGTACTAATTGTCAGGGTTGGTGCAGGATGACCGAAGACGAGGACACGGAATTCTCAATATAAGACTTTTAATAACAAAAATGAACTATTTCAAACTGAAACAAGAACAAAAACTCCAGGGTTTCAGGGTTTACAAACAACCACACATAGACGACGATCGACCAACACTCAGGGAAAACACAGGGCTTAAATACACTGAACCAAATGAGATAATTAACAGAACACAGGTGAGAAAACTGAACACTAACGAGGAGCGGGAAAACTTAACAGGGCTAAACCAAAAACCACAAAGACAGGGGAAACCAAGATACAATGAAAACAGAACTCAAACACATTGAATAGTCACAGTACCTCCCCCCTCCCCGAAGGCGCGATCTCGCGCCGTATAATATCCAAAGGGGTGGGAGGGTGGGCGCCCTGGAGGCTGACGAGGGCATAGTGCAGGTCCAGGAAGCCTCCAGGGCGGAGCAGGCTGTGGGCGTGGCCACGACGGTGCAGGCTGTGGGCGTGGCCACGATGGTGCAGGCTGAGGGCGTGGCCAGGGTGGAGCAGGCTGTGGGCGTGGCCAGGGTGGAGCAGGCTGTGGGCGTGGCCACGATGGTGCAGGCTGAGGGCGTGGCCAGGGTGGAGCAGGCTGTGGGCGTGGCCACGATGATGCAGGCTGTGGGCGTGGCCAGGGCGGTGCAGGCTGTGGGCGTGGCCACGACGGTGCAGGCTGTGGGCGTGGCCACGACGGTGCAGGCTGAGGGCGTGGCCAGGGCGGAGCAGGCTGAGGGCGTGGCCAGGGCGGAGCAGGCTGTGGGCGTGGCCACGATGATGCAGGCTGTGGGCGTGGCCAGGGCGGTGCAGGCTGTGGGCGTGGCCACGACGGTGCAGGCTGAGGGCGTGGCCATGGCGGTGAGACCCCTTCGGGTGGCCATGGCGGTGAGACCCCTTCGGGTGGCCATGGCGGTGAGACCCCTTCGGGTGGCCATGGCGGTGAGACCCCTTCGGGTGGCCATGGCGGTGAGACCCCTTCGGGTGGCCATGGCGGTGAGACCCTTCGGGTGGCCATGGCGGTGAGACCCCTTCGGGTGGCCATGGCGGTGAGACCCCTTCGGGTGGCCATGGCGGTGAGACCCCTTCGGGCGGCCATGGCGGTGAGACCCCTTCGGGCGGCCATGGCGGTGAGACCCCTTCGGGCGGCCATGGCGGTGAGACCCCTTCAGGTGGCCATGGCGGTGAGACCCCTTCAGGTGGCCATGGGTCCTTCGGCGCCCACGGCGAGGGCCTATGGCCCCCCCCCAAAAAATTAATGGGGAGAGTGACTGGAAAAGGGACAGGCTGGGCAGACGTGACGTGACAGACGTGGACCAGCGGTGAGGGCTCGGCAGGGCTGGACGGGACCAGCGGTGAGGGCTCGGCAGGGCTGGACGGGACCAGCGGTGAGGGCTCGGCAGGGCTGGACGGGACCAGCGGGGAAGAAGTCTCTGGCAGGACGGGCTCTGGCTCTGGGTCAACGGGCTCTGGCTCTGGGTCAACGGGCTCTGGCTCTGGGTCAACGGGCTCTGGCTCTGGGTCAACGGGCTCTGGCTCTGGGTCAACGGGCTCTGGCTCTGGGTCAACGGGCTCTGGCTCTGGGTCAACGGGCTCTGGCTCTGGGTCAACGGGCTCTGGCTCTGGGTCAACGGGCTCTGGCTCTGGGTCAACGGGCTCTGGCTCTGGGTCAACGGGCTCTGGCTCTGGGTCAACGGGCTCTGGCTCTGGGTCAACGGGCTCTGGCTCTGGGTCAACGGGCTCTGGCTCTGGGTCAACGGGCTCTGGCTCTGGGTCAACGGGCTCTGGCTCTGGGTCAACGGGCTCTGGCTCTGGGTCAACGGGCTCTGGCTCTGGGTCAACGGGCTCTGGCTCTGGGTCAACAGGCTCTGGCTCTGGGTCAACGGGCTCTGGCTCTGGGTCAACGGGCTCTGGCTCTGGGTCAACGGGCTCTGGCTCTGGGTCAACGGGCTCTGGCTCTGGGTCAACGGGCTCTGGCTCTGGGTCAACGGGCTCTGGCTCTGGGTCAACGGGCTCTGGCTCTGGGTCAACGGGCTCTGGCTCTGGGTCAACGGGCTCTGGCTCTGGGTCAACGGGCTCTGGCTCTGGGTCAACGGGCTCTGGCTCTGGGTCAACGGGCTCTGGCTCTGGGTCAACGGGCTCTGGCTCTGGCTCTGGGTCAACGGGCTCTGGCTCTGGCGCTGGGTCAACGGGCTCTGGCTCTGGCGCTGGGTCAACGGGCTCTGGCTCTGGGTCAACTGGCTCTGGCGCTGGGTCAACGGGCTCTGGCTCTGGCGCTGGGTCAACGGGCTCTGGCTCTGGCGCTGGGTCCACGGGCTCTGTGAAAAAGTCTATTAAATC
The DNA here is from genome assembly GCA_036326025.1 of Chrosomus eos. Taxonomy (NCBI): domain Eukaryota; kingdom Metazoa; phylum Chordata; class Actinopteri; order Cypriniformes; family Leuciscidae; genus Chrosomus; species Chrosomus eos. The sequence goes on along the minus strand of CM070827.1, from coordinate 37,115,907 downwards.
CATGCTGGCAGAGGCCAGCGGTAGGGTCTCTGTGCTGGCTGGGACCAGCGGCGAAGGCTTGACTAGACTGGCCGGGACCAGCGGCGAAGGTTCAACTGGGCTGGACGGGACCAGCGGCGAAGGCTTGACTGGGCTGGATGGGACCAGCGGTGAAGACATGGCGTGCCATGGGAGGAAGCTTTCCAGACATTTGGAAACTGCCTCTCTCCAGTCCAGACCGGAGAGATCTGGAAGCTCCCTTGGGTCGACCACCTTGGCCCCACGCCGGTAACATGTCTTGATTATTTCATCGCCCAGCGAGCAGGAAGCAGCGAGTGGAACAAAGCTCCAGGTAAAGTGGAACAGATCTCGGCTATCCAGCGCTAAAGCCGAGATCTGTCCCGCAAGCTCCCAGCTCATGATGTGGTCGATCGTTCTGTCAGGGTTGGTGCAGGATGACCGAAGACGAGGACACGGAATTCTCAATATAAGACTTTTAATAACAAAAATGAACTATTTCAAACTGAAACAAGAACAAAAACTCCAGGGTTTCAGGGTTTACAAACAACCACACATAGACGACGATCGACCAACACTCAGGGAAAACACAGGGCTTAAATACACTGAACCAAATGAGATAATTAACAGAACACAGGTGAGAAAACTGAACACTAACGAGGAGCGGGAAAACTTAACAGGGCTAAACCAAAAACCACAAAGACAGGGGAAACCAAGATACAATGAAAACAGAACTCAAACACATTGAATAGTCACACTAATATTCCGCCTGAATAGTGAGTATATTGTTTCATCATTACAGATGGGTTAAGGCAAATGACAAATTTTAAAGAAGCCGATAATTGTGTGTGGATCCGATGAAAAGATGATACAGAACATAGGACGAGCTTTAAATTGATTGGTCATCAAGCTCTGTCTGGTATTAATTACTTTAGTCTTTTATGATGTTGATTTGCATTACGTTCTGGATCAGTTTAAGTATTTGTGTAAATTGGAATTGTGGAGTTGTAGATCACCATCTGGCATGGGCTGAGATAAATGAAAATGTTATAGATTTGATGGCAACAACAAAGTGACATATTGGCTAAGTCAAACATGAAATTATCAAGAGAGCCCTAAAAATGTATGATTATTGTGGGCAGAAGGATGAGAATGTTATTTGACTGACATTGACCAAGTGACCAAGTCTGTACAGCATGACCTGACTTGATAGAAATAATTGAAGACTTTGAAAATGTTTGTAGATGACTGAGTTGCGAGACAAAAACAACAGGCCTGAAAAGCAGGATACGCGGTGAGACTCAGGGCCGTTGCCCTTCAAATACTTCGATGAGCAGATGAGATTGTGGCTTTAAGTGAAGAATGTAATATTTTTGTTTCAAAGACGGCAAGAGATGTCTGGAGGAAATTTGTCTGAAGGACAACGTTTGGGTTAGTGTTGATGCAAACTTTATCAAAACACTATGTTAAATGTTATGTTAAATTGATGCTCGAGTTGTGTCGTGCATCAAGAGGGAGATGGTATAACAATTGCCAAATATGGTTTACTAAGGGACAATATATGTTGGGAGGACACTGGGTCTAATTGGGTAAAAGGCCGTCCCAAACAAAATTTGCTTTCTGTAAATGTATTTGCAGGACTGTTTCAACAGGAAACGCCGGGGCAGATGTGGCAGCGAAGGTCACGGCAGAACAGTAGACAAATGAAACTACGTGTAGTTTTACTATCTGAAAATAACCTCGACATTTTGTTTTCTTTCCAGAGAATGGAGCAGAGCATAACTTAAAATTTTCCTTTCACAGAATGTCAGATTGGATTGCAGCTAACAGAATGATTCTGTTCCAAAATGTATAAATATTGTGTTGTTGACATGAGCAAAGTGGGTTGAATGTTGATGTAACCACTGTGGATTGATGATTTGTTGTTTTCCTAACTAGTCTGTACACTATTTCTTATTTAACTAAGGTGACTGAGGGTCAAACTATGTTTGGGGTACAACAACAGTGATTGTTTATCTAGCCCGGCTTTAGTTGAATTCTTTATCTGCTTGCTAAATATTTAAGGGACTATCCTTACAAAACAGCCTAAGCGTTTTCCTTTCAAAATGTTATTTTCACAAATGTTTAAGAAGAGTGATCAGTTATGCGAAAACTAGAGATGAAGAGTAGTGTGATGATATGACTTAAAATTTGTCTTTTTGTTTATTATTGTGATTATGGGTAATCTGAATGATAAAAAGTGTGGAATTGTTGTAGAAATTTTAATAGTCATTTATTCCTAACATATCAATGTGTAAAAGTATATGTGTGTACGTGCTTGTGCGTGACGTTTCAGGAATATATGGGACAGGACGTCTTGACCTTAGGAATGGTCAGGTTTGGCTAGTTTATTCCAGTACCAGTTTGTGTCCTTAAGAAAAACTGAACAGAAGTGGGGGCCTTATCTGGGTGGAAAAGTACAGCGGGTGAGAAGGAACCTTGAAAAGAGTATAAAAGCTGTCTCATGTCTTCCTGGTGCGCGCCACTCACTTCACAGAATGTAACGGCTGTGATGGCGACTGGGCCTTCTTGCAAGAATAATATTTCTCTTTTTATTAATTTGACTCTGAGTGTCTCTTACGCAGTGATGGTGTTTAACAGAAGTTTTTGCCACAACACTAATTATAATATTACATGGCCAAAACATTTTACACACTTTTAGTATGTTTTTAAAGGGGTCATGAACTGGCTTTTTAAAATTGTTTTTATTGTTGTCTGAGGTCAACTTATAACGTTTGCTTGGTTTTTACATTCAAAAACATCAAAATGAATAAGTAATAGGCTATTTTTTACCCTAGTTTGGGTAAAACGCTCGGTTTTTATGGGCGTCTCACATTGAAGACTTGGAAGTAAACGCCCACTGCTGTGAGTGGATAACAGTTTTTCATATTATAATGTGTTTCAACTGGTCAGTAAGATTAGGCTGATACAAACGATCAAACGATCTGTAACAATGCAATACTAGCCTATCAGATTATTATTACTTTTTAAATAAACATTTTACTCACATAAGTTTGTTACACCATTCCTGTTGGATCCAATATAGAAGGCACAGCACCGTTTTTTAATCTTAATCGGTCTGCAAATCCAGTCTCGACCTGTGTCTTGTTTACAAAACAATCCTCAGTGAAATGAAGCGAACAAACGGACCCACATCAGCTGGAACGTCATTAAAAATAAAGTTTAAGCATTCCTATTGGAATCCAGAGGATGCTTATGCAGCGACTGTCTTCTTCCACAACCAGGCACTGCGCAATATTTTGTAAACGGCATGTTTATTGCTCGGTAGCTCGATCCGGTTTGTCATCAAGAGGTAGGCCTATGTTATTTAGCTATGCGTGTAATGTGCGAACCGGTGGGCGGGGCTAAACCGGCCGAGTTGAAGCAGGCGTTGATCTTCTTCTGCGGGGGTGGTGTTTTATCCTCTTTGACATCATAGTTCCCCATTTTGAAAAAGAGTCGTTTGCTGAGCCTGGTGTCAATAAAAGTTTTATTTGGTCGACAAAATTTATTGGTCTAACAAGGACGTTTTCAGTTCTGAAACTTACAGGATATTCTTATAATATGATGACCTCTTAGATGTCAAAAGCTCAAGGAAAATTTGATTTCTCAGTTCATCACCCCTTTAAGTACATCTGATACTACTGTAAACCACTGAAACCTTTTGTTAGAATTTTTTTGGGTCAAGCCATATTTGCAGCTGAATAAAATTTCTTCTGATAGTTCAGTGTCTGTCTTGTCTTTGCTCTCAGAGGTGTCTGTACTCTGGTGGTGCTTCAAACACATGAAGCACGTAACTATTTTACTTCTAAACTCTTCTTTCATACCTAAATGTGAGATTTTGATGTCTGTTTATTTGTGTTGCTTTTATAAATTCAGATTTCACTATCTGTGTCTGATCAGGACCACAATGCCACAGGCGAGGTAAATACAGCAACCAGAAAATTTCACTTCTGATTTGTGTATATAATGAAAATAGCATAAAAGTCTAGGCTGCACCCGTATCTGATCTTCACTGTGCTTCTTTTGTTTTTTGATGCAAATTACAAAGACCAGTTTGATGCACTTCACAACCAGCATGAGGAAACACTTAGAAAGCTGAACAGATTAAATCGTATTCTACATCTGAAGATTTGAGCCTTGTTCAAAGTTAAAAGACATTCACTACACACAATAAGTACAGTAAATAAGCACAATTACTCAAATAAAGAGAAGATTAGTCTAAAATAATAAATAATTAAGTTGTCGCTACTTATTTTCCAAAAGACAACACCGGTTGTGCACTCTGTGCCGTCCACTGGATTCAAGGTCTCATTTTTTTACACGTTGACAGTAAAAAAAAGAAAAAAAAGTGAATAATACATCAAAATTCTTCCATAAAACATCCATGAAACCTTTACATTGCGCAAAAGGTTATTTATAGTGGAGGTTACTTTGATTATTAACTCTTTCCCAGACATTGATGGAAATTTCCAGCTTTCTGTGTTTTCACTGTTATACGTTTGGGGCGCTATGGCACATCTTCTGAAGGAGCAATGAATCTCCTGCAAATTTTGTGCAAAAGATCATAAATGCTGGGGGTGGCTGACAACTTTCTTTTTTTTAACAGAAAAAGGTTGAATGTTTTTCAAACTAAGAAAACATTGGATCACTGAAAGGTTCTTTGGAGAACAAAAAAAACTATTTTTCTATGACATCACTATCAAAACCCTCTTTTTGGAACATTTCATTTTAAGAATGTATATATGTTGACTACTACGTGTAATGCATCCTTATTACATTTGATTTCATATTCTACAGTTAAAGATTGTTTATACTGAGACGACAAATAAATATCTTCTTTATAGGCCTGTATTACGACTTCTTTGCAAACACTGATGACATTTTAGTAATCAAATTGTTAAGCTGGAAAAACATATGCTAAACATTACTGTAAACATTAGGTTGACATGAAAAACAAAACTATTTTTACACATATAACTATAACAAAGCATATTTCTGAGTAAACCTGAATGAAAGGCAAGAATCTTTCCATCTGCAAATTAGAAAACACTTTTATCTAAAGTTACTTACAAATGAGTGACCTAACATACATTTTATTATAAGAATTAAGAGTATTTGCTGTACATAATGCCAAGTCTCAAGTATCAGCTAGATTATAAGATAAAGCAAAAGTTAAATGCAGAGAAGAGAATTGGGTAACACTTTATTTTACGGTGTCCTTGTTACATATGTTACATGTACCTACCGTAGTAATAACAGTAAATTATGCATAATTACATGCAACTAACCCTCAACCAAACCCTAATCCTACCCTAACCCTATCCTAAACATGTAAGTACATGTAGTTAACTATTATTACTACTCAGTACTTAAATATATAATTACACTGTAACAATGACACCTTAAAATAAAGTGTGACCGAGAATTGTATGAAGTTCATTTGATTATGGTTTAGTTTTCTGTTGGAAGAAGTGTGACTTCAGCTATTTCTTGAGAGCTATGTTGAACTTAAATATCTTTGCTCTGAACCATGTGTGTCTTACATCTGATCTCACTGTTAAAACTGTTAATTTATTTCTCCATCGGTATATCCTCTAAAGTTAAAGTGATGCACTGGATTGGTCTTAATGATTTGGACACTGATTTGAACAACCACTTAATGATTAAGCAGAGTAAGAGCTTCATTCATGTTTAAAATACAACTTTTGAATGGAAAAACAACCAGTAGTTGTACTTTGTTTTCCCGTTGTTTTTTCCCGCAGATTCTGGATAAAGCGAGAGAATGTCAGCCTAAAAACTGGACTAAAATCTCTAATTCAAGAGAAAAGATTTGTGTGTGAAGCTGCTCCAGATGTTCAGTTCATTATGTTTTCATCACGTTGAATGGAAATAAATGCATAGAACCAGTTTATTCGTAATACATATAACATTAATAGTGAAAACATATATCAAGTTGCCAGACATGATTAAATATATTGCTGTCCATTTAAAACGAAGAGACAATAGTACTAGTCTCTTTTAAATTAATACGATTTCTATAAAGAGATGTGGTATGAATAAAACAAACACTAATGTTTTAAACGGCAGGCTAGCACATTTTAACCAGTTCAGAATCACTGAATCAAAGATTTATATAATGTTTACTTTTTATGTTGTCTTCAGTGAGAATTTGTTGTAATATTTGTGCACTTCAGTATTATTATAATTTTTCAGTATTAATAAATATATTTTTTTTAAAAAAAAAGTATTTTGCAAGCTTCATCATAACTAATTAGACCTAGAACTTTTTACCAATCTTCTTTATTCTCTTGAATCCCTTTTAATCCTTTAATTATTCAAATCAATGAACACTTTGCTCTTCCAACTATATAACCAAACATTTTTTTTGAAGTTCTCTGCACAATTGTATCAAGTTAAAGCAGGAGACAAAAACTAATACAAACGTTTTGGCTGTCTAAATATAGGCTGTATAAATATCTGTTCTTCAGACTCATTACTTCATTATTTCCTGTCTGTATAAATGTGAGTGACATTTTATGTGACTTCCTTATTCTGAACAAACTGGAGCAGCTCTCAAGTCTCAGTGGACACGTCTTCTGTCAGGCTCATGAAATGGATTCAATCTATGAAAATTCTGGTTTTAAACTTTCAACAGTTTCTTTAGATGAAAAACGCTCTCAGCACAATGGTAAGGCTGGGGATATCATCAGTATATGCATTAGAATTTGTATTTCTAAGATTTAGCACTGCAATAACCGTGTAAGGATTTTTTTCCGTGTAATGTTATAATAATAATAATAATAATAATAATATGTTTATTTTTTATAGCGCCTTTCAAGAACCCAAGGTCGCTTCACAAAGTAATACAAACAGTTGACAAACAAGAGACAGGCAATCTGCTAGTTATAGCAATTAAACAAGCAGAAAAGCAGATGGAGACAACAATAATGAATAGATCAGATATGCAAGAAGAAGACATACATTTTGATGTAACATAGCATGTACCAGGCATGTAGCATAGAAAAGTAAAATAGTGGAGGACAGACAGATAGAATGAAAAACAGTTATTTACTGAGCATGGTGAATAAATGAGTTTTAAGCTGAGATTTAAAGGTCTGTAGGTTAGGGGTGGCACGAAGATCAGATGGTAGCTTTTTCCACAGCTTTGGACCGACAACACTAAAAGCTCTTCCACCCACAGTAGACAGTTTATACCTGGGTACAACAAGCAGATTATCATTGCTGGATCTAAGGGTACGAGCAGGGACATATGGTTGCACTAACTCAGCAAGGTATTGAGGTGCGGGGCCATGACAGGCTTTATAAAATAAAATTAACAGTTTAAACTGGATGCGATTGACCACAGGAAGCCAGTGAAGTTGGGAAAGGATAGGAGTGATATGTGCATATTTTTTGTTAGATGTAAGGGCTCGAGCAGCATAGTTTTGTACCAATTGAAGACGATGTATAGCATTGGTGGGTAAGCCGCAATATATAGGGAGTTGCAGTAGTCCAATCTGGAGGTTATAAAAGCATGTATAACAGTTTCCGCATCTCCAATGTTAAGAGAGGGGCGTATGCGAACAAAATTCCGCAAGTGAAAGAAGCATGATTTAACAACCTGGCTGATGTGTGAGTGAAAACATAACGAGGGATCAAACAAAACTCCCAGATTTCGCACAGTTTTTGAAGGCCTAATTTGGACACCATCAATAGCAATTAAAAAGTCATGACCGGATAAGCTCTGTGATTTAGGGCCAATCAACAGGATTTCAGTTTTCCCAGCATTAAGCTGTAGGAAGTTATCGGACATCCATGTTTTAAGGTCCTGAAGGCAGGAGACAACAGAAGTGGGTGGACAAAGTGGATTGGGTTTAACCGTGAAATAGATTTGAATATCATCCGCGTAACTATGAAAATTGAGACCATGCCGTCTGATGATCTGACCTACTGGCAGCACATAAATGAGAAATAAAAGAGGACCAAGTACAGAACCTTGAGGAACACCATGAGAAATAGTGACGGTACGGGATCGATTCTCACCTATCTTAACAAATTGCTGTCTATCCGATAGATATGAAGTTAACCACTGAAGAGCCGCACCAGTGATACCTGTTTCAGAGAGTCGAGAAAGAAGTATAGGGTGGCATACAGTGTCAAATGCAGCACTGAGATCCAGAAGAACCAGGATACCATGGGCACCAGAATCAGAAGCCAGGAGGAGATCATTTAGCACTTTCAAGAGTGCCATTTCTGTGCTATGATATGGGCGAAAGCCAGATTGAAGTGGTTCAAAAAGATTATGTTTCTCTAAATGTGAATGCAGTTGAGCCACACCTACCTTCTCAAGTAGCTTGCCAACGAAAGGGAGGTTCGATATTGGTCTATAATTGTTCTGAATGGCATTGTCGAGGCCGGATTTCTTTAGAATTGGAGTGATGGCCGCTACTTTCAGATTATGCGGAACATAGGCAGTGGCAAGAGATCTGTTTATAATGTGAGTAATAGGTTGAATAAGTGACGGCAAAAGAGTTTTTAAAAGGTATGTTGGAATAGGATCAAGTGTACAGGAGGAAGAATTTGATTTGATGATCAGTTTTTCAACCACAGTATTTGTGAGTAGAAAGGTGTCTAGCGGACAGCCTATCAAAAATGGGGTTGAATAGGAAGTTGCAGTTGGAGAAAAAGATTGATAAATGTTATCAATTTTTTGCAAGAAAAAAGACTGAAAACTTTCACAGAGATCGACAGAGCCAGTAATAGCTACAGAGGATGGTTTGACCAGTTTGTTTATCTCTGAGAAAAGAGTTTTAGGTTTGCCCTTGGCTTTGTTGATAACAGTAGAAAGATAGTCAGAGCGTGCAGTGTTAAGTGCTTCTTTATATTTGACTACTGAATCTGAAAACGCCATGGCATGGACAAGAAGGGAAGATTTTTTGTACAGTCTTTCAAGTCGCCTACATTTGGTTTTCATAACTCTAAGCTTAGGGGTAAACGAGGAGAGGAATGGGTAGACGGGACCGTTCTAGTTATTAATGGAGCAAGTTCATTCAAAAAATTACAAATAGATTCATCATAGGTTGAAACTCTCTCATCAGGACTCAGGAGATTGAGCGAGGTAGGAAGTGCAGAAACAGCAATAGCAGCAGAGAAATTGTCAACAGTTACAGATCTCAGGTTACGGTAAGATATGGTAGTTTTTGTTTTTGTATTTACAAGGGGAAGTGAGAAGTCGAAGGCAATTAGTTTATGATCAGAGATGCCCAAGTCATGACCCTGAGCATGCACATTTTCAATACCAACAGTACAAAGCAAATCGAGAGTATGACAGTAAGAATGTGTAGGAAAATCAATATGCTGAGATACTTCAAAATAGTCTAAAACAGACAAATAATATTTTGCAGCAGTACAATCAGAATCAACATGTATATTAAAGTCACCCAGCATCATGATTCTATCATGTCGGGCACAGACGAGAGTGAGAAGTTCAGTCAGGTCAGAGTAAAAGTTTGTATTATATCTAGGGGGTCTATAAATCAACAAAATCAGAAGTGGAGCGGGACCAGCAAGTTTAAGTGATAGACATTCAAAACTAGAAACATCAAGAACGTCATATTTAGTCACTTTATAATTGTTCTTAAAGATCATTGCCAGACCACCACCTCTGCCACTAAGACAAGGTTTTGTCACATAACTATATCCAGGAGGAGTTAAATGGTTTAGTTCAATGAAGTCATCAGGTGTTTGCCAGGTTTCAGTCAAGAAAAGAAAATCCAGGTTTCTCTCAGTTGTAATTTCATTCAGCAGCGTACCCTTGCCAGTCAGGGAACGAGTGTTCAAAAGAGCACATTTGTGTCGATGGAGAACATGCGTTGACGAGTAGACTGCATCTCTGGTTAGTGGTATGAGAGTCCTAGCGCGATGAAGAGGCACATCGTTACCATGGTAACGTTTCGGTCTCGGCGATCAGAGCACATAGAGGAGTTGCAGTCATAAAACCATCGACGCTTAGCAGATCGATGTATATAACGTGCACGGCGTGCAATTCCGAGGGTAGTACACCAATCAAATGTGAAAGTATCCAGTCGGGAAGGATGATTTAGATTATGCAGTTGCAATGAAGTATAACTGAAATCCATAACGTTGTCACAGTAGGGCACTGAGACTAGAGACTTTTATTATCATTTCACTGGACTAAGAACACACTACATACACTTTTTATACAAACATAACACATATGTGTTTTGCGCAATATTATAACACCAGTTAACACCAGATATGTGGGTGTCAGTAATTGTGTACTGTTTGAGTGTTGTTCCTGTCCGCACCATGTGCTTTTTCTTTAGTTAAATATCTTCTGAGTCATTAATTTTGTTACGTTGATTCGTGTGGTGCATTAAGAATTCAAACAAGACCGGTTACTGGGTTAAATATTTATTGTGTACGAACATTCACTTACATCAAATAAATTGTCTTACTTACGTACTGGAACATTTTCACATTGCAAACAGAAGAAACCCGGTCACAGTAACTGCCACCATTTTAAAATGACTATTTCCCGCCAATAGAAGGCATAGTTAATTGGTCTCATGTCTGAGGGGGAGATTGTTGTTTGTTTGATTCTTTGATAAATATGATTAAGGAATTTGGTTTGTTTTGTTTCAAGTGATTGTATATTTTTGTATATTTGTTTTTTTCATTGTAACAGTTATGTCTTTGTTACTGTTAAATCGTTATTTATTTTTTGTTTTTATTAAATTTCTTTATCACTTTCAATTACTTAGTGGTTTAGTCCAAGTGGGAGGGGCTTATACTTTTTAAGAGGTCCTCTCAGTGTTGTAAGGAAGCTCGTAGAGTGAGTTAGTTGGAAGTTGCTTGCTTGATTTTTGGGTCAAATTACTGACATAGCCAAAAGTTTGTTTGTGCATTTAACTTTGAACAGTTTATTTTATTTTTGTTACTTTTGAGACTTTTTGGATTTTCACTGTAAATATCACAGGCACTCTTTTGGAATATCTTTGTTTTTCACTTTTTTGGAATAAACGCTGAACTTTTGACTTCATCACGTCACTTCAAATTTTTTTCGCCTCCATTGGCCGGTACATCCAGAGCAGTGGTGCCGCTACTGCTTCAACAACTTTGGGGTCCTTTGTAGCAGCTGGCACACCCCTGTCTCTGTTACAGTTGGTGTCAGAAGTTTTTGTACCGCTGAGGTGACGTTGACATCCTTGTTTTTGCAATGCCACCAAAGACAAGGAATCAGCCGGATGAAAGATCAAGGCCAGATGTGGACCAGGGTGAAGTCGAGGAGGATCCAGATGAAGGAGTGCAGTCTACAATGGTTTCTGGGGCTGGAGCTGACACTGCTGTTACTGCTCTGGCGCAGATGTTCAAGTCCTTTATGGAATATCAAAAGGATCGAGATGATCGACAAGAGAGAGAGACAGTTCGACGAGAACAAAATTTTAAAGTGCTCAGTCACCATGTCACGCAGATGCAACTGGACATGGAACGTATCAGTCATGGAGCAGTTTACGACAAACCAGCACCAATGGTGATAGACCGGGAGCCACGGCTTGCGAGACTGGAGGACTCTGATGATATTGAGCACTATTTGCTGACATTTGAGAGACTGGCAGAGGTGTACCAGTGGCCTAAACAAGACTGGGCCATTCACCTCATACCGTTGCTAACTGGTAAGGCCAGATCTGCGTTTTTGGCAATGGACCCTGCACATACACAAGATTATGATGTTGTTAAGACCGCAATACTGAAAAAGTATGAAATTAATGCTGAGACTTATAGACTGAGGTTCCGTAACCTAAATACCCCTACTGACGAGTCGCCACAGGAGCTTTACATCAGACTGAAGGACCTGTTTTGCAAGTGGGTGCGCTACTCCAGCAGTAATAAAGAAGGTATTATGGAAGCCCTTGTTCTGGAGCAGTTCCTACGGGTCTTGTACCCGGACGTGAGGACTTGGGTCAAGGAGCATGATCCAACGACTGCTGCGGAGGCTGCCAGACTAGCGGAGGCATATATCACAGCACGGAGAGGAGTAGGACACTTCCGCTATGCAGGAATCCTCCCTTCGCCCAGAGGTAAGTCTGAGGGATTGGGGGGCTGTTCAAACTCTCAAGATAGAATCTTAAGATTCACACAAAGTAAAGCCATTACTCCGCAGGTATCTTCGCAGAGTGTAGTTAAGGAGGATGTTGTCTGTTATCATTGTGGTCAGCCAGGCCATACTAGACCTCTTTGCCCCCTGAAGAAACCCAAAACAGCAAGCCTTTGTTATGTCCCTCATCCAGTTCAGTCATTCCCCATGAAAGGTATCTCACAGCCAATTAGATCTGTCTTGTTAAATGGTAGACCAGTTTTAGCCTTGGTAGATACGGGTTGTACATATACACTAGTGCAGAGCAGATATGTACCCAGACAAGACTGGAGTGACACAGAGACGGTTACGGTTTGTTGTGTACACGGTGACAACACTCCATTGCCTACTGCAGAAGTGTATATTGAAGTTTTGAATCAGTCTTATCTGATGAAGGTTGGAATTGCTGAGACTCTTCCCTATCCCATACTCCTTGGCACAGATATGCCAGTGTTAGCTGAATTACTGCAGGACACAGAATGGTGTGGGGTAGTGACAAGGGCTCAGTCAAAACAGGCAGTACAGACAATACTCAACCCAGACTCAGATAATCCCTTACAAACCTTGCCTTTTTGTGCTGCTGATATTGAGACTGAGTCAGGACCAACAGAAGACAACAGGTTGCAACAGCGTAGAGATTGGGTAGCAGGGTTGATTGACACCTCAGAACAGGCAAACGAAGATGTTGCTGAACCAGAATTATGTGAGTCAGACATTGTGATTCCTAATGGTCTAGCCCAGCTGCAGAGGGAAGACCCAACCCTAGCCACATGTTTTGATCAGGTTAAGCAGAAGGAAGATACTGATGTCTTACTTGATGATCCTTTTGTGTTGAAACGTGAACTCCTGTATAAGCAGACTAAGGAAGGAGATCTTCGGCTTGTTGTACCTAAATCACAAAGAAGTGAGGTGTTAAAGTTAGGTCATTCCATTCCATGGTCAGGTCATTTAGGGTTCGCAAAGACATGTTGGAGAATCTCTAAAAGATTTTATTGGCCCAGAATGTACACAGACATTAAAGAATACTGCCAGACATGCCCTGAATGCCAACTCACTGCTGGTCGGACTCCTGCCAATGCACCACTAATCCCGTTGCCTGTGATTGAGGTACCTTTTGAGAGAATAGGAGTGGATGTTGTTGGACCAGTTGAGAGAAGCCAGACAGGAAACCGGTTTATTCTAGTAATCTCCGATTATGCCACAAGATACCCTGAAGCATATCCCTTGAGAGATGTTACTGCTAAGCAGATAGCTTCAGCCTTGTTAAAATTCTTTTCACAAGTAGGCATACCAAAAGAGGTTCTGACAGACCAAGGCACTAACTTTATGAGTCACACACTGCATCAAGTCTATCAGCTATTGGGCATTAAGAGAGTACGAACAACCCCATACCACCCTCAGACTGATGGGCTTGTTGAAAGGTTCAATCAGACTCTAAAGAATATGTTAAAGAAGTTTGTTTCAGACTCTGGCAAAGACTGGGATAAATGGCTGCCGTACCTCCTTTTCGCCTACCGTGAAGTACCCCAGGCTTCTACAGGATTCTCGCCGTTTGAATTGCTATACGCCCATCAAGTAAGAGGTCCTCTAGATGTCCTGAAAGAGAGCTGGGAGGCGACAGACAACCCAAAGAGAACGAACATCCTCACTTACGTGATGAAAATGAGGGAGAAACTTCAACAGAATACTGCCTTGGCACGAGAAAACCTGGTAAGGTCCCAAGTACAACAGAAACACTGGTACGACAAGACGGCTAGATCACGAAGCTTCGAACCAGGTGAGGAAGTCCTGTTGTTGCTTCCAACATCTGACAATAAGCTGTTAGCGAGGTGGCAAGGCCCGTACCACATAAAGAAGAAGGTAGGTCCAGTGACCTATCAGATTGAAATTCCCTCAAGAAACCAGCCTCTGCAAACATTTCATGTCAACATGCTGAAGAAATGGCATTCACATCGAACTCCAGGCCAAACAGAAGAGAGCAATGACATTGCGATGTTGGTGAGAGCCATAGAGAGTGAAGAGGAAGTAGAAGAACAGTATTTACCGACCTGTCGCACTGACAGCAAATTGAATTTACAGCACCTGAGTGAAGAGCAGAGACGTCAATTATGGGAATGTATACCTGAGCAGCTGTTCATGGATACCCCTGGCAGAACAGACTTGGTTGACCATACTATCATCCTCAAGGACCCTAAACCTGTACGCCAGTCTGTGTACCGTGTGCCAGAGAAACTTCTATCTGTTATGAAAGAGGAATTACAGTCCATGAAACAACTGGGAGTTATTGAGCCATCGTCAAGTGAATGGAGCAGTCCCATAGTGCTGGTGCCGAAGAAAGATGGTACCCTGCGGTTCTGCTTAGACTTCAGAAAGCTGAACAGCATTAGTAAGTTTGATCCTTATCCAATGCCACGGGTGGATGAGCTGGTGGAGAGACTGGGAAGGGCGAAGTACCTGAGCACGCTGGATCTCTGCAAGGGATACTGGCAGGTGCCGCTGAAGCCAGCATGTAAAGAGCTTACTGCCTTCAGAACCCCCTTTGGCCACTACCAATTCCGAGTCCTTCCTTTTGGACTCCATGGGGCTGCAGCCACATTTCAAAGGATGATGGATAAAATCCTCCATGGTACAGAGGACTATGCTGCAGCTTACCTTGACGACATCATAATATTTAGCCAAAGCTGGGAGGAGCATCTGGAACACCTTAAGGAGGTGTTGAATCGCATCAAGGCTGCAGGGCTTACCATCCGCCCTGATAAATGTGCCCTCGCCAAACCAGAAACCCAATACCTTGGATTTGTACTGGGTCACGGTGTGATCCGACCTCAGGTGGGGAAAGTGGAGGCTGTTAAAGGAGCTGGACGGCCTCTGACAAAGAAGCAGGTTAGAGCGTTTCTTGGACTTGTTGGCTGGTATAGGAAATTTATTCCAAATTTCTCAGCCAGGGCAATAACCCTAACAAATTTGACAAAAAAGAGCCAACCCAACAATGTGATATGGACCGAAGACTGTGAAAAGGCTTTTCAAGACTTAAAGAATGCACTATGTCAGGAACCAGTTCTTCAGAGTCCTGATTTTGAGAAACCGTTCACAGTACAGACTGATGCCTCACAACAAGGCATTGGTGCCGTACTCCTTCAAGAGGAAGAAGGGCAGCTCAAGCCAATTGTATACATCAGTAGGAAACTCCTGCCCAGAGAGGTAAACTATTCCACTGTTGAAAAGGAGTGCCTTGCCGTTAAGTGGGCCCTGGACTCTTTAAGGTACTATTTGCTTGGACGAAGATTCCGCTTGGAAACTGACCACCGAGCATTGGCCTGGTTAGGCCGCATGAGAGACACTAATGCTCGCGTTACTAGGTGGTTTCTGGCCATGCAGCCATTTGACTTTGAGGTACTGTACAGATCAGGGTCACAGAACTACACTGCAGACTTTCTCTCGAGGACACCACAGGCGGTGTCTGGAGAGGGAGGGGGAAATGTCACAGTAGGGCACTGAGACTAGAGACTTTTATTATCATTTCACTGGACTAAGAACACACTACATACACTTTTTATACAAACATAACACATATTTGTTTTGCGCAATATTATAACACCAGTTAACACCAGATATGTGGGTGTCAGTAATTGTGTACTGTTTGAGTGTTGTTCCTGTCCGCACCATGTGCTTTTTCTTTAGTTAAATATCTTCTGAGTCATTAATTTTGTTACGTTGATTCGTGTGGTGCATTAAGAATTCAAACAAGACCGGTTACTGGGTTAAATATTTATTGTGTACGAACATTCACTTACATCAAATAAATTGTCTTACTTACGTACTGGAACATTTTCACATTGCAAACAGAAGAAACCCGGTCACAGTAACTGCCACCATTTTAAAATGACTATTTCCCGCCAATAGAAGGCATAGTTAATTGGTCTCATGTCTGAGGGGGAGATTGTTGTTTGTTTGATTCTTTGATAAATATGATTAAGGAATTTGGTTTGTTTTGTTTCAAGTGATTGTATATTTTTGTATATTTGTTTTTTTCATTGTAACAGTTATGTCTTTGTTACTGTTAAATCGTTATTTATTTTTTGTTTTTATTAAATTTCTTTATCACTTTCAATTACTTAGTGGTTTAGTCCAAGTGGGAGGGGCTTATACTTTTTAAGAGGTCCTCTCAGTGTTGTAAGGAAGCTCGTAGAGTGAGTTAGTTGGAAGTTGCTTGCTTGATTTTTGGGTCTAATTACTGACATAGCCAAAAGTTTGTTTGTGCATTTAACTTTGAACAGTTTATTTTATTTTTGTTACTTTTGAGACTTTTTGGATTTTCACTGTAAATATCACAGGCACTCTTTTGGAATATCTTTGTTTTTCACTTTTTTGGAATAAACGCTGAACTTTTGACTTCATCACGTCACTTCAAATTTTTTTCGCCTCCATTGGCCGGTACATCCAGAGCAGTGGTGCCGCTACTGCTTCAACAACTTTGGGGTCCTTTGTAGCAGCTGGCACACCCCTGTCTCTGTTACAAACGTCAATGAGAAGAAAAAACAAGCCCAACAAAGCCCAGGGCCAGCGATCTGAGTGCCGGAGAGTTATTAATAGCAGAATACATCTCTTTGCACAATTTAAGACAGCACTCACAGAAAGATCCGCATAACTAAACAAAACAGCTCGCCAAACAAGTGAAAACTTGCCTACCGGCTGCGTCGGATGTCGCGGAACTCACAAAGTACAGTGGCAGAGGGCTCGCGGGAAAAGGTAAGTGATGCCAGTCAGGCCACAGCACTCCACGTTAGCCAAACTAGAAAAGGCAGAGCCACAACGAAACACTACTCAATGCACAAGAGGAAACTTACCCACCGAGAGTGCAGAGTGGCAAAGCCGCGACAGTGAGAGGACTCGCGGGGGTTTCACAAAGTGAGACGCTGAACAGAAATTTGCAATATTGTCCAGGGAATGTCAGAGGGACTTCAGAAGATGTAATGCTTAAGTCCCAGTGTCACATAACAGTTCAAAAACTTCACATAAACATCCAACACTGTTCCAGGTGTTATGTCCCGAGAAAGCACATCCAGAAGCCCTGTTCCAATAACGCTCTCGCTGTTTATCCAGGTTTCATATCCCGAGAAAATACATCCAGATGTCAACACGTTGACACGTTGACATGAACAAATGATGAAGAAGCGTAACAAATAAACTATTAATAAAACAAAACAACGAATAAAGTATAACGAATAACGTATAACAGATAGCGATGACACAGCGTACTCTCACCGGAAACCGGAAGTGATGAAGTAATGTTCATTCAACCATTACGCATTTGGCAGATGCTTTTGTCCAAAGCGGCTTACATTTCATTCAAGGTATACATTTAATCCATTAATGTGTTCCCTAGGAATCAAAAGCTGTGAACTCTATAATTGAAACCTCGTATTGTGTGTGGAGTCAAGATGATCCCAATCAACTACTCAAAATTTCAAATAATCTAATCAACTAATCAACTATTTAAAATAACATGGTTCCCTTTATCTCAGTGGCATAAGATTTTGTGACTTTTCTACATGATCAATCTGTACATAGAAAAAAACTGGGCTTGTACTCGGTTGTTCTGAAGGTATGTAAAAATGTCACACTTTTGGCGTTTTGGTCAAAATGACCCCACATTGAAAATGAATATGAAAAGTGAAAGTTTAGTGAGTTTTTTTTATTTTTCATGTGTCAAAATAAATAAATAAATAAATAAATGCAGCATAAATTTTCGCACAGAAATGAAGGCCTGGTACTAAAGCACGAATGCTCACTTGCACACGCACACACACACACACACACACACACACACACGCACACGCACGCACACACACACACACACACACACACACACACCACGCACGCACGCACGCACGCACGCACGCACGCACGCACACACACACACACACACACACACACACACACACACACACACACCACACACACACACACACACACACACACACACACACACACACACACACACACACACACACACACAGACTGCCACAGAGAGCATTTGAATAGAATTTGGTAAATAAAATCAGCCACAATGCAGAACACAGATATGAAGGAGTGAGGCCTCATGCATCCACATGCATGGACACACACATGCAGAGAGAGCGAGATAGATTTTTGATATTTGAGGAATCAGCAATATCATCCAACATAGAAACCACAAAAAGAAAACCAAAATGACCACATGCCACTGAGAAATGGTTTGACAATGACTGCAAAAAAATTAGGAAAGAAGTAAGAATCCTATCAAACCAGAAACACAGAGATGCTGACAATAAGAATATCTATCACTTAAAATCTGGAAACATTAGTACACACTAAACAAATCTTACAAAAGGAAGTATTGCAGGGTGACGCATCGTCTCGTTCCCTCTCTCAGGGAACTGTGGTTACTGTCATAACCCGAGACGAGGGAACTCGCGATGCGTTGATGACGCTTTGGAAACGAGAATACCCAAATAGCCAAACTTTCAAGTGCCTGAGTGTCAGCCTGTTGTCAGTACTACACTAAGCACTAAGCGCCTGAGACCCTGGGACAGCGTCCAGGTCCAGGCTATAAAACCTTACAAATGTGAGCGGTGAGGACCAGCCCGCCATACTGACCACCAAAGGGCATGGCTGGTTAGAGGACTCATAAGCAAGAGAAATAGCCTTAACTATCCACTTGCTCACTGTCTGCTTAGAGGCAGGAAGACCTTTCTTGGGTGATCCAAAGCAGACAAATAATTGGTCGGATTTTCTCCACAGAGAAGTCCGATGAACATAAGTGTCCAGTGCTCGCACTGGGCACAAGAGGTTCAGCTTTTCCTGGTCCGACGAAGTAAACGGAGGAGGACCAAAAGCCTGCAGCACAATAGGCCTCGGAATTATGGTAGGCACCTTAGGAACATATCCATGTTTAGGGTATAAGAATGCCTTGACCATCCCAGGTGCAAACTCAAGGCAGGAAGGAGAAAACGAAAGGGCCTGAAGGTCTCCGACTCTTTTGAGGCGTGAACTAGCTAGCAGAAAAATTGGCTTGAAAGTAAGAAACTTCTCTGAGACGAATCTAAGGGCTCATAAGGGAACCCCAGATAGGCCTTCTAGTACTATTGCCAAGTCCCAAGCCGGCACCCTAGTGTGAGTTGCAGGCCTCAGCCTCAAGGTGCCACGAAGGAAACGAGTGATCAGGGGGTCTCGACCCAAAGATGTACTTCCCACCGGGGCGTGGAAAGCCGCAATGGCCGGCACGTAGACCTTAAGAGTGGAAGGACGTAAATCTGATGCAAAGCGATCTTGCAGAAACTTGAGTACTGTATTAACTAGGGGTGTAACGAGACGCTTATTTTAGAAACGAGACGAGACACGAGATTGGGTTCACGAGAACGAGACGAGACGAGATTTTTGCACAATTTTTCAGAAATCCTCAATGAAAAAATTCATGACTGGAAAAATAGTATGCAGGTGCATTTTGCAATGTTTAACTAATAATCTTATAAAGTTGACCTGAAATGACATGCATTATGAGTATGAATTATCAAATGCATTGAAAGAAAACAATATACAAGCACTGTAAAAGGTTTTTATTGACTGGCTTTTCTCCTGCATGATTTCACATTAGTCTCTTCAGACCTTACTGTACATTTAATAGCTTTCAGAACTTCTGATTGAGGCTGTGTGTGACATCCTAACTGAACTCTAGAAGTCTTATTAAGTGCAAACAATAAGTGCAAGTGCAACCATAATCAAAGTTAGCACACAGACTCTTTATAATTGTTTTGAAATTGCTGTTTTATTTTGCACCGGCAGTTATAGGGTTAATGCGGTGAGTTCGGGAAAGGCCGGTAGAGAAACCGAGGCTGTTTGTTAGTCTCCACAGTTGTTCTTGCGTTCCGATTATTAGTTCAGAAACAGAGCCTCTTGTCTGTTGTCTTTAAGACATACAGTACTCTCTCAATATTCGAAGTGCAAACTGACACCATAGCCGCAAATAAACAGTCCAGAGATGGGTATCGGGAGACGGAATATTGTATGTATGCGGCCTAATTTGTGCGCAATCCACATCAGAGAGCTTGTGTTTTACTTTCACTATCGTGATCGCGCATACTCTGTGTATAGCAGCGGTGCTGAGCGTGCATTCTACAAGTGCCTCACGCGATCAGTGAATTCGTGCTGCACTGATTGCAACGGCAACTCGAGCTGGAGCAGAGCAGAATTTTACATTATTTTATAACGATTTTTTTAAATAAAAACCGCAAAACGACAGTTTAGGAGAATGTGAGTGTAGCAGTGGAATATTCTATGATAATCTCACCCTCACGCTCAGTCATGGCGATATCGCGATCGCAAGACAGCTTTTTACTCGACGAGAAATCTCGTCATGTTTTAGTCTCGCGAGATCTCGTGGCACGAGATCTCGTTACACCCCTAGTATTAACCGAACAGTTAACCGGATCTCATTGATGCTGGTGACACCAAGAAGTGAAAACTCTCCATTTCAGTGTATATAGTTTTCTTGTAGCGGGAGCTCTGGTGCTTAAAATGGTCTCAACAACCTTGGTTGAGAGACCACTCTCTATGAGTTGGGCCCCCTCAGAGGCTAAACCCACAGTTTCCAAATCCCCTGCCGGAGTGCAATGTTGATGGAAGGTCTCTCCTGATCGGGATATCCAAAGGAGGGCCATGGAGGAGAAGAATTAGGTCCGCAAAACCAAATTCGGCTCGGCCAGCGTGGTGCTACTAGCAGTAGGCTTATTCTATCCTGGCGGATTCTCTCCAGAACTCCTGGAAGCAGAGCAACAGGGGGAAATGCGTACAGATGTAGCCTCGGCCACGTCTGCACCATAGCATCCAGCCCCAGGGGCCTCAGCCCCTGCCTCAAAAGGGTGTCTGCCCCAATTTTCTGGCCCCCTGGAATATACACTGCCCTCAGAGAGCGTATTTTCCTGAGGGACCAAAAGTAAGAGGCCACAAATGTGTTGGCTGTCAAGAGCAACACATGATGGCCCCTCAGGTCTGGGAGGTGATGTCTCAACGCATTGAAGACGGCCATCATCTCTAGGCAAATCCTATGCCAGGAGAGATGATGACTCCTCCACAGACCCTGAGCTGAGCCTTCCAATAACCTTCCTATAACGCTCCCCAGCCGGTGAGGGAAGCATCTGTCGAGATCGCAACTCGATGGCAAAGAGCCCCCAACACTGGACCCTGGGACAAGCACCAGTGTTTCCTCCATATAACCAAGGCGCGGAGATACTGCTGAGTGATCTTGATCGTACGGAGTGGGTTTCCCCTCGGGGAGAACCCTCTGGTCCTTAGCCACCACTGCAAAGGTCTCACGTACAGCAGGCCAAAGGGTATCACATTCTCTCAAACTGTTTCACAGTGCGTGACTGGCCTAGCTTTAGCTCTTTTGTGGCTGTAAGGATAGCAGCAACACGAGCGGGCGACGAGAACGGCTACCATCGGGACTGAATCCCAGACCACATCAAGAAAAGTGGTCCTCTGTACTGGAGAAAGCACACTCTTCTTGGCATTGAGCCTCAACCCCAACCTTCTCATATAAGCGAGGACGACATCTCGATGCCGAACCGCTAACTGTTCTGATTGCAATTCAGAAAGCGTATGTACTGCAGCCTGAGTGGGGCCAGAGCTGCATCTACGCACTTCGTGAATGTGCGGGGTGATAGAGCTAGACCAAAAGGATGTGCCTGATACTGGTGTTCTTTGCCCTCGAAAGAAAACCTCAGGAACCTCCTGTGCAGAGGGAGGATGGAGATATGGAAGTATGTGTCTTTCAGATCTATCGTGACAAACCAGTCCTCGGATCTGATTTGAGTCACAATCTTTTTGAGTGTCAGCATCTTGGACTTGAGTTCCAGCACCAAACACTCTTGTATAGGACGCAGTTCTCCATCCTTTTTTGGAACAATGAGATAGCGGCTGTAAAGACCCGACGTTCTGTCGGGTGAGTACACCTGCTCTATAGCTTCCTTTGCTAACAAGACCTTTATCTCTTGCTCCATTACCAGAGCCTGCTCGGGATGCACTAATGTGAGCAACACCATGTTGTAGCCTGGAGGACAAGAATCAAACTGGATTATGTATCCTCTTACTACTATCTGCAGGACCCACTGAGATATATTTGACAGTAGCATCCGCACTGCCAGAAAATCTACTAAGGGAACCAGCCCCTCGAGGCTGGCCTCTGGTGTGATTGACACAGCCAGTTTTCGAACCCCCATCAGAGTCACGAGTCTGACGCAATGTCGAGTTGATGCTGCGCCAGAAGCTCACTGGAGACCGCTGCACCCTGAAGCACCAAGGGTGGCGGGGTTGGCAGAACGGTCCGCTGAGGGCACCGAGATGGAACGGGCACCGTATAATGAGGTGTACACCGCTCCACCCCGGTTGGGGCTGCCCTCACCGATCTGACCCAGTGGTGCCAAGACCTTTTCTTTTGAGCCGAAGCCTTCTCAGTGTGAAGATTGGTCCTCAGATCCATCTTCTGCTTCAAAGGCTTTGGCTTAGAGTATTGGGTCTGTTTCCAAAAATGTTGTGGAGGGGCACAAGACGCAACACTCTTATTTTGCTGTGCTCCATATGAGAAACTAGACGGCTGGAGCTGCTCACGCCCAGCAGCCCCAGGGGGTTGGACATAGCGAGGGAGAGAATATTTGACTGCCTCTGACTTTAATTTGGCCTCCTGGAAACTCTTGACGACCGAATCAACCACGTAGCCGAAGAGACCAGTAGGATGGATAGGAGCATCAAGAAGGAAAGCTCTATCTTTCTCCTTGATCTCCGCCAAATTGAGCCAGAGGTATCTCTCAGTGGCCACAAGGGCTGCCATAGACCATCCAATTGCTCTGGCGGTCTCCTTAGTAGCCCTGAGAGATAAATCTGTGGCCCCACTCCCTCACTTCTGTCCAAATCCCCCAGCAGGTCAGCCTGATACCGACTGCCGTATATGCTTTGCCCACTAGATTAGAAGTAGTTTTCTTTAATGGTTTAGTGGGCAAAGCCGACACCTTCAGAGATGATGCTAAACTGGGAGACAGATATCTCGCAAGCGTCTGTTCTGACCGGGGCATTGCCCCATAGCCATACTCTGTCAACCCCCTAATATCTGAATATACATGAACTTGAGGGCTGAAAAGACAAGACGAGTAAGGCTTATTCCACGATCTAGACAGCTCGCTGTGCAGATCGGGAAAAAATGGAAGGCCTGTGATGGAGGTGAAACAATAGAGGGAAGGAAACGCTCATTTAATTTATTTTTAGGATGAGCGCCCTTATCTCTGCTGGCCATTCAATCTTTTATTTATCCACAGCCTTAGTAATCACCTCCACCAGCTCCTCATACGCTGGGGAAAGATATGGCAAATCCTCTTCCCCCATGATTGTGTTACTTTCAATGCTCAACACATCTACCTCCTCGGAGGTAGAGCACTAAAGAATTGGTGAGAAAACACCGGAGAGAGAGCAATGGATCCCTCGGGAAATGGAGGAGATGAGGTCCTCGGACCCGTCTCCAACCCCGTAAAGACATTCATTTGCGATCCCCAGGAATGCATTCTCCGTGCTGCCTCAGCAGACGCAGGTCCTGCACCCTGAAAACCGCGAACCTGGCTACTTTCCTCGAAAAGTGACAGGCAGGAGCGGAGCATGCGAAGCGAAAGCTTCTAACAAAGTCGGCAATCAGCCCCATCGAAGGCTGATACCGCATGCTCCACTCCCAAACACATCACACAAAGCTCATGTGTGTCCCCACTCGTTAAATAACGCGTGCAGGGAGAAACACAGAGTTTGTGCAATTGTTTCACCATAGTGTTTATATATATATATATATATATATATATATATATATATATATATATATATATATATGAGACAGACAACAGTAAATATAACAGACAGTTTGACACAGATCGCTTGCTGAGGCAACAGAAGCTAATGCCGATTGCACCGGATGCACTTTTATCTCTTCCAGGTCATGACGTCACCCACCCATGACGTTCATTCCATCCATTGGATTAGTTGACATAGATGGACGCATTCACGCTGGAAGCGTTCCCAAAGCGTCACGCGTCAAAGCAAATGCGTTCCCTTCAGACGCATTCTCGGTGGAAGCGTTCCCAGAGCGTCATTGACACATCGCGAGTTCCCTCAAAAGGGAACTAAGGGTTTTAGAATCAAACATCAAAAACTACCAGAACCCCTTAGACTCTTCAATTACACTATAGCCGAACTATTAGACAAAATACACACCCTGAAATCGCAAAAAGCCTGTGGTGTCGATGGCATCCTAAATTAAATGATTTAATAACCAGACAACAAATTAAAATTCAACATCATCCTGAACTTCAATATCATCCTGAGTTCAGGTATATCCCCGAACATCTGGAACAAAGGTCTTATTCCCCCAATCCATAAAAACAGAGACAGATTTGACCCTAATAACTACCGTGGTATATGTGTAGACAAAGCCTAGGTACACTTTTCTGCAACATTCTAAGAGCAGACTAGCTCATTTTCTCATAGACAGAAATGACCACACAGAGATGGATCTGACACGCGTCCCATTTTCTCGCAAATCTCTACGTTCATTTAAGACTTTATTTAAATAATTTAAGACTGCTCTTACGATGACACTCTACAAAACGGACATTTGAAATAATTTGTGTTTATGGTTTGTTCAAGCCCGAAAGAGAACTCGATACTTACACGCGTCTTTTCTGTGGGTCATGTGTGTGTGTGTGTGTGTGTGTGTGTGTGTGTGTGTGTGTGTGTGTGTGTGTGTGTGTGTGTGTGTGTGTGTGTGCGTAATAGGCAGGAATTATAGCGCGGTTTCTTTCGTCTTGTCTTTATCTTCCATTTTCAAAACAAGCTGGCTATATTGGCTATTATTCGCTTGATTTGGTCATGGGCCTATGCTACAATACGTTTAGAGCGGCCGCTACTGGATGAGATGGCAAACAATAAATAAAAAGCAAACGATAGACTGTAAAAAATGTGCAAAACATGGCACTTTAAAAACCAAATAGTTTATTTATAGTTCGATTTCGGATATTTCATGTCATGTTCGAATGCATATTCGAATATCGAATAAAAAGTGACAGCACAATGGCCTGGTAGCATTTCGGAGTGGGCTCTTGACTGCCTGAGCCTGCTTCTAGACTGCTCAGAACTGCTGGGCATACTCATCAACAGCGTCGCCGAAAAGGCCACTTTGTGAGATGAGAGCATCGAGAAAATGCTTTTGAAATTATTTTTTTCCGTGCGACTCCTTTTTTTTTTACTTCAAGCTGAATCTGGCCGAGCATGTAAGTCTTACCGCACCGGCACCCAGTTTGTAAGTCTAAATTAGTTGCCTACATTTACAACATTATCCTACAATAGCAGACATAGGCCCTTTAAAGGTGCTCTTAGGTCATTTCTGACCGAACAATTTTACGTTTTGAATTTAAAAAATCACAGTTCATCGGAATGGTACGAAACTTGGTGACTTTGGCATTAGGTATGTGAACACACAAAAAAAATGAAGGTCATGATCCGAGCGGGCTAAGTGGTCGTAAAAAAATAGTCACACTTGTGCTCTTCGGTCAAAAATGACCGACCGTAGGAAATGAATGGGAAATTGACAAAAACACAAAAATTCTGAGAATTATTGAGTGTATAATTTACAAATCGGCCATGATGCAGAAAAAAAGTGCTCAACAATGAAGGGGTGATACTCTAAAACATCAAGAATGCAAAACAGACACACTCACCCATACACACGCATACAAACACACTTTTGTACACACACCAATGAATTTTGATTTGAAAAAAAATCTGTTTTGAATTTTTTAAAATCACAGCTTCATCTGAATGTTACGAAACTTGGTGACTTGTATGGCATTAGGTATGTGAACACAACAAAAAAAATGAAGGCATGATTCGAGCAGGCTAAGTGGTCGTACAAAAATTAGTCACTTTTGCTATTCGATCAAAAATGACCGACCTAATGAATGGGAAATTGACAAAAACACAGAAATTCTCTACAAATCGGCCACGATGCTGATCAAAAAAGTGCTCAGCAATGAAGGGGTGACACTCTAAAACATCTATAGTGAAAAACAAAACATAATTAATAATTATTTAAATTATTTAAATTCACATCTTAAAAGTAATTTGGTCCAAAAACAGAGTTTTTGTGAATTTTGTGCCACTTGAGAATTCACACGCCTTTCCATAAAGTGCTATTCATGCATCTAGTGGTGAACCCATGAAATAACATGATTTATTTAATTTTCCACAACAGGTGGCACTAATCTGACTTCAGAAAGATTTTATTTAAAAGGCCTAGTCTCTATATTAATCTGAAATAGGCTACTGCAATAATAGAAGAAATATTTGTTAAAAATTTGTTTGTTTTTTTTAATTATTATTTTCAATGGCAACCATATTTAACCATAAATATTGCATAAATATGAATATTTCTGCAACATCAAATAATCTCAAAATACAAAATACAAAATTAAAAAATATTATTGAACAAAAATAAATTGCATTGGTTTTACCGGGATGGAAGGTTTCATTTTTAGGTGTCCGGTCTCTTCTGACCGGGAAGATAACAAGTGTTGGACCCAAATGAAGAGCACCTGAGGGTTAAATAAAAAAAAGGTCAATGTTGATGTTCACAAAACTAAATGAAAATGTTTAGTGAAATTAGAAAATATGTATATCATTAATAGTTGAATAGGCTACATTCTCATATCCATTTATGTTGTTCTAATGTCACAAGTAAATTAAGTAATAATCTCAAGGTTTACACCTTAAGGATTCTTTTGGTTTTGGTCGTGAAAATAACACTATATTCACTGCCTCTGAAACTTTTGTCCATCATTAAAATGTTTTGGATGGGGTTAAATTTTCTGCGTTTTTCACATTTGTAGCAAGCATTTTAAGAGGTGTTTTTTCTAATGTGTCATAATAGAAATTTATTTATGGTCCCACTTTATATTAAGTGGCCCTAATACCTGTGAACTTACATGGTTACTAGATATGTACTTAGTATGTAACTACAGTTTAAATACACATTGGTACATAGTATTTACAACGGTAATATCTGTGTAACTACACATATGTAACAACCCACGGAAAGGTATGTGTAAGTACAAATGTGTAATAGGACATTGGTAACAACACTTTTTCCACTACAGTAAGTACACATGTGTAACAGGCATTGTGTAACTACATTTTGTAACAACAATATGTATTCACACAAGTTGTTCCACTTTCACACGCAGTCTTCCAAACTGTAGTTACCAGTTAAGAACACACTGAAACCATGATGATTCCTATGTGTATACCATGTATTTACTATATGTCCGACAGGACTTATGTTGAATTACAGCTAAAGTTTTCCCTTGTGGTACCAGTGTACTTACATGGTTACTCCTCAGGAACTCTGCACTTGATACAATGTGTTCAATTATCATAACTTACTGTGTATTATGCAAAACCCAAACCTCTGTGCAACATTGTATTAACAGTGTACTTACATGGTAACTCCTCAGGAACTGTCTACTTAATATAAAGTGTAAAATAGTCATAACTTACTCTGTAATATGCAAAACCCAAACCTCTGTACAACACTGTATTAACAGTGTACTTACATGGTAACTCCTCAGGAACTGTCCACTTAATATAAAGTGTAAAATTTATACAGAGGTTTAAATATATACACACACACACACACACACACACACACACACACACACACACACACACACACACACACACACACACACACACACACACACACACACACACACACACACACACACACACACACACACACACATATATATATATATATATATATATATATATACACATATATATATATATAGGCACTATAAACAGAAATTCAAGGAAGTAAAAATAATTTCTTTCTTTCTCAAAACACTTAGTTTTGATTTCTACGTGATCAATTTATGTTTAAGTGTTTTCACACATGATCATTGGGTGTAGGTCATCAGTAAATGAGTGTAGCATTAAATGTTAGTGTTTTCCAAATGAAACAAAAGAGCTGTTAGTTTTGAGTAATGTGTGTAATGAGTGTAAAGCGTATAATGTGCTTGTAGTTTTGCAGACTTGGACTGAAGAATCAGTAAATGAGTGAATGCTTTTTACTGAGTGAGCCTCAAGTTACACTTTTAGTGTCTAAACACTTTGAACAAACCTGTATTAAAAGGATCTGTGAATGTTTTCAAGCCAAACTATTCTGCCAATTAAATATTTAATAAAATAATCAATGTTGTACAATTGAATCACGCTGGAATTCAGTCATCACATTGGATTTATAATCACAGGGATTCAAGTTAATTCCTCAAAGTGGACTAAAGTTCTTCTGGTCGTCCTCGGTGTCTCTCTGGTTTTGGCTCTTGGAGGTCTGTGTGTTCTGGGGATCATGTGTGAGTATAATTCTTGCTCTATTTGAGTTTGCTCTGATGATAACAGCCACATTTAAGGCAGTTATACACTTATACAAGAGTTATGGTACAGCTTACTGACTGATTTTCTGTGGGTTGCAATTGTTAACACTTGACAGATATAAAGCTGCTAAAAAATTACCCTGAGGCACCAGCGGACATTATAGAAGTCAGACCAGCTTCAGACTCTAAGAGAGAGCTCTTAGACAAGTACCAGAGAGTTAAAAACTGCTTCTCTTCTTGCACTGGTGAGTGGGTTAACTTACTTTCAAGCTGTTTCACTCTTTCTCTACATGAGGTTGCTGCTTTCTTTGGTCAGTGTTCTGTATTAATTCCTTGTACTGTGAAAGGCAGAGATTGCTTCGTTTAAACATGATTTTCATAATTCACTGCTTCAGAATTCCTAACTCCATCTTGTAAGCCCTGCGAGGACGGTTGGACACCACGTCATGGAAAGTGTTATTTCTTCTCCTCTGTAAAGAAGACGTGGTTTGAGAGTCGTAATTCATGTGTAGCATCCGAAGCTCATCTGGTCTCCATAAACAACACAGAAGTACAGGTGAGTTAGAAATACACTGTAAAAAGTCGTTCAGTGCTATTGTCCATATGACTTAATTTTAAAAACTATATTTATTCCAATAAATTAATTTATTTTTCTTTCTTTGTTTTTTGAGTTATCAAAAAGTAAAAAGTGTGACTATTTTCGTTACTTAATATTTTCTATAATAAAATTAATTTTATCGGACATCACCATAAATTGATTTTACAAAACTTATTTTAAAAGTGTATATCAGACGTATACGTAAGAAGACACACGACCCGCCCACCTGCATGCATCCACGGAAGAACAAGCCGGGCAAATTCTTCACTGTCGTGTCGTCTCGTCTGTTCCAGAAGTTTATTCGAACGGGGTTTTCTACGGAGCCGGATAATTTATACTTCACGTACCTCATCTCATGCAAGTAACTCTTTGTGTTGTTAAAAGTTATGTTTTACCCTAATTAACGTGTTTGTGTGTTGCGCAATCGCTCTGTCGAAGAGCGCCAATTTCGAATGTGCTCTAACGTTACTTCAAACAGTTTGTCAACTTGAGCCACATACTGTATTAATCTACATTGTGTGCGTTGTAAGGTATGAGTAATGTTGTCTTTGTGTGATAGTTTAATGTTTCAGAGGTGTTTGTAACTTATTCAAAAACTTTGTTGTGGCTTCGACAGTTTGGCAGTGGACTCACAGACGCACACGAAGCCACAGCTAACTTTAGCTGCTAAGTGATTAGCTATCGTCGATTGGAGATTAACGTTAATGTGCCAGAGCAGCAGTTAATTTGTCGATTACACAATCCACACAATCTAACCTAAACCACATTGACGAGGGAGCAAACATTTGCCACTATGAGTGTGGGCACTGTTAGCTTGTGTGGATCAGCACATGGCATAGTCCTCTTTCACAAAAGTGTTATTTACTAAAATAAGTTTTGCGATAAACGAAAGTTAATCATTCTTGTCTTGTTCAGCAGGATACTCTTCACATGTATTTTTAAAATGTCTTTTATCAGGCTTGTATTCAAAAGGCTAGTAGAGGTAACTAACTCTTTTTTTTCTCCCCATTGACAGACGGGATGGCCATGTAAAGTGTGCAGCACTGTGGTACCAGGAAAGAGTGACATTTTAAAGCATTATAGACTTCATCATGGGACTTTTGGACACAGCCATGCCTTGTATTCATATAGATTGCCCATGCTCTTTTAAATCTCGGAGTTCCTTCCGCTCTCACCTCTCAAGATACCACCCAGAACTGTCACTGCACTTTTGAACAGTTGTTTTCTTTGTCTGTTCAACATCATTATACTTTGGACATAACGTTGAATTTTCAGGATGTTGTAATGGTTTATCCTTATCATGTTTTATACTATGCTGGAGGTCATACTTTCTGGTGTGAAAAAGTTTATATTTTATACACACAAAATAGACCTGGTGAAAAAAAACTGGTCGGTAAGTGAGATCAGTGAGATGTTTGAGTAAAGCTGTTCAAAATATTCACATGCTGTGAAGGTATTATGCTATTGTATTATGCTAAGTTGAGGTCAGAAGCTCATGCTTGTGACCTGTAATGTTAGTGTTAAAATGTTTAAATATGTTCACACTGTACTGTTAAAGGGATAGTTTGTTTTAAAATGAAAATTGTCATTTACTCACCCTCAAGTTGATTCAAACCTGTATGAATTTCTTTCTTCTGCTGAACAACACAAAGGAAAATATTTTGAAGAATGCCAGTAACCAAACAGTTAACTGGACCTATTGACTTCCATAGTCTTTTTTTTTCTTACTATGGAAGTCAATAGGTCCAGTTAACTGTTTGGTTACTGGCATTCTTCAAAATAGTTTCCTTTGTGTTCAGCAGAATAAAGAAATTCATACAGGTTTGAAACAACTTGGAGTGTGAGTAAATGACAATTTTCATTTTAAAACAAACTATCCCTTTAACAGTACAGTGTGAACATATTTAAACATTTTAACACTGTAAAATGTTTTAATATTATGTATGTACACAGTAAAATATACTGTGAAGGTGTTCTACAAACCTGCACTTTATAAGCTGAGATCATGCTTTTTTTAATGCATGAATAGATGTTATGTAAGGGATAATGTATAGCGAGGCAGTTGTTATAGCGAATATCACCCCGACAGGCTGACTAGGTGCCCGACCTGAAGCGGAGCCTGAAGGGTTTGTATTCGCTATAACAACCACCTCGCTATACATTATCCCGCTTATTACATGGCTACCTACCAAATAAATCAATAATTTGACTCAAAATATTGATTTAAAAAGGAGTTTATTGATTTAAAAACGATTGTATTGCTTCCGCTAAAGAAAATAGTCTGTTCCGTCTCTGAACTGCGTCCTTGGTAACGCTCTGTTTTTCATGGCAACGGTCAGTTATACTAAGCAGCGTCTGTTATCAAGAAATAACACACCGCATTCTACATTGGAATTCTACCAAGCCATGTAATAATGATTGTTAACTGTCCAGCTCATTTTGAATATAGCTTGTGAACTGTTACAAAAGTGCCTGTTGACTTAAAATGTTGTAACATTATGTACACAGTAAAAAACTGTACTGTGAAGGTATTACACTAACCTGCACTTTATTTGCTGAGGGCATGCTTGCTTTAATGCCTGAATACCAATGTTTATACTGTACATTTCTACAGTTTTGTATATGGCAATGATTAAAATAAATGTTGGAAGTTGACATAATAGCAACTAATTATTTGAAGCCGTTTACACTTCCAAAACAAAGAAAGGGCAAATTGGTCCAAATTAATAAATCAAGACATTAACTAGTATTTTTTTCATTTAAAAGTTACCTATTTTATTTAAGTCTAATGTGTATAATAGGCTGATATTTTTTACATTGATTGTACTCAATTTTTTTGCTTTTTCTGAAAATGCTACTTAATCTTTTCGCATTCATTGAATGTCACATTATTAAGTTGTCCTTACTCAAAATATCAGTTAGTTCACTAAACTTAAAAAAAGTAGTTGGAAAATGTTGTCTTAATTTTATTGAGTTAGATCCAAGTAACACTTTTAACAGTGTAATACATATAATAGAAGATTAAACAGCCTTGATCCTGTTTTAACCAACTGCAATGAGACAAAAGTAAATGTATTTCACTAGGATTTTCTGGCCTCTAAAATTAACGAGACACACTGGATTGGTCTTAATGATCAGGAGGACGAGGGACACTGGGTTTGGATGAACAATCAAACGCTCACGGAAACACAGTTGCAGTAAGTACTTCTGTGTCTTCAATCCACTGTGATGTACTGTGAGATCCAGAAGTCTAAGATCACACTGCAATTTTTGCAATTTTTCTAGTTCACTATTCAACTCCTTTGGAACATCTGAAATCCTGCTGGAGAACTTGATCATCTGGTTTAGTTCATGAGTAGATCCAGTTCTGCTGTCATTAAAGCAAAAGAGACACGAACCAAAAGACTTTCTCACATTCATGTTCGTTTTTTCAATTCAACTTTTCACTGAAATTGCTAAGCTGATAATATCATTTGTAATTAAAATTTTGTATCAAATTAGAAAAATAACAGCATTTTCAATAGTGGTGTCAGAATTTTGGACCCTACTTTATGTTGCATTAGCTTGTGTATTAAAGTAACACCAAGTATTTTTTCCTCTTCGGTCGCCCTACTGGTTGGAAACTAAATTGTCCATTACCGCTGTCGTAAATAATTTAGCCTACCGTCGCACGCACGCTCGCTGTTTATCCAGCACCGGCTTTAGAATGAATGATGTCCACAGACAAGGTAGAGTATGTTACATGATTTCATGAAAGGATGATGTATTGCGACATCAGAAACGAAGAAAAAACGAAATAATGACTATTGTAGTGCTTGACGTAGAGCAGTCGAATTTTGTAGTTCTTTTTTGTGCACGGGTTCCTACCCGAAACCCGAAGTTACATAGTGCCAGTAAAAGCGACACAGACCCCATCAGGCTCTGGCAGACGTGTCATTTAACTTATTTTAAGTCAATGTACCATCACAAGGGTCTTGGAAATATATTATGAAGTTTGAAAAACTACTTAGTGTTACTTTAATGTAATTAATTTAACTTATACTTATCTGTGAAAAAAATAACTTTGAGAACTGAGAAAACTGCATCTGTACATCTGATTGAAAAACACTAAGCTGTTTCCTGCTTCTGAAGGTTCTGGTTCAAAAAGGAATCTGGGACAGATGAACCTGATAACTGGAGTGGAGATGATGCCTCTGGAGAAGACTGTGCTTGTCTGGGATATGAGGAAATGTTTTTAAACTACTGGTTTGATGCTTCTTGTCAATACAAGAAAAAGTATATCTGTGAGAAGACATTTTCATCCACCTTCATGGATGACAACTAAAAGAGGCCTATCATTACAGCTTTTCTCATTAGCTCAAACACATTTCCTGAAACCGGCAACACATTTCTCAAAAACTGTTGATACATCTCAGTGTTAATCTCAGTGGTCTAAACCACAAACTCTTATGACAAAATCAAGCTCTCTAGTCAAAATTATTAAATTGTCAAAGCCACAAAGAACACAGATGTGCTTTTGCCTCCACCTTTTTCTTCTCTTCCTCTAATTTGAGCACTTTCTGTTAGGATCCAAATCCAAAAAAACTCATCTGTGTTTTTTTTTTTTTTTTTTTTTTAAATGTCTGAGCTCAGGTTTGTAATGGTTTGCAGGAATAGTGTTTATAGTTTTGTGAAAACTATTTTTAATTTTTTCTCTTTTTTTTAGAAAAATTGTATTATAGTTTATGGGTAATACAATTTTTTTTAGTGTCCAAGCAATTGAGAAAAGCTATTGCTACAATAACAACTAATGCTATTGCAATAGTATAACAGCACCTGACTATATAGTTTTTTAAATGTTTAGACTAATTGTGTTCAATGTTATATTGCAATAAATGACTTATTAACTAAAAAGAACATTTCAGATCATGATAAACTCATACATAAACTCATTAGGTTCGTTGTCACGTGGTCATTCTTCCTGTTCTCCACAAGAGGGCACTATTACAACACCAATATAACTAACAAACTGCAGGAAACTTTTGTGAATCCAGAATACCAGAAATGTGATTTATCTACATGTATGTCAGAGTAATTACATAGACATCATATAGATAGACGCCCTATCGACCGCTAATGCTTATTGGCGCGGGCCGGCCATCTTAAACCGGTCACCCGCTCCGCTCAGTGCATCTGTTTGGCAATGAGCTGTCAGCGCATTTAATTAATCATATCTCACTGAATACCCAACTGATTTTCACGCGGGTCTTTTTTTGCTGCAAAGGTCATAAATGTAGCTACGATACAGGACACATTGAATATTTTATTTAAAAAATACAACCAATAGTATGGTAATGTTAAATGTTAAATCTTACTTGTGAAAAGTAATCCCCGAGTGATGGTCCGCCGATTTGAGCAGGAGATATGCTGCACAGTGCTCTGGCATCTACTGCTGCTATGCAACGCAAATAGGAGTGTGACCAGTTTAAGATGGCGGCCGCATTTCTTGGGCTAATCATCCTTATGTTTACACATCAATTTTTAGAGGCTATCCTATATGGAAAGCCTGTCAGTATCTATTCCTGAATTTACATTTACAATTTTTTAACTACCATTTCCGGGGCGGGTCGCTTCAGTCCTGGAGGAACACTCGCTTTACACATATTTGGCTCTTATTGTTGAGGGTATTGTCATGAAGAGTGTGGAGAGAGAACCCAAACGCAAAGGCAGGTTAAATGTCTCTTTAATAACTCAGAAGGCCACTTTGGCAAAATCAGAAAACAGGAGCCGACAGACGAAATAGAACAAACAGAAAATCTCTTTAGAAATTAACAACTGAAGAGCGTCTGCACGTATGGCTCAGGAAATCCCCGGATAGGAGGATGCGGGGAGGCGTCCAGGTAACAGATGAACAGTCCTTGACAATAGCCGAACCCGACAGCCAGAGACAGGGCAAGCAGATGGTGATCAGTGATAACAATCAGGAGACAGCACATACCACACTGGGCACAACAGGACTGGAGAACGATAAAGAAACATCAGGTACGTAACTCTGGCGGGGAACAAAGGAAAAGAGGGAGAAGAAATAGGACGAGAAATCAGAAGGAAGAGAGAACAGGTGTGAGCGTTAATGAGATGATGAGATATGAAACAGCTGAGCGAGAAGGGAGAAAAGGGGAAAAGGTGTAAGGAGGAAAATGACCAGGAGAGGGAGTAAGAGGGAAAGAAAAGAGAATAGAGGAAGGAGCCCGACTCATGATAGGTGTATTATTGACATGTAAAAGTCTAGACTCTGAATATAAGACCACATTTGTTTCAAATGTATTTCCAAGAAAAAAAAAAAGTATTCTATTTTCTATTATATTTGCAACAGTTCTTCTAACCCTAACTGATGGAGTGTGTAGCTTTTCATTTCTTAAACAACCATGTATGAACACACATCATGACCATATTCCAGGATGACAATGTCACGATTCATCAGGCTCAAATTGTGAAAGAATGTTGAGCATGAAGAATCATTTTCTGAGTCCAGACCTTAAATCCATTGAAATTCATTTAAAGTCTTTGGGTTGTTCTGGAGGAGACTTTACAGAGTGCTGGACTCTTGCATTGTCAATACAAGTTTCTGACCAAACATTGATGCACCTCTTGATGGAAATAAATGGTGTGATGTTATATAAAATATAAAATCTTTGTTTTTTTCTACATTGAAAATGTGAAAAAGATTCAATGTTAAAGTTTAATATAAAAATATATTAAAACTTTAATCTTAGATGGGATTAATCACGATTAATTACAGGAAAATGTGTGATTAATTAAACAGCGCTACTCACACAGTATCCCTAGAATACAGAGACTTCCAAGAGCAAAAACAAGGAAGACAATCAGAAGAACTTTAGTCCACTTAGAGCAGGGGTAGGGAACGTCGGTCCTGGAGAGCCACAGCCCTGCAGAGTTTAGCTCCAACCCTGAAAAAAACTCACCTGATTGTAGCCTTAATGATCCTAAAGACATTGATTAGCTGGTTCAGGTGTGTTTGATTAGGGTTGGAACTAAACTCTGCAGGGCTATGGCTCTCCAGGACCAACGTTCCCCACCCCTGACTTAGAGGGATGAACTTCCCTCTTTCTTTCTTGCTCTTCAGTGGAGTTACCTGGGGTTAGAAGTTTAATGAGATGAAATAAGATTCGAAATCTGAATTTCCTCAAATTTAAAAATCTTTGTCCAACATAAAGAACCTTTTGTTGAAAGGAATAATTCCATGAAATTTAAAGGTTCTTAATGGAAACATCAATGCTAATAAATAGCATTTATCTCATTATTAAATGAAAACCTTATACACCATTACTATAGTGCTAAATCTTTCAAAAAGAAATGAATGCATACTATAAACATTCCACCTTTAGCTCTGTTTTGAGAGCAGTTTTAATCTGAATCAACGGTTGAAATTATGAAACCAGAATTTTCATAGATTGAATCCATTTCATGAGCCTGACAGAAGACATGTCCACTGAGACTTGAGTGCTGTCGAGTTTGTTCAGAATAAGGAAGTCATAGAATGTCATTCACATTCATACAGAAAGGAAATAACAATGTTATGACTCTTAATAGCAAATACAACTAATATTTCATGTTTGAATATGAGATATAGTCTCTGAAATAAGGTATAATTGGGCATATATGTACTTGAGTTCTTCAAAAAAGAAGAATGAGGATGGTGGCATAAGAATCACAATTGAGATATACTGTACAGACTCTTAAAACATCATCAACTTCTATTGCTTTACTAGCGCTAATATGAAGCATAAAATATCAAATTTTTAGCAGATTGTGCTGCAGCAGATTATGAAACCTAAAATACTAAGTTAACAGCCATGCAGAGATAGTTTTGAATTCCAATTTTTTTTTTTTTTTTGCAATCATTATATAAATATAAATAGTAGGCTGTATTATGTTTCGTAGTCAAATTTGTTTTTTGAGGTGTGAAATGTATTATTTGTTATAGTCTTTGTGCCTTTGACGCCACAGAATTTGGTACTCTCATTATATAAATATAGTATATAAATAGTATGTTTTGTAGTCAAAATTTTTTTTTGAGGTGTGAAATGTATTATTTGTTAAGGTCTTAGTTTGATACTCTCTGTTTACTACTATCACTTAAATATCATATTAACTTCTTAAGGTTCAGGGGAAATACTCTGATCTTTCATTTTGCTTTGTTTTGTCATATCTAATGACTTAAAATAATATAGGACTGTCAAAATATTAAAATAATTTAAAACAATTCAGCAGATTTTTATGAAACATCCAGCTACTTTTTTAAGAAAACAAAACAAAATAAATAGTTCTCTGTAAACATAATATAACACAATGGTATATAAAGACT
This sequence comes from Chrosomus eos, assembly GCA_036326025.1. Taxonomy (NCBI): domain Eukaryota; kingdom Metazoa; phylum Chordata; class Actinopteri; order Cypriniformes; family Leuciscidae; genus Chrosomus; species Chrosomus eos. The sequence continues at coordinate 37,078,249 of CM070827.1, read as the reverse complement.
ACGGACAGATTTATTCCTGCTGCATTGTTCTTTATGTTTCTCCAAGACTTTTCACTGTTTTCATCTCTTCAGATGTTTCACACAATCAACCCAATATCAGACTAGATGCAGCAATAAAACAACATTGCTAAATTACATGTAATGATTTATTACGCTCTTTTATCATTAAAGAAACTTACAAACTATGATCTTCACAAGCAATTTATCATACAAGAGCCTTCAATAAAGCAGTAGAGACACTGCATTCATTTAGCTCTAGCACACGGGTCTTATACTTATTGAAGTTACTTGTTGCTGTTACTTTTAGACACAAAACAGATCTTGTTCAACCACAAGGAAGCCGTCTGCTCAACACAGCAGTTTCATACTAAAGCATCAACCTGACTGCAAGATGAGTGACGTGTGAGGAATCAAAACAAAAAGCTTTTGTAACAGGAATAATATATAGATCTTATACTGTAGATTAAAATATAAGGAGAGTATATTATAATTATACAGGACACATAATGGAGATATCAATTCAATTCACTGGAGGAAAAATATAGCTTTTTTTAACTTGACATATGTAAGCAAATTCCTTCTAGTTTTATGTGCATATGCAAAATCTAAATAGACCTCATTAATTAGTTCCACTGATGAAGGTATATTAATATTTCTTTTCACAGATAAACCGTTTCTCTGTTCCACAAGAAGCATCGAACCAAGATTGAAAATTGCCATAATGATCTCCCAGACTAGCACAGTTCTCTCCAGACGGATCCTGTGCTCTCCAGTTATCAGGTTGTCTCGGCCCTCCAGTGAACCAGAACCTATAACACACAAACAAGCAAATCCAGGTAAAGACGTTTTTTTTTCCTTGCAATAATTTTAGCTGTAGTTTTAGTGATTTTTGGATGATTTTTGTTGGTTATCAGCTTGCCATACGTTCACAATTATGTCATTTGTCTTTAAAACTTCACTGATTTATGTTGTTAACATATATGATAAAACAGAGATCACGCATGTTTTCTTACTGTACTCCAGTGTCATTGAGAGTTTGGTTATTCACCCAAACCCAGTGTCCTTCAGTGTCCAGATCATTGAGACCAATCCAGTGCGTGTTTTTAATTTTAGAGAACAGATAATCCTACAGGAGAAAAAGACAGCATCACACAAATAGTAAAATTAAGGCCCATTCACTCCAAGAATTATAACCAAAATGATAATAATATTAGCATCCACACCAATGCATGATAATGTTCTGTTTATTATAAGCTCGCGCTGCACGTTTGTCGTCTGCCTCTTTAAATGCTTGAGCTCATTAAAGCAATAGATTCTGATTGAGCTGTCAATGTTTTTATCATTAGCAGGATAAAAATGGTTGTGAAAGTGATTCCAATCATTCCTCTGTGCCGTTATCGTTGTAGTTGCAATATTAACTATTTTAGCCTATTACATGTTGAACGATTTTTATAATGATAATGTCATTATATTAATTGTCCTTGATGTGGACATCCTTATTTGTGCTAGGTATGTAAAGGTGTGCTATGAAAGGGTTAACTAGTAGCGACTGCTGCTAGGCTACTAATAGCCTAATATTAATAACACACGGTTCTCTTGGAATTCCTTAGCCACTTTTCCACCGTCGGACCAAACCGTTCTCATTGCTTAACCATTCCATTCCGTGCTAATAACTGGAACCGTTCTTAGAACATTCGGCCCAACAGAGGAAAAGCGGCTCTTGGTTCTGATTGGTCAATCCGAGGTCTGATGTTTCCTGATAATGGCCATTGTCGATAGCATTGCTGTATAGAACTGAAACTTAAACCCTAAATGTATAACAAAATTGCATTGCTTTAATTCAAAAATGTTAACTAAAATACAAGAAAATATTATATTTCAGCTATAGTTGCCAAAGCAACATTTCTCATTTTCATTTAGCTTAACTTGATGTAGCCTAAAATTAACTAAACTAAATCTGAACTGAACTAAATTAAAATTAAGTCAATACAATTTAAAGACATAAAAAAAACCTTGACAATTCACTAAAACTTTAACTAAAATAAAAATAAAAACTAATTCAAAATATTAATACAACTACTAAAATAACCTGCTGTAACAACTGGTTGGAAATGAAATCAGAGGACTTTGATAAGTGTTAATAGTACTGCAATATTGTTATAGTGTACATCTTGTTTTCAGAACAATTGTTTTGTACATTGTGATGAATTATATGATAAGAAACAGGTAAGATTTACAGTTTCAACTCATATAAGTATTTCATGTCCATGCAATTATTTATTTATATGGAAAAGCCGTGTAATAAGTGCTATGACTGCACATTATCACATAAATGTTAATGTTCTTTGAACTTTAAATGTTTGTCATGGCTTCAAGATGCTGTTTTTCTTTGTGCAAACTTTACAATTGAGTTATAAATACAGTAAATGTGTTGTATTGCAAAGGGAACCGTTTTAGGACAATACAAGACTGTCAGGGTTAATTTTACAATAAGATAATCTCTGCACGGCTCTCTAAAATACTTTATTCTGATTGGTCATTCGCAACATTCCTCAGTCTGAAATTTCGTGATAATCACTGCAACAATGTATTACAGACCGCTCTCTTAGTCTCGACTCTCACACGGCTGTCTAGGAATTATGTACATTGAGCCGGGTGATACAAGACTCATTTTTCATCACCCTGTTTATTTTAAGATAACAACCGGCTTGATGTAAATCATCCCTTACATATTATTATTAACAAGGCACCATGAGGTGGTGTACATACTCTCACTCAAGTGTACATACTTTTAAATGTATTTATTAAAATTATGCTATTCTATTATTTAGTAAAACATTTTACTGAGAAAAACAAATGATTTAATGTACTTTGAGAACTAAAACAAATATTCAAACCTTCAAACTTTTTCATTATGCTTCTACATCAATTATTTAATAATCAATAATTTAATAATTGATCTGACTTGCCTGTTCTGATTGGCTGGTTATGGTCACCAGATCGGCTCCTTTTGAAACACAGACATCTCGACTGCTTGTCCAGTTCAGTTTATCAGAGATGAATAAATACAGCTTTCCACGACAAGCAATCCAGCCATTCACAGAGAGATTACAAGACTGAGCTGTGAAAGATGAATAAATTGTGATTAAACCTTCCATTATTTAGATCATAAAGTTAATAAAACTGGTTTCATGTGCAGAAATATTCACACTTCGTGTCACACTAAGCTTGTAAACTGACACTCACCATCATAAAAGGACAGCCATTCTCTAAGTGTGTCATATCTGGCTGTGAGATCATTGAACTCTTTCTCCATGGCTGGTGAAAAGACAATTAAATACTAAAGGTGAAACAAGAAGCCAATTTAAAATATGAACTCAAAAGACTGAGGCATGCCAAATTATAAATGTCAAACTATTTTAAGTTAGTTTCTGTTAATGAAACGTTATAAACGTCCTTTCCCATTTATGATACAGTTTTCTCACCTGTGCTGTTGATCTCTTGAGCTGCCAGTGTCTTTGAAACCATGATGTGTTGCTCATTCAGTGATTCAAAATCAGCAAGCTTATGATTGTCTGATTAAAGACAAAACAATAACAGCAGCAGCAGCGGGGTCAAAGAGTTTAGATAAGCTTCAGAAAGAGTACCACGCTAAAACTAATCTACAAAAAAATAACTATTTAAAAGTGATCAGAGCAGTTTCTGGAACTGGATTTAAAATAATATTAGAGAAAATGTTGTCTCAATATAAGTGATGCTAACAAATGTACATGCTTCAATGATTGCCTAAGTTTAAAAATACCAGCGTTAAGTATAAGCTTATTTTTTAACCTTTGTTTATGTAACTTGTAACGTACATCAACTTGATGCAACCTGGACACATCATCAGTGATGTTACCTGGGGTCACGGAGTGTTTCGGGTCATTCAAGCATCATACATTCTCACCCAGGTGACCCAGCTGGGGTTGATCAGGCCCCAGCTTGTGTCCAGGTAGCCCTACCCCACCCATGGTTCTCCTCTCCTTATCCACAGCCACCTTGAGGCAACTTCTACTGACTCCGTGACCTCCTTGATGGCCCTTCGCTTACTGGCCCTTATGATGCCCAGGATGTTGTTGGCCCTGCAGAGAGACTGGCCAGCAAACCCTCTGCATCCCACCTCAATGGGCTTACACCGCACTCGGCACCCATTGTTCTGGCACTCCTCAACTAGCTCAGCATATTTTGCCCTCTTCCTCTCATTGGCCTCCTTGATATGGTCCTCCCAGGGTACAGTGAGTTCCAGGAGAATGATCTACTTGGAGGTCTCTGAGATGAGTAACATGTCAGGGCGCAGCACTGTGGTGGCGACAGTTTCTGGGAATTTCAGTTGCTTCTCCAGGTCAACTTTCAACTCCCAGTTTCGTGTTGTTGCTAGCAGGCCAGATGAGGCGGCCCTGGCAGCTAATGGTTGCTTCTCTCCAGCCCGGACGAAAGCAATGATGTTTTTCACTGAGCGGAGGTGCTTGCAGTGGTCAATTCCACAGCTCATGGTATTCGCTATGGCCTTCAGGACTTGGTCAATGGTAGTGCCCCTCGCTCAGGGCCTTCGAACAGCAGCTGAGGATGTGCTCCAGGGTCCCCCTCTTCAGTCAGAGGTTGCAGGCTGGTGACTCCACCAATCCCCAGTTGAACAGGTTGGATGGGCTCGGTAGCACATCGTAGACAGCCTGGATCAGGAACCGTATGCGATGAGGTTCTGCTTTCCACAGCTCTGCCCATGAGACTCTGCGGTCCGCTGCATGCTCCCATCTTGTCCAGGCTCCCTGCTGCCACATTCCAACCATCCTGCTGGCTCGCTCCTCCTCTACTCCTGCCCGCACCTCTTGCTGCACCAGTGATCTCCTTCCCTTCCCCTGCGCCTTGTTTTAGTGAGATGTTGTGCCGCTACCCAGGCAAGCTCTTCAATGAGTCACTGTTTCCACCAGTGCCTTGTGCCGTAGCCACGACTCAGCCACATCCACCACCTCTGCTGCCCTCCACCTCCGCCCTGTCCTCACCTCAATCCCAGCCTGCGAGACCTTCGGGTCCTGTGACTCTCTACTTTGCAGCACCTCCCTGGTTCGGCCCACCTTGAACTCCTCATTCAGCCTGCTGATAGGGAGCTTCAGCTTGTTGTTCCGGCCATACAAGGCGATGCTGCTCAGGCTTCAAGGTAGACCCAGCCACTTCCGTAGAAACCGCTGACTCTCCTCTCAAAGCTCTCGATGGTGGAGATTGGAACCTCATAAATCAGGAGGGGCCAGAGGATCCGTGGTAGGATGCCATGTTGGTAAATAATATCACTGAAATTGTACACCCAGTGATGATACCTTTCTCGAGCCTGTGCCAGTCTGATGTTGTAGACCCAGCAGAGACTCGCAGAATGAAACTGTCGTAGTAGTCCAGAATGAGGTCTCTACACTTGTCTGGAATCTGGTGCCGGCACAGGGCCTCCTCAACCAGTTTGTGGAGTATGGACCCATAGGTGTTTGTAAGGTCCAACCACAGCACCACCAGGCCCCCCTTGTTCTCCCTGGCTTCCCTGATCAGCTGTGTGACCACCCCTGTGTGCTCCAGACACCCCCGCACCTTCGGGATCCCTCCTTTCTGGACCGAGGTGTCAATGTACGAGTTCCTTAAAGGGTACCCCGACTAGTGTGGCATGTTGGCCTTATAAGATTAATGTGGGCGTCAGCTATAAAAAGGTGATACAAAAACACTCCAAATGTTTTTAGTTTTATTTAAAAAAGCTGAAAATCCGTTCACTCGTAGGCCGCCATAGTTATATACGTCTCAATGCATTCTGGGTAGTGACGTGTCAAGGTTGTAGTCGGTTGAGCCTAGCCGCTGTAGCCGCTTCGTTTATTGTTTTTCCAACGTACCGGCTAGCTAGCTAAGTTTTGACAGTAGTGAGATGAACACGTCTGCCGTTCAGCCTTTTCAGTTTGAACCCGAGCGCACCGTAGGCTTAAATCAGGAGAATAACGGGGTGTCTGTGCGGCAACTGCTTGCCAATGCCAAACGAGAACGACCGTGTTTGCTGTAAAGAGCTCTGTATAGTCAGTATAGTCTGAGATTTAAGATTTTAAATATGTAGTGCAAGGCAATTTAGTGCAATGGTAATTATTAATATTGTAATTGTAAGATTGAAAATGTATATGAGGTAGATGAGCAGAAGTGTTGAGTCAGTGTAAAGGGGGTTGCACACCGATCCGGACGAGAAGCGTCTATGACAACTCGAGGTATCGCACACCGGACGTGCACTTTGTCAGTTTATGGCCAGCAATATTGTTATGTTTAAGGACATTATGGAATTAAGATCATGTCTGTACTATGTTATGATTGTACTGTACAATTAAATACAATCGTTGCTTATTAGTCTGCAGTCTGAATTCACTTTACCTCAAAATCCGGTAACATCAGCAATTTTAATATAAAACTATGTAAATGGTGCTTTGTGGCACGGCAGGATTTTGAACAAGGTCCGAGAGGGTATTTCTATGCGTTCAACATAGTGACTGCTTAGGGAAAATAAAGCAAACGACGGTGGTAGATGACTTATTAAATTATTTATACCGATAGTACGATCGTCTGATCTATACTTAGCCTACCCTGGACAGCTGCTGGCAAAAAGTGGAGCTCTTTACAGCAAACGTTCTTGCTTGGCATTGGCAAACTGCCGCAGACACCATCTATTTCGCCCCACTCTCGCTTCCTCAACTCTCTCATGATCTTCATTTTCATGTAACTCTTGAGTAGGCCTATCGTTTTCTGCGTTATTCTCCTGATTTAAGCCTACCGCACCGCTCGGGTTCAAACTGAAAAGGCTAAACAGCAGACGTGTTCATCTCGCTACTGTCAAAACTTGGCTAGCTACAACCTTTACACATCACTACCCAGAATGCATTGGGACGTAAATAACTATGGCGGCCTACGAGTGAACGGATTTTCGTCTTTTTTTAACCCCTTAACTGTCACTTGCCCGTATACGGGCAATCTAAATTTACTTCACTATATTACTATTAAATCCTAATCTAGTCATGACAAACTATATATCGTTGGAAAGGTCTAAGTCTCCTAAATAGATATTTTAGTGTTGTTTTTTTCTTACAAATTACGAATGAACAGTAATATATGAATTTATGACAAGAGTGCGCCTCAAAAAATCGACGTCATTACAGGAGTTTCTGACCTTTGTCACAAAAAGTCGACGCACACACTTTTAATAATTGAAACTTTGGTTTTTAGTGCTAAAAGTTAATAATAAAACATAATCTAGTATTTGTCAATAAAAAAAGATAAAATTATATTTTAAAAAGTAAAGTAAGAAGTCCTCTAAAAAATATAATAAAAATATTATATATATATATATATAATTTTTTTATTATTATTATATCACATATTTTAGTAGTTATCATAAATTAGGTATCATTTGAAAGCTTACGAACTCAGATTTCATCCTGTGAAAACCGTTTTGAAATTGGACGTTGCGTTACCATAGAAACGGTATTTTTTTATTAGGCCCCTCCCCTTTTGGGCATCATCTTTCATAATTTATTATCAAAACCTTTTCTAATCTTGGCAAAACACATATTGTCAGAAAGGTCTTAGTCTCAAGGTTCCATATTTAGTGATATTTGGATATAAATTTATTAATTTGTTATGGCAGAATGCTTACAATTAAATTCAATGGAATTCAATGGCACCCGGTGGCTATTTTTGGTATAACGCCTAAACAAAATCTCATGGGAACTTCAATTTTTGTGATATCAACTTTAAATTTGGAACACAACTTGGTTAGATATATAGCTTTCATTTTATAGCAATTTTATTGTAAAACATATTTTGTAAAATATTTATTTTATATTAAAAATAAATATATTAATAAAGTATATTTGATTTACTGTAAATTATAACTTCCATAACTTTTATATACTTTAATTTTTTAAAGTGCATTCACTTCAGTAATAATCTGCTGATTGTTTTCTTTAAAACAAGACCAAATTTAGGTCTATATTCCAAAGCATTCTTGAATTACAACCATTTAAGTTTGTATAGTGCATTTTAATGTAAATTATCAAAAGGGGGGGTGACAGCTAAAGGGTTAATTAAATCAAAAACATTTTGAGTGTTTTTGTATCACCTTTTTATAGCTGACGCCCACGTTAATCTTATAAGGCCAACATGCCACACTAGTCGGGGTAACCTTTAAGAGGTCAATTAAATGCTGCACCAGAGTCTTAAAGTATATTTTGTTGGGTCTACATATGAATCAACCATTATATATGAATAAATTCTATAAATTATAAGACAAAATGAGAGGCAGACAAGATCAGTTGCAATTCATTATGCAACCTATAAACAGACCAATCACAATTCAATATGCAATTTAGTACATTTAATTATATTTAAGTAAGGAAAACATTTCATAAAGGATATGTTATACTCACAAAGTGTCCAGAGAGCACAGAGACCTCCGAGAGCAAAAACAAGAGAGAAACCCAGAACAATCAGAGGAACTTTAGTCCACTTAGAGGTAATGACTTCTGTCTCTTGTTCTTGCATTTGAATGGAGTTGACTGGGGTGAGAAATGAAAGGCAGGGTAGGTGATTAGTTCCAGAAACATGTTTTGTTATGCTGGTTGAAAGTCTCTTCACATCCTGATAGCAATCACTAAGTTAAATTGTCATCAGCGCGTTTCATGCTATGGCGAGTTAGGCCCTGTCCACATGGACGCGGGTATTTTTATAACCGTGACTTTTTTTTACAGGGTTTGGCCGTTCGTCCACACGGAAATGCAGTATCAGGTCACTGAAACCGAACATTTTTGAAAACCCCTGCCAGGGTGAGGATTTTCAGAAACGCCGTTTACAGTGTTGTCGTGTAGACAGTGAAACCGGGGTTTTTGCGTTGCAACATCAGAGTGTGTGCCGTTATCCGCTGTGTTTGACGTCAGATTTGCGCCTTTGTGTTGGCAATGTGCTCCTCTTGTCCCGCCTCCTTGTTTCCAGTTACCACGCCCCCTTGTTAGTCTAGTCCTCCTTTCACTAATTGTGTTCACCTGATCCTCATGTGCTCTGGTCCCTTTATATTGTGCCTCTTTCCCTCATGTCTTTGCTGGTTTGTTTTGTGTCCTATGGTGTGTACCTGTTTTATCTCTGCTCTTGTTACTATTTTTCTTTTCTTTTGATTTTATTTTTACTCAAGACTTTTTCCTCCAGTATCTAGTTGCCTCCAAGTTTGTTCTTTTGTTTAATTCTATTTTTTTTTTGTAAGTTCCAGTTAGTGATGGCCAAATGAAGCGTTTCGAAGCATTATTGCTTTCCGATACAATTGTGTCGAAAATGGTTCATTACTCGAAGCTTCATTCAGATATAAATTGCAGCACCATCTCCTGGTGAAGTAAATGTAATGCAACAAAGCTGACAACCATAAAATGCAAGTAGGCTTATGTTAACGCCCTGTTTATGACGTGTTTACCAAGGCGATCAAAGCTGAAACAGTGTTAGTGCTGTGAAAATCATTTATGTAGGTGAATTTCATGTGTTCACCTTGATAATAAAACATTAAGCATGATGTGTGTGTGTAATTATTTCTTTAGACAAGGATAGAAGATCAGACCAGCTTAAAAAAGTTGGAAACCATCACAGAAATTCTAATGGTTTCTATTAAACTGGCTTTTACCATTTAAACCACTACAGAATTCTTTTTGTAGTGTGTTTGGCACATATTACATTAGGATTTAATGCCAACACCAATAGAAACCAACACATAATCAGTAGAGACCCACAGACACCACAATAATTTCCATTATAACCAATAAAATCCCCATGTAAACCATTAAATCCAATAGAATTTCTGTAATGGTGTCTATGTTTTTTTTTTAGCAGGGCAGTATCATGTGTGAAAGCTATTGTTTAGCTGTGGGAAGCATACCTCTATAATTTGTTAACTGGTGGGACTGATATTTTTGTATGTTGAAAATGATGTGCTTGTGTAACTGGTTGTAGTTGTATAATGTAGCAGAGAGTTTTTGAAGTTTCTGTCTTTGATGCATATTTTTATGTAACAATGTTCATATGTTCTCAAATTAATAATAATAATAATAAAATGTGTCAGAGGGTGTGCTTGAGGTAGGCTACATCATACAGAAGGCTTATACAAAGTGTTCATTAAATGGTATGGTTTTTATTCAGAAATATTATTTTCTCCACAGTCTTTGGTAAAAGGCGATTTCTTTTTTTAAAAAACAATTTCACCAGCTTTAGAGAATATCCTCTAGCATGGAACAGATAATGCAGGAGTACACAAAAACAGCTTCACTTTTATAAGAAATACAGCCGCCAGGTTTCAAACCTGTCGACACTGGATTGGCCTGTCAAAGCAATCGGGTGGTCCACTACAGGAGTGAAGCAGTCTGTTTGCTTCAGACGTCATTTTCACGTGACTAGTGACGTAATGATACAAGCTCTGAAGCCGTGGTTCATTGCAAGGACCGTTCGAGTTTGAAGCAAGCTACGGAGCGTCGGTGTCAGACGTAACATCACTAGTTCCAGTTGTTTCTATTTTTTTTTTATTTATCTAGCCATATTATTTACATCAGGTTTTAGTTTGCCTCTTGTTTCATTTATTATCTTCTCTCTTGTCTTGCTCTGTTATCTTGTTGTCTTGTCTTGTCTCGTCCATCGTGAGTCTTATGTTTGTCCCTGCCCTGCATCATGAGATTTCCTGACCTCTGACATTCACTGCCTGGCAGCGAGACTGGTGCTACAGCTAAGAGATCATCAAGCCTCTGGTTCCTTGTGTTCCTGCCTAGTCTTCCTCACCATTCCATCTGGTGCTGCCTCTTCTTCTGCAGTCCTCAAGCCCATTGTCACCTGTGATGTCCTTGTTTGGTGTTTGAAATGACCAGACATTGATCGAATATTTAATATACTTTACTGTGATAACATGTTCAGGCTGGTCTCACGTACAGCTGTAGAATACTGATGACAGACTAACTTCCCCGTTGTATCCGGCAGTCGTACCATCATACGTCACTGTCGTAAACATACTAATGTTGTATATCATAAACATTACATCACCCAGGACTGGTTTTAGTGGTCATCCTCCTTGCCTGTCATCGCCAGCCCTACTGTTCTAACTGTTTTAATGATATTGATGTCTGTTTTCTTCTCAGAAAATTGATCAATAAATTAACTTTCTGAACTCTCTCAACAGAAATTATAGCAGAATATAAGTTTTTAAACATGCCAATAATTTCTTACCTTTGTACAGAGAGCATTTGGCACCTGAAGCTGGCATGTAATCCATTTCATGAATCCAATAGAAGATGTGCACTTCTGGTCAAACGTTTGCTATAAACAAGAAAGCCACAGGTTTGTATAAAGTCACATGTTGGGAGTTACAAAACTTATTTTAGGTTTAACTGTACAAAAGGCCCGGATGCCCTTAAATGTCCTGAATGATCCTAACCAATCACAGCGCACAATGTTACCGTAGCGGCACCAGGGCCGAATTAAGAATTCAGAGGCCCCTGGGCACAGTGTCTTGTAGGCCCCCCTTAGGCAGGCCAAATGTATAGTTTGTCCAATTTTAATTTGGCATTAACAGTTTTACTGATTTAAAAGAAATTGAGCGTCAGCGTCAGTTCTGGCAGGCCAGGTAGTCAAGATGCTGCTAACGCTATTGGCCAACAACACAGTCTCATCAGCAATCTGCTCAGCTGAGCTGTATCAGCGCATCAGCTGTTCCTCTCCCCTCGCTGCTAATGAATACGCTCAAATAGGGCACCCTATTTGAGCAGATTCAGTTCGCTCCTAACTGCTTACTGCTCGCTCTCTGCAATTTTGAAACGGGACTCGATGTATTCACTCTCCATTCATATCTGAAAGTCTTCACAAAGCTAAGCTAAGTTCATTTTTAATGCTGCTTGCTGCTCGCGTTCTGCAATGTTGAAACTGGACTCGATGTATTCACTCTCAGACTGATCTCATGAAACTGCGTATGTATGACACGCCAATTCGTATTTCCATTTTTGGCGTGCTATCAACACGCATAATCGCTTTTCAGCGTGTTTATGAACGCCGTTGACTTAACGTTAGATTACTGCATATATAAATATATGACCTACCCCAACCCGTCCCTAAACCTACCCGTCACTGGTTAATACCATTTATGAGTCTTTCCCTACCATCCTAGTAAGAAAAATATCGCTCCCCCAGATGTATATCAAAATTTGGCTTTATTTCGCTCGGATTTTTAACAGCGTGTACATACACGCGGAATCACTCGGACATAACGGCGTAGATATACACGCATACACGCGGATAGCTCAAAATGCGTATAAATAACACGCCACTTGACTTGAAAGTGGCGTGTATGTTTACGCAAAAGTCATGATGTCATGTTGTCACTCTCCATTCATCTCTGAAAGTCTTCACAAAGCTAAGCTAAGTTCATTTTTAATGCTCATTGTAAAAGCTATTAGGATATGGGCACCATGCTTGTGCTAATGCTATCCGTGTGCTTGGGCTTATCCAGTCCTTATGCAATCATATTGGCAATGTGCGTTACTTATCTGTTGTCATTGGCAACTGTTTGCGTTGCACATGCAGTGCTCAGCACTATGCAGGCAGCACAGATCAAGCAGCTTGCAGTGATAGATCGTAAGTAAATAACAATTCATGGTGCAAACTGAATTATTTCTGCTGTGGCACAGCTAAAAAAAGACATGGTAAACAGTCACTATTCAGTGAGTCAATTAAAAGAAAGTCTCATCTGCTAAATCTTACTTGTCTTTCCATTGCTTAGTTACATTGCCCCTGGATGCGCTTACTGGCTACTTAATTCATCCTTCATTTATTTGTATCACATGAGTTTGCTTTATGGTCTGTTTGGGGGGAATAGTTCAGCTCTTTTAATTCATGTGAGCATCCACTAATGCTGCTGCTGCTGCTGCTGTGAGTGTCCCCTAATGCTGCTGCTGCTGTGAGCGTCCCCTAATGCTGCTGTGAGCGTCCCCTAATGCTGCTGTGAGCGTCCCCTAATGCTGCTGCTGCTGTGAACGTTCCCTAATGCTGCTGCTGCTGCTGTGAGCGTCCCCTAATGCTGCTGCTGCTGTGAGCGTCCCCTAATGCTGCTGTGAGCGTCCCCTAATGCTGCTGCTGCTGTGAACGTTCCCTAATGCTGCTGCTGCTGCTGTGAGCGTCCCCTAATGCTGCTGCTGCTGTGAGCGTCCCCTAATGCTGCTGCTGCTGTGAGCGTCCCCTAATGCTGCTGCTGCTGTGAGCGTCCCCTAATGCTGCTGCTGCTTGTGAGCGTCCCCTAATGCTGCTGCTGCTGCTGCTGTGAGCGTCCCCTAATGCTGCTGCTGCTGTGAGCGTCCCCTAATGCTGCTGCTGCTGTGAGCGTCCCCTAATGCTGCTGCTGCTGTGAGCGTCCCCTAATGCTGCTGCTGCTGTGAGTGTCCCCTAATGCTGCTGCTGCTGTGAGCGTCCTCTAATGCTGCTGCTGCTGCTGTGAGCGTCCCCTAATGCTGCTGCTGCTGTGAGCGTCCCCTAATGCTGCTGCTGCTGTGAGTGTCCCCTAATGCTGCTGCTGCTGTGAGCGTCCCCTAATGCTGCTGCTGCTTCTGTGAGCGTCCCCTAATGCTGATGATGCTGTGAGCGTCCCCTAATGCTGCTGCTGCTGTGAGCGTCCCCTAATGCTGCTGCTGCTGTGAGCGTCCCCCTGCTGCTGTGAGCGTCCCCTAATGCTGCTGCTGCTGTGAGCGTCCCCTAATGCTGCTGCTGCTGTGAGCGTCCCCTAATGCTGCTGCTGCTGTGAGCGTCCCCCAATGCTGATGATGCTGTGAGCGTCCCCTAATGCTGCTGCTGCTGTGAGCGTCCCCTAATGCTGCTGCTGATGTGAGCATCCCCTAATGCTGCTGCTGCTGTGAGCATCCCCTAATGCTGCTGCTGATGCTGCTGTGAGCGTCCCCTAATGCTGCTGCTGCTGCTGTGAGCGTCCCCTAATGCTGCTGCTGCTGTGAGCGTCCCCTAATGCTGCTGCTGCTGTGAGCGTCCCCTAATGCTCTGCTGCTTGAGCTCCCCAATGCTGCGCTGCTGTGAGCGTCCCCTAAAGCTGCTGCTGCTGCTGTGAGCGTCCCCTAATGCTGTGTGCTGTGAGCGTCCCCTAATGCTGATGATGCTGTGAGCGTCCCCTAATGCTGCTGATGCTGTGAGCGTCCCCTAATGCTGCTGCTGCTGTGAGTGTCCCCTAATGCTGCTGCCTGCTGTGAGCGTCCCCTAATGCTGCTGCTGCTGTGAGCGTCCCCTAATGCTGCTGCTGCTGTGAGCGTCCCCTAATACTGCTGCTGCTGTGAGCATCCCCTAATGCTGCTGCTGCTGTGAGCGTCCCCTAATGCTGCTGCTGCTGTGAGCGTCCCGTAATGCTGCTGCTGCTGTGAGTGTCCCCTAATGCTGCTGCTGCTGTGAGTGTCCCCTAATGCCTTAGCTGCTGCGTGTGAGCGTCCCCTAATGCTGCTGCTGCTGTGAGCGTCCCCTAATGCTGCTGCTGCTGTGAGCGTCCCCTAATGCTGCTGCTGCTGTGAGCGTCCCCTAATGCTGCTGCTGCTGTGAGCGTCCCCTAATGCTGCTGCTGCTGTGAGCGTCCCCTAATGCGTGCTGCTGTGAGCGTCCCCTAATGCTGCTGCTGTGAGCGTCCCTAATGCTGCTGCTGTGAGCGTCCCCTAATGCTGCTGCTGCTGCTGTGAGCGTCCCCTAATGCTGCTGCTGCTGTGAGCGTCCCCTAATGCTGCTGCTGCTGTGAGCGTCCCCTAATGCTGCTGCTGCTGTGAGCGTCCCCTAATGCTGCTGCTGCTGTGAGCGTCCCCTAATGCTGCTGCTGCTGTGAGCGTCCCCTAATGCTGCTGCTGCTGCTGTGAGCGTCCCCTAATGCTGATGATGCTGTGAGCGTCCCCTAATGCTGCTGCTGCTGTGAGCGTCCCCTAATGCTGCTGCTGCTGTGAGTGTCCCCTAATGCTGCTGCTGCTGTGAGCGTCCCCTAATGCTGCTGCTGCTGTGAGCGTCCCCTAATGCTGCTGCTGCTGTGAGCGTCCCCTAATGCTGCTGCTGCTGTGAGCGTCCCCTAATGCTGCTGCTGCTGTGAGCGTCCCCTAATGCTGCTGCTGCTGTGAGCGTCCCCTAATGCTGCTGCTGCTGTGAGTGTCCCCTAATGCTGCTGCTGCTGTGAGCGTCCCCTAATGCTGCTGCTGCTGTGAGTGTCCCCTAATGCTGCTGCTGCTGCTGTGAGCGTCCCCTAATGCTGCTGCTGCTGTGAGCGTCCCCTAATGCTGCTGCTGCTGCTGTTGCTGCTGCTGCTGTGAGTGTCCCCTAATGCTGCTGCTGTCCTCCCTGAACAGAGTCATACCGCCAAATTTTAATTATCAACTTGTGTTGACCTAGAGTGTAAAATTCTGGGCAGCTTATTATAGACCTTATTCGATCTGCGTCATCAATGTTCGCGGCGGCCATTTTGTTGACATAGAAACCACGGCAACTGTCAGTCAGTCAATTGACAAGCGAGGCAGCGTCGGTATTATCCATGGTATTATCGCTGTATTTTTTTTAAAACAGCGGGATGGTGTGCTGTGTAATACACTGCTGTTCTAACAACAGCAATAAGAACCCCGGAGTTAATTTTTATGCGATACCGACTGTCAGAAAACGTGAAGGGAGTGAGACAGAGGAGTTGAGCCAGCGCAGGAGAGACTTGTGGCTAGCTAGGATAAACAGACTAATCTGCCAACTCCCTACAGCAATGTCTGCTCCTATCATTTTACCACAGGTAACGTTATTGGGGACATTTAATTTTGAATTTTACAATACTATTATAACATGTTCCTGTTATCTCTGTGAAGCTGCTTTGAAACAATTTGTATTGTAAAAAGCGCTAACTGTTATATAAATAAAGGTGACTTGACTATTGATAACGTTATATGCCTCATTGATACTAGGTAGGGAATTAGTGCTTGTGTGATACTGTGTTATTTTGTTACAACGATCGTAAAGGAGCCCTGCGAAGTGTAGCTAACGTTATGCGGATACTGTATGAACGTTAACGTTATAAATATCCGGTTAAAAGTTACGGCTGGCAATAAGGACGGATCTATACTTAAGGCTATTGGGTCTATTTGATATGGGTCCACACAAATCAAGCTTATCTTCTCTTGATACCGACGAGATGAAGCCGTTAGGCTACTGCTCACCTCAACTCAAATCTGCGTGCGGCTATGGGCAGGACAGTTGTTATGTCAACAATATGGCCGCGGTTAGCTACTTCCGGTGTTTGCGAATAAGGTCTATAGTTCATCCATAACTTTTCGATTACTATTCAGTTGAATATATTGAGTTGCTTTGTGCGCACATGTCAAGTAAGTTTATCTTTCCAATTTTTTCCGTTAATACCAAGAAACTAATAGTTCATATTTATCAAAGTAGTAGCCAATTAGCATCTTTCTGCTTTTATTACTATTTCGATTCTCTAGTTTGGAGTTTTCTGCATGTTACTTGGAGATTAGATGTTTATGTATTGGACAGTATGTTATTATTGGAGGCACAGACTAATTTGGAAATGAGAATTATCACACAGTTATCAGCTGCTTATCACGTGTATATGGCATGCCCGACATTTACGTGCTACCAGCGCCCCCTTGTGGCGATGTTCAGAATAATTATTTAACATTGTCCATTAGTACTTTTTTTAATGGGATTGTATATAGCCTGAATACTGTTAATTATTAAAATGTTTGTTGAAGTTTATGTATATACATATATGTATATATTAATGTTTTTATCTTGTATAATTTGTTATAGTATCACACGTGTAAACTCAACCCACTCTCACAAAGTGAAACTTAAAGGTGCAATGTGTAAAAATTGAGTATCTATTAACAGAAATGCAATATGACATCCATAACTATGTTTTCAGTGGTGTATAAAAGAAAATACTTAATAAACCGTAATGTTTTTATTACCTTAGAATGAGACATTTATATCTACATAACCGTGGGCACCCCCTTCTATGAAGGTCGACATATTGTGACGTCATGTTTCTACCGTAGCCGACAGCGAACAAACAGCGCTACAGAGCGCGTTTCGTCACTACCTTGAAAGAGAAGCCGCAGAAACCTAGAAGAAGCTAGCCATAGACACCGTGAGTAGTGACTTTTCCCTTGTCAGTGGTGTAAAATATGTAGTTGGATTGTTTCATGTAACTTAGTTATTCTCCTTCGCTGTGTTATGGCTTTGCTATGTGGGGAGAAATGTGCTGGTTACGTTCGTGAGACAGCTGATTACTCTTGTCATTGACCGTAAAACAGTATGTTACAGGAATCACCAACCCGTCGATTGCGGTCAACAAGTCGATTTTGGAAGCATTTTAAGTCGATCGCGAAGAGTTTTCAAAATCAGAGAAAAAAAGCCTATTGTGTAGTAAGTGGTGTCTAGGGGATGCGGAGGCACGCGCACTGTTACAATCACGTCATTTTTGCCGTGCGCACCTTTGGGCTCATGCGGACGTGTCGAGTTTAAACAAGGCTCTACGCTTTAACCAGCTCAGCCACAGTAACAGCTCATATTAGCCAGCTAAACTTTTACTAACCTGTTAGAAAAATATATATAGTTGCATAGTTTCATGTGGTTATTCTCCCTCGCTGTATTATGGGTTTGCTATGTGGGGAGAAATGGGCTGGTTACGTTTGTGAGACAATCAGCTGATTACTATTATTATATTATATATTAAGACCCTTGATCCTCACCTGACTATGGCTTTGTAAACTTTATCCATGATGTGGTATATAATGGACTGTGGTACAGAAACTTGGTTTACTCTGGCTATTCTCTGCTGTCTCAGACAACGATGTTTGTCCCGTTTTAGCCACCGTAGCTTCTTCGAAAGGGAGGGGTGAGCAGTGGGCTGAGCCCTTAGTGCAAACTCGCAACCGAACCGCTAGATGTTGCTAAAAATCACACACTGCACATTTAAACCCTGCTTGGTGTGTCTCTTCAACTAAGAGTCAACTCATTCAGTTCTGACCGACTGCCTGCTGTGTTTCACATCCAGCTAAATTAATTCGAACCTCTTCATTTCATTAACTAAAGCACTTCATTAGAGCATGAATAATGAGAGGATGATGACATATGAGTGAGGTTTTGTGTGAACAGTTATATGTAACCAGGTCAAAAGTTAGCAGACTAATTACTGTACTGGTTAAATAATACTCAAGGATAAGGGAAGTTACACTATAGACTGTTTCAGGGTTTTCTCACTTATTGGTAAAATATTACGCTAGCCCTTTAAGAAACGTGATGTGTGACGTTCTGGAAGTGTCGCGAGAGTTGGCTGTGCACAGCGCGTGGTTCCAACGTGATTGAGATGCTGATGGCGCGGTGAAGTGTCGAGGCCATTAAACTCCGTGTTACTGTTAAAATAACGGGAAATATGCACATATAGTGACTTGGAAGTCTCTTTTAGTGTGTCGTGAGGGTTGTGTATTGTGCTGAAGGAACTTTTAACTTCTGTCGAGATGCATATCTATGTGGAGAAATCCGATCGACAGTAGATCTTGAAGCGTAAGTGTTTAACCATTGCTAATGTCACTTTATCATCGAGATTATTTTGTTGTGGGTGATATGAGTTGGATATTAAGTGATTTGTGATCATTTTGGTTGATTAAAGAGGGGAGAGGAGTACTCTGAAGGCCTCCTGAGTGTTTCCAGGCCAACTGTGAAGTAACAGAGTGAGTGTTGTGGACTAATTAATACCAAAAAAGTGTTTATTGCTTATACATATGTGTGTGTGTTTTGGCAATCCATAGATTGTTAAAATTGTTCTTGTTATGTGCTCCAAAATGTTAAAGAAAGTGTTGTATTGTGTCTATTGCTATTTGCAGAAGGAGGATTGAGTTCATCATTCACTGTGAAAGTGTGTTCATGCTATAGGGAGTGGTGATGAACAGTAAGTTTGAGTCATTTGATTATTTTTGTGGAGTATGAAAATGTTAATTCACTGTGATTGAGATGGAGAGAATGTTATCCATTATATTACTCAGAATGTATTAATGTTACTTGGAAATGTGACTTCTACATTTATTTCCATGCATGTTTATGTAACATGAGCATCTTTATTTGGTATTCTGTATTGACAAATCTTGTAATACTCTTGTGTATGTGTTTTGCAGAATACACTATCGTTGTCTATGTTAGGTAGAATACTGTATTGATTTGTGGAATGAGATGACTGAGAATAGAAAAGACCAGAGAGACTCAGTTTGATACAGAAACCATTTTGATTTATTTCATCCAATGTAACAAGCTTTTCTGTCTAAACCATCTAAGATTTGCATAGTTAACGCTGCGCTGTTCCAAGTGCAGTCTGGAATAAACGACCCCTCAAATAATTTAAATCACTGTGTTCGGTGTTGTCACTAACACTCACACCGGGCTACAGAGAAATTTGGTACCAGGAGTGGGGCTCCATTGCTAGTTTAGATAGGATAGCACAAAAACATAGACAACGGTAGTGGGAAAACAGGTCGTGTGCCGGGGCCAAGGAGGTCAACGACGTGAGGTGTGACGAGCCTGGAGGGCCTGCGGAGAAGCAAGGGACCAGCTTTGGGGACGCAGGAGGGTGCCTAATCGTTGGCAACGAATCGGCCTTTCAGGTTGGCCGGCATTGACTGTGACTGTTTCTGACTCAGTGCCATTCGAGATAGGGACTTTGCAAGAGCATGGATCAGGACGACGATGTGCCAGCTGCTCGGGCTGGAGCCAGCCGTGATGTGGACAATGCTGAGGCTGCGGGTCGTGATGATGAGGGTAATCCTGTGGCGGAATTGCAGTCACAAATTCTGGAGTTAGGTCGGAGACACGACCAAGTAATGTCAACCCTGGCTAATATGAATAATGCTACTAGATCGTATGTTTATATTCCAAGGGAACGTCAAATTGTGCCATTCAGTGGTGATCATGTTAAAGATGGTCAATCCGTAGATGAGTTCATTGACGAGGTTGAACGTGTAATTCGGGTAAGGGGGTTGAATACTGATGACCAATTGGATTTCATACTTTCCCATTTAAGAGGTTCAGCCTTAGACGAAGTCAAACTGTGTATGGGGGGGGAGACCAAACAACCCAGTGATCTGTTTTCATATCTGAGGGGGGCCTTTAGGGAGAAACGCACTACCCCACAGTTGATGCATGCTTTCTATGCACGTAGACAGTTAGAGGGGGAAGACCTCCGTGACTTTTCTCATGCTCTCTCCCAACTTCTTAATTTTGCTCTCCAGCAGTCTGATAACACTGTGTCTAACCCCCAGCTCACATTAAGAGATCAGTTCATCGAAGGCATAAGAGACGCAACCCTGCGTAGAGAGCTACGCAAGCTAGTCCGAGAAGAGCCTCAGTCTACCCTGTTCAGTGTCCGAGAAGAGGCCATGATATGGGCTGTGGAGGACAGACCTCGTGGAGCTAATGTGGCCAGGAGTCGAAACATTGTGAGTACATGTTCAGAAGGGATGTCAGGACCTCCAAATCCAGTCAGTACTGCACAAAGTGACATGGCTGTGGCTCTGCAGGAGGTAGTGAAAGTAATCACTCAGCAGGGTAAAGCTATTGGAGAACTCACTAATGCGGTCCGTGAACTCACTGTACAGAAGGTTGGTTCGAGTGGTAACCCGATTAGCAATCCCAAAGTCAAGCCCAAGTATACAGATGATGGCCAACCCATCTGTTTGAGGTGTGAAGGAGTGGGACATATAGCTAGACAGTGTCCTGTGCCTCGTGGTTTCAAGGGTCAACCCACTGCCACCCAAAGTTCTACGGTACAGGGAAACGGGGTCCCTCTGTTGCGGTGAGCCGAGCAATGTGAGGGAAACCAGAAGGCTCGGGATGCAGTACGTTAACAAAAGAACGGTTCTTGGAGCGTGCCGTTGGCAGGTGCCCTGAAGTTGATATTTGCATTGGGGGTGTCCCAGTGAGATGTCTGCTAGACACAGGAAGTAATGTGAGTACCCTAACAGAAAGCTTCTTCAGAGAAAACCTACATGGAGAGGACGGGGACCTTCATTGCACCTCTAAGTGGCTAAGGATAACTGCAGCGAACAAGTTACCTCTGCCGTACCTGGGATATGTTGAATTGGACATCCAAGTGATGGGGCTAACTATACCAGAGTGTGGTTTCCTGATAGTCCGAGATGTGGATGCTGCAGAGCCGGATCCAACTCCCCCGGTATCATAGGCATGAATATCACCCAGAGATGCAGAGAGTTGGCACTGACGGAGTTTGACACCACATTAGGAGGAAAGTTGGACTCTGTGTGGCGAGATGCTTTTACCCGTGTACAGGAAGATGAACTAGGGAAGAAAATGTCAACAGCCAGAGTTAGTTGTCGAGGCAAAACCCATATTCCAGCATCCTCTGTAGCCACTGTTTATGCCAGATTAAATAAGATGACCCCTGATGCCAACACTTGGCTCTTGCTGGAACCAGGAAGCACCCCATTGCCAGGCGGTTTGATTCCCATGCCCACTTTAGTGTAGTCCAGGAGTCGAGTGTTTCCAGTTCAAGTGGTTAACTTCTCCCAGGAAGATGTCTGGCTGGCACCTAAAGTTCCGCTTGGAATACTTACCCACTGTCAGTGTGTTGAGAGTGAAGCTTGTCAGGTGAGATTCCAGCGTATCTCTGCTGATCACGAAGAAGTGAGAGTCGATCAGAAGGATAAACCAGAGTCTGGTACTGACCTAAGTAATCTGTTGAGTCGACTGCATATAGGAGGTACACCAGAACAGCAAGCACGGCTTGGAGTGCTACTTTTGAAGTATGCAGATGTGTTTGCAGCTTGTGATGAAGATCTGGGATATACAGATCGGGTGAAACATGAGATCCACTTGACGGATGAGATTCCCGTCGCTCAGCCATATCGCAGAATACCGCCAACTCAATTTGACGAGGTCAAGGAGCATATCTCGGGTTTACTCAGGAAGGGTGTCATACAGGAAAGCTCAAGTTCCTACGCTTCACCCATCGTTCTGGTACGCAAGTCTGATGGAAGTCTGAGGCTGTGCGTGGATTATAGGAGACTAAACTCGAAGACTAAGCGTGACGCTTTTCCATTGCCGCGCATTGATGAGAGCTTGGATGCGTTTGGCGGAGCACAAGTTTTCTCTACAATAGATCTTGCCAGCGGTTACCATCAAGTGGCGGTCCATGAAAAGGACAGACCAAAGGCCGCATTTATCACACCGTTTGGACTCTATGAATACCGGCGGATGCCTTTCGGGTTGTGTAATGCGCCCGCAACCTTCCAGAGGCTCATGCAGGCCGTCATGAGTGACTTGGTGTTTCAGATTGTGCTCGTCTACTTGGATGACTTGTTGGTGTACTCGTCCACCTTTCACACACACCTGGTGAGGCTGGAAACTGTGCTGAGAAGGTTAAGGGAAACGGGACTGAAGATAAAGATAGAGAAGTGTCATTTCCTACAGCCTGAAGTGAGGTTTCAGGGCCATCAAGTCTCACCCCAAGGCGTGAGCACAGACCCTGATAAGATAAGCGCATTCCGGGAGTGGCCGGTCCCGGTACTCTCAAGGAACTCAGATCGTTCTTGGGGTTTTGTAGCTATTACCGGAGATTCATCGAGGGTTTCTCCCAGATAGCCGGACCGTTGCACGATGTGGTGAACGTGTGCCTGAAAGAGACAAGCCACGTCAAGGCGGCTCAGCGGTATAAGAGCGTTTGGACTCCTCAGTGTCAAGCGGCATTTGAGCATCTTAAGGACCGACTTACCAGTGCACCCACGCTTGGTTATGCTGATTTCACGCTTCCCTTTGTGATTGAGACAGATGCGAGCAACCTGGGGTTGGGAGCGATCTTGTATCAGCAACAAAAGGGCAAGAAAGTTGTAGTGGCTTATGCCAGTAGGAGGTTAAGGGGGTCTGAGAAAAATGATCGAAACTACAGCAGCATGAAGCTGGAACTGTTAGCACTAAAGTGGGCTGTCACTGAGAAGTTCCGAAGTTATCTGCTGGGGTCCAAATTCACCATCATAACAGACAACAATCCCCTCTGCCACCTCGCAACTGCCAAATTAGGGGCCTGCGAACAACGTTGGGCTGCCCAACTTGCTGTGTTCGATTTTGAAGTCAAGTACCGCCCTGGACGGTGTAACACTGCGGCTGATCCTCTTTCGAGGAGACCAGGATTCGAGGAAACGGACTGTGCAAGCGAAGACGCCGAGTATGATGGTTGCGTGGCAATCTGTAACTCGCTCAGGACAGGAACAGCGCTGGGACCAGACCTGTTAGCAGCAGGAGTTGAGTGCAGCAAAGTCAGGCAGTTACAGGCAACCTCAGCAGGGGAAGAGGATATCGAGTGTGAAAATACCCCCACTCTGCCCGGGTATTCAAAGTCAGAACTTCGTCAGTTCCAGGAGTCTGATCCAACAATCAGTGTGTTCAAGAAGTTCTGGAGCAGGCAAATGAAACCTACCAAACCAGAGAGGGTAGGTGTGCCCAGAGCTGTGCGATCCCTGTTGAAGCAGTGGCCAAAGATAAGAGAAAAGGATGGTCTGTTATACCGTGTGATCAATGATGTCCACACTGGAGAATGTCATCAGTTGTTGTTACCTACCTGTTTGACAGATCAAGTCTTAAAGAATGTCCACGATCAGATGGGTCATCAGGGTATAGAGAGGACCTTAGGCCTGTTGAGACAGAGATGTTTCTGGGGAGGAATGTATGAGGATGTGGAACGGTGGGTAAAGCGATGTCAGCGTTGCATGTTAGCGAAGATGCCACAACCAAAAGTTAAGGCACCTTGGGCTTCATTCTTGGCCACACGTCCGTTGGAGGTTGTAGCAGTAGACTTTACAATGCTTGAACCAGCCACGGATGGGCGGGAAAATGTTCTGGTAGTAACGGATGTGTTCACAAAGTTCAGTCAAGCATTTCCCACCCGTGATCAGAAGGCGGAGACCACTGCCAAGATCCTCCTCAGGGAATGGTTCCTGAAATATGGAGTGCCGCAACGTTTGCACTCTGACCAGGGCCGCAATTTTGAAAGTGCTGTGATTGCAGAGCTCTGCAAGTTGTATGGAGTCAAGAAAACACGCACGACACCGCATCACCCCCAGGGAAATCCTCAATGTGAGAGGTTCAATAGAACCCTTCATGACCTCTTGAAATCCCTTCCACCCGAAAGGAACCGCAGGTGGCCTGAACACTTGTCAGAGCTGGTCTATGCATACAATGTGACACCACACTCATCCACAGGATACTCACCATACTATCTGCTGTTTGGCATCCAGCCGCATCTGCCAGTTGATGCTCTGTTGGGCCAGGAGCCTGTAACCGATGACAAACCTGACTGGCTAAAAGTACACCAGGAACGCCTCCGAGATGCCCATGTTCGAGCAAAGGAATATGCGGAAAGGAAGGCTGTGGAAAGAGCAGCGCGGCATGAGGAGAAGGTATTTTGCCCTGCGGTAGAGATTGGACAACATGTGTACCTACGACACCGACCACTAGGAAGAAACAAGATTCAGGACGCATGGTCTTCAACAGTGTACAAGGTGTTAGAGGTTCAAGGGATGACCTACAACGTGGAGCCTGTCGAAGGAGGTACAGTAAAGAGGGTGCACAGATCCAACCTCAGACCCTGCAATAATCCAGCCCCAGTGCCCATGCCAAGGCGTCGGCAAACTTCTGTGGAGGAGGTACCTACCCCAGATTCTGAGTCAGAGATGACCTCATTGGAGGCTGAGTGTGTTCTAGTGGAGGAAGTTCCGTGGCTCAAGGAGAAACTGGAAGTAGCACCAGCATCTGAGCGTCAAAAACAGCCAGTTCCTGGAGGCATGGACTGTTTCAAGGGTCAGACAGAGGAATCTGATAGGAGGGGTTATTGCTCGGAACCGGAGTGTAACGAGACCCCTGATGATACCCTGGGAGTGACACCAGTAGTTCTGGAGCCAGAAACAGAAAGTGTCCACTTACCTGCTGAGAATCCAGCGATGAGACCGGTGCCTACACCTAGAAAGAGAAAGGAAGACAGTGTTAAGCCAGAAGTGCCTTGTCCTGCTGTGCGTAAAACACAAAGGACAAATGCAGGAGTGCATAGTAACCCAAACCGATTACCTAAGTCAACGTGCAATGCAGTGTCTTTTAGTCCTGATGTGCTCTCCCAAGTGCTAGCTGGAATGGTCCTCTATACCACAGGGAAGCTTCAAGGGGTACAAGATGATTAGAGTTGGTAGTCACCGGGGACGTCGACTATCAGCAGGGGAGAGTGTAACCTGGTCAAAAGTTAGCAGACTAATTAATGTACTGGTTAAATAATACTCAAGGATAAGGGAAGTTACACTATAGACTGTTTCAGGGTTTTCTCACTTATTGGTAAAATATTACGCTAGCCCTTTAAGAAACGTGTTGTGTGACGTTCTGGAAGTGTCGCGAGAGTTGGCTGTGCACAGCGCGTGGTTCCAACGTGATTGAGATGCTGATGGCGCGGTGAAGTGTCGAGGCCATTAAACTCCGTGTTACTGTTAAAATAACGGGAATATGATATGAGTTGGATATTAAGTGATTGGTGATCATTTTGGTTGATTAAAGAGGGGAGAGGAGTACTCTGAAGGCCTCCTGAGTGTTTCCAGGCCAACTGTGAAGTAACAGAGTGAGTGTTGTGGACTAATTAATACCAAAAAAGTGTTTATTGCTTATACATATGTGTGTGTGTTTTGGCAATCCATAGATTGTTAAAATTGTTCTTGTTATGTGCTCCAAAATGTTAAAGAAAGTGTTGTATTGTGTCTATGCTATTTGCAGAAGGAGGATTGAGTTCATCATTCACTGTGAAAGTGTGTTCATGCTATAGGGAGTGGTGATGAACAGTAAGTTTGAGTCATTTGATTATTTTTGTGGAGTATGAAAATGTTAATTCACTGTGATTGAGATGGAGAGAATGTTATCCATTATATTACTCAGAATGTATTAATGTTACTTGGAAATGTGACTTCTACATTTATTTCCATGCATGTTTATGTAACATGAGCATCTTTATTTGGTATTCTGTATTGACAAATCTTGTAATACTCTGTGTATGTGTTTTGCAGAATACACTATCGTTGTCTATGTTAGGTAGAATACTGTATTGATTTGTGGAATGAGATGACTGAGAATAGAAAAGATCAGAGAGACTCAGTTTGATACAGAAACCATTTTGATTTATTTCATCCAATGTAACAAGCTTTTCTGTCTAAACCATCTAAGATTTGCATAGTTAACGCTGCGCTGTTCCAAGTGCAGTCTGGAATAAACGACCCCTCAAATAATTTAAATCACTGTGTTCGGTGTTGTCACTAACACTCACACCGGGCTACAGATAGTTGAAATGTTCCAGCAAAATGCAAATCTATTTAGTTTTATTTACAACTTAGGAAAATCTAACAGTGTAGGTTCAATATTTTTTAGGATTTGTCATATGGAAACTGAGACATTTGTCATCCCACCAATTAATGAGATTTATGATTAATTAAGATTTATGACAATACATCTGGTCACTCTCTTATTATTTCCTTCCTAATGGTGTCATTATGTCGACTGTAAGCAGAGCACGGGTCATGTTTGTTTTCATGTGGTTTCATTAAACCGCGAAAGAGGAACAGGCGGGAATGGGCCACACAGGAAAGTTGTCAGCTTCCCTAATTGCAAACGGAAAGTCTAACATAACATTCAGAAGAATTGAAATGAAACACTGCCTTTTGTAACTGAACAAATCTAAACTTCTCATGTAGAGATCTCTACCTTGTGCATTAAAACACACTTTTGCTATTCACTGTATGTTAACGAGTAAATGTCCATCACTATAGACATTTTATTATGCTTTATTTATTTTTTACTTGATAATAAAATAAAATAAAATGCTTTTATCACAATTTAAGTTTTGTCTCAGAGCAATGTATTTAATGTGCAGGATTTTTTTTATTTAATTTTAAGGCTTTAGTTTAAAATAATTCTTGGGAATGTGAATATATGCTATACGTTTTGTAATTGGTTGTCAGTTTTACTGCCATTTTTTTAATCATGCTTCATGCTAAACATTTGTTTTGCCTTCCCTAATTTGTAATCTTCCTGCGTGTGACAAATTGATTTTCCACATTAAAAAATGCAATGGAATGCAACTTTCAAGTTCATTTGCAATTATGCTTAGTTTTTCAAAAAACTATTTTTTTTACATAGAAAGTCATATACACCTAGGATGGCTTGAGGGTGAGTAAATCATGGGCTAGTTTTCATTTGAAAGTGAACTAATCTTTTAAAGAACTCTGACTTATACCACTACCAGATAAGCTCTGGTAAGCTCAGATAAGCAGAAAGTCATGTATCATCTCATATACGTTAGTTACGACATTGAGTGAACGCAGCATATGCTCGTTTTTTAGATTGTAAGACTGGAGAAACTTGAAAAGGGCTACTATCTCTGAGAAAACAAAAAAAATAACATTTGAAAACTCAGTCACACCGAGCAGTTCCGCAGAAAACTTTACCCGCTTATCGGAAATACAGCAGGCCTTACAAAATGGTGACCCCAACGTGATATACACACAGTTTGGCCTACAGTCCTGGAGCACTATCAGCACCTCTGCATTTAGGAATTCCAAATGGCCCTTGAGTTAAGAAAGGGGGGTTGGAACAGTAAAAGCAAATGTCTGTTCATTTTCAAATAGTGTACAGTATCTTTGATTATTTTCAACCCTAAAGATCAAGAGGAACTGTAAAAAGAGGCTGCTGCTTGTTTGCGTATTCGGTGACTATGGTATGATAAATGTACCATTATTCATTTATATCAGGATCTGAAGAGATAAAATACATATAAAATACCCGCATAGTAAAAATACAAAATTCATCATTAAAATCAGAAACAAGCATAGACAAACATAAAGTGGCACACTTCCAACAATGCATAAAACATCCACAATGCAAAATGATCATGCTCGCCACACACACACACACAGCACACGCACGCACACGCATGCACGCACACTAGAGATGCGCGGATGGGCTATTATTTCATCCGCAACCGCATCACAAAACTCATCATCCGTCCGCCATCCATCCGCACCAACGTTTTTGACCAATTTTCAAAACCGCAACCGCCCGCCATCCGCTGATTGAGCGATACAAGGCGCTGCTGATTAGAGATGCGCGGATGGGCTATTATTTCATCCGCAACCGCATCACAAAACTCATCATCCGTCCGCCATCCATCCGCACCAACGTTTTTGACCAATTTTCAAAACCGCAACCGCCCGCCATCCGCTGATTGAGCGATACAAGGCGCTGCTGATGACAGCCGCGAGACTAGAAAGCTCTCAGAATATCAGCAGTGAACTCCGTCTCTGGGGTGCGTTCCCGAAAGCATCGTTAGCCAACTATGGTCGCAAGTTCCGTCGATGCTTTCGGGAAACGCACCTCAGATCGGCGCGCAGGGATAAACATAAATAAATAGCCTAAATTAAACGCACTTCGGCAAAACTGATAGGCAGTAGCGGCCTGGGTTCTGGGTTTCAATAACTAATATGGGGCCCTACCCATATAAAACATAACCTAAACATAGAACAGAAAAGGCAAGGATTCCTGTTGGTTTGCATCAATTGTATATTATTTTATTACGTGCACTTTCAGCTTCATGAACAGGCAGCTCAACATATAAATAACCCAACCTTATTTGATTAAAACTATATACAATTATACAGCGTTTTAGGTTGGAATAAGCCTCGCCCTTAAATTACTAATATTTGAAGTTAACATTATACAATATACTTAGACCTACTTCACCACAAAACTAGTTTAGGATAAATTCTTTAAAATTGGGGAATGCGTTACGGACGTGAGCGCTCTGAAAGCGGCACTAAAAGACTGCTTTAAAACTTTCAGAAATCTCAAACAGAAAGCACAAAGCCTTTCTTTAAAGTGAATTTCGTTTTGTTTTAATTGTATCTTAATTTTAATCATTTTTTCGTCAACCAAATGCCTGGATTTAATAAGTAAATATACAGATATAGCCTAGGAATCACAAAACGGATCGCCCCCCGCGCGTGAACTGGCGCGTCTCATAAATTAACCAAAACTCAGCCTATACTTGCCTCACAGACCTGAGAAATATATCTAAAATGTCTACTTCTAAAAAGAACATTTCAAAACGAAAGAAAACACTGCTCTCTGTTTATGTAATCCGTATGAAATGTGCATTTCTCTCTGGCGCGTTCACTGCGAAGATCATGATCAGCATCGTCAACTTCATCTTTGCAGGCAAAAATAACACAGAAAACACATTTATAAACAATTAAATTGTCTCCTTGTTATAGGCCTTTTCGACATATTCATAATCATTACTTTTACCGGTTCTTTGTGACAACTTTTAGGTGCTTTATTGGCAGCGCGCCACCCTTACATGTTACATGAATGAACGCCTCACCACAACATCAGCACCGAAAACATGGGGATTTTTTACAATAAATGACAAGCTGCTAGTGACGTTAATCGCCTGTCGCGGGTGCAAATGCAAAGTTGCAAAGCTGATTTAATCATGGTAAAACTGAATTAATTTACAAAATAGTTTTCATTTGTATTTCAGCACTTCGCGAATGGACAGCGGTGTATTCACACCCTTTCTTTTACTGTCTATCTATGGTCACACCGAACGCGAATAGAGCGTCAAATATGCGTCTAGTTAGACGCTTGAACATATATTTTTCATTTGATTGGTTCAACCGCCCGCCACCCGCCCGAATTTAATTAAAATATTTTTTTTCGTCAAGTCATCCGCCCGATCCGCGGTTTATCCGCGGAGTCCGCGGCTGTAACCGCCAACCGCGCATCTCTACTGCTGATGACAGCCGCGAGACTAGAAAGCTCTCAGAATATCAGCAGTGAACTCCGTCTCTGGGGTGCGTTCCCGAAAGCATCGTTAGCCAACTATGGTCGCAAGTTCCGTCGATGCTTTCGGGAAACGCACCTCAGATCGGCGCGCAGGGATAAACATAAATAAATAGCCTAAATTAAACGCACTTCGGCAAAACTGATAGGCAGTAGCGGCCTGGGTTCTGGGTTTCAATAACTAATATGGGGCCCTACCCATATAAAACATAACCTAAACATAGAACAGAAAAGGCAAGGATTCCTGTTGGTTTGCATCAATTGTATATTATTTTATTACGTGCACTTTCAGCTTCATGAACAGGCAGCTCAACATATAAATAACCCAACCTTATTTGATTAAAACTATATACAATTATACAGCGTTTTAGGTTGGAATAAGCCTCGCCCTTAAATTACTAATATTTGAAGTTAACATTATAACAATATACTTAGACCTACTTCACCACAAAACTAGTTTAGGATAAATTCTTTAAAATTGGGGAATGCGTTACGGACGTGAGCGCTCTGAAAGCGGCACTAAAAGACTGCTTTAAAACTTTCAGAAATCTCAAACAGAAAGCACAAAGCCTTTCTTTAAAGTGAATTTCTTTTTTGTTTTAATTGTATCTTAATTTTAATCATTTTTTCGTCAACCAAATGCCTGGATTTAATAAGTGAATATAGCAGATATAGCCTAGGAATCACAAAACGGATCGCCCCCCGCGCGTGAACTGGCGCGTCTCATAAATTAACCAAAACTCAGCCTATACTTGCCTCACAGACCTGAGAAATATATCTAAAATGTCTACTTCTAAAAAGAACATTTCAAAACGAAAGAAAACACTGCTCTCTGTTTATGTAATCCGTATGAAATGTGCATTTCTCTCTGGCGCGTTCACTGCGAAGATCATGATCAGCATCGTCAACTTCATCTTTGCAGGCAAAAATAACACAGAAAACACGTTTATAAACAATTAAATTGTCTCCTTGTTATAGGCCTTTTCGACATATTCATAATCATTACTTTTACCGGTTCTTTGTGACAACTTTTAGGTGCTTTATTGGCAGCGCGCCACCCTTACATGTTACATGAATGAACGCCTCACCACAACATCAGCACCGAAAACATGGGGATTTTTTACAATAAATGACAAGCTGCTAGTGACGTTAATCGCCTGTCGCGGGTGCAAATGCAAAGTTGCAAAGCTGATTTAATATGGTAAAACTGAATTAATTTACAAAATATTTTCATTTGTATTTCAGCACTTCGCATGGACAGCGGTGTATTCACACCCTTTCTTTTACTGTCTATCTATGGTCACACCGAACGCGAATAGAGCGTAAATATGCGTCTAGTTAGACGCTTGAACATATATTTTTCATTTGATTGGTTCAACCGCCCGCACACCGCCCCGAATTTAATTAAAAATTTTTTTTCTCAAGTCACCGCCCGATCCGCGGTTTTCCGCGGGTCCGCGGCTGTAACCGCCAACCGCGCATCTCTACGCGACACAGAGAGAGAACAGAGCTCTCGAATCACAGTTGAACTTAAACAGTTCTCGGGTCAGATTCAGAAAGCATCGTTAGACAAATAATGGGCAATTTCCACGTCAATGACTTTCGCGACACAACCACCTCAGATCGACGCACAGAACACAAACACACACATACCTAAATAAACGCAACTGGCAAACATTTTGAGCAGTAAGCGGACAGTTGGGATTTCAAATCAAAAAATCAGGACCACCCTAAAACATAACCTAAATGGCAACATTTAACAGGCAAGAATTACTTTGTTTGCATCAATGTACATATTATTACCCACTTCAGCACATGAACAGCACCAACAACAATAACCAACTTTGATTAACAACAAACACATACACACAGCACCTAGCACTTGAAAACCTACGACACCATAAATACAAATTTCAATTCAACAATGATAGCAATATATGAACAGCTACACAAAACAATTTAGTAAATTCTTTAAAATTGGAACATTCTTTACGGTGTGAGTCGTCTTTGTAATGCTGTGCACAAAGACTTTTGAAATTTGTCATGAAATTTCTAAACAAAAGACAAAACTTTTTTAAATGAATTTTTTTTGTTTAAGTTATCTTAATTTTAATATTTAAAAATGACATGATTTAATAAAGGTGAAAATGATCAAGCATATAGACTCTAAACAGCAAAGGATCACACACTGGCGTCTAACTGGCAGGTCTTAACTAACCTAAATCAGCTCAAAATTACTAAACTTTGACTGAATATTTTATTTTTTATAATTGTACTTCTAAAAGTACTTTCAACTGAAAGCAAACTCTGTCATTTTAGTATCAGTTAGTAAAATTGCAAATCCATTGGCTCGTTTCCCAGATCATGTTAATCATTTTCTTTATCTTTAACAGGCCCAAAAAAAATGCAATTTTACACTTAAACCAATTAAATTTTTCCTTCATATTTAACGGCTTTGCAGCGACCTTACATGTTACATATGAAAGCTTTGAAACAGTCTTTTACAAAGTACTTTGTAAAAAGGCTGTTTTTTTTTTAAAAAAAAATGAAACAAAAAATGCTTTTTAACATTAAATCTTATTTGTCTTAGAAATTAAAGACAAAATCTCAAAACTCGAATGTTAATAAACTTATAACAAAGTCAAATTAATTTGTAAAAAAAAAAATAGTTTATTTTTTTACAAACTTGCGAATGTATGGGCATGCGGTGTTACCTTTCTTTCTGTCTCTATGTACACGACGATAGAGGTCAATTTTAGCGCTTGACATATATTTCATTGATTGTTCACGCCGCACCGCCATTTATTAATTTTTTCAGTTCGCGATCCGCGGTATCCCGAGAACGGTGTAACCGCAAGCCAACATGAAATAACCACAGGTAAGAGCAAAAAAGGACTACATTTTTGAGAATAAAAACTGTTCATACAAAAATCAGCAATAGTAGAGCTTTAGACAGAAATTAAGTTAGATTTAATACACCAACAAACAGATGTTGGCCAAGCACCTCAGGCACTGACCACTTCACACATCCATAATACTACATCTCATCACACACCCAGGAATACATTTTTGAGACTATAAAAACAGTTCATCATCAAAATCAGAAACAAGCAGAACACAGAGACAGAAATAAAGTGGCACATTTCCAACAATGCAAAAAACATTATCATGCTCGACACACACACACAACACACCACAACACACACACACACACACACACACACACACACACACACACACACACACACACACACACACACACACACACACACACACACACACACACAAACACACACACACACACAGAGGGAGTGCGATAGAGATGAAAGGATAAGAAAAAACAATTTAGCATGCGCATACACACAAACACTTTTTTACTGTTTTATTTGCTCATTTGTTATTGCTGTTCGGACATTTTGATGTTCATGTCATGTATTTTTAATCAATATGTAATATAACTGTTAATTTATGTTAAATTTTTTTCTGTTACAGTTAGTAACTGAAATGTTGATTAAAATTATAGAATTATATTAAAAACAGATGATTGAAATAAATGATCAAATCTAAAGACTCTAACATGTCTCTTTGTAACATCTTGGGTTTGATTCTAATCACAATGTAACGTTACTGAACTTTTTTCAGTACAAAAAATTATAAACTTTGACAATTTATTTTATTTTTTTGTTATAATTGTGATTTTATAATATTTAGACTTGAATCCAACTTGTGAAAATATATAATTCAGTTAGTAAAATAGCAAATAGCACATAGTGGAGCTCTATTGCCATCTATTGGTTAAAGTGATTTTTTTTTTATTTTAAAAAGGCCTTTTCCAAAAAAATTGCAATTTTTTTTACATTAAACCTTGTAAAATTATCCATGTTATCCCCATGAATGAAAGTTTGAAATCTGGGTCTTTTACAAAGTGAATTTTACATAAAAGGCTGTTTTTTTTTTTTGTAAAAAAAGAAAAAGAAAAAAAAATGCCTTTTTAAATTAATATTTATTTATTTATTTATAGAAATTTAAAAGATATCATAAATTCTCCAAAAACTCCACAAATGTTGAGTAAAAACATTAATAAACAAAGTCAAATTACATTTGTAAAAAAAAAAAAAAAAAAAAAAACGATTATTCTTTTACAAAATGCAATGTTATTGTCTGGGGTCCCTGGAGACCCCAAAGATAACAAGTGTAGACACAAATGAAGATAACCAGAGGGTTAAGAGCAAAAAATGACTACAAATGAAAATGTAATGGGCTGTCTATACAAAGATATATGCACTAGTTTGAGTGTTTTGACATAATTTAAGCTACTAGATTTAAGAAAGCCAGACAGAACAGGATAGTTTGGATAGGATCCTCTTTTGGATTTGCTTTTTCTTGTTAAGTTAGTTACATGTCTTCCTTCCAGTGAAATGTAAAAGGACATACTTCACCGGAGAAAAGATACACAATTTAAACTTAGAAAAATAAGCAAAAGAGGATACCAAAAGAGGATTCTATCCAAACATCTGTCAAAGATCACACTGTGCACACTTGTGCAGAATGCCACAGTTTGCTGACATTATATTACTACACACCAAAGGGTTTTTAGTAATATATATAGTTTTATATAATAAAACAATAAAAGGTGCCCACTTTCTTTTTTCTATTACCTCCAACCTTCTCTACTGCTTGCGTTTCTTTATGCCTCTTTGCATTCAAACTGTACAGACATTGTATTGGTACATTGTAGAAATTTTATTCTGCATTTAGTTTATATAACAGAGATCAGAGAAGTTTTTTTTTTCTGGGAAACTAAACATTTATTTTGCCTATAAAGGGCGAGGTAACAGCTGTATAAACTAGTTGACGTTTTTCTTTCCTTTTTTTCTGCACTGTTATGTTACTGTTCTTAATGCCAAATTCACTATTTTTTTAGGCTTTGGAAGGACATGAAGGACATGCTATAATTTTTGATCGGGCCGGAGTAACTGATTTGGGGAATTTCTAACAGTCTCAGTCTTCCACATCTTGCCAACACTCGTCCAGCGAATGATTAGTAAGAATGTCTCTATAATAGGATATTACTCTCTTGGCCATTGACAATAATATCCAAATATTGATCCAACACTGTTTAAGAGTAGGGGAGCGCGGGACACAAGGGGGACACAAGGGGTTACAAGCGGGGACACAAGCGCGGCGGTTAAATGTTACACGGAGCTTTTACATAGTTAGTCGGGATCAAGCAGGATGTGTTTCCGCTTTTTTTCTCTCGCTGCCAGAAGACCGTCTTCCTCAAATTTGTTATGGCAAGCCGTTTTAACATTTAATCATTTTAACCTACTAGTCTCTATTTTCATGCTACTAGTACTGATTTTTTAGATACTAGTATCTATTCCATTAAGTACTAGTACTTATTCATTAGCGACTATTGCTTATTATTTAGGTACTAGTGCTTATTCAATAGATACTAGTACTTATTCATTAGATACTAGTCCTTATTCATTAGATACTAGTCCTTATTTATTAGATACTAGTACTTATTCATTAGATACTAGTACTTATTCATTAGATACTAGTACTTATTCATTAGATACTAGTACCTATTAAATAGATACTAGTACTTATTCATTAGTTACTAGTACCTATTAAATAGATACTAGTTCTTATTCATTAGCTACTAGTACTTATCAATAGATACTAGTACTTATTCGTTAGATACTAGTACTTATCAATAGATACTAGTACTTATTCATTAGATACTAGTACCTATTAAATAGATACTAGTTCTTATTCATTAGATACTAGTACCTATTAAAGAGATACTAGTACTTATTCATTAGACACTAGTACTTATTTCGATAGTCACTAGTAACTATTCTTTTGTTACTAGTAACAATTTTTTTTTTTTTTTTTTTGCCATTGACTTCTATGGTGATCTGTCATTTAGATATCAACTATTCAGTTCTGACTAGTATCTATTCCAATTGTGACTAGTACTTATTCATTAGATACTAGTACTTATTCATTAGATACTAGTACTTATTTTTTAGATACTAGTACTTATTCATTAGCTACTAGTAGTTTTTCAATACTAGTACTTATTCATTAGTTACTAGTACTTATTCATTAGATACTAGTACTTATTCATTAGATACTAGTACCTATTAAATAGATACTAGTACTTTTTTTTAGATACTAGTACTTATTCATTAGCTACTAGTACTCATTCAATAGATACTAGTTATGTCATGATCTATAAACGAGACTGGAAGCAAAAGCAGGTACTCAAAGATTTATTGGTCAGATAACACGAACACAGAAGGATGACACGGGCGTGGACGGATGACACAGGGACTTTGATGGCCAGTGAAGAATCCGTGATGTGAAGTCCGTGCAGAGAAGAATCCGTGACGTGCGATCCGTGAGGTGAGGAATCCGTGCAGTGAAGACACGAAACGACAATCCAACACCGAGACAACGAATCCACAAAAACACGACGAGGCAAACGGCAGGAGAACGGAACAGGAACACACACGAGACATCAACCAACGATCTGACAAAGGAAATGAGAAATTGGTGAGTATATATAGAGGGATGAGATCGGCTGCAGCTGGTGATGAGATGATGAACAGCTGGAGCGGATCAAGGAACGTCACTCAGTCACACCCACTACACACGTGCTTTCATACAACAACATAAACACGAGACAAGAAGGAACCAGTGGTTTGTATACCGTGACAGTACCCTCTCTCCTAGGAACGCCTCCTGGCGTTCCCAGCCTCCTTTACCTGTCGATTGAAATCATCGATCAGAGAATGATCCAGGATGTCTCGGGCAGGTACCCAACTTCTCTCCTCTGGACCGTAACCTTCCCAGTCCACCAAGTACTGAAACCCACGCCCCCTCCGCCTAGAATCCAGAATGCGATTTACCGAATAGGTGGTATCCCCATCTACGAGGCGCGGCGGTGGGGGAACCGGGACTGGCGGATTAATGTGAGCATGAAATACGGGTTTAATTTTGGAAACATGAAACACGGGATGTACCCTCCTGTACGCTGGAGGTAAACTAAGGCGGACTGCCACCGGACTAATGATCTTGGTGACAGTGAACGGGCCAATGAATTTGGGAGCAAGTTTATTGGAGACGGATCGGAGTGGAATGTTCCTGGTAGAAAGCCACACTTTTTGACCAACGACGTATACGGGAGGCTTTGACCGGTGGCGATCGGCCTTAGCCTTGGTGCGCGCCCCCACTTGGAGTAAAGTCTCACGGGCTCTAGTCCAAGTGCGGTGACACCTCTGGATTAAGGCGTGGGCGGAGGGGACTGCGACCTCGGATTCCAGACTGGGAAAAATAGGTGGCTGGTAACCTAAGCTACACTCAAACGGAGATAGGCCCGTGGCCGACACTGGTAATGTATTGTGGGCGTACTCCACCATAGACAACTGTTGGCTCCAGGAGGAAGGATTCTTGGACACCATACATCGCAACGCTCTCTCCAGATCTTGGTTGGCTCTCTCGGTTTGGCCATTGCTCTGGGGATGAAACCCTGAGGACAGACTAACCGTCGCCCCCAGTAACTTACAAAATTCTCTCCAAAATTTGGACACAAATTGGGGTCCCCTGTCGGAGACCACGTCCATCGGGAGGCCATGTAAGCGAAAGACGTGGTCAACGACAGTCAACGCTGTCTCCTTAGCTGAGGGTAATTTGGGTAAGGGAATAAAGTGAGCCGCCTTCGAGAACCGGTCCACCACGGTCAAAACGACTGTGTTACCCTGGGAGGGCGGGAGGGCGGTGATAAAATCTAGAGCGATATGGGACCAGGGTCTCGAAGGGACAGGCAGCGGTTGAAGGAGCCCATCTGGAGGTCGATTGGAAGTCTTACCAGTGGCACAAACCGAGCAAGCCAAAACAAAACTGTGAATGTCACGAGCCATGAGAGGCCACCAAAATCGTTGCTTTACTAAAAACTTAGTACGATTAACACCTGGATGACAAGCCACGTTGGAACCATGACCCCATTGGATAACGTCGGACCGTAATCCCTCCGGCACAAATAAACGATTCGGTGGGCAACCGGGCGGAGGCATTACCCCTTCTAAGGCCGTCTTGACCTTCGATTCGACCTCCCATACGAGTGTGGAAACAAATAGGGTCTCCGGTAAAATGCACTCGGGAGTAGACGGGCGTTCGGAACGATCAAAAATGCGAGATAAAGAGTCGGGTTTGATGTTCTTAGAACCCGGGCGGTACGAGAGGGAAAAATCAAAACGACCGAAAAAAAGTGCCCACCGAGCCTGCCTGGAGTTCAGTCTTTTGGCGGTTCTGATGTACTCTAGATTCTTGTGATCGGTCCAGACGATAAAAGGTACCCCCGCACCCTCCAACCAATGACGCCATTCTTCCAACGCAAGCTTGACTGCCAACAGCTCCCTATTACCAATGTCGTAATTGCGTTCCGCTGGGGACAAACGATGAGAAAAAAACGCGCAGGGATGCATCTTGTCGTCTGCGGAAGAGCGTTGGGACAGGACTGCTCCTACCCCCACCTCTGACGCATCGACCTCCACCACGAACTGCCGTGAAGAATCAGGGGCAACGAGGATGGGAGCTGAAACAAAGCGGCTCTTGAGTTTGGCAAATACAGCCTCGGCTGTATCTGACCACCTGAACGGAGTTCTGGGGGAGGTCAAGGCAGTCAGAGGCGCGGCTAGTTGGCTGAAATTGCGAATAAACCGCCGATAGAAATTGGCGAACCCCAGAAACCTCTGTAGGGCCTTACGGGAATCTGGGCTTGGCCACTCTACCACAGCCTTAACCTTCTCAGGGTCCACCCGCATTCCCTCAGACGAAACGATGTACCCTAGGAAAGGAACAGACTGTGCATGAAAATCGCATTTCTCCGCCTTGACAAAAAGCCCATTCTCCAACAACCTCTGAAGCACTCGTCGGACGTGTTGCACATGTTCCTGGAGAGACGAGGAAAATATCAATATGTCATCCAGGTAGACATATATGAACTGATCGATCATGTCTCGCAACACGTCATTGACGAGTGCCTGGAAGACTGCTGGGGAGTTGGACAGCCCGAAAGGCATGACCAAGTATTCAAAGTGCCCCCTGGGGGTATTAAAAGCAGTCTTCCATTCATCCCCCTCCCTAATGCGAACCAAATGATAAGCGTTACGCAAGTCCAATTTCGTGAAGATGGATGCTCCCTGCAACCTCTCGAAGGCTGAAGACATCAACGGCAAAGGATAAGTATTCTTTACCGTGATGTTATTCAACCCCCGGTAATCAATACAAGGTCGCAGAGACCCATCCTTCTTCCCCACAAAAAAGAACCCCGCCCCCGCTGGAGAAGAGGAAGGGCGGATGAACTTGGTTGCCAGAGAATCAGAAATATATTTCTCCATAGCCTCCCTCTCCGGGACAGAAAGCGAATATAATTTGCCCTTAGGCGGAGACTTACCTGGCAGTAAATCTATAGCACAGTCATAGGGACGATGCGGAGGAAGAGAAGCAGCCCGAGACTTACTGAACACTTCCTTCAGATCGTGGTACTCCTCGGGCACGTTAGACAAATCCCCTGCCTCCTCCTGAAACACAAAAACAGGCACAGACGGACAAGCAGACACGAGACAAGACTTATGACATTCCTTGCTCCACTCCAACACGGTTTTCTGATGCCAGTCCACTCGGGGGTTGTGACGGATGAGCCAAGGATGTCCGAGAACGATGGGTGCCAGGGGTGAATCCAATATGTAAAAAAAAATAGTCTCTGAGTGATTGCCTGAAGTAATGAGAGTGATGTCCTCAGTGATGAAAGAAATAGTGGGAAGTTCTTGACCATTTAAGGCATGTACTGCAATCCTCTGTGTGAGTGGTTTGAGGGGAATCTGACATCTGTGTGCAAAGGTGCTATCCATAAAATTACCTTCCGCCCCAGAGTCCAGAAGTGCCCGACAGTCCTGTTGGTGAACTGACCATCTCAGTCTTACCGGAAGGAGGGTAGATGTGGATGAGGTCTTCTCGGCGGAGATCCCACCCGATAGTAGCCTCATACTTACTATCGGGCTTGGCCTTTTACCGGGCAGCTGTAGGCATAGTGTCCCGCGCCACCGCAGTATAGGCAAAGGCCCTGGGACCTCCGCCTCTCCCTCTCCTCCCGGGAAAGCCGAGCTCGACCCACCTGCATGGGTTCGTGATCGAAGACTGGGCCGACCGCGTCCCTGCCACTGGACCGTTGAGTCTCTCCCGGTGGACGGAAAGATGAAGTTCTTCCTCCGGCTCTACAAAGTCTAGCGTCCACTCTAAGAG
Organism: Chrosomus eos; assembly: GCA_036326025.1. NCBI lineage: Eukaryota > Metazoa > Chordata > Actinopteri > Cypriniformes > Leuciscidae > Chrosomus > Chrosomus eos. Next base: position 37,037,941 of record CM070827.1, on the reverse strand, counting down.
CCAGCTCGATCAACCCGTTCAGCGACGTGGGGAGGTCCAGGGCGTAGATCTCCCTCTGGACGCGGTCAGCCAACCCATGCAGGAACATATCCCACTGCGCCTCCTCGTTCCAATGGCATTCGGCCGCCAGGGTGCGGAACTCGATGGAATAGTCCGAAACCGGCCTCTCCCCCTGGCGGAGGTCGGCCAACACCCTAGCGGCCTCTCTCCCAGCGACGGCTCTGTCGAAGACCCGCCTCATCTCTGCTGAGAGTGCCTGGAACGAGGCACAGCAGGGATCTTGATTCTCCCACACCGCTGTTCCCCATAGCGCCGCCTTTCCAGTCAGCAAAGTTATCACAAATGCCACCTTGGCTTGTTCGTCCTGGAATGTCCTGGGCTGTAAAGCGAAGTGCATGGAGCATCTCGTTAAAAATGCACGGCAGTAAGCTGACTCACCCGCATAAGGTTCAGGAGCCGGTAGGCGTGGCTCCGCTGATGCAGGATTAGCCGGTGGTGTGGGGGGAACAGCGGGTGTGGGGGGCGCAGCGGGCATCTGAAGCTGTTGGAATTGTCGGGTGAGCTCGGACACCTGCGTCACCAAGGCTTGTATCGCACGACCCGTGTCACTCTGGATCCTCTCTTGGGCATCCATTCTTCTCACGCTGAGGTGGACGAAATCCTCCAGCGTGGCGGGTGCTCCTCCTGCTGCTTCCATACCTTGGTCAGATCGTTCTGTCATGATCTATAAACGAGACTGGAAGCAAAAGCAGGTACTCAAAGATTTATTGGTCAGATAACACGAACACAGAAGGATGACACGGGCGTGGACGGATGACACAGGGACTTTGATGGCCAGTGAAGAATCCGTGATGTGAAGTCCGTGCAGAGAAGAATCCGTGACGTGCGATCCGTGAGGTGAGGAATCCGTGCAGTGAAGACACGAAACGACAATCCAACACCGAGACAACGAATCCACAAAAACACGACGAGGCAAACGGCAGGAGAACAGAACAGAAACACACACGAGACATCAACCAACGATCTGACAAAGGAAATGAGAAATTGGTGAGTATATATAGAGGGATGAGATCGGCTGCAGCTGGTGATGAGATGATGAACAGCTGGAGCGGATCAAGGAACGTCACTCAGTCACACCCACTACACACGTGCTTTCATACAACAACATAAACACGAGACAAGAAGGAACCAGTGGTTTGTATACCGTGACAAGTTATTCATTAGATACTAGTACTTATTCATTAGATACTAGTACTTATTCATTAGATACTAGTATTTATTCCAAATGCTACTAGTAAGAATTTTTATTTTACTAGTAAAATTTTTAATTGAACTCTACAGTGGCCGTTCTGACTAGTCATAACATAAGACTAGTAAAAAAGCAGTTGTGACTAGTAAAATAATAATTCTTACTAGTAACATTTGGAATAAATACTAGTATCTAAATAATAGGTACTAGTATCTATTGAATACGTACTAGTATCTATTGAATAAGTACTAGTATCTATTGAATAAGTACTAGTATAGCCGCGTTTCCACCACAATTGCCCGGAACTATTTGTCCCAGGAACTTTTTTTTGCCAGGAACTTTTTTTGCCCCAGACCGGTAGCTTTCTGCGTTTACAGCGCGGTCTAAAGTACCGGGTAAACTGCGCGCGACTGCTCATTGCTTGCTTGTGACGGACAGTAAAAATACTGTAATCAGTTTTGAGCGCCACATTTATAATAAATATGGAAGAGATTCACACTGTGCTGCAGTTGTTTGAGATTTATTGGTTTACAACGAGGTCATTAACAAAACGGCAGAAAAGAGACGAGCACTGATATTAGAGCGTGTTCAGAAAGCTCGTAATGCTAACGCTAGATCTAAAATTAGACCGCGTATGTTATCAGCTATTGCGGACATGACCGTGAGACGGCTGGGACGAACGCGCAGAAAATGTGTCTCTCTTCCGCAAATACGCTTAATAAAGCCTGAATCTCGTCGTCGGTCCAGCGGCCTTTTTTATTTTTGTTAAATTCTATATTTGCAGACAGACAACTCTTACTGCATGGAACTTCATTACTGCATGAAGCCACGAACTGCAATAGATTCAAAAAATCGCGGAGTTATCCAATCATAATGCGGCAGCGCACAAGCCCCACCCGCGAAAGTTCCTGAACTTTGAAAAAGTACTACCTCGCGAGCAGGGACTTTCGGAGGGGGAAATATCTACCCGGAACTTCATTTAGACCCTGGTTCCTACGGTGTAAACACACTGTGTACCAGCCCAAAGTTCCTAGTTCCTGGGTAAAGTTCCTGCGGTGGAAACGCGGCTTATCTAAAAAATAAGTACTAGTATCTATTTAATAGGCACTAGTACCTAATGAATAACTACTAGTATCTAATATATATGTACTAGTCACAATTGGAATACATACTAGTCAGAACTGAATAGTTGATATCTAAATGACAGATCCCCATAGAAGTCAATGGCAAAAAAAAATAATTTGTTACTAGTAACAAAAGAATAGTTACTAGTCACTATTGAAATAAGTACTAGTATCTAATAAATAAGTACTAGTATCTAATGAATAAGTACTAGTATCTATTTAATAGGTACTAGTATCTAATGAATAAGTACTAGTATCTAATGAATAAGTATGAACTAATGAATAAGCATTGGTATCTAATAAATAAGGACTAGTATCTAATAAATAAGGACTAGTATCTAATGAATAAGTACTAATATCTTTAACAAGCTCTTAGTACCTAAAGAATAAGCACAAGTATCTAAAGAAAAGGCACTAGTATCTAAAGAATAAGCACTAGTAGCTAATGAATAAGTACTAGTACTTAATGGAATAGATACTAGTATCTAAAAAATAAGAACTAGTATCATTAAAATAGAGACTAGTAGGTTAAAATGATTAAATGTTAAAACGGCTTGCCATAAATTTGTGGAAAGGTTTGATAAGACTTCCTGAGGATACTGGACAAAGAGTGTTTTGACACCATGCAAGTACATTTTTTTCATCATAGGTTTTTTTTCGTTTTCTGAGTTGGGTGTGTAAGTCACCAAATCTAACTTTATATTACCTTAATCACTGTCTTGTTGGCCAAAACATAGCACCGTTTTGAAACATCTCAGCAACTCCTAGCAACTGTTTGCTAGGCTTAAAATATGTTTTACACAGCGGGGTTAGTTGTAGCACAGTGTTACAACTAAGCTGTCAAGTGTACAATGATAATCAAATGAAAACAGGGATCCACACAACTTTTCAGGTTTGAGTATTTATTTATCTTTAAGTGTTCATTTGTAGCAGAGATGTGTATGTTGCTTGTGTAGAAAAAAAAGAGATGAATAACTTAATTATTTTTTTAATAATTGAGCCAAACCAAAATGTGTTAGGTTGTGCCCCACTCTCCTCTATGTAGCAACATTCCTCATGATTAGGGACTCCAGTTTCATGATCGTAAAATACAAACAAAACTAGTCTAGACTAAATGCTTAAAATAGTCATACATGCACACAGTTTAGCTTAGACTTGAAATTCTGGTAGTGTTGAAATCAAGATCAACAGCAATCAGTTTCTTAGTTAAGGCACCTCAGTGACACGGGGTAGGTAATACTTAGTGCATCGACAAAGAAAGATTAAGCTTGATACTTGCATGTCCTGCCGGTTTGAAAAATAGTGTCCTGATGCAATTTGTTGAGGCTGCAGTTGACCTTTGCTGAAGTTGTATTGATGAACGAGAACAGGTTTGATGCAGAGGGTCTTTGATAAAGAAAATGGGTCTGTCAAGGACTTCTTCAAGTTGAGGATAATCATATTCATGTAATCTAACTCTCCCAGACTCTCCTCCCTATTTTAACCAGTGATCTTTGTGTGTGTGAGGATGCCACTCCCTGAGGACGCGAGCGAGCCAATGAGAAGTTTGGAGAGAGAAAGTTGACTCTCTTTTTCTTACTGCATGTTGCTTTGCATATAGTAAAAATCGCAAAATTGGATGATAAAGGTGCAATGATTCATTTGCAATGATTGACAGCTGTTAAAGGTAGAGGTTGCTGCAAGTAGTGACATCTAGTGGAGAATAGAGAAGAAATGTATATAGGCTAATTTGAAAATTTATAAATAATGATAAATACTCTTTAGTTTAGCTCACATAGATTGTTGTGTGCACTGTGTGAAGAATTTAGAAAAAGTGACCAAGGAAACGTGTCCTAGCGAATGTATAATAATAATAATAATAATAATAATGGCATGCTTGATCAAATGCTTCTCAATAATGGAGATGCAAACAGACACGAATTTGGCTGGTTATGATCCAGTCGTTCCTACTGTTGGTTGTTGTAACCATTGTGGAGACATAAAACCCCTGATTTTTAGTGACAGCACATGTTTATTGTGACTGAGCAAATGCCAAGCTTTGAACTGTTCAAGACAACAGCTAATGTAAGTTAATGTTAACTCTTGAGATTATGCAACCCTTTTTTTGGACCTGTACTTCCAACACTACACCCCAATACTCCTCTTTCGGTAACACTTTATTTTACGACCCGCAAACAACTGCGTAAGTAAACCGAAATTACGGTGTACGTTTCTGTAATTATAGCGTACTTCCGTGTAGGTATAAGGGAACAACATGTTAAGTTTTGGGTAATAAAGGGGTAACAAGCAGATATACAACCTGCAAATAACTTTGTAAGTAAATCGAAATTACGGTGTACGTTTCTATATTTATAGTGTACCTCCGTGTAGGTATAAGGGAACAATATGTTAAGTTTTGGGTAGGCTAATAAAGGGGTAACAAGCAGATATACAAGCAAATTATTTATAATGTAATTATTTTAAAACTAACAGGTACCTATTATGTTAATATATTCCAGGCAAAAATTGTACGTCTGTTGTGTATAAAAGTTATCATCACATTTCTGGCAAAATATGTTCTTGTGCAATTTTATAGGGTAATTTTGACATCTGTGCGTTGAAAATGAAACATGTATGGCTGTATGTAAGCACAGTATGATAAAAAATGAATGTATTGGCTTTTCTTACTAGATTAATTAATGTTAAATCAACCCACAGATGCCAAAATTAAATGTAAAATTGCACAAGAACATATTTTGCCAGAAATGTGATGATAACTTTTATATACAACAGACGTACAATTTTTGCCTGGAATATATTAACATAATAGGTACCTGTTAAAATAATCACATTATAAATAATTTGCTTGCATAGCTTGTTACCCCTTTATTACCTTATACCTACACGGAGGTACACTATATTTACAGAAACGTACACAGTAATTTCAGTTTACTTACAAAGTTATTTGCAGGTTGTATACTATCTGCTTGTTACCCTTTTATTAGCCCAAACTTAATATTGTTCCCCTATACCTAGACGGAAGTACGGTTTAATTACAGAAACGTACATTGTAATTTTGGTTTACTTACGCAGTTGTTTGCGGGTCGTAAAATAAAGCGTTACCCCTCTTTCCCTTCAGTAAGTGAGATGACTCTGATATGTGAACATTTGCTTTATTAGAGAAATATATATTTTACACAGTCCAATATAACAAGATCCCAGACACATTTCTTAATGGATGCGCTGAAGTGGGAGAACTTAATAATTGCAAAAGTTCAGTCTTAAATTAATAGATTATCATGTCACTTACAGGACACTGTTGAAGCTCCTTTAAATTTTATATCAAATCCCTGTAAGCATTGTATACAAATGTAAAACTTTTTTTTAAATGATTGTGTTAAAATTACAGACAGTCGCTGTAAAACAACTTTACTTGTTTCCCCCATCTTACATTCAAGAATGTTTGCAAACTTTGCAGGGTCCCGCTCCCCCCTTCTTCTGGTTTTGTGTTCCGGGCCCAGTAAGCTTTGGAGACCCATGAGCGTTCACTAATATTATAGCAGCAAAATGCTGTCCACATGTAGGAGGGAATGTTCACTCTCTTATTCAGTTTATCACCGCCAGGTACAGCTCCTGTCAACACATATGCTGAGACTTTATTGTTTTTTTTAGGGTCACGACAGTAATTGTTCATATTTGGGCATATTTTAGTCTCTTGTACAGTGTGATTCCATCTACCATCCTTTAAGTTGTTCTTCTGTGGAACGCTGTTGGTGAGTGTGAATGTAGATTTAGCAGTTTCTCTTTCCAGACCAACCCGATCTCACAGCAATTCGTAAGAATTTTACGAGGTGGCTAATTCGTAACAATGTGTACGACCTCACTCATACAAATTAGTATGATTTTTGCTAAATCGTACATATTTTATGAGTTGCCCAATTCGTATGAATGACCTACCCCTGACCCCACCCCTAAACCTACCCATCACGTGGGTTTAGAGAAATAGTACAAATTCGTACGAGTGAGGTCGTACGAATTCTTACGAATTAGCCACCTTTTAATCACTCGTACAAATTCGTACGAATTGTTCATGAGATAGCGTTAGACAGACTGGAAATAGCTGACCTGGACGCACATTTTGTGCGTTATTGTAGTAATCTCTTCATTGATAGCCTGATTGTTGAATGGCACACAAGCCTCAGCACTTGAAGGTTCAAGCTATAGGACAAAAAATTTAAAGAGAGACAGTCCATTGAACAATAAAAACTTTACAAAATAAGAGACTAGATTCATTTCTGGACTGCGGATATATAAAGTGCTGACATGTTAAATTTTGTAATTATAAAAAAACACTATGAGAAACATCACCTTTGACTCGATCATCCAGGGAATCTTAATCTCCTCATGTGTTCCGGTGAATTTGTAAGCTGAGAAAAGAGGGATCCTCTTTGTTGTATCGTAGAGTGTTACAAATCTTTTTTTTTTTTTTTATATATATTTTATATCCTATATATATATTTTACAGATTATTTTGTAACAGTTATCCTTTGATAGCCTGGCTCCACCCTCCTACGTACTTCCGCTCAATTTTAATTTTCCTTCAGTACTACGTCTGGGTTTGCGGTATATTCGTGGGTTTTCTCCGGTGAACCGAGGGAGTGGCTGAGAACAATGAAGTTGAGGTTGTGTTCTCGTGCGTCACGATCAAACGTTAGCGATTGGTTATGGCAGATCCAGAGGGGCTCTGGGCAGATCCAATAGTTTTAAACTTCAACAGAGTACCCATCTTCAAGGAAGTAAACGCTTGTCAATGGAGAGCGGCCAGACTCTCAGTACATATTAAATGTACGAGAGTCTGGTAGGACCAGGCTAATCCTGTGCAGATGAATCCTTTAGAATACCAGGAATAACTGGAGGCTTTTCTTTTAAATAAAAAGCACTGCATTTACTGAATTTGTCTACAAGTTCAGACGTGATGCATGAAAAACCCAGCACCAGCAGCGCAGAGACGCTCACGATAAACAGACGCATCTTTACTTCAAATCTTCACTGCTTTTATGCTCTCATGGTCCCGCAACTCAAACTGTGTGTCTGGTTGCACTTACATCTCCCTCTCTATACATGCAGATCTGCAGTACAAACAATGGTCTTGAGCACTGAACACACACACCACACACACACACACACACACACACACACACACACACACACACACACACACACACACACACACACACACACACACACACACACACACACTAATCTAATCTAATTATGTGATCTCAAGTCTCACACACTTTCTGAGAAACAGAGTCGTCATGGTATCACACATAATATCAGCGTTAAGTTTCTTTCACACGCTCTGACATGCGAAACGACAATAAATATCCACAATTGCTCCAGTGTTTTTGTACTGTGCACTAGGGTGCTCTTCTCAGCACTTGAGGCCTCTTTACATCTTGCTTGAATCTTCTTGCCACACAGTTATTTTTTTTTTTCTTTTCTGAATTGCTAAAACAACTCCATTCTCTGAACCAATTTGTCGAATAAATCTTTCAGTAAAACATTAAACAAGTTCAGGTAAAGACACCATTTACAAATCTCATGAACTCTTTGCAAAACTCTGAACACATTCTCACTCACTAAAACACATTTCGAACTATGATGCACTTGTGTTTCAAAACACTAAACACAGGCAGGCAAAAGTTAAACACAACTACAACACAACACAAAAGACTCAAAATTGTTCACTCTTATTTCTAATGATGTGACTAAACCAACTGTAAATACAAGTCAGTTCAGAGTGCCAAAACTGACTTGAAATGTTGCACTGAATGTTGATACCAACAACAGTTCCCTTTCGTTCGTCACTCCGAGTTCCGTCGGATGACGACGAATGGGTTTCGCTTAGAAAGCCTATCGACTTCGAGTATACAAAACGAGCCAATGGCAAAGAAATGCCATGGGTCTGCGGAATTTGCATGACGTAACTCCGCCCCACCTCGTGGGTATATAAGGAGGAAGTCCTGCAGCAAGCAGATATGTTTTCGCTTCGGAGCCAAGAGTATTTCTTCACTCCACAGTCATTTCTGACTTCACTCTACGAGACGAGCCTTCTCTCCGGTGTTGGTGTGACGGCGATCTGCGGCGAGTTCACAGTGCCTGCTGTTCTGTGCAGTGATCTGCCAGTGTGTGTGTGTCTCCCCGCCCGCTTCAACATCGCAGAGTTTTCTCTCCTCTCACAAAAGAGCTCGCACGCGGCACGTCTTTTTAAAGACGGTTCGCCCGTGCATTTCTAAAAATAGGTTGCAGCGGACTGGTATCGGACTCTGATGGGCACGATGGGTGACTCATGTTCTCTCTGGGAACGTGATCATCGCGTCATATAGGTCGAGACTCGGTGAACTCGCAAGAGTGAGAGTCCCCTCTTCCACCCCCCGTCTTTTCAGCTGGTGGCCAGGGTGACCTGAGGGTGTTGGTCTGGAACAAGGACGCCGACTCTGTAAAAAGAGTCCACGACCCCAGCCCCCCTCTTCAATGACGGTGCCCGCTAGTGAACTGATGATTCCACGAGTCTACCCTCGGGTGGCCCGTGCGTTTTCATTTGAAGCTACAGAGGATGATGCTGTGTCTGCAGCAGCATCACTAGGCGGCCATGCTTTCCTGGGACGATTGATTTTGGGAGAGGCCGCCGACCCGCGTCCACGGCAAACCCCAATATCTTTCCTCCCGGACGTGCATGATGAGATCTCGAAGTCCTGGTAGACCCCCTGGTCTTCTCGGGACCGCTCGTTGGTCTCACCCGCCTTTCCTCCCCTCACTGGCAGCTGCCCATGGGTACACTGGGGTCCCCCCGGTTGAACACTCTGTTGCGATGCTGCTGTGTCCTCAGAGTGCTTCCCGGCGCAATCCTAAGCACCCGTCCGGAGCCTGTAGTTTTTTCGTCTACACTAATCTGTGGCGAAATACTATAGCGCCATAGGACAGGCAGCCGCCTCACTGCATCCATGACCATTCTGCTGGTCTACGTGACCCAGATGCTCACAGACATGCACGAGGGCGGGACTGACCCGAGGCTCTTCAATGAGCCGCGCGCCACCACTGACCTTGCTCTCCGAGCGACGAAAGTGGCCGTACGCTCTCGGTGTCAGGTGATGCTTACCTTTGGGGGCTGACCGGTCTGATGTACAGGATGTCGGCAGATCCGTCTGCCTCGACACCTCTATATCCCAGGTCGGCCTCCTCGGCGGTGCGGTTGAGTGCTTTCGCCCAACAGTTCTCAACCGCCCATGAGCAGACTGACGTTATTCTGCCCGACGGCCCCGCCGTCCGCTCAGATCCCTCAGTTTGCCCACCGCCGAAGGCGCCCTCCCATGGTTCCAACCCCCCCGTTCGCCAGTAATGGGCTGGCTCTGGAAGACCGTAGGGAAGGTGCCACAGCCCTCTCCAGCCCCCCCCCCGCTAAATGCCAGGTTAAGCGGCGCTTTTGAGATGGGCTCACCAGATGCTTCTGACTCCATAAGAGGAGGTGGCGAGCGAGTTGCGACATACGGCGCGTATGTCGCAACTCGCTCGCCACCTCCTCTTATGGAGTCAGAAGCATCTGAGGTCCCTTCATGCTATTTACATTCCCGGAGCCCTGAACTGTGCAGCCTACGAGCTCTCACGGTTTCAGCCCTCCCTGGCGAATGGTGACTCCATCCCCAGACGGTTCAGCTGATTGGGACCAGTTCGGCGACGCACAGATAAATCTGTTTGCCTCCCACGACTCGACCCACTGCGCCCTGTATTATTCCCTGACCGAGGTCGGCACGGATGCACTGGCGCACAGCTGGCCGCGGGGCCGCAAGTATGCGTTTCCCCCAGTGAGCCTTCTTGCGCATTTCTTGCGCAAGGTCAAGGAGGACGAGGAGCAGGTCCTTCTGGTTGCGCCCTGCTGGCCCACCTGGATCTGGTTCTCCGAACTCATACTCCTCGCGACAGCACCTCCTTGGCCCATACCTCTGAGGAAGGACCTTCTTTCTCAGGGACGGGGCACCCTTGGCACCCTCGTCCCGACCTGTGGAGCCTCCACCTGTGGCCCCTGGACGGGACCAGGTAGGTTTGAGTACCCTACCACCTCCGGTGGTGGCTACCATCACTTCCGCTAGAGCGTCGAACAGAGTGCTCCCTTTGCGCCTTTGCAATCAGTGGAGCTCAAGCTCCTGTCAATGAAGACAGTGCTCCTGGTTGCATTGGCCTCTATTAAGAGGGTAGGGGACCTGCACGCATTCTCCGTTGACGAAGAGTGCCTGGAATTCGGGCCGGCTTACTCTCACGTGATCCTGAGACCCCGGCCTGGATACGTGCCCAAGGTTCCTACCTCTCCCTTTCGGGACCAGGTGGTGAACCTGCAAGCGCTGCCCCCGGAGGAGGCAGACCCAGCCTTGGCACTGCTCTGTCCAGTACGTGCTCTCCGCACCTATGTAGACAGGACGCAGTGTTTCAGGACCTCAGACCAGCTCTTTGTCTGTTATGGTGGGAAGCTGAAGGGAAGAGCTCTCTCCAAGCAGAGGTTGTCTCACTGGATAGTGGACACCATTGCTTTGGCATACCAGCAGCAAGGTCGACCGTGCCCCCTTTGTGTGACCGCCCACTCCACCCGGAGTGTGGCGTCCTCTTGGGCGTTAGCGCATGGCGCCTCGCTAACAGACATCTGCAGAGCTGCAGGCTGGGCGACACCCAACACATTCGCCAGATTCTATAATCTCCGAGTGGAGCCTGTGTCCTCTCGTGTGCTCGCTTCAACCAGCCGGCATTAGGACCCGCTCAGGTGTCTTCGCTTGCTCGCCATTCCACTCCACGGACTGGATACGTGCGATATTTTCCTCAGGTGAGCTTCTCCGAAAGCCCTGAGTTCCTCCTGCACTCCTGATGTCGACCCAGTGTCTTTGTACCTGTGCGTCGGCTAGGTGCCTCCCGTGTGCATGGTCCCTCTACTGAGCTACCCCCACATGTGTATTCCCACTGTAAGCCTCTCTGAGCATGTGTCTTCCATTGGCAAGCCACCTTGCCACTCCCTGGGGTTTAAAACTTTTCCACCTGCGGCTGGATACCCCAGTGTATTTCCCATATGCTTCCTTCGGGTCATATGTGTATTCTAAATTCCCCCCCCCGTTGGGCTGGGTATATTCTGCATACTCCTCTATATCTTGGGATATGCTCCCCAGTGTACCTTGGTATTCCTGTGTTAAATAGGAGTCCCACTTGTCTTAATATGACAGGGATCTCAGATTTACGCAGGGCACTGGAAGACAGCTGTGAAGGTGGCGTGATTAGACTGGTGACCCCATTCGTCGTCATCCGACGGAACTCGGAGTGACGAACGAAAGGGAACGTCTCGGTTACGTATGTAACCCTCGTTCCCTGAGTGAGGGAACGGAGACGTTCCGTCTTCTTGCCACTTCCGCTGTATACCGCGGGGATCGCCTAGTTCAGTCTCGGCTCCTCAGCGAAGAAACATATCTGCTTGCTGCAGGACTTCCTCCTTATATACCCACGAGGTGGGGCGGAGTTACGTCATGCAAATTCCGCAGACCCATGGCATTTCTTTGCCATTGGCTCGTTTTGTATACTCGAAGTCGATAGGCTTTCTAAGCGAAACCCATTCGTCGTCATCCGACGGAACGTCTCCGTTCCCTCACTCAGGGAACGAGGGTTACATACGTAACCGAGACGTTTTCCATTTGCCTGCAGTGATGACAGTGTCTGTGATGTGGACAAAGTCCTTCTGCCGGACTCAACATGAAGACATGATGTTGAAGCAGAATCAATCTCTCACTGACCTTGACTTTGCAGTTGCACAACTCTTCTGACTGTACTGTAACATGCTTTCATTTAGAGTTTTTTTAACCTTTTTGACTTTTGTTCACAGTATGCAAGTGCTGAATATACAGACATTCAACAGGCCTACTATACAATATTCAATACAATACTATACTTGTAGTGCATACAGCATACAATTTATTTACCTTACTACTGTAAGTTGTGATACTTTTTAACATAATTGCAAAATCAGTTTACTTCGTTACAATATACATTATTTTTGTAACTGCATGCTTTGAATTCTGTGTTCTCCATTTTTTGATGTAGTGTTAAATGAATGACTTGTAGTGTTTATAATATTGACTCATGTGTGTAGCTTATGATCTGAAAGCAATGTTTGATTTTGAGCACAGATAAAATAGTTTTAAAGCGATTGTTTGATTTTACCAGAAGATTCAAATGTTCTCCACGACCATTGGCTGAACGTCAATCATAATTGTTATGGCATACATACCGTATCATGTATGGTTCATCTATTCTTTGGTGACAGGTAAATCAGAATCTTTGAACTGTTCCAGACTACAGCAACCTGTACATCCCACTCTTTAATCATCACCTGAGGCTCAATCATCCATGAACTCCTTGGTCTTCTGAAATTTCCTCGCAAACCATGAAGTAGGTTCCAAGGTACAAGCCTTAAAAAAATTTATAATACAGAAATTTTATCGCTTCCACGTAGCCACGTGAACCGGAATTATCCCGACAACGTTTTATCTGTACAGAGGTAAAGAGAAGGGAAGGAGGCCTTCACAGTAGAGAGACTAGTTGACACTTCAGGACTGTGTTGTCGTCGTGTCCAGGCGCAGGTCCTATGGAGATGAGTTTGTTGTGGTGTCCATGAGCCCTTCACAGGGCTGATGAGGCTGGTACATACCGTATCATGTATGGTTCATCTTTGGTGATAGGTAAATTAGAATCTTTGAACTGTTCCAGACTACAGCAACCTGTACATCCCACTCTTTAATCATCACCTGAGGCTCAATCATCCATGAACTCCTTGGTCTTCTGAAATTTCCTCTCCCAGTATATTTGTAAGCTGAGAAAACAGGGACCCAATTTGTTGTGTCATAGAGAATTGCAAACATATATCCTGAACCTATATTTTAGGAGTCTTTTTCTTTGGAAGTATATTCTTGACAGATTTTTTTGTAACGATCATTTTATGAGCGTGGATTCATGATGCGAGGAATCTCCGGAGGCTGTCCTCTAAAGAAAAACTATCTACATTTACCAAAAGTTTCTAGAACTTCAAACTTGACGATTGGACAGCTGAACGCCAGCAGCACAGCGAGGACTCTCACGATAAACAGACGCATATTCACCTGTGTTCACGAAGAGCTAAATAACAAACAAAAATAAATGTTGTAGAAAGTAACAGTAGAAAGGTTAATGGTTTTTAACGCAATCTTTAGTTCCACAAAAAGTCTCGAGTTCAGTCAGCCTTTGTTCTTGCACACTTAAATAGTTTAACAGCAAAAAATATGATCTTTAATACTCATGTTCACACATCTAAACCTGTTAATCCACAGACTGGAGTGTGAGTGTGTGTCTTTCACACATTATGCTCCACTACAAGCCCTGCAACATAGTCATATTTATACTGCATTTGGAGTCACTTCTTAGACCTAACCTAAGCCCTAGTTTCCATTTGTGTTTTACGACTAATATTGGCAGTATTTATATAGCATTCTAGTATCATTGGTTCACTTCTTGAGTTATGCCAAAATCACTGAGACGGTTGATGTGACATGTTTAACACACAAATAACCCTGTAGAGAAGTTTTATTTTGCATGATTTGAAAGCATTTATTTGTATGGCTTTGTAGTAGTCGAAGAAAGTAGTGTCAAAATGAATAACAGGAATCCACTATACTTGTTATTTCATGCCAACTATACATTTAGAAAAGCTCAATAGCCACGTAACCAGGCCCAAAATGCTGCTAGTAAATCTTTAATTTAATTGCTCTCACTGTTATAGCAGCAGAACACTGTCCACATGTGTGAGGGAATGTTTACTCTGATATTCAATATATCGGGTGTTATTTTATATTTTAGTGTTCGGCACAGCTCCTATCAAAACATAGGTCAAGATCCCAGGCTTTTTTTCAACACTGCAGTGATAATTCGTAATTCCTCCAGGGTCTGTACACTAATCTTTTTGCCTTCCTTTGTGTCCTCATCTATGTTTTCAGCCCAGTGAGCTTGAGACAACCACTTTTTGCTCTCACTGTTATAGCAGCAGAACACTGTCCACATGTGTGAGGGAATGTTTACTCTGATATTCAATATATCTAGTGTTATTTTATATTTTAGTGTTCGGCACAGCTCCTATCAAAACATAGGCCAAGATCCCAGGCTTTTTTTCAACACTGCAGTGAGAATTCATGATTCCTCTAACTGTTAGCTCCAAGCGGCTCCAGCTGCCACTGTTAAAGCTTTTGTACTGCAGCACAGAATTGGTCTGTGTGCATGTAGATTCAGACGTGTCTTTATCAGCTGCATGGAAATAAGTGTCCACGATTCACATGAATTTCCTTGTTCATATAGTCTTCCCAGCAAGCCTGATTGGAACATACTTTACTCATTCCAGCATTCAAATCTTCAAGCTACAAGTCAAGTCACCTTCATTTATATAGTGCTTTTAAAAATATAGATTGTTTCAAAGCAGCTTTTCAGTGATAATAGAAAATTAAAGTAACAGAGATTATCTTGGCTTTACAGCAGCTCTAGAATAAAGTTATTGTCTAGCTAAAGTTAGTTTTGATTGAATTACTTCCGTCGCAACGATCATTAGTTATTAACTTAGGGGCCGCTTACACGACACCGTTCTAACAGAAAACCCTTAATGTGATCCGGGCGCTCATTGGCACAAAACAGTGTCTGGTGGCTCGAGAACGCAAACCATGAGATTGTTCCAAGGTACAAGCCTTAAAAAAATGTATAATACAGAAATTTTATCGCTTCTGTGTAGCCACTTGAACCAGAATTATCCCAACAACGTTTTATCTGTACAGAGGTAAAGAGAAGGGAAGGAGGCCTTCACAGTAGACTAGTTGACACTTCAGGACTGTGTTGTCGTCGTGTCCAGGCGCAGGTCCTTCATCAGATCTGGATATGGCCTGGATACCGTGGACTGCGGTAAACCTCAGGATAAACAGAGAGACTAATATTAGCATAGACGCCATCTTTCTTATGATGTAAGATGTAAATCATGATTTATGGGAAGTGTACCCGGTTGACCGATTCTATGCAGCCTAACATTGAATTATAAAAGTCTATAATGTGTTATGTGTATGCTAGGTCAAAGAGATGTGTTTTTAATCTAGAATTGAACTGACAGAGTGTGTCTGCTTCCAATGTTAGGAATACTGTTCTAAAGTTTTGGTGCTAAATAGGAAAAGGATCTACCGCCAGCAGTCGATTTTGATATTCTAGGTATTATCAACTGGCCGGAATTTTGAGATCGCAATAGACGTGAAGAACTATAATGCATTAGGAGCTTGTTTAAGTACTGTGGAGCTAAACCATTTAGTGCTTTGTAAGTAATCAGCAATTTTTTTAAATGTATACAATGTTTTAATAGGGAGCCAATGCAGTGTTGACAGAACCGGGCTAATATGGTCATACTTCCTGGTTCTGGTAAGAACTCTAGCGGCTGCATTTTGGACCAGCTGTAGTTTGTCTATTAGGCGTGCAGGGCAACCACCTATAATAGCATTACAATAATCTAGCCTTGATAATATTAATAATTTAATAATAATAATAATATGTTTTATTTATATTGCACCTTGCCAGGGCTCAAGGATGCTTTACAATGTACAAGAAACAATAAGGGCAATGGACAATGATAGCAAACAAAACTACAGTAAAGGAGAATTATGTAGACAGGGGAGCATACAACAGAATACAATCAGACACAACGAAATGTAGTACAACTGGTGAAGATCCAAGAATGGTGACATCAATGGTGAAAATAAGTGAGTTTTGAGCATAGTTTTGAATTCTGAAATAGTATTACAGTTTTTTTTTTCAGTCGCTAACAAGCGTTTGTCCAACCAGTTGTCACATTTTCAAAACTCTATACACAATTAGCACAGCCTCTGTCTTTTGTGGCCATACCATTCACACATTTCATATCGTTTTCACACAATATGCAGTCAGTGAACACATTTCCACAATGCTTATGTTTTCTTAACAGACAAGCTATACCTCCCAACAAAATTATGGATTGTTTTTGTAGTATTTACACATGTTAACACACACCATCCCACAATAGCAAAAACAATATTCCAAACCTTAGAGACAGTATAAAAACCTCTGCTCCTGCAATGATATCAGTTCAAAAACAATATATCTCAGCTGATAATAAACAAACAATTGAATAATTGACCCACAGCTTATTTATGTTGGGTAAATTTGGCCAACCACAGCTGATTCCAGTCTGCCTTAGACTCAATGGCAGGAGTTATTTTTTCAGTGAGAGATGCAGGAGCAGTGAGAGATGCACTGAAAGATGCAGTAAGAGATACAGTGAGAGATACAGTGAGAGATGCAGGTGCAGTGAGAGATGCAGTGAGAGATGCAGTGAGAGATGCAGGAGTAGTGAGAGATGCAGTGAGAGATGCAGGTGCAGTGAGAGATGCAGTGAGAGATGCAGTGAGAGATGCAGGAGTAGTGAGAGATGCAGTGAGAGATGCAGGTGCAGTGAGAGATGCAGTGAGAGATGCAGTGAGAGATGCATGAGCAGTGAGAGATGCAGGTGCAGTGAGAGATGCAGGAGCAGTGAGAGATGCATTGTGAGATGCAGGAGCAGTGAGACATGCAGTGAGAGATGCAGGAGCAGTGAGAGATGCAGTGAGAGATGCAGGTGCAGTGAGAGATTTCAGGAGCAGTGAGAGATGCAGTGAGAGATGCAGGAGCAGTGAGAGATGCAGTGAGAGATGCAGGTGCAGTGAGAGATGCAGGAGCAGTGAGAGATGCATTGAGAGATGCAGGAGAAGTGAGACATGCAGTGAGAGATGCAGGAGCAGAGAGACATGCAGTGAGAGATGCAGGTGCAGTGAGAGATGCAGTGAGAGATGCAGTGAGAGATGCAGGTGCAGTGAGAGATGCAGTGAGAGATGCAGGAGCAGTGAGAGATGCAGGTGCAGTGAGAGATGCAGGAGCAGTGAGAGATGCATTGAGAGATGCAGGAGCAGTGAGACATGCAGTGAGAGATGCAGGAGCAGTGAGAGATGCAGTGAGAGATGCAGGTGCAGTGAGAGATTTCAGGAGCAGTGAGAGATTTCAGGAGCAGTGAGAGATGCAGTGAGAGATGCAGGAGCAGTGAGAGATGCAGTGAGAGATGCAGGTGCAGTGAGAGATGCAGGTGCAGTCAGAGATGCAGGAGCAGTGAGAGATGCATTGAGAGATGCAGGAGCAGTGAGACATGCAGTGAGAGATGCAGGAGCAGTGAGAGATGCATTGAGAGATGCAGGAGCAGTGAGACATGCAGTGAGAGATGCAGGAGCAGTGAGAGATGCAGGAGCAGTGAGAGATGCAGTGAGAGATGCAGTGAGAGATGCAGGAGCAGTGAGAGATGCAGGTGCAGTGAGAGATGCAGTGAGAGATGCTGGAGCAGTGAGAGATGCAGTGAGAGATGCAGGAGCAGTGAGACATGCAGTGAGAGATGCAGGAGCAGTGAGATGCAGGAGCAGTGAGAGATGCAGTGAGTGATGCAGGAGCAGTGAGAGATGCAGTGAGAGATGCAGGAGCAGTGAGAGATGCAGTGAGAGATGCAGGTGCAGTGAGAGATGCAGTGAGAGATGCAGGTGCAGTGAGAGATGCAGTGAGAGATGCAGTGAGAGATGCAGTGAGAGATGCAGGAGCAGTGAGAGATGCAGTGAGAGATGCAGTGAGAGATGCAGGTGCAGTGAGAGATGCAGGAGCAGTGAGAGATGCATTGAGAGATGCAGGAGCAGGAGCAGTGAGAGATGCAGTGAGAGATGCAGGAGCAGTGAGACATGCAGTGAGAGATGCAGTGAGAGATGCAGGAGCAGTGAGAGATGCAGTGAGAGATGCAGGAGCAGTGAGAGATGCAGGAGCAGTGAGAGATGCAGGAGCAGTGAGAGATGAAAAAAAACTGATTTGCTTTTTACTAAAATGCTTTTGAATGTGAACATTACTGTACATGTGGGCGTACAGTTCCCAACCAAGAAATTTAGTGTAAAAACGGTGGATTGCATGTTTTGCATGCAAATACCTATAAAACTGAAACATCAAAGTCTATGCAGTTTTTGTCAACAATGTCAACAATAGCCAGTATTTTGAAACCTGGTGTACTTTGATTGACTGCATGTACCTTGTGAAGTGGAGACAATTGTTATTCTTTGACATAATAATTTCATTTTGAGTCAGATTTCCAGTGTTTTGGTAAAGTTAGTGTGTGCAGAGAAAGATGTGTTCTATTTTGAAATGAAGAGTTAGTATATATTTAAAAAAATGTGTTTTTGAGAAGAAAATTATCCATTTGGCCAATTGTGTTTTGCAGGTGTAAGTCTGTGTTAAGAGTTTAGAAAAAGTATCTGAAGTATGGGTAAGCGCTTGTTAGTGATTGAAAAAAACTGTAACACAACAGATTTATCAAGGGGAAAGAGTTTCATACTTTGGTTGCAACAACACTGAATTATCTGCCCCCCATTGAAGCTAGGCGATGCCGAGGGACAACGAGAAGACTAGAGCTGTGCAGAGATTTGAGGATTTTTTATTTAATACGATAAGCCACTGGAACCCAGTGAAGATCGTACAAAATTGGGGTGATATGGGCAGAACTCTTGGTGTGGGTAAGTGTTCTAGCAGCAGAGTTTTGAATGTATTGCAATTTGGAAATGGAGTTAGCAGATAGACCAATGAAAAGGGCATTACAGTAATCAAGATGTGATGTGACAAATACATGGATGACAGTTTCAGCGTCTTTGATACTGATGAAGGGACGGAGTTGGGCAATGTGACGTAGATGAAAGAATGCTGATTTAGTGATAGAATTAATATGAGCCAGGAAAGAGAGAGAGGAGTCAAAGATTACACCAAGATTGTTAACAGTACTAGATGGTTTGATGTGAGAGCCAGAAATCTCACATGTGAAATTGGTAGGAATTTTGCTAGTTAGTGACGGAGGTCCAGTAAAAATAATCTCAGTTTTGTCAATGTTAAGTTCTAGAAAATTTGAATGAAGCCAATCTTTTATTTCATGCACACAAGCAGAGATTTTGTCGGTTGTGACAGATAGAGTAGGTGTACAAAGAGTATATAATTGGATGCCATCAGCGTAAAATTGATAATTAAAACCATGACGGTGAAATATCTGACCAAGGGGTAAATTACAAAATATAAATTACAGCAACACCTCCCCCCTTGCCTTTCAGACATGCTTATGTTTATAACAATAATCTTGCGGGGTGTACTCATTTAAGGTAATGTAATCAAGGTAAAGGTAATCAAACACAGCACATCTAGGTTATAATCTGTAATCTTATCACTAACAATAAGTGCTTTTGAAGAAAGTGGTCGAATATTCAGCAACCCAAGCTTTATCATTTGTTCATCTGTATATCTACTTTTTATTTGTTGAACATCAATTAAATTTTTACCCTGAAATGGGTTTAGGAGTTTTTTGTATGCCCTAATAAACAGACACAGTCTCTATATGATGATATCTAGGTGAAAGAGTCTCTATGTGATGGGATTTATCTGATCAGGCGCTCTGGCTCCTGGCAAACATGTGACTATAGTGGCTGGTGTGGTGTCTCTATTTTCACATTCCATGTAATAGAATCACCAATAACTATGGCACTTTCAACAGGATTCTCAGTGGGTTTTACATTGAGTGGGGAGAACCTGTTTAAAGGGGTGGTGCTGAATTTTGGACATCGGGCCTCATTTCCAAGTGAGCCTTAGTGTTATTTATCAGTAGAGACATTTTTTTTTTATTCATCCAGTCGTCCCAGTTGCGTAGTTGGCCGGTGCTAGGCTAGCGCGAATCAATGGTACCAGCTTTAGCATGCCATTAAAACACTCCACAGTACACTAAAAGCAAATCAATTATAACGCCAGACTATCGATGTAAGTGTCTGTTGAGAGAATAATGTCAGAAATCAAACTATCCTTTTCATTTTAAAGGGTACCTATCATGGAATTTTGAAAATTACCTTTCATGTAGTGTGTAACATAGATCTAAGTGAACGAAAACATCCTGCAAAGTTTTAAATATGAAAGTTCACCGTATACAAAGTTATTGTCTCTCAAAAGTAAGAGTCGACTCTGAGTCGCTGATATGAATCGATAGACGAACGATGCATTTTCTCTAACTTTCGTACGTCACTTGTACAAGTTATTTGAATAAGACACGCCCACTCATTGCGCGCGCCAGAAAACAGTGAAAACAACATGTCGACGAGCTGTTCTGAAGTGCGAATCAAAAGCGAACTTTTTTTTCACTGCCCAGGGACGAGCATGTCAAGAATCAGTGGCTAGAGTTTATATTTACAACTATACCACACAAGTATAGCCCAACCTTGAACTGTGTTTGCATTATTTTAATGAGGATTCCTTTACAAACATAAATGCTTTCAAGTGTGGATTCGCGAGTCGCCTGATACTGAAGGAACGTTCAGTACCAAGTTTATTTGGATCGGCTTCATCCTCCGAATCACAACCTGTAAGTACTTGTTGCTTTTATGGGTTTTGGAGCATGCTCAATAAGTGTGTGTGTGTGTGTGTGTGTGTGTGTGTGTGTGTGTGTGTGTGTGTGTGTGTGTGTGTGTGTGTGTGTGTGTGTGTGTGTGTGTCAGTTACGCTCAACGCAGCTTAGGTCTCCAAGCTGTGTGTGTGTGTGTGTGTGTGTGTGTCAGTTACGCTCAGCGCTTAGGTCTCCAAGCTGTGTGTGTGTGTTTTTTGAAATATGTAAAATGTTTGTCGTTGTTATTGGAGTTGTCATAAAGAATAGAGCGTATTGTAGTACTGCAGTGCTTTATCAATATGTTTAAGCTTTGGGTTAACGCGAAAAATAACTGACTTGGTCGTCTGACCAATCACTGCAGATTAGTGTCACGCAAAGGCGGGGTTTGAAAAATGAGTCGTCAAACGAATCATTTGGGAATCATTGAGCAAATCAGGTAAAAATAAATGCATATAAGACAACAAAAGTGTTTTTGTCATTGCATGCATGTAAAACTGTTGTTGGGGACTCCCAGAACAATATTAGGAACATTTTAAATGCCATAATAGGTACCCTTTAAAGATTGCATTATTTACAGGAACTAGTTTCTTAGCAGCGGCGGAATTATACTTCGCTCCGGTTAGTAGTAACGTTACTGCGTCAAAAAGTAAACAGAACAGAAGCACACGACAGTCGGGAGGTCAGCTAGCTTAGTTCATAATTGTTGAGGTAAACAAAGGCAACATGGTGATTCGGTGTGCATTTCGCAATAGCTAAATCAAACCTAATAAATGTTCATCGCAAAGTTTTCACAAATTTCATTTTGAAGATCCAGAAAGGATTCAACTTTGGATTATTTCTTCGGGCTTGGACAAGGAGACACCGACAGAGACTCTAAATTTGGACTCTAAAAAGGGATTTGCAGTGATCATTTTAGACCAGACGACTTTAAAGAACCATTTAATCGAAACGGTCACAGGTTTATGACAAGGAATTAAGTTCCAGCCTTCCAGATGCACCAACAGCTACAGATGTACAGGTAATAACTTTTGTTACTCTAGCTAGCTAATGAAGCTAGCCCTTTCATAACTGATAGATCGACACTGACAACTGGTGCTCCGTTATGCACACTGGTCTGTCTCGGGAGGCGCTGTGCCCGGATACATTTAAATTTTGGAAACTAGTGTCTAGCTCCAGTTCTGTTATCTGTGTGATAACTAAGTTCCACTCCTTGCAGCAAAAACACTCGTCTTCCGTCGGCATTTGTATACATTTTCTGCACTGGCACCACCAGTCTCCCGATGTTCTGTCCCGGTTCTCTACGGCATCTCCACTCTTCCCTACAAAGGCAAAACACCGTAACATCATGTTTGGTCAAAAATGAGTTAATGTCATTTTTGTGGTATTTGAGACCTCCTTTATCATGTGAATAAATATCGTGAGTCAGTTTGATAGTTTTAACGAGAAAATAAAGGGCTATGACAACCGTAACATCCAAAACCATATGAGAAACCACAGCAGAACGCCGTAACAGCAGTTACGGCTCTTTGCCTTTGTTCCAGCACGCTGAAGTTGAGTTAAGGTGTTCTGACTTTGTTTAGCCTGGCATCAAGAGAGATGTTACGGTGCCGCTGTGATGTTACTGTACACTCTGGCTTTGTCATACTGTCAAATTTTGCCGCTCTCAAACCACGTAACATACACACGACACATCTTTGGTAAGAACATACCAAAAAATGTATTATAAACATGATACATTTTCGATTGCATTCTGCTTAATTCAGCTAGTTTGCGAGAACAACGTACCACCAACTTTGCCAGACAAACTGCTAACTATGCAATCAGAAACAAAGCAAGGTGAACAAGCCATACGGTATGCAAGCTAATAGGTTGTCATAAATGTTGTTTTTCGCTCAGGGCGATTAGTTCAGATCTGTCAATGTCAGTGACAGCCCGGAGCTAACGTTAGCTAAATTTAATCTGTGTCACGTAAATTAGCGCTAACGTTCAGAGACGCCAAAAACTAATTATTAAATACACAGGCATCCTACCTTTCCATGCAATCCGATACAATCCATGGAAAATCCATAATCCATAGCAATGCACGTCATCTGATGTATCCACAACAATCCATACGTGTTTGAGCCATATTTCCTTCTTGCAGGTGTTCATGTCAGATCTTACTCAAATTCATATAGCACAAAGTTCGCTAACGTCCGTACAAAGTAGGCTAACCTAAATGGTAAAAGTAATTCCATCTTTTTTCGGTTGACTGTCTATTATCTCAGATTTAAAAAGCAGTAATCCAAGTCGAGTTCGTTGACTGTGCATCTTGAGCAGTTAACCCTTTAACTGTCACCACACCTCACCCATTCTCCCCTCCCCTCCCTTTTTTCGCATAGACATGAAAATCACTATCCAAACTTAAATGGTTGTAATTCAATAATGCTTTGTAATAGACCTATGGACAAATTGTGTTCCCAATTTTAAATTGATATCTCAAAAAATGAGCTTTCAGTAAGATTTTATTTGGGTGCAGTAACAAACTTTGTCACTAGATGGACAGCCAAGCTTCCTTACTGACCATATAAGAACGCCTCCATTTTCATATATGCTTTGAGTGATCTGAACCAAGTATTTCCATAATTCGCCTCCATTTTCATATATGCTTTGAGTGATCTGAACCAAGTATTTCCATAATTTGCAAACAATTTATGAAGTAGAAATCCTATTCAGAAGTAGTATGAGTTGTTTGGCAGTATTTGATTTGAATTCAACCTCTAATAAACGCATAAAACAAGCATATATGTGCGTTACAGCTGGCAGCCGCATCACAAATCGAGAATCCATAATATTTTTGTTTATATATATATAAAAAAGATTTCTGACTTTTTTTAAAATAAAATTGAATTGTGTTATTTTTTGAACTCTTGGTATGAAAACAAACTGAGCTTTCTACCAATTTAATGATTTTTCGTGTTTATTGCTTTTTCAAAATAAAGGCCTAAAGACGCCTAATGAATATGAAATATTCTTGTTGCAAATTGATAATTTATGTTTAATTAATTATTACTCTATATATTGCATTTAAATAAATATACCTTTGTATTCAATTATAATTAAATGATCTTTATTGTGGAAATATTTCTTGTATTTATTTATACTGTACATACTGTACTGCAAAGTAACTTATCTGTCATACTGTTTAACTGTGTTAGTGTTGCTGCACTATCCTGATCATTATAGCACTAAATAGGAACAACCAAAGGTCTTCTATATAATTTAAAACACATACCATGATGACTAGACCTTGGTTAGGTGTTCTTACAATGGATGTAAGTATGGGGAACAGCAAGCAAATATTGAGTATATGTCAGTTACTGCCTTTTGCCTTTGCACAACTCCTCATTTTTGGCACATGATACAAAGGCAGAGTACAGTAACTGCCAAACAAGGGTCAAAGGTCAATTTTGAGCTCAAGATTTTTTGCATACAAACATTTCTTCATTATAGCAACTAGTTGTCAAATTTTGGGAGTCCTACCTATAATACTTTTGTCTGGACAAAACAAAAACTTTAAAGTCATTTTTCTCAGTTTCACACTCTAGCGAGTTAAGGTCTTTTGCCTTTGCAGGGCAGCACTGGCTGCTGTCTCTACAGACATTCTTTCTCTTTCTGCCCTTTTAGCATCCATCTCCAATAATTCTTCATCTGTGTATTCTGGCTCATACATATATGGTTCGTTAAATAACTCACATTCTTCGTTTTCATCGTCTTCAAAGTCCGAAACAATGGTATTGCTTTCAAACGTTGCCATAGTCCTCTGTCTTGCTATTACATCATAAATTATACTCTGCTTCTGTAGTGATTGACGTGTGGACCGACTCTCTCGGTTGCCTAGGTAACATATCACTCTGCCGCTGCTGTAGACTGTGTTAATAAATATAGGTAAATCAATATAACTATTGCAATGTGATGAAAAGGATAGTTTGATTTCTGACATTATTCTCTCAACAGACACTTACATCGATAGTCTGGTGTTTTAATCGATTTGCTTTTTGTGTACTGTGGAGTGGGTAAAACTGTTTTAATAGCATGCTTAAACTGGTACCATTGATTCGCGCTAGCATAGCACCGGCCAACTACGCAACTGGGACGACTGGATGAATTTTTTTTTAAAAATGTCTCTACTGATAGATAACACTAAGGCTCACTTGGAAATGAGGCCCAATGTCCAAAATTCCGAACCACCCCTTTAATGTTGTTATCGGAATGGAAGAGTTGTGTTTTGTCCCGGGACTACAGCGTCTCATGGTCACCCAGTTACCCTGCTGCACGGGCTCTACAGCCGGAACCGAACAATGAACAGAGTTCACTAAGCTTGTCGCATCTAAAGCAGTATCTAAAGCCCTTGCACTCTTACTATCCTCGATTAAAGTTTGGATGTGTGTCTCTAGTTCTGAAATCCTCTCCGTGAGTCTGACTATCTCCCAGCATTTATCACATTTAAATCCTTCATTGCTGACAGAGAATGCTATACTATACATGTGACACAAAGTGCAAGTGACAATAAGAGAAGACATTACTCACCGTGTTTGTTGACTGACCCTACTTACCTTAGTTGTTTGAAAGACTCGTAAAAGGCGCAAGCGTGCGAGAGAAAAAAAGACGGCAAGCACGGATGGCAGTTAACAGGCTAGCGAGATACTAGCGTGTTGATAATGATTAGATTATGTGATAGGCAATATTAGACAATATCTAAAATGTTGACAAATAAGTTAAATTTAGCAAATAAGAACAGCAAAGAATGATAGTAAATACGAGATTAAAAAAGAAAGCTATACGACCTTACAGACACAAGCAAGCAGCAAGGCAGACAAGAGCAATTGATCAAGGCAGCTTTTTCTTCACTAAAACAGTTTGTTCACTAAGAGAGAAGAATGAGGCTGTCTACAACCTCAAACATTAAGTTCTGGTCTGGAGATATTTAGTGAAGTTTTTCTTTTTTGGGGGATTTCTATGTGTTGTATTTCATGTTGCGTTTTTATTAATCTTGCATTCTCATCTTGTGTTTTGTCTGGGCTCGACGGAGTGAACTGCTGTGCTAATAAAGTTTCCTGAATGTGCAAAGAAGATCAACGGCCAATGGCAGGATTTTAATTTGATCATACAGAAAATGTTGGTTATTTAAAAAAAAAAATATATATATATAACCAGCTTGATGCTGGTTGCTATTCACTGCCATTATATAATTTTTAATTTCTTCTTTTGTGGTCTGATAAAAAAAAAAGAACAACACCAGGGTGAGTAAATGATTACTTAATTTTCATTTTAGAGTGACTGGACCCTTTAAGAGGGTTTCAGGGGAAACATAACATAACATAACATAACATAACATAACATAACATACATAACATAACATAACATAACATAACATACATAACGGACCGGTATATTGAAGGTGCCCTATAATGTTTTTTTTTAATTATTTTATAATGTTTCCTGGGTTGCCCTTATAATGTTAGTATGTTTTTTAGATCAAAAATAGTCATAATTTAGAAATAAAAGGCATTTTTCCTAGCCTGATTTTAGTCTCTGATTTGAACACTCTGTTTGAAGGGGCGTGTCTGCTGTGAGAACCGGCCACTGCTGTGATTGGCTGACATGCTTGCATATGAAATGAGACATGTGAAACTCTCTCAAATACTTTCACTACAGCTGTTAAATAAGTTTTAACTATTACAGCTATCGAGATTAACGAATCGTGAGATGTTTTTAAAGTATTTAGATCTATTCCCATCACATAAAATGTTGCTATGATGATGAGCATTGAGCAAGCAGATGACAGTTTGTTGATCGCGAGACAACGCAGTTTCTCTCTCTCATGCTTTCACCAATGCAAACGATGTACATACAGTAAGAGCTTCGTTGTGCAGTGTAACAGCGTCATTGATTTCATAAAGAGTTTGGCAAGAGAGATAAACTCGCGCTGTGTGGATTGTGCGGAGAATTATTTAACGTTAGTTATGTATGCTCGTTACTTGGAGTTTGCTATTACTGTACTAGGATCTTGCGCTGGATCTAACACAGTGTAAATTATCTTAAATAAAATCACTACTTACCGGTTGCGGGAATATAGTTGGAATTACCCCCTTCTTCAGTTTGAGACGCTGAGAGAAGCTTGATATTGTCCCAGGTTAGAAAATAAGTCCGTGGTGAAATGGGCAGAACAACTTCGAATTAAACTGTTGAGGTATCCGATTATATATAGGAACCACACCTGTTGACATTTCTTTTCCGTGGGAAGGGTATAAAAAGTCCTCACATCCCGTGCACAGCCTGGAACATAGCATTTATTTCCATGATCTGCCATTTTCTCTCTGATCCAAGCTTGCTCCGATGACTCGGCTGTGCAGTGCTTGTCATTGAGGGCTGGGATATGCAAATCTTTGGAGGCGTGATCCCCGACTGTTGTGTCACAGTCAGTATTATGTGGAGATTCGCCTGCTTTTCAGGGGTGTTTTTTAAAAACGAGATTTAAATAAGAAGGAGAAAACAATGGTGTTTGAAACTCACTGTATGTCATGTCCATGTACTGAACTCTTGTTATTTAACTATGCCAACATAAATTCAATTTCACATTGTAGGGCACCTTTAAAGGATAGTAATATTCATGCAGCATTGCTCTTTGCTTGTTTGCTATATTACTTTTTTCCCTGTTTTCATCCCTTCAGATGTCTCACCCAATCAAACCAATATTAGTTTAGATGCAGTAATAAAATAGCATAACATTTATTCATTTTTATTACACTTTTATTATTAAAAGCAACTTACAAATTATGAACTTGACAAGCAATGTTTAATACTAGTGCCTTCAATAAAGCAGTAGCGATGCTGCATTACTGACCTCTTGTGGAGAAAAGAACAGAGAAATACAAAGTGACACAACAGACAAAAGTTGAATGCAAAAATTTGCTAAATAAAATTCAAAATTATCAGATTATCTGTGATTAAATTCCATTCTGTTTCTCTCACAAACCTATAATATGTCCTCAAAAGAGTAGCACATTAAATTTACAGTATTCATTTAGCAATAGCACACAAGTCTTAGTAATTCAATTGTTGCTGTTATTTTAGACACAAAACTCACATTTAAACTTGATATGAGCAAGCAAATCCAAAAGAGCTATCACTAGTTTAATTTCTAGTTTGATTAAAATTGACCTCATTAATTAGTTCCACTGATGGAGGTAAACTAATATTTATTTTCACAAATAAACTTTTTCTTTATTTTACAAGAACCATCAGACCAATATATATAATTCCCATTCCCATCTCTCAGACTAGCACACTTCTCTCCAGACGGATCCTGTGTTCTCCAGTTATTCGTTTCTCTCGGCCCTCTAGTGAACCAGAACCTTTAACACAAAACATTCTGGGTATAGACACATTTTTTTCTGCAATAATTTAAAACACCTGTAGTTAAGGTCATTGCCTCAGTTCTTAGATGATTGTTTTTATGCATTTCTGTTGTTGGTTCTTAACTTGTCAATTAAAACTACTTTGATTATTATTTGATGATGAAACACATGCAGAGTTCTTACTGTAGTCCGTCCAGATCATTGAGACCAATCCAGTGCGTTTCTTTAATTTTAGATACCAGAAAATCCTAATGGAGAAAACATGCAAACGCATAATGCATAATATATTACTTAAAATCAGCAGAGAGATATACTTTTGTATTAAAGCATTTACTGTACATTACACATTTTTATGTTGGGAAAAATCACATCTTAAGATCAAATCTTCTTTAAAAATTCCAAAAATATTATTTAACGTCATAAAGGTTTTTGACTCATGTCCAACATCAGTTACTTCAATATTTCTCAGTTTTACCTGTTCTGATTGGCTGGTTATGTTCACCAGATCGGCTCCTTTTGAAACACAGACATCTCGACTGTTCGACCAGTTCAGTTTATCAGAGCTGAAGTAGTACAACTTTCCCCCCCAAGCTGTCAAGCTCATATTCAAGGACTGAGCTGTGAATGCTGAAATAAAAAGGATGTAGAAATGATCCGTACTTCAGATCTTAACACTCTTTGAAGATAATTATTGGTTCATTGTGCAGAAATTGATAAAACACCTCAGCCTTCTAAAAGAGAATCCGTTCACCTTCATAAAAGGACAGTTGTTCTCTAACGCTGGTGTAGTTAGCCTTAAGTTCCTCAAGCTCTCTTTCCATGGCTGGTACAGAAACAGAACAATTGGTTGAGATTAACTTGTATTTCCTCAACAAACAAAACGTCTCGGGTTATGACTATAACCCTTGTTCCCTGAGAGGGGAACGAGACAATGCATCGAGAAATCGATACTTTGGGGACGCTCCCTAAGCGTGCGCCTCTGAAGTAAAATGAAACTAGTCCAATCCTGATTGGTGTTGCGTCGTGACGTAACATGTGACGGCATACCCGGAAGTATAAAGGTCACGCTGATGCATAGCATGCCAGCCTCGCGATGAAGCAAGACGCTCTAAGGCCTGGAGGGGCGTGGCAGAACGATGCATTGTCTCGTTCCCCTCTCAGGGAACAAGGGTTATAGTCATAACCCGAGACGTTCCCTATATCGAGGGAAACTCGACAATGCATCGAGAAATCGATACTTTGGGGAACGAATGCCCACTAGGCCACGCACTGAATAGGCCCGTCCCGGAGTGAAGCTGATTCAGGCACCCAACTAGGACGAAAGGACATGTGCACCAGGTGTACTAGGGAGGTGTAAACTGTAGAATTTAATAAAAGTGTGTGGGGTAGCCCATCCGGCTGCCTCACAGATCTCCTGGAGGGGAACTCCCGAAAGGAGGGCCCTAGAGGAAGCCATGCCTCTAGTCGAATGAGCCCTAACAGCTAAAGGTGAAGGCAAGTCGCGCACCTTGTAGGCTAAAGTAATAGTTTGAACAATCCAATTGCTAATAGTTTGCTTGGATGCAGGGAGCCCCTTCTTAGGTGACCCAAAACACACTAATAACTGTTCCGACCTCCTCCAGGAAGAGGACCTCTCAAGGTACACGCTCAAAGCTCTGACAGGACAGAGCAAATGAAGCTTCTCTTCCTCAGCCGACACATGAGGCGGAGGATGAAATGCCTGAAGGACCGTGGACCGAGCCGTATTCATAGGAACCTTAGGAATGTAGCCCGGCCTCGGGTGCAAAAAGGCTTTAACTCTGCCAGGGGCAAACTCCAAGCAAGCTGGTGTTACTGCCAGGGCTTGGAGATCTCCCACCCTCTTAAGAGAGGTAATAGCTAAGAGAAATACCATTTTTAGCGTAAGATCCCTAGGCGAAGCCGACTGAAGGGGTTCGAAGGGGGCCAGGGATAACCCTTCGAGAACCACTGCCAGGTCCCAGGTAGGAACCCTGGACCTGGTTGTCGGTCTCATCCTCCAGGTACCACGGAGAAAACGAATAACCAGGTGGTGCCTCCCCAGAGGCCCATCACTTAATGGTGCGTGGAAAGCCGCAATGGCAGCCACATACACCTTAAGCGTGGAAGGGGAGAGACCCGCAGAGAAACGATTTTGAAGGAACTCCAGAACTGAAGCCAACGGGCAGTTGACTGGATCTAACTCCTGTTCTCTACACCAAGTGACAAACACATTCCACTTGAGGCCATATAGTCTCCTTGTAGATGGAGCCCTAGAGCTAAGTATGGTTTCAACACCCCAGCTGATAGACCAGCATTTAGGTACTGAACCCCCTCAGAGGCCAGACCCACAGTTTCCACAGCTCTGGGTGAGGGTGGAAGATTGTGCCCTCCGCCTGCGACAACAGATCCCTCCTCAGAGGAATCTGCCACGGCGGAGCTGTCAGGGAGTGATATCACGTCTGAAAACCACACTCGGGTCGGCCACATTGGGGCAACCAGAAGTAGACTGATGCCCTCTTGACGGACCCTCTCCAGGACTCCCGGGAGCAGAGCGATCGGGGGAAAAGCGTACAGGCGAAGCCTCGGCCAGGCCTGTACCATGGCATCCAACCCCAGTGGGGCTGGATGTGAGAGGGAGAACCAAAGTGGGCAGTGGGACGTCTCTCGAGACGCGAATAGATCCACTTCCGCTGGCCCAAACCTCTCCCATATCAATTTCACCAAATCTGGATGAAGTCTCCATTCCCCGGGCCTCAGCCCCTGCCTCGACAGGATGTCTGCTCCCTGGTTCTGAACCCCCGGAATATACATCGCTCTGATAGATAGTATTTTCCCCTGGGACCAAAAAATAATCTGATGCGCCAATCTGCACAGAGGGCGCGATCTGAGTCCCCCCTGTCGGTTCAGATAGGCTACCACTGATGTATTGTCCGAACGTACTAGGACATGATAACCTTTGATGTCTGGAAGGAAGCTCCTCAGAGCCCTGAACACAGCCAACATCTCTAGGCAGTTTATGTGCCAAGAGTGATGATGGTCCTGCCACAGACCCCTGGAAAAGCGGCCGTCCATGACCGCGCCCCAGCCAGTGAGAGAGGCGTCTGTCGAAACGGTTTTCCGGCGACATGACGCTCCCAACACTGGCCCTTGGGACAGAAACCAAGTTTTCTTCCATATTTTTAGAGAACGAAGGCATCTGTGCGTTACTCTGATCATACGAAACGGATTCCCCTTGGGGGAAAACCCCTTGGCTTTCAGCCACCACTGGAGGGGCCTCATGTGAAGAAGGCCCAAAGGTATAATGTTGGATGCCGCTGCCATGAGGCCCAGCAATCTTTGAAATTGTTTTACAGTGATGGCCTGGCCTAGCTTTAACCTGGACACCATCGCCAGAATGGACTCGATACGTGCAGGAGACATGCGTGCCCGCATCGTAACCGAATTCCACACGACGCCCAGAAACGTTGTGCACTGGGACGGTTCTAACACACTCTTTTTTGTGTTGAGTCTCAACCCCAAATTCCGAATGTGGCCAAGGACGACATCTCGATGCCGAACCGCCATCTCTCGAGACTGAGCCAGAATGAGCCAGTCGTCGATATAATTTAGTATGCGGATGCCCTGAAGTCTCAGTGGAGCAAGAGCTGCATCCATACATTTGGTGAATGTGCGGGGAGAGAGTGCTAGGCCGAACGGAAGAACCCGATATTGGTAAGCTTCGCCCCCGAAAGCGAACCTCAGGAACCTCCTGTGACATGGAAGGATGGATACATGAAAATAAGCGTCTTTTAGATCTATTGTGACAAACCAGTCCTCGGATCTGATCTGATTCACGATAACAGGGATTGTAAGCATTTTGAACCTGAACCTCCTCAAAGACCGGTTCAAAACTCTGAGATCTAAAATCGGCCTTAACCCCCCATCCTTCTTTGGAACTATAAAGTACCGGCTGTAAAATCCGGACTCCCTGTCTGAGAGAGGAACACGTTCTATGGCCTCCTTTAACAGCAGAGATTGCACTTCTTGTTCCATCACCTGAGCCTGCTCTGGAACCACCGTAGTCTGCACCACCCCAGAAAATTTGGGGGGGCGGTGCCCGAACTGCAGTCTGTACCCTGATTTTATTATACGCAGGACCCATGCAGATATGTTGGGAAGATGATACCATGCCTCTACAAAATCTACTAAGGGAACCAGCCTCTCGAGGCTGGCCTCGGGTGTTTTTCGAGCACTGTTCTCGACCTCCTGAAGCGAGAGACCGGCAGGATTTAATCGAAACGGTTTTTGTGACCATAACAGACACTCGTTTTTTATTTTCTGACTCGAACGGTACGATGTGCGTTCGCTGGAAATTGATGTGGCCCGAAGCGTCAGAGACGGCGGGAAACCTACACCGATTTCGTGAGGACTCCGCTGTGAGAACAACCTCGGTTGCTCTGCAGCGGGGGGGGCAGTCCTCAGAGGTCCTACCACTTCGGTTAGGACCTCTTTCCAGAAGCCCTCCTAGCCTGGATGACGTCTCTCAAGTCGCCCCTCTGGCTGGAGGGCTTCTGCTGAGAACGTTTCCTCTGTTGCCAAGCTCCCGGGGGAGGGGCTCTAGAGGAAACGCTCTCTTTCTGCTCTGAGCGGTGAGATGAACTGGCTGACGGCTGGGGCTGATTTGCTTGCCCCACCCTACTCGATTTAGACTTGGCCTTAGCCTTACGGGGGAGAAACTGCTGAAACGCTGCAGACTGTTTTTTAGTCTCCTGAAATCTGTCGACGACCGAATTAACAGCGTCGCCGAACAGACCAGAGGGCGAAAGTGGTGCATCAAGCAAAAAAGATTTATCTTTCTCCTTAATGCCTGACAAATTTAACCATAGGTGCCTCTCCGTGGCCACCATTGCTGCCATAGAGCGGCCAATAGCGCGGGCCGTCTCTTTGGTAGCCCGGAGAGACAGATCTGTAGCCCTACGTAACTCAGCCACATCTTCAGGAGTTGGCCCCTCCCCCTCGTCTAAATCTTTCAGGAGGTCTGCCTGGTATGCTTGCAAAATAGACATCGTGTGCAAGCATGAACCAGCTCGACCTGCCGCCATGTAAGCCCTGCTTATTAAATTAGACGTGTCTCTGCAGGGCTTACTAGGTAGCACCGGGGTTTTCAAGGAAGATGCTAAATCTGGAGATAAATAGCTAGCTAAAGCTTCCTCGACAATGGGCATCTTCCCATAACCCATATCCCGTGCCCCCAGAACATTACTATAATCCACCACAGTGGGGCTGGAGATACGGGACGAATATGGTTTATCCCACGATCTCGAAATCTCATTATGGAGATCGGGGAAAAAAGGCAAACCCCGGCGCTGAGGCTGTGACCTATGCTTCAGGAAACGCTCGTCTAATTTACTCTTTACTTGCGTTTCCTGATCATCTTGTGGCCAGCTGATGTTAAGTCTGGCCACAGCACGAGTCACAACCTCTACCAGTTCATCATATGCATGTGTGGGTGTGTTTAACTCATGGTCGTCCGACTCGATACTGAGCACGTCCACTTCCTCGGAAGCAGACAGCTCAAGCATCGGGACCTGATCGCGGGCAGAAGAAGCCGCAACGCGGGCTTCTGCACCACTCACAGTAGGCTCAGGATCCTCAGACGAAGAATGAGAAAGTGCCTCAGCAGTCTCATTCTCATCTGCAAGATCCCGCTGCGAACCCCATGATCTCAAACGTCGCGCTGCCTCAGCAGACGCGGGACCAGAACCATGGGGAACGCGAGCCTGACCATGCTCATTGAAACATGCCAGCCGGGAGCGCAGCACTCTCATAGGCAGTGCTTCACAGTCTGCACAAGCAGTTCCCTCAAGAGCTGCTTGTGCATGCTGCGCTCCCAAACAGTTCACACATAAAACATGCGTGTCCCCACCCGTGATGAAACGAGGGCAGGGGTGCACACATCTCCTGAACTGTTCACTGGCCATAGTTTTTTGATATAATATATACTGAATCACAAACAACACCAAATAAGACAGACAGTCAAAACACAGAGCGCTTGCTGAAGAGCGAAAGCTGGCATGCTATGCATCAGCGTGACCTTTATACTTCCGGGTATGCCGTCACATGTTACGTCACGACGCAACACCAATCAGGATTGGACTAGTTTCATTTTACTTCAGAGGCGCACGCTTAGGGAGCGTCCCCAAAGTATCGATTTCTCGATGCATTGTCGAGTTTCCCTCGATATAGGGAACTGTAATTAAACAAGTTAAATTAAAATGGGTTCAGAATTAGAAATAGCACCTCTTGGTCTATTTACGGTATGAAACTGAAACCAACGCAACTTACTGTCTTTAAGTTCTTTAACTCTGGTGTAGTTGTTAGTAAGCTCTGTCACCATGTCGGTGTAGTTGTCTGTAAGCTCTCTCACCATGTCTGGTACAAAGATGGTTATGAAGAAAGGAGAAAGAAAATGGTTGGAGAGATGAGTTCAAAGTGTGTTGAAATGAGTTGAGGCGTTTAATCTAAACTGGTTCAAGCTGAAACTAACACACTTACTGTCTTTAGTGTGGAGATGTTCTTGAACTCTGGTGTAGTTAACTGTAAGCTCTGTCACCATGTCGGTGTAGTTGTCTGTAAGCTCTCTCACCATGTCTGGTACAAAGATGGTTATGAAGAAAGGAGAAAACAAATGGTTGGAGAGATGAGTTCAAAGTGTGTTGAAATGAGTTGAGGCGTTTAATCTAAACTGGTTCAAGCTGAAACTAACACACTTACTGTCTTTAGTGCGGAGATGTTCTTGAACTCTGGTGTAGTTAACTGTAAGCTCTGTCACCATGTCGGTGTAGTTGTCTGTAAGCTCTCTCACCATGTCTGGTACAAAGATGGTTATGAAGAAAGGAGAAAACAAATGGTTGGAGAGATGAGTTCAAAGTGTGTTGAAATGAGTTGAGGTGTTTAATCTAAACTGGTTCAAGCTGAAACTAACACACTTACTGTCTTTAGTGCGGAGATGGTCTTTAACTCTGGTGTAGTTGTCTGTAAGCTCTCTCACCATGTTGGTGTAGTTGTCTGTAAGCTCTCTCACCATGTTGGTGTATTTGTCTGTAAGCTCTCTCACCATGTCTGGTACAAAGATGGTTATGAAGAAATGAGAAAACAAGTGGTTGGAGAAATGAGAAGTGTGTTGAAATTGAGGGGTTTCATCTAAACTGGTTCAAGCTGAAACTATGTCTTTAGTGTGGAGATGTTCTTGAACTCTGGTTTAGTTAACTGTAAGTTCCTGACATTTTCTTGCCATGACATGGTACAGAAACAGTTAATAAATTAAGTAAATGAAAAAACAAACAAACAGAGAAAAAATAAAATAAATAAAAGCTAACAAATCACTTAGTCATTAAAGAATCAAATACATTTTACTCACGTTTGCTCTTGGTCTCCTGGGCAGAAAGTATCACTGACAGACTGGAATCTGAATAAAGACAAAACATAAGCAGTAACATTGATATATTTCTATACTATTAGGTGCAATGCACTCAAATTTGTAAAATATAGCTAAGTTAACATAATTTGTTTAGGGACTACATGAATAATTGGAACTACATCAGGAGAGTAAATGTAGCAATTCAGTTGTTACAAATATATATGCAATAAGGTCAGCTGCAAAAATAACTGTCCACAGATTTTTATCACACATTTTTTTTTTTACTGCATGTAAATCCTGATGGTTTTTTAATGCCAAAATAGGGGTTGTGCTTGTCAAGCTGTTAGTAAATCTTCCTCTAAGTGCTAAGGAAGAAAGTCACACAAGTTTGGAACAACATGAGTGAGTATTGAATAATGACAGAATTTTTGGCTTGGCTTAAATTTATTCAGTTAAGTTAATAAGTTTGTTCATCAAAACATTATTTGTTTAAATCAACTTGTTTCTTTTGAGTTCACAGAACAATATATTTGTATCTGTGTAAAAAATATTATTCAAAGTTGTATATAAAGCAAAGATTTGGAGTACATTTTAAAAAAAATATTCACATTTAATTTAAAAAAATTTCACATCAAAATTTCACATTTAAATCAATGCATAAAATCATAGTTATCAAAATCATATAGTTATACTCACACTGTATACCCTGAATACAGAGACCTCCAAGGGCAAAAACCAGAGAAACAGCAAAAACAATCAGAAGAATTTTAGTCCATTTAGGAGGACAAACTTCCCTCTCACTGTCTTGATCTGCAGTGGAGTTGCCTGTGATTGGAAATTTGATGAGATTAAGGAAAATATTGCTAAACCAAAAATAGATTAGAACACATTTTTAGTGGGTAGAAATAGTAAGTTAAGGCTAAATTATTTTTTAAATAATCTAGACAGAATACTCTCAAATCAAGTATCCTGTATATGTGAGAGGACTCTCTTCTCTTTTCCGCTTTAGTTTACGTTTATGCTAAATAGACTTACTAAACAAACTGGATATTCATCGTTTTTAATAAACCCGTAACCAGGAGTGGGGGCTCTAAATCCTGACGTTGGAAATTGAGGCTTCTTCTTCTGCATTAGGTAGCCTATAGGGGTTGACTTGTCCCTCTCAATATCTATGGTGATTATACATCCCACACACACACACACACACACACACACACACACACACACACACACACGCACACGCACACGCACACGCACACGCACACATAGGTACTTATATGTAAATAATAAAAAAATCAAGTAGGCTAGTTAAACATTTGATATTTGACTTAGGGATGCTCATATTGACTGTTTAACCGTTAACCGAAAGTAAAAATGTTGACCGATTAATACTATCAGTTAAATGGTTTAACAGTTAAAAGTTTTTTTTGTTTATACTATATAGCCTATATGTGTTATTTCACGGGGCGCATCTACACGTGCAACCAGGGGCGGATCTACAGGGGGGCAAGGGGGGGCAGGTGCCCCCCACTCTAGAGCCTTGCCCCCCCAGCTGCCCCCTTAAATTTGGTGATCCAAAAACACTTGTAGGCTACTTGTAAAAACAACCCGCAAGCTTCTCAAAACAGTGAACTAAACGATACATTTACCAAAAGTGAACAATTAAATTTTTATTAAAGCCCGTCCCCCCTCAAATACTTAGTATGTCCCTGATTCAAACGTGCAGAGCGGCGTTCGCTCAGTCACGCGCGCGCGCGCACACACACACACACACAGCGAGTCTGCTGCGGTGCGTGGCCCTGCAACCCAAATGGAGATACTGAGCTGCCCCAGAGCCTCTGAAGGTGAAGTGAGTTTCCCCATGTGTAGTTAAACAAACGTTTAACTTAAAGTTACATTTGTAATGAATGTATTGTATGCTAAAGACGATTCAGCATCAGCAAAAACAGCGAGTCTATTACGTTAGCCAAAATCAGCGGTCAAATCGCTTCCTCGTTATTTGTAAGACCACTCTTTCCTTTGATTGGCCTAATTTTGATTTTAAAGACAAGAACAGCTTAATAAAAAATATAAATTGTTTGTATATCCATAATAACATTTACTGATGGTCGCTGTTACGCCGACGTTACGTTACAACACACAATACAGTGCTAGTTAGGAGATCGATCATTTGATTAGCTATCCAATTCCTCTCAGATATCACACCAATGAAACCAGGTTAAAACTGGGGAAATAACTAATAAATAAAATCAGGATTATTATATTAAGTAGTCTAAACATAACTGCGTGTGTGCATGTGATAAATATTTCTGATTTTATATTTGTTATAGGCTACTAATAACAAATTATTAGCTGGGTCATTCCTGGTATGGTGACTTTTCCTGTCCCAATTGTTTATTTACACATATTTTCTCTAAAATGAGTCAAATATTTATAGTAAATGACTTAAATTGTAGATTTAAGTATTCTTTACCATTTAAACAGAGATAATAGACATTAAAATAATATTTTGTATTTTACACCATTTAATTGATGTATGCATTCAATTATATCATGTCCTCAGTGCACAGTAATCAACTTCTGCAAGAAATATAAACCATGAAATGACAAAAACCTCAAAATATTTTTTTATTATGTTATAGACTAGGCTAAATTGCCTCTAAACATACATATAAATCATGTGAAAATATAGGTCTTTTCTTAAAATTTTCTTCAATTACTGCGTCCCTGAAGTCATTCTACCCTGTTAGTATGTACTTTTTTGCCTTCTGACTCCGACTGCAATTTCATTGAGACCATTTTCAATAAGTGACTTAATTTCTTTACCTGCTGGAATTCAACTGTACAAACTGAAGTAAGCTTCAACTCTCACTCCTAACTTTTTTTTTAGTTTTTGAAATGTTATCCTGCTTGTCCCACCCTTAAAGTTCCACCCTGTTAGGCTATGTTATGGAGAATGTTTGTCATATCAAAAAAAATAAAAACAAATCTGACATAGAAAAGTTATGTTCAGGTTAGCTAGCTAAATGTTGATCACTAAAAGAGCTATGGCTGACTTAGCTCAGAATTTTCCACCCTGTTAGATTCCACCCTGTTAGGTCTATAAACCTAACAGGGTGGAATGTGAAACATATTCTAGTCATCAAAAATTGTTTTGCTTGTTTCAAGAAGAAAAAAAAATCTAAGATGGCATAAGGGACATATACTATGCAAGAAAAGCTCATTTTGAAGCCAAAATGTCACCGCATACCAGGAATGACCCAGCTACTTGGCCCTACAGTGTAGCCTAATGTAATACAAGGATAACCGGTTTTCACATATTGACTTTTGCTGGCAATAGTAGTTGAAAAAAGTAGCTGGAGCATAACCATTAAGGCTAAAAGTCCCTGGACACAATTATTGTACTTTTTTTAATATTTTCATTTTGCTTCTTATACTTTTACTTTTTAAAAGATGCAGAGTTTTGTTTTGTTTGAACACTGCACTGGGCTTATTCCTGTTGTGAATTAAAAATATTTGTAGTGTGTAAGGGCACGATTAAACTAACTACTGTGTTTTTGTGTTTGTTTTATTAAAGCAATTCACATATGTGACCCTGGACCACAAAAGCAGTCTTATGGGTCCACTTTTTAAAATTGAGATGTATACATCATCTGAAGGCTGAATAAATAAGCTTTCCATTGATGTATGGTATGTTAGGATATGACAATATTTGGCCGAGATACAACTATTTGAAATCTGGAATCTGAGGGTGCAAAAAAATCTAAATATTGAGAAAATCGCCTTTAAAGGTTTCCATTTCTGTTGGTTATTGTGCTGCATCCACTTACAAAAATACACTTCTGATATATTTAAGGTAGGAAATATACTAAATATCTTCATGGATCATGATCTTTACTTAATATCCTAATGATTTTTGGCATAAAAGAAAAATCGATAATTTTGACTCATACAGTGTTTTGTTGGCTATTCCCACAAATATACCCGTGCTACTTAAGACTGGTTTTGTGATCCTGAGTCACATATAGGGATTCCCACCGTCTAACCCTGCCACCCTGCTAAGACCTCTTGCCACCCCTTTGCCCCCCATGTAAAATTTTCTAGATCCGCCACTGCGTGCAACCATATTTTGCGAGCGAAAAGAAGTAGGCATACTGCGTGGGACCATTTAGACAGAAAGGGCGACGAAGTTACTTGCAAAATATAATATGCGGTATTAAAATACAGCAGTAGTAGGCTACAAGTCCTACAATGCAATATCACTTGCAAAGCAATCATCCACAAGCAAATGAAAGGCGCTTCCCGAAGCTGGCCACTCTAGCGAGACGTTATCTCTGTATTCCCGGGACATCTGCCATCGGAGAGGGTGTTCCCTTTCGTCCTGGGAACTCCGACGTGTCGTCGGGGGAGTTCCCTGACGAATTGGGATCACGCTAGGGAGACCAATCGACTTCGAGTGAAACTAAAACGAGCCAATGAAAATTGGCATGCAAGATTTGCATTCCGCGACCCGCCTACCAGTGCGGGTATAAAAGCCGGAAGCAAACGCATCCAAAATGCTTTTTGCTTCGGAGCCGACCAGTTGTGTCCTCTGAGTGTTATGAGCTTAAGATTGTGCTTTCTGAATGCTCAACGAGTCTGCTGTTTCCTGAGATCTCTCTGTGCTGGTGTGACGGCGCTTCAGCGGTCTTCGCGATCTCCCGTCTGCCTGTTTGTTACTACACGCGCTGTGTTTACAAAGAGCTGTTTTAACAGCTGGTATTCGGTTGAGTGCACACAGTGGGCTTGCAGTTTCCCCGCTGTGTTGCCGCGTTGATCCCTGTGTGCTTCAGCACAACTAAAGAGTATTTCTCTGAAAGAGCAACACGGGTGAAGATCGCGTCCTTTTAAGGATGACGTTTCATCCGTGTGTTTCTGGATGCGGTCAGATTCTGCCTCCGGTTGATGGTCATGATCGCTGTCTCTCGTGCTTGGGCCTCGCGCACGCTGAGGCAGCTTTCGTGAACGAGTCATGTTCCCATTGCGGGAATATGACCGTCGCAGTGTTGAGATCAAGACTAAGATCCCTCTCACGAGGGGGAGTCCCTTTGGAGATTCCCCGATCTAGTTCGTCTTCTGGTTCATTTCAGAAGACGGCTACTTCGGCTAATCCCATTGGTGGTCTGAGGGTTACAGTGAGGAATAATCCGCCGGGTGAAAGACCCCCACGGACCCCTCACTCCTGCACACTGCTGCCATTGGAGCCCTTGGAGGAGCGCGCTGGGCCATCTCGTATGGTCCCGGTCGTTTCCTTCGGGGCTCCGCCGGAGGATCAGATGTCGATCGCTGCATCGGAGGGAGAGCGGTCATCTTCTGGGAATGACGACTTGGCTGCGTTGCCCCCTTCTGGTGTGGTAGCGTTGTCCGAGCCGGACCCGGAAATGGCAGCTATGCTTTCCCGGGCGGCCGCAAGCGTAGGGCTCGTGTGGAACCCTCCACCGTGTCCCGAACCTTCGCGGCTCGATGATTGGTTTCTCGGGGCGGCCCGTGCTGGTTCTCAGCGCCCCGCCCGGTGCCTTTCTTCCCGGAAGTGCATGAGGAGGTGACGAAATCATGGAAGGCCCCTCTGGCGGCCCGACATAGATCGACTCCCTCCTCCTCCCTTACCACCCTCGATGGCGGGGCAGTGAAGGGTTATGAGGGCATTCCCCCGGTGGAGCGGTCGGTTGCTTTACAGCTGTGCCCTAAATCCGCTTCCACCTGGAGGGGTGACCCTACTCTCCCCTCTCGCGCCTGTAGGTTCTCCTCCGGTCTGACCGGTAAGGCCTATAGTGCGTGTGGAGAAGCTGCTTCTGCCCTGCATGCCATGGCGCTCCTCCAGGTCCATCAGGCGAGAGCGCTTTGCGACATGCAGGAGGGTGGTACCGACCCAGGTTTGCTCCAAGAGCTGCGCACGGCGACGGACCTTGCCCTCCGGGCGACGAAAGTCACCGCGCGTTCCCTGGGCCGAGCGATGTCCACTCTCGTGGTCCAGGAGCGACATCTCTGGCTCACCCTGGCCGATATGACGGAGTCAGACAAGTCCAGGTTTCTGAACTCCCCCATTTCCCAGGGTGGCCTATTCGGCGATGCGGTCGAGGACTACGCCCAACAGTTCTCCGCCGCCCAGAAGCAGTCCGAGGTGATCAAGCACATCATGCCCCGGAGACAGGCTGCTGCTGGCCCGTCCCCTCCGGCTCCACCTCGCGCTGCTCGTCGCCGAGGGCGCCCTCCTGCCGCCGCCTCCGCCCCTGCTCCGCCTAAGCAGCAGCCTCCTAGGCAGCAGCCGGCCGGCCGCAAGAGAGGTGCCCAGCCCGCCCGGGGCTCGTCGAAACCCCCTGGTAAGAGGAGAGGTAAGCGGCCCTGAGACGGGCGGCCCAGAGGACCTGACTGCTGCTCTTCAGGAGGGTGCTACTGCACCCCTCCTTC
Organism: Chrosomus eos; assembly: GCA_036326025.1. NCBI lineage: Eukaryota > Metazoa > Chordata > Actinopteri > Cypriniformes > Leuciscidae > Chrosomus > Chrosomus eos. The sequence continues at coordinate 36,995,763 of CM070827.1, read as the reverse complement.
CCCCGGAGGAGGGCCGGGTGGAGAATCCTTTGTTTCGTTTTGTTTTTCTTCCGCCGCTTCCTTCAGCGGTACCCACTTTATCAATAAAAGAGCAGTTTCCAATTCCTCTGGGTCTATCTCGGTCGAGACTGACTTCTCAGTCTCCCCCATCCGAGGGGGTCAGAATGACAGTGTGCGCCGCCTCGTTGCCTCGCCGCTCTCGTTCCCCTCTCCCCAGCGCTCAGATGACAGCTACGCCGCCTCGGCCTCGTCGCTCTCGTCTCCCGCTGGGCAAGGAGGCGCGGAAACCTGGATTCGACGCCCCCGAGCCTCGTTCCTCGTTTCCCCTCCTTCCTTCGCCTCCGTGGAAACAGGTAAGTGTTGCCTCGCACACTCAGACCTCTCTCTCGGCCGCAGTAATGCCTCCGGAGTCCGGTCCCTGTCTTCCACCTCGCTGCCCCTCCGCGGGTACGCCGGTGGTCCGAGTGGGCTCCTTGGCACGGTTCCTCGAAGCCTGGCTAGCGCTTCCGAGGCCCTCCCGCTGGCTCACCCGCACTATCCGGCTCGGCTATGCAATTCAGTTTGCCCGCCGGCCTCCCAGGTTCAGAGGCGTCCACTTCACCCGGGTGCGGAGTGTCGATGCCCCTGTCCTGAGGAAAGAGATCGACGTCCTGCTGGCGAAGGACGCGATCGAGCCGGTCCCTCCAGCCGAGATGAGGTCGGGGTTTTACAGCCCTTACTTCATTGTACCCAAGAAAGGCGGGGGGTTACGACCAATCCTGGACCTGCGAGTTTTGAATCGGGCCCTGCACAAGCTCCCGTTCAAAATGCTCACGCAGAAACGCATCTTCGAGTGCATCCGTCCCCGGGATTGGTTTGCAGCGATCGACCTGAAGGACGCGTACTTTCATGTCTCGATTCTCCTTCGACACCGACCCTTTCTTCGGTTCGCGTTCGAAGGTCGAGCATACCAGTACAAAGTCTTACCCTTCGGCCTGGCCCTCTCGCCCCGCGTCTTCACGAAAGTCGCAGAGGCGGCCATTGTTCCCATGAGAGAACATGGCGTTCGCATTCTCAACTATCTCGACGACTGGCTCATAATAGCTCACTCGCGAGATCTGTTGTGCGAACACAGGGACCTGGTGCTCCAGCACCTCAGCCGCTTGGGTCTTCAGGTCAACTGGGACAAGAGCAAACTCTGCCCAGTGCAGAGGATCTCTTATCTCGGTATGGAGTTGGACTCGGTCGCTCAGACTGCGCGCCTCACCGAGGAGCGCGTCCAGTCAGTGCTCAACTGCCTCAAGTCCTTTCAAGGCAGGTCAGCGGTCCCACTGAAACAGTTTCAGAGGCTCCTGGGGCATATGGCAGCCGCAGCCGCGGTAACGCCGCTCGGTCTGCTCCATATGAGACCGCTTCAGCGCTGGCTTCACGATCGAGTCCCGAGATGGGCGTGGCAGAGCGGCACGTTCCGGGTCAACATTACCCCGCACTGTCGCCAAACCTTCAGTCCTTGGTCAGACCCTGCGTTTCTACGGGCCGGAGTGCCCTTAGTCCAGGTCTCCAGGCATGCTGTGGTTCTTACAGATGCCTCTGCCAACGGATGGGGGGCCACGTACAACGGGCATGCAGTTTCAGGTCTGTGGACGGGGCCTCAACTGCATTGGCACATCAACTGCCTAGAGTTGCAAGCAGTACGCTTAGCCTTGTCTCGCCTCAAGGGGCTGCTTTTGCACAAGCACGTACTGGTCCGTACGGACAGCACTGCGACCGTTGCGTACATCAACCGTCAGGGTGGTCTACGCTCCCGTCGCATGTCGCGACTCGCCCGCCATCTCCTCCTGTGGAGTCAGAAGCATCTGAGGTCGCTTCGAGCCATTCACATCCCTGGTGTGCTCAACCGTACAGCCGACGAGCTTTCACGGCAGCCACCTCTTCCGGGAGAATGGCGACTCCACCCCCAGTCGGTTCAGCTGATATGGGAAGTCTTCGGAGCCGCACAGGTAGACCTGTTTGCCTCTCCGGACACGACTCATTGCCGGTTGTTTTACTCCCTGACCGAGGGTTCTCTCGGCACGGATGCACTGGCGCACAGCTGGCCCCTGGGTCTTCGCAAGTATGCGTTTCCCCCAGTGAGCCTTCTTGCACAGATTTTGTGCAAAGTCAGGGAGGACGAGGAGCAGGTCCTGCTCGTTGCGCCGTATTGGCCCAACCGGACTTGGTTCGCGGAACTCATGCTCCTCGCGACAGCCCCTCCTTGGCCGATTCCTCTGAGGAAGGACCTCCTTTCCCAGAGACGGGGCACCTTGTGGCACCCGCGTCCAGACCTCTGGAGACTCCATGTGTGGTCCCTGGACGGGACGCGGAGGTTCTAGGTGGCCTACCGCAGGGTGTGGTAGACACCATCACTTCCGCCAGAGCCCCCTCTACTAGGCTTGCCGCGATAGACGGTGTTGACGGTGTTACCGGTTTTTAGCCCCATCACCGGTGACATCACTTTCCCACCGTGACACCGCGATGTCTTTTTCAAAGTAGGATATTCGTTTTTGCTATTTGTGTTTATTGTGTTAATAAACACAAGATTTGTACGCATAAACACAAGATTTGTACGCATATCCAAGTGTTTAGGCTATAGGCCTACCAAAGAACGTATATTGCTATGCGGAGTGTGGAGCGTGCACTGCATGGTAGCTAGGGAGGCTCGGGCGTGAACACTTGCATTTTCCTATCAACATGGAAACAACTTAAAATACTCTATCATTTCTGGCCATACAGAAAATAATAATATATTATTCGCAACTACTTTTATTTGTCTAAACTCAAAATAACAAGACAACGTTGTGCTTTTGTAAAATAAAATAAAACAATCAGGCGCGGTTTCAAGGTCTCCGTGAACTGGAGCGTGAGAACTGAAACAAAATATCTAGCCTAGGCTAAAGCTTGAAATGTCCGCTTTAAAACGAACAAATTCGAATCGAAAGCTAATACCTTCTGATGATGTAGGCTAATCCGAATGAAAGATGCATTTCTCTCTAGAAAGATGCATCCGTTACAGCGGAGATGGAGATATGTTTAACCGACCCTGTTTAGAACACTAGTTTATTAAACACTAGTTTATTAATAAACAATTAAAATGCCTCGTTATTTTTTCAGACACATTTATTATTAGCCTATAAATCACCTTTCTGTAGCCTATGCTGTGGTTCCAGAGACATAGGCCTATATTTTTCCCGCAGTGCTGAATGAGAAGAGCCATAGGCTATAGCCTATATGGCTCTTCTCATTCAGCACTGCGGGAAAAATATCATTTCCAGGTTCTAATTTTAAATGTTTAATAAAGGGGTAAAAGTCGTAAACAAAATCCGAAAATCCGTTAATATAGGCTAGGCTATATATATATATATATATATATATATATATATATATATATTATATATATATATATATATATATATATATATATATATAATATATAGGCCTATATATATATTGCGCAGCATTTGGTGTGTACAGTTCTAATTTAAATTTTGGTGTTCAACTTTGCAAATACAACCGTTCATTTTTTGTTTTGCAAAATTACGGGTTAAAAAAGGAAAAACGAATGGACACAAAAGTAGGCCTATGACCGTTTGGACAGAATACGAGACATATTTATTAAATTCATAAAAAAGAAACAATTACAGGAATAGCCTACCTAAACCTCAAAGAAATGCCAAAATCAAGACATCGGAGCAGAAATGAGGGAGAGAAACACCCAGAAACTCCTGGCTATATGCCGTTCGCAGCCCTGCCATTAATTATTGGATAACACACCACGTCTCCTTCCATTATTAATAATAGCCTACTAGTAATGTCTTGTCTAGTGGGGTGGCTGTGATATAGGCTATAAACCTCCGTTGCCATGATTTTTAGAATGACTTTTCGCGAGAGGAAAAAAAGGACGTTTTAGTCGCATAACATCGGTTAGCCTAATGGAAACGCCGTCATTTCGCAATAGTTTTTACTCAGTTTACATGTTCTTGACTGCAAGTCTGTCTTTGTCTCACCTGTCATGTTCTTTGACTCTACTAGACTGCAAGCAATGTTAATAAATGCCAATTTATAGTGTTTTTTAGAGTGCTGTCATTTATATAGGCTAAGGTCCTTTTTGAAGTTTTTATTTTATATTCGTCTCTTATTTATTTGGTTTTATCTTATTTAAACTTTGTGTAATTTATTTAGGCCTATTTTTTCTTATTAGTTAAAAAACGTTTTATGGTTCTTATTTGTTTGGGCCCACAGTTTGCCGATTTTCACTTTTTTCAGCGCATGGGGTTATTTTTATTCATTCGTTATGCTAATAAAAGTTCTGTCTATAAATAAAGTTTTATTATCAGCGAGTTTTTTTTTTTTTTGGTCCATTCAAGCAATTGACGCTGAATTGCCAATTGACGCTTTTTTCGAAAGTGAAAGTAGCCTAAACGCGCACGCATTTAAAAGCTATTTAACCCCCCCGCCCCGCCCCCACGGTGACACCGGGATTACCGGTGTTGTCACACGTCGATTAACCGGTGGGAAATTTTCCTCACCGCCGCAACCCTACCCTCTACGAGGCGCCTCTATGCGTTGAAGTGGAACCTGTTCGTCGAGTGGTGTTCTTCCCACCGGGAAGACCCCCGAACTTGCCCGATCAGAGTCGTGCTTTCCTTTCTGCAAGATGGGTTGGAGCGAAGGCTGTCTCCCTCCACCCTCAAAGTGTATGTTGCCGCAATAGCCGCTCATCACGATGCAGTAGAAGGTAAGTCATTGGGAAAGCACGACCTGATCATCAGATTCCTTAAGGGTGCCAGGAGGCTGAATCCACCTCGTAGGGTGCACCCCTTACCCTCTTGGGACTTGACTCTAGTGCTCAGTGCACTTCAGAGGCCCCCGTTCGAGCCCTTGCCTTCAGTCGAGTTAAATATCTTGTCTATGAAGACAGCTCTCCTGTTGGCTTTGGCTTCTTTTAAGAGGGTAGGGGATCTGCAGGCATTTTCGGACCGGGCCTTTCTCACGCTGTGTTGAGACCCCGGCTCGGATACGTGCCCAAGGTTCCTACCACCCCGTTTGTGGATCAGGTAGTGAACCTGCAAGCGCTGCCCCTGGAGGAGGCAGACCCAGCCCTAGCTTTTCTCTGTCCCGTCCGCGCCCTGCGCTGTTACGTGGACAGAACGCAAAGCTTCAGGACCTCAGATCAGCTCTTTGTTTGTTACGGAGGCCAGCAGAAGGGGAAGGCTGTCTCCAAGCAGAGGTTGTCCCACGGGCTAGTGGATGCTATCGCCCGGGCTTATGAGTCCCAGGGCGTGCCTTGCCCACCTAGGTTGACGGCACACTCTACTAGGAGTGTTGCCTCCTCCTGGGCTTTGGCGCAAGGCGCCTCGCTGACAGACATCTGTAGAGCTGCGGGCTGGGCGACACCTAACACGTTCGCTAGGTTTTATAGCCTTCGTGTTGAACCTGCTTCCTCCCGTGTACTCGCTACGGCCGGTAGAGCGAGGAATTAGGTTATGTCGGCTTGCTACGCCATTCCCGCCCCGTGGGCCGGATACGTGCGTCTTTTACTCCGTTGGTTCCCCAACATACGGCTAACCTCGTGAGTTCCTCCATCACCCCTTCGGCATCAGGCGAGGCGGATCGCCGGTGCCAGGTCTATTACCTCTCGTGGAGTTGCTATTAGACTGGGTGGCCTTGACAGTGGTCCCTTCGGCGACCCATTTTTTCCACGTTCCAGCTACCCTCCGGGTTAGCTCCGTGTCTTCCTCTCGACAGATCCCTCTGTCGTCCTTGCTGAGTACGCTCCCACCCCTCGGGCTGGGACTACCTCAAGGACTTCCGTATGTTTCACTACCCCACGGGTTAGTACATACGTGTATTCCAGTGCCTCCCTTCGGGCGGGCAGGGGCTCCGTAGCGTTCCCTCCTACGGGTTGGGCACGCTTTCCCAGTGTTATCCAAATCCACTGAGTGGGTCTTGCGGAACAGCAGTGTGATTTTCCTTAGCTAGCTCCCGCATCTTGTTCAAGAAACTGCTGCAGGGTAGCTTAGCTGGGCGCTGGAAGGGGTCAGCACCATGGCGTGTTGTTAGGGATCCCAATTCGTCAGGGAACTCCCCCGACGACACGTCGGAGTTCCCAGGACGAAAGGGAACGTCTCGGTTACATATGTAACCCTCGTTCCCTGAGTACAGGGAACGGAGACGTGTCGTCCCCTCGCCACGTTGCTGTACCTTCGCGGAGGACTGGACACTGTTCGGCTCCTCAGCGAAAAAGCATTTTGGATGCGTTTGCTTCCGGCTTTTATACCCGCACTGGTAGGCGGGTCGCGGAATGCAAATCTTGCATGCCAATTTTCATTGGCTCGTTTTAGTTTCACTCGAAGTCGATTGGTCTCCCTAGCGTGATCCCAATTCGTCAGGGAACTCCCCCGACGACACGTCTCCGTTCCCTGTACTCAGGGAACGAGGGTTACATATGTAACCGAGACGTTTTCTGCCGCAGGTCTAACTGCGCTCCAGACTTTAAAAAAAAAAAAAAAAAAACTAGACAATGTACTTGTGGATTAAGGCCAGCTATTTTTATTTGACTAAAAAAACTGAGTCTGCAGGGGAAAAAAAAAAAGCTTCAAACGGATTTGAAAGCTTCAAACGGATTCAGTGTTTTCTTTTGTCATCTTAATTAGCCTAGTTAATTATTTAAGTTAAAAAAAAAAAATGTGTAGGCCTATTTTATGTTTTTTTTTTTATATTATATTATTGTATTCAGTTATTCTATGTTGTCACTGTCAGAAATGCTGAAAGTGTGTGAAAATTTTATGTGAATCCAGGTTCTTTTTGTTGATCTGTTCTGCATGCTGCTGTTTGCACGTTAAAATAAACCCGTGAATTGTTTTTATTTTATTTATTTTTTTAACTGGTCACAGACATTTTATTTTAATTTCTTATTATAATCTTATCAGTTAACGGTTAATCGCATAAGGAGCGGAGCTAGGTTGTCCGTCAAGAAAATTTAACTGAGCATCCCTGGGGACCAACAGTAATATCCAGAGATCCAACTTATAATATTTCACCGTTTTGAATTTAAAATATGCTATCATACATTTGATTCATGTAATTCATAAATGTTACTGGATTCCCCAACCACCCGCAGTCCACACAAAAAAATCTATGGCTTGAGCCGCCTGGGCAGATGTGTGACATTATAGCATAAAAACTAATAAATTCACCAAAAGACGACAACTTTGGTGCACTATATTTGTAGGCTACCTACAATATTCTAAGATTAGAGTAAACTTTAAAGTTACACAGACTATCGCATATTAATACAACACTTTGTCATATTATATTTGAATTGATTATTTACGATTCTGTATATTTATTTCCGTAGGCTACTGTATATTTAACTACATGTTTTATGTTTTTGTTTTTGCTAGTTCTTTTTATCAGTATTTAAATGTCAGAAACTTAAAATAAACATTATAGCCTACAGTTGAAAGCACTGAACAGTTCAATACTGTGGCTCAGCGCCAGCCAAAACGCCAACGATTTGAATTTAGTAGTTTATAACCTGACGCACTGAGAGATCTAATCACACCTGTGTGATTGTATACTTTAAATGGTTAATTATCAAATGTAAAACATATAATATTTTGTATTTTTGGAAGCTGCATTCGGCTCAAAATCTGAGGGCGCACGTGCCCCCTTGGGTTGAATGGGCATGACGCGTCTGAATGCAATGTAGCCTATATGTCACATTGGATGAAAGTGGCTGTCAAATGGCTGTGTAATTGTTGAAAGAGCACACAAAAAAGTAAGAAAAACATAAGAAAAACATAAGTTACTGCAGTGATATATGCATGTTAATACATACTGGTGATAACACATCCTCTCCCTTACCTTTGTGTTGAGAGCAGGTTTCCCCTGAAGCAACTGTTGACATGAAACTAGAATTTTCATAGATTGAATCCATTTCATGTGCCTGACAGAATACCTGGTCACTGTGTCTTTTGTGATGCTTGAGTTTGTTGAGTCACATAAAATATCACTCTTATACAAACAGACAGACAGGAAATAATGAATTTATAGGTTTGAATAACAAAAAAAAGTGACACCTAAAGGCCAAGCATAGCAACCCATACTCAGAATTGTCCGCTGCATTTAACACCATTTAAGATAGTGTAAACACATTAGGAGAAGTGAGTAGTGAGCACACACACACACACACACACAAATGCATTTAAACCACATTAAAACCCGCATTTTTTCATCTTAAAAATACATCATATGCTCTCAATTAAAAACTGCAGAACATCTAGTTCATGCGTTCATGAAATTAAGGCTAGATTATTGTAATGCTCTACTGGGTGGTTGCCCTGCACGCTTAATAAACAAACTACAGCTGGTCCAAAACACAGCCGCTAGAGTTCTTACCAGAATCAGGAAGTATGACCATATTAGCCCGGTTCTGTCAACACTGCATTGGCTCCCTATTAAATATTGTATAAATTTTAAAATATTGCTGATTACTTACAAAGCATTAAATGTTTTAGCTCCCCAGTACTTGAGCAAGCTCTTAATGCATTATAGTCCTTCACGTATATTGCGATCTCAAAATTCTGGCCAGTTGATAATACCTAGAATATCAAAATCGACTGCTGGCGGTAGATCCTTTTCCTATTTAGCACCAAAACTTTGGAACAACCTTCCTAACATTGTCTGGGAAGCAGATACAGTCTGTCAGTTCAAATCTAGACTAAAAACACATCTCTTTTGCTTAGCATATAACACATTATGGACTTCCATAATTTAATGTTAGGATGCATAGTTTAGATCAGCCAGAACCGGGAACGCTTCCCATAAATCCTGATGTACTTGGTACATCATAAGAACGATGGCGTCTACGCTAATATTAAACTCTGTTTATCCCGAGGTTTACCGCAGTAAGCTGGATCCAGGCCATATCCAGATCGAGGAAGGGCCATCGCATGGACACAACGACAACGCATCCCTGAAGTGCCAGCCTCATCAGCCCTGTGAAGGCCACATGGACACCTCAACAAACTCATCTCCATACCGGCGTGATGATTCCGACCCCCAACCAGATTAACTGGATAAATATTGTGAAAGTTCTGATTCAATCTGACTTCTCACCTATAATGCTTCCTGGATCATAATCAGAAACTTTTCGCTCGTTGGCCAAAGGAGGACTTGCCCCCCGATTGAGCCTGGGTTCTCACAAGGTTTTTATTCTCCATTCTGTCACTGATGGAGTTTTGGTTCCTTGCCACTGTTGCCTTTTTCGCCTTTCTTTGCCTATGTCGCCATTGGCTTTTGGCTTGCTTAGTTGGGGGTATTCAATTTTATATTTAACAATATTATTACAACATAATTTCCCTGTTATCTCTGTAAAGCTGCTTTGAAACAATATGTATTGTAAAAAGCGCTATACAAATAAAGGTGACTTGACACAGACAGACAGACAGACAGACAGACAGACACACACACACACACACACACACACACAAATGTTGCTGTGGTGCTCTGGGACCGATTGGGTTTTAGGTGCCATGTCTGCCGGTATTGAGCCTCAAACCTGCAACTTTTGGGTTACCAGTCTGACACTCTAACGATGAGGCCACAATTAGCTGTAAAATTATGTTTGTATTCTCCAAGAGAGAAGAATGAGGCTGTCTACTATTGCTTTACAAGTACAACATTAAGCATAAAATCTCATATTTTTGGCATTTAGATTTTGCTGCATTAAAAAATGCGACTTAAAGAATACAAGATCTTGTCTCAAGTGATACCAATAAACATGACTGTAACATGATTGGAATTCTCAGAATCTGTGTGGCCCTCGTCAACTTAAAGCAACACTATGTAACATTTTTTACCTTAAAACAATGTTTCCAAAATCGTATCAGTGGTTCATCAAGTCGTATCAGTGTGAAAGGCACTTCTGCCATAGCCTGACGGGGTCTGTATCGCTTTTACTGGCACTATGTAACTTCGGGGTTTGGGTAGTAACCCGACCACAAAAAGAACTACAAAATTCGACTGCTTTACGTCAAGCGCTACAATAGTCATTATTTCGTTTTTCTTCATTTCTGATGTCGCAATACATCATCCTTTCATGAAATCATGCAACATACTCTACCTTGTCTGTGGACATCGTTCATTCTTAAGCCGGTGCTGGATAAACAGCGAGCGTGCGTGCGACGGTAGGCTAAATTATTTACGACAGCGGCAATGGACAGTTTAGTTTCCAACCAGTAGGGTGACCGCAGAGGAAAAGTTACTTGGTGTTACTTTAAGGGGTGATCTCCATATGGGGCTCCTATGCATAAGTGAAAAAGGTGATGTTCTGATGTTGTAGTTGCATCTGCACGCGCACACACACACACACACACACACACACACACATAAATTGCTCCTGTATATTTCATATTGATACTCGCTGCCTTTTGTATTTTTTTACTGTTTATATTTAATCTTTGTATTAAATTTATTTTTTGTGTACAATAGATTTGCATACAATTTTACATTAACAACATTCTGTATTTGTAAATATTCACTAATATTGTACAACAATACTTATGCTCAGCATTTTTAAATGTACGAAATTGGTGGTGTAAAAAAAATAAGTTTTCATACTGTTAACAGCAGCAACACAACAGTTGTTTTGTGATTTGAATAAAATGTTTCTAAGGGATATTTTCTATGAAGGTACTGTCTGTTTTGCAGTTTTAGTCGCTGACCAACAAATTCATTCACAAGCTGGGGCAACATTGTTGAGAAATAAAATCTCTTCAGATGTCCTGCCCTCTCCAGAATACAGGGCTCATCAAATGGTACAGTGATATAAATGGTACAAATTGGCTATCTTCAGACCGGCACAAAACATGAGTCATTGTACCTGCATGTAATGTCCTCGGCTACCCGTTTTCTGAAGTTGTCGTCATAAGGCCCGGAAGGCTAGATCAGGCCAATGAGGGTCTTCTGATCAGTGAAGGTGAAGGACTCTGAGTGTTACAAGTCTTTCCTTTTCTGCAACATTCAAGATTAAATGAAATAAATTCTCATATGTATGGACTCGTTATTTCATCTGACTCCATAAATGAAAAGGGTTTTAATGATATCTGTGTATATCATTAAAAGGGAGCGAATGTTTGATTATTCTTTAACGCTTTGTTTTACCCGCTCAGATTTAAGGGAAACTATTTCACTTAGAGGTCCCACGGCTTCTGCAGGTCTCACAACACAATCTCGCCATTTTTTTGTTCATCTAACAGAGGTAATTGGCTAATATCCTAAGCATTTGGATTCACCCTTACTCGAAAGATATTTTGATAGCCCCCATGGAATTGCATACATGTCACAGGTCGGGGGGCCTCGGATGACCAGCCGCCCCTCTGACTCAAACACCACCGCGAGGAGCCGACACCACGGGTACGCAACAGAGGGACACAGAAACAGAGGTAATTTCAAAGGAGTAACAATCTTTATTGAACAATATAGTAATGAGCACCAATTGGATAGACTTCAGTGCCCTCTAGATATTCTTCAGCTACGGACAGACGTTGATCGAGCGTCACAGTGCCTCTCGGACAGCGATTTCAGGACTCCGTTCACCAGCGTTGCTGCATCCTTCCAGACTCAGACAGCAAGTTGAACAGGTAAGGATTCTTCACGGTACAAAGTACTCTCGTCGGTGCATAGTAATGAAACAGTGGTTTAGAAGCTTACTTCACCAGCGTTGGTGCATCCTTCCAGACTCAGACAGCTTCACAGTACAAAGTACTCTTCGGTTCAGTAGTGGGACAGTGGTTTAAAAGCTTACTTCACCAGCGATGCTGCATACTACCAAACTCAGACAGTGAGTAGAAAGGGATGGATTCTTCTCGGTACAGGATACGTTTCAGCTCAGCTGTATCACTCTAGGCTTATGATGGAAAGCAGATATAACAACAACTTTCCACAAACATGTAAACATGGGTTGGGCCACTTCTCAGCAAAAGCACACCACACTCGTGTTCACTTCAATTCCACAGCCATGAATCAATGTGCAAAAGCAAAAGCACTGCAATTCACTCACACGATAGGGCTGTTCAGAGGCCTCAATCCGTTTGTTACACTCACGTGTAGATGTTTAATCTTCCGTTCCTCCTCAACACACTCTGAAACACATAGCTTCTCCAACAGTCAGATTCACACTCACTGCATCCTCTTCAAGCTGTTTGAATGTTCGTAAGATGAAATCAAATCACTTATCTTTCTCACTCCCTCCACAGTGCAGGTTCAATCGATAACTCAGTCCAGCAGATTTCCCACAGACGATTTAGCCTGATCCAGCAGACTTCAATGGGCAACTTCCACACCATGACAATTTTCCAGAGGAAACTTGTGTCCAACTCTACTCTGAGACAACCAGCGTGCCTGCACCAAGACAACCACTTCTCTGTCTGCCAACCACTTCTCTCAATGGCCCTTTTATGTTTGACTTGTGAAGCAGGAAGCCTGTATGAGCGCCACTCCTCTCTCTCTCGCACCTGCAGTGCATTAGCGCTGATTAGTTTGAACAATGTTTCTGTTACACCCTGGCTGCGTTCCAGTCCACTTTTAGACACGCACTTGCGAACTTCCCTAAGCACTTCCCCTCAGGGGAATCCCTGCCGCCATTTGAAGTGGACGAGGGAAGTTTATATGGACAGACACTTGTTCCCTCGATTTAGACCGAGGGAGTGAGTCTACTTCATATGTACACTCCAGGCACCATATGTCCCACAATGCAGTACGATTGTGACGTCACCACAGATCTCGTCTAATCACAACCACAACAAACAACTCTATGATATATTAATTATATTTTTTTTAATGTAAAACAACCCAAACACACCTATATTATACATTTGGATGCTGCATTAAACAAATTCTTAAAGTAATTTTTTTTTAAATAATACATCAACTCCATAGCTGATTCCAAGTGATCAAGGGCTTAGGACGTTCCAGTTCAGCCCATTGCAGTTTCCGCCAGAAGTGGGCACTCGTGCAACGTAAGCAATGACGTACATCCGAGTGAACGAGACGGAGGGAAGTTAGCGAGTGAATGGCATGTCAATTTTGGACTGGAACGCAGCCCCGGAACCAGAGTGGGATGTGTCGCACCCAAATCATTCCCTCAGGAAACTCATGGTTCATCTAGGAGGTTCCGCTCACTGAGCGTTTTTGTCACCCGTGACATACACTTGAACTTAATTCAATCGTGTTTAGTAGAGGTTTTGGCCCTATTATAGGTATGAGTCAACCAACTATACTTCCTTATAATAGTTTAGATTGGCCAATCCCATGATTTCTCACGTACACTTAACCAAAGTAACATTAAATTAAGACGAGGTTAACCAGACGCACCCAAATTTAAGTTAATCAAGCAACGTGTTTGCTGCCCTAAACGGAAATAAACTCGTCCCTGCAAACCAAGTACACTTGAACTGATGTCAAATATTAGTCATCACTAATCTGACGCAGAATTGCGGGAATATACAAATCCGATAATCTACTTAGAAAAACAATCTCAGAGTCAGTCAGAATAGAATCAAATGTTTACAATTTATTGACCAGGTAATAGAGCAATAATTCAAAATCCAATTCAAACAATAAAATTCATCAGTCAATCAAATTCCATAACAACAATTCGGGAAGCGAAGAATTAAAGAAATATTTACCTGGCAACAAAATACTACACACAGCAATCGTGTAGGAAATCTAGTTACATTTTCCTTATAAACCCATAATTCAATTTGCTTACCAAATGGTGGTGTCTGTCATATAAATAAGATCTTGGGTCCCTTGTGAGGGGCTCACAACTGTGAGATCAGAATGGAGGATCTGAGGGAGGGAACACTTTTAAGGGACACATCACTCACTTTTCTCATATTTGTAACTTCTTTTAGCTTTTTGTAATGACCTCAAATAGTTATTTAATTTGTTATGTCTTTGTTTATTGTAGATAATCTGAACTAATATAGTGTAAATGGTATAAATATAGAAAGCCTCAGAAAATATGTTTACTGTTGGGGGCGCTGTGAGAAGATAAGACTAGTGAAAAAAAGGGGAAGAGAAGAAAACGCAGTTAACGCATGTTGTTGTTCATGTTAAAACCTTCAGCCCCAAAATCTGTCACAGAAAACAAAAGAGAAAAACAACCGGGGCGGATAAATCTACAGAAAAGATCTGGTTGGCGTTGTTATTGTCCAAGGGGGCAACATTTTCATTATGTTTGGGAGAATGAGCCCATTTTACCAGGCGCACTGAGACATTTTACATGATACTAGATTGTCAAAGTGGGGTGTGAGTTGCACTGTGTCGCGTCTCGGATGTTGCTGTGACATAACTATGCAAGGGAGGGTTCAAGTGTTAATTCTCAGATGAGCCTTTATTTCTCTCGAGGGTTAGCCCAGACTTTCTGGCACCCGCCTTACATGGTACTCCATCTACTAGCTTGATATCACTGCAGTTATGGTCACGTTGATCCAAGAGGGTACAATGGAGTTTACTTTGGATTGTATTTCGAGTAGGACAGAGTCAGTTAGCACTTCTGGGCTGGCTGACAACCATGGCTCTGTGACACTAACAACGATGCCCCTATGTGTAATACTCATGCCTTGCTCTCGAAGTGCATTACCAGCAATCACCTTATTCTCCTTACCATAATTTGTGGCATAGTTGCCATGAAAGGAGGGGTAGAGGTGCTCTGCCATAAACTTATCAGGATTGGTGGATGCTCTAGAATTAACCCTTTTAGCTGAACTTGCAGTTATTCTCAATTTTACATGTCTCACATGTGAGATCAGAACCGGCATTGGTTTGATGGGGTCATACAAATCTTGCATCTACTGCAGTATTTGCAAGGCTACAGGGTTGCACAACTGGTGTTTATGGGGTTAGGAGTGTTGCATTATTCCAAATAAATTTTAAAAGAGTTTAACAAAAAATTATAAAATTCACAAATAAATAAAATGAGATTTGCAAATAAAAAAAATATATATTTACAAATGTGTTTTATTGCACAAACACAACTCTGCCTAGCATTTATTTGTGGGCCGCTTTCTGTGCATTTGTAAATCACCAACGCATTCTCATCCTTTGGCGTCATATAGGTGATGCCATATGACATTTCGTAGAAATCTTACGCACATGGCACCCTTTAGCGTCAAAATAACACGTACTGTTATGGGTAGGTTTAGGTCTGGGGTAGCGTTAGGTTATGACGCCTTGGGATCTGTGTCTCATATTGACGCTAAAGGATGCCATGTGCGTCGGATTTCGACGAAATGTCAAAAGCGTCACATGTATGACGCCTTGGGATGAGAACGGGCTGAAATCACTGCACGCATTTGCCAATCTCTTCTTGTGCATTTGTAAATCACCTCACACATTTGTGGATTTTGAAACACTTCTAGCGTCAATATGCAGACAAATCCACAAATAAGTGGACTCCACCCACCGTTTCCTCAAGCCAATCAGATAACGGCCACATTGAGCTGACAAATCGTAGCACGTTCTCACTACAACCAATCACGTTAGGCTTTACACACAGGCGAGAACTGGATCTTATTAATTCTCCAGATATTTGCACCCCTGAAAGGAGCTGTTACACTGGACAAAGCAAATGTGCAAATGATCTGTCCTCCATGTAGTAGCGTGTAGTAGCCACTACTTCAGAAGAAGAACTGGCATCCATTTAATATCAATTATTCATCATGTTATCCTGATGGAAATATAAAGAAGCCTTAAACTATCTTTTGGAAACGGTTTTGTGTTTTAACCACACAAACAACTCAATTTGAATGAAGCGCCTATAACAGCTCCTAATATGGGGCTACTGATTTTGGACGGCGTCTACAAGGATCTGATCGGGGCAAGCTTGTCCTCTCTACGGCGAGCTGCTCTCTGCAGCTTGTCGTCAAAACGCAGAGCTCTGCTAATTTCATGGAATCTTCAGAGGGACATGGTGGCTCTAAAAATCACACGACAACTGCAATCATCCCACAGGCAACATGTGGACTACCCTCTGGACCTGTAGACACTAGTGTTGTCACGATACCAAAATTATTGTTTCGATACCGATACCAAGTCAAGTATTGCGATTTCGATACTTTTTCGATACTTTTCCTGAAAAGGGAGAAACACTCTCAAATATCATTGCTGTGCTTTATTTTAAAACCGGGACAACATTCTAATCATACACCACACTAATAAATGAACATTTGAACAGCAGATATGTTAAACATTTGAACAAAATATAAAAAATAAATTAGAGCAATGACATTCAAGGTAAAAAAAAATAATAAATTTAGCACCATTATCTAAGTTATCATAAGCAACATAAGAGTTAACAGGAACTGATAAGATTTTATCAATATCCATGCCACTGAAGATTCTGCTAATCGATCCGATTCTTTAACGATTCTCTTATCGATTCCTGATAGCAGTGTGTGGAAAAAAGTAGTCTCATGCTAACAAGTGGTTTTATTTGTTTTAAAGCTTACACTTGAGTAAGCATACTTTATTTTTATGTAATTTATGTAATAAATGAAACCTTATTGTAAAGTGTTACCAATTAGTTATAAACCAATTCAGATGTCTCGTGAGTTCAGTGTTGGACAGATCAGTTGTTTAAACCATTCATTAAAACGAATCGGTTCAAATGAGTCATTAGTTCGCGAATTGGGCGTGTCATTATCGGACGTGTGCGCGTTGTGTGATTATCCCCGCAGTTTAGGACATCCCACAAGATTTGTGTCATCACAGAAAACATCATCACTGGATAGGTTTGTTTTCGTTTATTTAAAGTGTGGTTTAAATCAGCTGAATGTGCGTAACGCTTTTCAGAGAATATAATTAAGGCAACATATTTTAGCACAATTCACACCAGCGGTAATTCAGGAAAACAAATCTCCGAATGCTCCACATGAAAATTTAGTTTTCAGACCATACCATCGTGTCGATTTATTTTGATTAATATGTGGGAGAGAGCAAGACAGCGCTTAGTTTTGAGACGGAAGCCTTGTTTACTTTCGCCTGGCTCCGCAGATAGAGTGCGTGCGCGAGCGACCATGCAGGTCTCTCTCTCTCTCTCTCTCTCTCTCTCTCGCTCTCTCTCCTCTCTCGCTCTCTCTCTCAGTTAAACATGCGCCCTGTCACACGCGCATCTAAGTTACATTACTAACCGATCAAATAAGACTTTGGCGGGACAAAAATTCGCTGTAGTGTTTGTCACATGAGAGCTGCAGCTTCTTTTGCTGCGTGCGTGAGGAGAAAAAAGTATCGATAGTAATAAATTTAGGTATCGTGACGTTTTTAATTTCCGAGTATCGCGATACTTTTGAAGTATCGATACACCGTGCAACACTAGTAGACACCGGCCAAAATCAGTAGCCTCATGTAGGCACGGAGATCTGTGGAGTCCACCCCGGTCCAGTTTCTCATTGTGCGGCGCCCATGGAGGTTGGTCATGCTGACAATGAGGTCAATCATCTCATCCGTGAAAAACAGATTGAACACAGAATCCATGTTCTGGACCCTTGTGATGGCAGCACGTCGGCCCTGGAGTCACGCCTCTGGCAGGCTTGAAGAAAGGGAGGGAGTTGTCTCCGTGTTGGTGGAAAAACCACACTTCGCCGTTTCTCCCAATCCACCCAGATCCAGGATCCTCTGAATCCTCCTCGCCTTCAGCGGAAGATAGAGAGGATGATGAGGGTGCCACATCCAAATCAGGATCTGACTCTCCTGAGTCTATGGTGTCAGAGATGAGAAGACAATACAATACACCTGCAGCTCGCTGGATGGGTCAGGCTGCATAATCATCTCTAAAACTTCACTACAAGTCAAGCCCTTTCTCATGTTGCTTGCTGCTCTTCTCACAATCAAATGACCAGGCTTGCATGCAAGTGTCTAAATCCACTTGCTTTGTGCTTTGTGCTTTGTGCTCTCTCTCTCTCTCTCTCTCTCTCTCTCTCTCTCTCTCTCTCTCTCTCTCTCTCCCCTCTCTCTCTCTCTCTCTCTCTCTCTCTCTCTCTCTCTCTCTCTCTTCTCTCTCTCTTCTCTGTGCATGCGGGGAGCGTTTGGGTGTGTGTGAGGGTGAGGGTGAACTCGGTGAGAGGGTGGTTTTTCCTTTTTTCCTTTTTATTATTATTTCTTTCACTTGGAAGTTATGACGGATAAATAAGGGTTTTAGGTGAGCTGAAAGTTTTCGCGAGTTGTTTGGAAAGTGTGACGGAGCTGAGATGGCATCCCTTCCTGGGGGGAGTGCAGCGTCTCTCTCGCTCCGTCATGGCGTCAGGTGCATGGCATAACCTGGCGTTAAAGTGGAGGATGTTTTGATCGCGGCTGGGGAGCAGATCGGTTACGACAATATTTGCTCGGCTTCTCGAATGAATAAGGCGGTGGTGATTTTCGTGAAAGAAGAACATTTGGTTAATCGTCTGATAAGCAACGGTGTTGTGGTAAGTGGTACTTATATTACTGTTTCACCGCTGGTTACACCTACTACTAGAGTGACAATATCAAATTTGCCCCCATTCATAAAGAATAGTGAAATTGAACGAGCTCTTGCGAGTTATGGAAAGTTTGCTAGTCCAGTTAAAATGATTTCTCTCGTGTTGTCATTCAGAAGACAAGTTTTTATGTTTCTGAATGAACAAGATTTGAATGTTTCTTTTAGACTGTGGCATGAAGGAAAATCGTATTTGGTGTATGCGAGTACCGAGAATAATAAATGCTTTGAATGCGGAGACATTGGGCATAAGAGGGTTGCATGTCCGCATAAGGCTCAGAATGTCGAGAATTTGCAACCGAATGTTGAGAATTCGCAACCGAGTGTT
This sequence comes from Chrosomus eos, assembly GCA_036326025.1. Taxonomy (NCBI): domain Eukaryota; kingdom Metazoa; phylum Chordata; class Actinopteri; order Cypriniformes; family Leuciscidae; genus Chrosomus; species Chrosomus eos. Next base: position 36,976,894 of record CM070827.1, on the reverse strand, counting down.
GAGAATATGCAGCAGAATGTTGAGAATATGCAGCAGAATGTTGATGATGCAGATCCTGGAATCGATCAGGGAATACAACCTCAGGTTGTGAGTGAAGTACATGATAGTGGCGTTGCTGTGGGTGATAATATGAGGCCTAGTGAGGAGGCCACTGTTATTGTGAACCAAAGCAGGGATCCTGAGGGAATGATGAGGGCTGATGAAGTTACAGTAACAGCAGGAGTAAGTGGAGTAGGTGTAGAAACGGTGATTAGTGAAGTTGGTGGAAGTGAAATTGAGCCACAACCTGGAACATCACAGGGCTTTGAATTGAGTAACGATGACAGTGAGATGGTGGATGACGATGCTTGTTCGGAAATTTCTGATTTTGGTTCCCAAGTTATGGGAGATTTGTATACATTGCAGGAAATAAATGATTTCTTGGATGTAACTTTTGGTAAAATAGTTGAAGTAAAAGACTTTTTCCCGGATGTGGATAAGTTTATAGCTTCGGTTATTACGCTTCAGAGAACGGTAAGTCATGATGAACTAAGTAAGAAGAAGAGATTTCATTTGAAGAAACTCTTAACGAAATTACGTCAGGGTAAATCTCGTGCTTCAAATTATTAAAACAATGATTAAGTTGCACAGGGTGTCTCTCTTACTATGGTTTCTTTTTCTATCCTTTTTATCCTTTCATTTTTCTATGGAGTGTCTGAGGGTTGGCTCCTTAAATATAAATGGGGGTAGAGATAGGAAGAAACTGGCAATGGTTTCAGAATTTTTGAAAATAAAACAGATTAATGTTGCCTTTTTACAGGAAACGCATACTGATGATAATAATGAAATAGAATGGGGTATGTGGTGGGATGGAAAGCTCGTTCTAAGTCATGGGTCAAATAATAGTGCTGGAGTTGCTATTTTATTTTCAAAGAGCATGAATGTTAATATTTTAAATGTTGAGGAAATTGAAAAGGGGAGGATTATAATAACAAAAATAGAGTTTGGAGGTTTTTTGTTTGCTTTTGTTAATGTATATGCCACGAACAATGGGTCAGAAAGGGTTAGGTCTTTTATGAAATTGAATGAATCTCTTAAAAAAATTGATGATGGTGTGTGTATTATTGTAGGGGGAGACTGGAACTGTACAACAGATTTCACTGTTGATAGAAATGGTGAAGAACCTCATAATCAATCTAGTTTAGTATTGTCCAAAATAATGGAAAAAAGAGGTTTGGTAGATATATGGAGAGCAAGGAATGTAAGGGAAAGACAGTACACATGGGTTAGAATGACTGACAATATTGTCTGTGGGGCTAGATTGGACCGGTTTTATCTTGGAAAAATATGGAACAACAGAATAATGAATGTTTTTCATTCACCAAATGCCTTTTCAGATCATCATATGGTTGGTTTAGATCTTAACATGAAAGAAGTGTCGAGACGTACGTATTATTGGCATTTCAATGTTAAACTGTTACAAGATGTTTTGTTTTGTGAAAGATTTACAATGTTTTGGAATGAGTGGAAAATGAAAAAGAGTTGTTTTGAGAATATTAGCCAGTGGTGGGAAGTGGGAAAAGCCCAAATAAGAGTCTTTTGTCAGAATTATACCTTGCATTCTTCATCTCACATTAAAGTAACAATACAAAGATTGGAAAGAGACATTTTGCAGTTAGAAAAAGAACTTATCGATAATTCTGGAACTGTGCAGAAAAAAGAATTTTTGGAAAAGAAGAGAATGGAACTTGGATCTGTCTTACAGGAACGGACTAAGGGAGCACTGATTAGAGCAAGGTTCTGCTCTATTAAAGACATGGATGCTCCTAGTTCTTATTTTTTTAACCTGGAAAAGAAAAATGTTCAACAGAAACAGATGTACCATCTTCGTTGTGCAAATGGAACTATAACCTCTGATCCGGTGGAAATCAGAAAAATGGCAGTGAGCTTTTATGAGTCATTATATAGTAAAGAACCATGTGACTCAAAAGTACTGAGGAATTACTGCGTGATTTACCAAAGTTACCAGATGAACATAAAAAATTGCTGGACAATGAAATTACTTTTAAGGAACTCACAGAGGCAATGCAGCAATTATCTTCAGGTCGGTCTCCAGGAATAGACGGACTGCCGGTTGAATTTTATAAGCAATTTTGGAATGTCATTGGAGAGGATTTGTATGAAGTTTTTTAAAATTGTTTTAAAGAAAAGTCACTCCCGTTAAGTTGTCGTCATGCAGTCCTCTCATTGTTACCAAAAAAAGGGGATTTATGTTTATTGAAAAATTGGAGACCAGTGTCCTTACTATGTCTGGATTATAAGATACTGTCAAAATGTCTGGCTAATAGAATTAAGCATTGTTTAGAGTTTTTGATTGATAAAGATCAAACGTATTGTGTCCCAGATAGGTCAATTATAGACAATATTTTTGTGTTGAGAGATTTAGTTGACTTTAGCCACTTTAATAATAGTGATCTTGGAATTTTGTCATTGGACCAAGAAAAGGCTTTTGACAGGGTGGATCATGGGTATCTGTTTAATGTTTTAAAACACTTTGTTTTTGGTGAAACGTTTTTATTATATGTAAAATTGTTGTACTCTAATGTGTTTATCATGGTAAAGGCTGGTGGGGGCCTTAGTGCTCCAGTACCTATTGGCAGAGGGATCCGACAGGGCTGTCCACTGTCTGGGCAGCTGTATAGCCTAATGATTGAACCTCTCCTACATAGACTAAAAAAAGATTTACAAGGTGTGTCATTCCAAAATGGAAGTGAAAGTGTAAAATTGGTTTTGTCCGCTTATGCAGATGATATTACGGTGTTTATCACAAAGCAAGAGGATATTAGAAGGTTAAATGAGAATATTAAGCTTTATGAAAAAGCGTCCACCGCCAAAGTAAACTGGGCGAAAAGTGAGGGTTATATATTATGGGTCAGTGGGATGAGGTAGGACATCCAACACTTCCAGGTGGCTTGAGATGGGGAAGGGAAGGTTTAAAAGTTTTGGGTGTTTTTATAGGCAATAGACAATATCAAATGAAGAATTGGGAGGGTATGCTGGATAAGGTGTCTGCCCGATTGACTAAGTGGGAATGGCTGTTACCACAGTTGTCTTATAGGGGGAGAGTTCTGGTCGCCAATAACCTGGCAGCTTCTACACTGTGGCACAGGTGTGTAGTCATGGATCCACCTGAGGACATAATATGTGAAATTCAGAGGAAATTGGTCAACTTTTTCTGGAGTGGCGAGCATTGGGTCCGAGCATCTGTGATCTTTCTGCCAGTTTGCGAGGGAGGACATGGCTTGGTGGATGTTAAGAGTCGTATCCACGCGTTCAGATTACAAGCAGCAAAAAGATTCCTTTATCAAAAAGACTTATTATGGACTCCTACAGCATGTGCCATCTTGCAGAGGGCAGGTGGGCTTGGTCTTGACAAACACCTGTTTTTAATGAGACTGGAAGAGATGAGTTTGTCTGAAATTACACCTTTTTATCGGACAATGTTTCTCGTGTGGAGGAATGTTTTGAAGGTGGACAGAGATAAGAGCAGTTCTATTCACTGGGCTACTGAGGAACCACTGTTTTTTAATAACTTGATCCAGACAAGACTTTTGTCCTCAGTGAGTGTGCGAGCATGTCTGCTCAGTAATGGTATCGTGAAGCTGGGTCATCTAATGGATAAAGATGGATGGAAATCTGTGGAAACTATTAAGGAAGTGACTGGTTTACGATCACAGAGACTTGTTTCAAAACTGATAGAGGAAATCTCTCTGGCAATACAAAGAACTTATGGAGAAAGTATATCAATAGCACAAATGTTAAACCAGAGTGACGTGAAAGTTTTTCCAAGGATCAGTATTTCTCACTAATGTGTGATGACAATGAAGGGGAAGTTGCCGATTCAATCTTGAATTCCCAGACACCTCAACTGGAGTATCTGGACTGTGCTTCAAAGAAGGCGCTTTACCACACAGCAGTAAAGGTGATACATCAGAAGTCACTGAAGAGACAGAAAGCTTCCAGATGGCTAGGGTTGTTGGGACCAGACTTCCTTGTAAGAGACAGGTGGAGGACCCTGTACAAACTCCCTGTAGAAAAACGAACTGGTGATCTGCAGTGGAGGATAATACACGGGGCGATAGCTACGGACAGGCATGTGGCGCACCTGAACCCAGCAGTGGGGGGGCAGTGTAGGTTCTGTGGGGAGAGTGAAGATGTAGAGCATCTGTTTTTAAAATGTAATCGATTAAATGATCTGTTCGAATTACTAGCAACTTGGTTTCAGAGGTTTGCGGAAGAATTTTCAGACAAAATATTTATAGGGGGTTTGAAGTATAGTTTTTTATTAAGAAGGAGAGTATGTTTATTGAATTATTTAATAGGGACAGCAAAATTGGCCATATGGAAGACGAGAAAGAATAAGGGCCTGGGGTTGGCAGCAACGAATTCTAGTGTAATGTGTATGAGTCTGGTGGCAGCAAGATTGAGAATGGAATTTGAATATTACAGTCTCACAAATAATGTACCTGCTTTTTGTGAAATGTGGTGTATTAATGAGGTTTTATGTTTTGTACATGGTGATCAATTGGTCTTAGGTTTTTAAAAGAATATGTATTTTTACTTAATTTTATTTATTTTTTAAAGAAAAGGTTTTATTTCCCTTTCAATAGAAATTTTAATCCCTCTTTTAATCCCTCTCTCTCTGGTGTGTGTGTGTGTGTGTGTGTGAACTGCAGTGACTCTCATTCAGGACACCGGAGGGGGCGGGCGAGATCTCAGCCGATCTCCGAGCTCGAGCGGCTCCTCATTCTCCTGTCTGCCGGTGTTCTGTGTGTTTGTGTCTCTGTAGATTCATATCTTTTTTTTTTTTTCTTTTTGTCTTGTGATATATTATAATGCACATAAGGTTTGGAGCAGAGAAATGTGTAGCCTAATATTTAATGGGAAATCAAAATTGACTATTCATTGGATTTATTGAGAATGATTAATCGGGGCATGTTACTATAAATGAATATATATATATATATATATATATATATATATATATATATATATTATATATATATATATATATATATATATATTTTTTTTTTTTTTTTATCTTTAGGCAACAAATTAATTTAAATGTAATAACTTGCTCCACTGCTGAAACTTCTTTCTTTTTTGGATATCATGCATCAAATTTAAAGTAACACAAAGTAAATTTTCCTTTTCGGTCGCCCTACTGGTTGGAAACGAAATTGTCCATTGCCGCTGTCGTAAATAATTTAGCCTACCGTCGCACGCACGCTCGCTGTTTATCCAGCACCGGCTTTAGAATGAACGATGTCCACAGACAAGGTAGAGTATGTTACATGATTTCATGAAAGGATGATGTATTGCGACATCAGAAACGAAGAAAAACTAAATAATGACTATTGTAGTGCTTGACGTAAAGCAGTCGAGTTTTGTAGTTCTTTTTGTGCACGGGTTCCTACCCGAAACCCGAAGTTACATAGTGCCAGTAAAAGCGATACAGACCCCGTCAGGCTATGGCAGACGAGTCATTTAACTTATTTTAAGTCGATGTACCATCACAAGGGTCTTGGAAATATATTATGAAGGTTGAAAAACTACATAGTGTTACTTTAAAGGGATAGTTCACCCAAAAATGAAAATTGTGTCAGTAATCACTCACCCTCATGTTGTTCCAACCCCATAAGACTTTCGTTCATCTTCGGAACACAGATTAAGATATTTTTGATTAAATCTGGGAGCTGGATCACTCCTCCATAGGCTTCTTAAGGGATTGACACTTGTTCCCCGAAAAGTTATTAAAGACATTGTTAAAATAGTCCAAGAGACTACAATGGCTCAACCTTAAGTTTATCAAGCAACGAGAATACTTTTTGTGCGCAAAAACAAAACAAAAATAACGACTTTATTTCAACTAATGATTTCCTTCTCTGTGGGCCTCTAGTGAGTTCACTAGTGTAATAGCCTAGTGTTTCTGTGTTGTACGTCACACGCATCACACACATGACCAGCGTCGGCCAATAGTGAGCCTACGTGTGACGTTAAACTTGAGTCATTACTAGTGGGTTATCATGATCTTCACTTTAGAATACTGATCCATATAATTTGTAATTACTTCTGAAGGATGTAGTAACACTTAAATAATTACTATCCAAAACCTTATACAAAGTAAGTATTCACGAATAAACTGAGTATATTTGAAGAGGTTTGTTATTTTACTTTACATTGGAAAAATGTGATTTATTTGTTATTTTTATTGTCCTATTGTTGATTTAATTGTTTTTCTTTTAAAAAGGCCTACTTTTTAGCCGACTTTTTATTTGGGGAAATTATTCAAAGTAAAGTTAAAACTTACTGTATTATTGGCTCCTGTGTCCATCCGTGAATACCCACTTCATCCAGTAGACATTCCTGTAATTTTCTTGTGTGCAATTGGTCCGTTTATATATTTAGCACAAAGTGTAAATAATTTAAATGCTGTTTTGTTAATAGAGTCTGGGAACTACAGACACTTAATTTTGAATCATATAATTGATGTCACCCGCTTCATTTGTCCATTAATGTAGGGACAATGCTTTATAAATGAGGGATTATGATTCATAGCATGCAGGTATTACAGTATATAGTTTTGCCATGTTTTCTTTACAAAACAAGAATGACATTCTCTACTGCTTATAATTCACTGCAGTTTGTGTGGTGTGACAAATGTGTCAATAATCAGGTAACAAGATGGACGGAGTTAGGCCTTGTCCACACGGACACGGGTATTTTTATAACCAGATTTTTTCCTCCAGTATTTAAAAAAAAAATCCCGTCCACACATGCTCGGTCTCCGTCTACATGAAAACTCAAAAACACGCTATCAAGCGTGGTCAAGTGCATGCCACACCAGCAGGCGGCGATATAACCCTTAACCGTAAAGCCACGTTGGCCAATCAGAAGCCTAACAAAAAGTTATTACCGGTTCTGGTAGGCGCAAATTTTACATCAAACACAGCGGATAACGGCACACACTCTGACGTCGCAAGGCAAAAACCCCGGTTTCACTGTCTACACGACAACACTGTAACCGGCGTTTCTGAAAATCCTCACCCTGGCAGGGGTTTTCAAAAATGTTCGGTTTCAGTGACCTGATACTGCGTTTCCGTGTGGACGAACGGCCGAACCGCTTAAAAAAATTCACGGTTATAAAAATACCCGTGTCCGTGTGGACAGGGCCTTAGACAATCGACAGGAGAGCACATGGCACAAGGTAACACACATGACAAGCCATGTGCTCACACAAAACAAGACATGAACACAGCTAATGAGCACTCGTAAGCCAGGTGGTCAAGTGCATGCCACACCAGCAGGCGCGATATAACCCTTAAACCTAAAGCCACGTGGCCAATCAGAAGCCTAACAAAAAGTTATTACCGGTTCTGGTAGGCGCAAATTTACATCAAACACAGAGCGGATAACGGCACACACACTGACGTCGCAAGGCAAAAACCCCGGTTTCACTGTCTACACACAACACTGTAACCGGCGTTTCTGAAAATCCTCACCCTGGCAGGGGTTTTCAAAAATGTTCGGTTTCAGTGACCTGATACTGCGTTTTCCGTGTGGACGAACGGCCGAACCGCGTAAAAAAATTCACGGTTATAAAAATACCCGTGTCCGTGTGGACAGGGCCTTAGACAATCGACAGGAGAGCACATGGCACAAGGTAACACACATGACAAGCCATGTGCTCACACAAAACAAGACATGAACACAGCTAATGAGCACTCGTAAGCCAGGTGTTCACACAAAACAAGAAAGCACACAGCTAGTGAAAAACACAAGCTGCGTGCCTCACAGTACAAGACAAGATATGAAAGCTCACGGCCGATGAAAACATGAACCGTGTGCCACACAACAACACATGCAGACAGAAGAGCGCACGGCCCAAGCGAACTCGAAACCGTACGCTCACGTGACAAGACAGAGCGCACAAGAATGGGCAAAAGCTCATCCCGTGCGGTCACAACACAGAAAACACACACGCGGAGCATGGATGTCTGAATCCAAACACCATGCCCCGCACATAAACAAGGCATGTAGACAAGCGAGTGCACGGCTCGAGCACCCTCGAAACCGCGCACTCAGACAAAGATGAGACAAAACCAGGAGTTTCAGAGCTCTGTCACAAAACCAAGAATTGAACTAGACAGAAGTGACAGAAACCTGACAGTTAGTGTAAGTGAGAAAATAATCATTGTAGTTATTGACATTGTCAGTAGTCATTGAATACATTTTGTGCCAAACAATGATAAATAATCTTCAGTTTAGCTCACATAGACTGCTGTTATATTCACTGTGTAGTTTTGAAAAAGTGACCTAAGTTTGGAGAAATGTGTCATAGCCATTGTAAGAAAAACTGTAACATTCCTTAATTTGAATTCTGTCACTGATATCAATTTAGGTCAGGCCAAGCCAAGAAAAATGTTCATACTCATATTAGCTTATGGAAATCAATCTTCGTACTATATGTAACCGCAGTTCAGTTATGTTCTGTTAGGTTTGTCATTTTACAAGTTATCTTACTGCAAAGTGAAAGACAAGCAAATCCGTATCTGTATTATTAAAATATAATAAACGACCTGTCTTGGTCAGGAAGAACAAATATCATTCCAGAATTGAAGTTGCCATTAATATACATTTCTTGTCGACTTGTGTTTGTAAAGCTAGATAATAAGCAGTAGGAAATAATGTGTTAAAGAGAAGAGCCTCTTTTTATTATTATTATTATTATTTTACCAAAAGGCAGGGAGAAATTAGCCTGACTACGTCAGACTTCCTACTTCCGCTAATTTCATTTCGCTCCTGTAGTCAGTCTGAGATAGCGGCCTATCTTTCTGTTTTCCACCGGCCTGAAAACAGCCGGGCCAATCAACGAACAGAAGGCGGGCTGAAAGCCGTGACGTAGTCGCTAAGCGCCGAATTTAAGAGTTAGGTCAGAGAAATCGAAAACGACCGCGGATATGGAGACGCGGATGTAATTCGCTCTGTTGTGGATAATATTCCCGGCATTAGCAAACTGAAGCCCGAACAAGAAGAGTGTGTATTAAACATTTTGAATGGAGGTGATGTTGTGGCCCTACTCCCTTTGGGAAAAGTTTAATTTATCAACTATTACCGATCGTCAGCGAGAAACTGGGGAGCCTTTTGACAGGTCAGTGTCTCCTTTCTTTTCCAGGTCTTAAATACCGTAAAACTTCAAATAATAGCCCAGGCTTTTATTTGCCCAAATCATCTAACTGCACCGGCTTGTATTTGAGACAGGCGTCTATATGAGACAGGCCTTTATAGTGTTAGATGTTGTTCCTAGAGTCTCTAATCTCTAAAAATTCTCCAAATGCTCTCACATGAATGCGGTCTTCGACCTTTTACTATATTGTCGATTGATTTTGATTAATATTGCGAGGTGAGAGAGCAAGACAGCGCTCGTGTTGCTCTCTCTCTCTGCTAGTTTGCGCCCTGTCAAGCGCAGCAGCAGTCATTCTATTACATCACTCACCGACCAAAAAAGTCGTTCACAGCCATGTTTACTCCGGTATTTCGCTCGCATCATCAAGTGTTTACAGCAGTTTTACAGTGGAAGTTCGATCATAGATTCGAGTTCGATGCATGATGTCTGTGGTTCGATGCGGCTGTGTCAGCGCATAACATACGTCATAAATAAACTTATCTGATTGGCTTGCGGTTAACCAATGATTTTAAACTTCAGAAATCGCCCTCTAGCGAGAGAGAAAACACTTCTCTATTATGCTATGCCAGACTCTGTCTACGAAGCAAAGTGAAATAGCAGAGTCTGGTATTACCAGGCTAGGGAGAAATTGGACAAAATTAAAAAACTAACAGGATAGGGTCAAATTAATTTGACTTGATATAAAAGTTGTTAGGTGGCTCAGGCTCGACTTACAGGTTAGCCGTATCAGGGGCAAATTGCACCAATCAAGATAAACTGAATATTTGACAAATAAAAATCATATAAAAGCGTGAACGGATTTCTAATATGCCAACAAAATGGGAGGCCAAGGAGTGTTCTTGTTTTACAACTGTTTTTGTGATATATGTGTTTCAAACGTTAAAATATTTCCCATCATTTATGTTACAAATTAAGGTTTAGAAATCTACAACTTATTAATACAGTGTGAAATTGAATGTCTAGTACAAAGAGTTCTGCTTTTACTATTTTATAAATGCATAATTAAATAACAGAATAATTAAGTGCAGTTTAAGGCAGATGACTGATTCAATTCATTTGAAATAATAATATGCCATTCAAAGATCTCAAAGACTAAACTTTAAAATATTTAAGGAAGAACATTTATTTACGATACATTATCCATTCACAAAGAAAATTGGTGTCCTTAAAGATTGAATTTTTCCTCATTTTTTTAATTAAGGCATTAAGATCAATTTCCAAAAGATGATTTTGTTACTCCTCTTTTTAGGCAACTTTAGCATGGGTGTCTTAAATTATGCATAGCACTATATATTTATACATTATTGTTCAAAAGTTTGGGCTCAATATGATTTTAGAAATTAATTAAAGAATATTAAAGAAAAATTAATACTTTTCTTCAGAAAGGACGTATTATTAAATTGATCAAAAGTGACAGTAAAAACATTTATAATAATGCAAAATATTTATTTTTTAATTAAATGCTTTTCTCTTGAACTTTCAAAGAATCCTGAAAAAAATGTATCACGGTTTGCACAAAAATATGAAGCAGCAAAACTTTTTTCAACTGTGATAATAATCTAATGTTTCTTGAGCATCAAATCATCATATTATAGTGATTTCTGACGGATCATGTGACACTGAAGACTGGAGTAATGATGCTGAAAATTCAGATTTGATCACAGGAATAAATTACACTTTACTATATATTCACATAGAGAACAGCTGTTTTACATTGAAATAAGATTTCACAATATTACTGGGTTTGTTTTGTATGTTTAATCAAATAAATGCAGCCTTGGTGAGCAGAAGAGACTTCTTTTAAAAACATCTTACCGACCCCAAACTTTTGAACTGTAGTTTATATATACATATATACATTTATATTTGAATATATATTTAAATAATATATATATAGTATATCATTTAGTATATATATATATATATATTATATATATATATATATATATATATATATATATATATATATATATATATATATATATATATATATATATATATTATATATATATATGTATGTATTCATTGTATTCGTCAGCTTTGATAAGATGTTGCATGACAAAACTGAGGGAGTGAATATTTTTGGCCTTGTCATGTGCAAACAGTGACTGAATTCAAATGAATGAATGTTTAATGCAAATGTATCAATTTACATTGACATCGAGGGTCGCAGATAGTAAAAAGAGGATAACTCTGGTCTATAAAAACAGAGGGTTTCTTTCTACAACCATGTCAGCTTTATTTTTGGCTTGTGATTGAGTTCAGCTCAGTTGAAGATGCATCTTATTTCCATTTCTGTGCTGCTGGTGTTTGGCTTTCCCTTCATCATGACTAGGGTTGTAGATTCATTCAATGAATGCAAGGAGTTTTTTGTTAAAGGAAAGCCTCCAATAATGAAGGGCATTCTGGAGAATTCAGCTCACGGGATAATAACAACTACAAACTAATCTGTCAGAAATATCAGAACGCTACAGATTTGCAACTCTGTATGACAAAAAAAATAAGATTCCTGTTTTTTCAGCTTACAAATACACTGGGAAAGGAAAATTCAAAAGACCAGAAATTCCATGGATGATCGAGCCAGAGGTGATGTTTCTTACAGTTCATTGTTGTTTTACTGTGTTTGAAAGAAACCACGCTAGATAAATCATGAAATCAAAATTAATTAAAAATAATTGCATTTAGAAGAATTTAAATTAAAACTTAGTCTCTCACTTCCACCAATACTGCAAAACGATTTAAAAGCAATTAGAGGCATATATATATATATATATATATAATATATATATATATATATATATATTATATATATATATATAATATATATAATATATATATAAATTATTAATTATGTAATGTTCTTCACTATTGATGTTTTAGAGTTTCACCCCATCATTGTTGAGCACTTTTTTTTCTTCATCGTGGCCGATTTGTAGAGAATTTTTGTGTTTTTGTCAATTTCCCATTCATTACCTATATGGTCAGTCATTTTCGACCGAAGAGCAAAAGTGTGAAAAATTTTTTGTACGACAACTTAGCCTGTTCGAATCATGCCTTACATTTTTTGGTGTGTTCACATACCTAATGCCATAAAAGTCACCAAGTTTCGTAACATTCAGATGAAGATTTAAAAGCTTAAAAATTTAACACACATTTTTTTTTAAATCACAATTCATTGGTGTGTGTATAAAAGTGTGTTTGTATCTGTGTGTCTTTTTTGCACTCTTGATGTTTTAGAGTGTCACCCCTTCATTATTGAGCACTTTTTTTCTTGCATCGTGGCCGATTTGTAGATTGTACACACAAAAATTCTCAGAATTTGTGTGTTTTTGTCAATTTCCTATTCATTTCCTATGGTCGGTCATTTTTGACCGAAGAGCACAAAAGGCACTATTTTTTTTACGACCACTTAGCCTCAAATTTTTTTTGTGTTCACATACCTAATGCCCTAAGTCACCAAGTTTCGTAACATTCCGATAAAGCTGTGATTCTTTTCAATTCTAAACTTTTTCGGTCAGAAAAGACCGAAGAGCACCTGAGTAAGTGGGCCTTCATGTCTCAAAATTTTATTTTTATTTATCTGGTTTTACATTCTCAAGTTCTTTGAACATTTCACTGAAAAACTCTTCCTCTTTTTCAATTATCTGTTTCATATTTTTTAGTTTGAAACTTCAACAACTGAAATGCGTGAACCATGTGTCAATCAGGCTTATTCAGAAGACTACAGCATGAACAAAGAATCTGTGAATCGGGGTCACTTATTTCCCAGTTGCCATGCAGCTGATGAAATCACTGGAAAATCTACATTCACACTGACCAATGTTGTGCCGCAAAAGATCAGCTTTAACGGAGGAAGCTGGTGTCGCATGGAAACAACTGTTAAAGATGTCATGGATTCTCAGTGCAGTGATGAAAAAAACTCTAGGAATATCTTGGCCTATGTGTTGACAGGAGCTGTGCCTGGCCAAAAACTGCTGAAGCAAAAAGTTAACATTCCCTCAGACATGTGGACAGCGTTCTGCTGCTATAACAGTAAGGAAAAAAAATGGGTGTCTCAAGCTCACTGGGCTGAAAATATAGATGAGAGCAAAGAAAAAAAGCCCTTGAATCCACAGAAACTAGAGGATTTGCAGAAGTTTCTGAAGGGAAAGTACAATAAAGAAATTAAACTGTTTGAAGGTGGCTGTTTGGATTTTTTAAGTGTGGCTGGAAGTCAACCAGAAGCAGAATGTGATGATAAGCTAAACCAAGAGCAAAAAAAATGGTGGTCCTACTTTACAAAAATACCAAGTAATATGTATCATTGGTTGTGTGGCAATTAAGTCATGCACTGTTACTTGTGTAAATGTGAAGATGGCATGAAATAATACCAGAAACAGATTTCTGTTATTAACGCTGACCTTTTTTCTTTGATAAATACATAAAACCAAACAAATAAATGCTTTCAATCGTGCAAATGATACCAGCCTCAGTATAGTTATTTATATGTTGAACATGACACATTTTAAACATGTTTAGATAATTTATTTTGGATTAACATCTGAACACTATCACATACTTTAAAATAGAACAAATAGACAATGATGCGACAAACAGAAAGAAATCCCCAAACGCCTCTTGTGTTATTCACCAATGAATTTTCCTTCTTCCAGAAAATACAAAATTAGATTTTAGACAGAATGTCTGAGCAGCTCTAAAACAGATGGTTATTCATAGCTAAAATAAAAGGGATAAAAATCACCAATAAAATATATCTTACAAGATCTTTATGTTTCTCTGACATGCTGGATGACAGTTTGATTAGGCTTTATGTATCTAACAAACAAATAACTACTGTGCATCTTACAGTAATCATTGGTGCTTTAAACTCTCACATTTGTGAAACCAACAGTGAAAATGATATAAAAAGAGATCTGCATTGCTGGCCAACCAGAATCATCAGAAAGTCCATGCCAGTTGGACAGCATTTTTAGCACTAAACCATTATAACCAGCCTGGACCAAGATGAAAGTTCATGCTGGTCTAAGCTTGTTATTTCAGGACAGAAGGTATGATTTAAAAATGTCCATTGAATAAGCAACTGAGTATCACCGCCTTACAAGACATGGCACACATCCACACATCTGCATCATATCAAGTGTCAAGAAGCGACTCAGCATGCAAGATACCAGAATGCTATATATCAAAACTTTTATTACAGACTTGAGGTCCAGACAAAAAAAAAAAAAAAAGAAACCTATAGAAACATCAAACTGTAAACAAAATGAATAGCATATTATACACAGAGAGAGAGAGACAAAAATAAAAGGTTAATTAACCTGTTACAAATATACAATGATTCCAATGTGTCCACAACTTGGAATGACAGTGTATTACTGATGCTTATGTTAGATAAACTCACAATGTAAGCTTAACACCGCTTTAAATATATAGACACCAAAAGCCACAAAAACATCACTCATGTGTCAAATATGTTTCATGTCTAAGTGACATGTCCTGTGTGGTGACAGATGATAGATTTAACTTTTGATTGGATTCAGGACTTTAATGGTTTAATGATCTCACACCTCTCACCCTGCCATGATGTTTTTATGGTTTGTTCCTTGGTCCGTGTAGCTGTGGTGTGTGGAGCTGTCCTTGGTGCTGCTCGACATGCTAAACAACATCTCTGCTTTCGAACAGTTCTGTGTTTATTTGTGTTTATCTTCTTTAGTCTGAAGACCATCAAAGGGCATTTTAGCAAATCTTTATTGACAGCTTTAGTCATTATAAAGGGAGTGCTTAACGCTCACTTACTGTATACAGTATAATCTATTCACAATTTAAATAAAAAACAAATGGCCATGTGTACACTAGCCGATAACAATTCGTTTTGGAGGGTTTGACATGGTCTGTGTTCTTGTAGTGCCATGATGTCATCAGCCAGATTTGTGAACTAACATTTACTCTATATATTATACCAACTTATTCCCAACCAGGAATCTTTTTTTAATGTTAGAATTATGGCCAGTGGCAAACTTGACCCAGATGTTTCTTGCTACATCTGTGGTTTTCCAAACAGTGAGGTAAAATAAACTTATTAATTTAAATGTCAGTGATATTTAGAATGAGGAATAAGGATTCTGCACATAACATTTGAGGAGATTCGCCTTTCCATATGTAAAGTGCTTGAGTATCCAGAAGAGCGCTATATAAATATAACAAAATTATTATTATTATTATTATATTAGTCAAGTCCTCCAGGCTTATTTGAAAACGACAGATATGTGTTTTGGAGAAGAGTTGAAACTAAACTCGGGTTTGACACCCTGTTCAGACGCACATTTTTTAAATGGCGTATCAAAAAAGTTAAACTTTTATAAATTTCATTCCACTATATTGTACTCTCTCGAGCTTTTAAAAGAAAAAAGCAATGTGTGAACTGTGAACTGTGTTTATTCAGCTTTAGTTCTACTTGAAAGGCTGACCTATAAACGCTAAATCTACTTCTTCCAGCGCACTGCTATCATAGACTACTGTAAATGACATACTGTCACAAAACTATATTACATTCTCATTGAATCGCAGGAAACATCCACGGCAAAGGAAAAGTAACCCCTTGTTTTTTAATTGGCATTCATGATTATTGACATATATGATTTAGAAATGAAGTTACAGCATACATATTGAAATGCTGGTGATGTCAGGGTACACAGTGTGTGGGTGCCATTACATACATGTCTTTTGTTCCAGAACAGTTGGTTTGAGTAAATGACAGAATGCTAACTTTTGGATGAACTCTTCAGGAGGGATGAATTAAACGGCTGCAGCAGCTTCACACACAAATCTTTTCTTTTGGAAACAGAAAGCGTCCGTCCAGA
Organism: Chrosomus eos; assembly: GCA_036326025.1. NCBI lineage: Eukaryota > Metazoa > Chordata > Actinopteri > Cypriniformes > Leuciscidae > Chrosomus > Chrosomus eos. The sequence continues at coordinate 36,960,808 of CM070827.1, read as the reverse complement.
AATCCGTCTCTCCCGTGGATTTCCCAGACTAGCACAGTCTTCACCGGCAGGATGGCCTTCCGTCCAGTTATCAGGCTCTCTGACTCCATTCTCTCGCTTTATCCAGAATCTGGAGGACGAAAAAAAACAAATTGCTTCTATTTGGCAGCAACCTGCTAATTATTTATGAATTGTTAATTTTAATGCAGAGGTTTTATTGCCAAGATTACAGAAGCTCTTACTCTACTGAATCATTTAGTGGCTGGTTGTTCACCCAAACCCAGTGTCCCTCAGTGTCCAAATCATTAAGACCAATCCAGTGTGTCTCTTTAACTTTAGAAGTAAGAAAATCCTGATGGAGAAAAAACATGTCAGAACATGATACTCTTGAAGTTAATCAAAGTTTGGTTCAATGTACAGAAATTTTGTCAAACACTTTGTTTAAGCCTGGGTGTGAAAGAGAAATGCAGTCTGGTGTAGTTGTCTGTGAGCCATGGCTGGTACAGAAACAGTTACGAAGAGAATGGTTGAGGAAATAAACCATTTTCCAAAAGAAACAAAGAAAGACAAAGTCGCTCACATATTTATGTATCTTTGTGCACGGTTAAAGTTGCTGTACTAGTGCATTAAATATATTTTACTTACCTGTGCCATTTGTTTCTTGGGCAGACAGTTTTACTGAAACACTGATATCTGAATAAAGACATGCACAAAAATGCACTTTACTTTACGATTAAAAGCAGTAGCGGTAATACCACACACACACACACACACACACACACACACACACACACACACACACACACACACACACACACACACACACACACACACACACACACACAATGGCAAATGCTTTAAGTCTATGTTTGGATCATTATTGCAGTGATTGTTACCATATTGTTCCAAAATATAAGACGATGGTATTTATGGCATACCATAAAAACCCAAGACGTTCTCTTTCAGGGGTACTCGCGCTGTGTCGAGAACCGACACATGGCGGAACGAATTGCCCACTGCGCCACACTGAGAGAATACGCCATGGTGTAAAGCAATCTGGCACACTCAAGACGAGAGAACTTGTGAACCCAGAGTAGAAGGCAGATCCAGACTGTAATGTCTTATGAAGGTGTGAGGGGTGGCCCAGCCCGCGTCATCACAGACCTCTTGAAGAGAAACTCCTGACAACAAAGCTTTAGAGGAAGCCACTCCTCTAGTTGAGTGGTGTGGCAGGCCAATACTCAAGAAAGAAGCCCATGAGCAAATAAGTAGGTCCCGGCTGGGAAGAATCATCAATGATGAATACTTCCACCTGTGCACCCTCCAAACGTGGAACCACTCACAGCTGTAGCCAATATTGGTCCTATTGAGATCACTATAAATCTGTGATCTCTGCTTCACTAAAGAGACAATGGTCCTGGGTGCAGACAAGCTCAGGGTGAGAGAAGAGATTCGAGGGAGCCCTAGAGTGAGACTGGTTGAAGAGAGAAAAGACGCAGTTAAAATTCTTACGTCTGTTTGACCAACTTTGCCTTTTGTTTTCTCTCTTCCCCTGCAAGGAGGCCTGGAGTTCAAGTGGATGGTGAAAACGCAGCTGTAACAAGTACCCCAGAACAGGAAGAACCTAAGTTTTGATCTCTTTTTGCCATCATCTATATATTTTGTTTAATAAAAGACACTTTCTGTTGACACCACCCCTCTCTCTCTCGTGTGGTTGAGTTTTGGGGCAACTAAGCCCTCTCTTAGCTTTGGAGACCTGTCATAGTGGGCTTTAATCAGAAGAGGCCAAGGCAAGCTGCGCACCTCATAAGCTGAAGATATAGCCTCTACTATCCATCTGCTGATTGTTTGCTTGGAAACAGGGGAACCCTTCTTAGGTGACCCAAAAAACACAAGTAGCTGGTCCGACTTCCTCCAGCCCGAGGTTCTTTGAGCATAGACCTCCAGGGCTCAGACCGGGCACAATAAATGCTGTTTAGTTTACTCATCCGACACATGCGGTGGAGGATGAAAAGCCTGGAAAATTATAGACCATTATAGACATTTCTCAGACACCTCATCCAAGGGTTCGAACATTCCAGCTGATGTTCTCTGAACAATAAGTTGAATACATTCCATTGTAATGCATATAGTTTCCTCATGGAGGGGACTCTAGAGTTTAAAATGGTCTCAGCAACCTCAGTTGAGAGACCAACATCTATGAGTTGGTCCCCCTCATCGGCCAGATGCACAGCTTTTTTTATAGTTCTGGCCGGGGGTGAAATATTGTGGCCTCGGCCTGAGAAAGAAGGTCTCTCCTGATCGGGATTTGCCATGGAGGACTTGCTAGAAGGACCATGATGTCCGAAAACTACACTCGGGCCAGCCAGTAAGGGGCTACTAGGAGTAAGCTGATCCCGTACCGCCGGACCCTCTCTAGAACCCCTGGGAGCAGACGTCTGCACCATGGCATCCAGCCCTAGTGGAGCTGGATGTGTGAGGGAGAACCAGAGTGGACAGTAAGTGTTCTCGTGAGAGGCAAATAGATCCACTTCGGCCTGTCCAAACTCCTTAAAAATCCACCATCTTGGGGTGGAGTCTCCACTCCCCGGGCCTCAGCCCCTGCCTCGACAGGATGTCTGCTCCCACATTGTTGTCCCCAGGGATAAACATCGCTCTGACTAAGAGAAGTTTGCCCTGGGACCACAGAAGGACCTGATGCGCCAGTCTGCATAGAGGGCGCGATCTCAGGCCCCCCTGTCGATTTATATAGGAGACCACGACGTAATGTCTGTCCACACAAGAACATGATGGCCTCTGAGGTCCGGGGGAAATGTCTGAGGGCCAGAATTATAGCCAATATCTCCAGGCAGTTGATGTGCCAAAAAAGATGATGGTCCTTTCAAAGACCCGTGGTGTAGCGGCCTTTCATAACCGCACCCCAGCCTGTGAGAGAAGCATCCGTGGTCACAATCTTTCTCTGACACGGTGCCCCCAACACAGGACCTAGGCATAGGAACCAAGGTTTCCACATTACCAAAGAACGAAGGCATCTGCGCGTTACTTTGATAGTGCGAAATGGGTTCCCCCTCGGGGAAAACCCTCTGGTCCTGAGCCACCACTGTAGGGCTCTCATGTGCAGCAGACCAAAAGGAATTACGTTGGACGCTGCTGACAGGAGACCCAGCACTCTCTGAAAGTGTTTGACCGTGATGGTTTGGCCTAGTCTGAAACTCGTTACTGTAGTCAAGATGGTATTTATATGAGCGGGAGACAGCTGTGCCCACATCGTGACTGAGTCCCATACTACCCCCAGAAAAATAGTTCTTTGCAGAGGAATCAATGAACTCTTCTTGACGTTGAGTCTTAGTCCAAGCACCTCAGATGGTTCAGAACAACATCTCGATGTTGAACCGCCATCTCCTCTGACTGAGTCAGGATAAGCCAGTCGTCAATATAATTTAGGATGCAAATGCCTTAAAGTCTCAAAGGAGCAAGGGCAGCATCCATGCATTTTGTGAGGTTACACTGCTAGGCCGAATGGAAGAACCCTGTATTGATAAGCTTTTCCCCCAAAAGCGAACCTTAGGAACTTAGGAACTTGTTTTGTGGAAGGATGGAAATATGGAAGTAGACCTCTTTTAGATCTATTGTGACGAACTAGTCCTCGGACCTGATCTGACTCACGATGATAGGTATTGTTAACATTTTGAACCAGTATCTCCTCAGAGACGGTTAATACCCTGAGATCTATTATGGGACGTAATCCCCCATCCTTTTTGGGAACTATGAAGTACCGGCTGTTGAACCCGGCTTCTCACACTTGAGGAGGAACATGCTCTATGGCCTCCTTTGCGAAGAGGGACTGAACTTATTGTTCCATGACCTGACACTGCTCGTGGCTGACCAGCGTGTGTACCGTCCCGCTGAATCTTGCTGGGCGATATTCGAACTGAATTCTGTACCCCTTTGCCACTGTGTGCAGGACCCACTGAGATATATTTCGAAGACCCTTCCAGTTGTCTAGATAATCTACTTGGGGGACCAGTCTCTCGGGACTTGCCTCTGGTGTTAAATTCGATATGTCAGTGACCTGAAGCATTTGACTGGCAGGAGCTAACCGATTAAATTTTTCTACAGGCCTCATGAGAGGAAGCAAACTGGACAGAGCCGCCAAAATTATGGGCGGGCACTGCGATTTGTGTTCGCTGGAAACCGATGCGTCCCGAAGTGCACTTAGCGGTGGGAGGAACATCGATTTCCTGAGGGCTGAATGACAGTCCTCAGATCTGCCTTCAGCTTGGAAGACTTCGGCTGAGATTGTTGCTTCTGGCTCCAGGCCTTTTTCGGGGGAGCTCGAGAAGCAACGCTCTCCTTCTGCTGCTGCAGGTGTGAGGAGCTGGTGGCTGCCTCATGGGACTGCCCCCTGGCAGCAGACCCATGAGACCTAGAACGACGGCAGGGGATGAGATGTTTGAATGCGGCTGACTGTCGTTTCGTATCCTGAAACCTCTTGACGACAGTATTGACTGCGTCGCCGAAAAGGCCAAAAGACGAAATCGGAGCATCAAGGAGGAAGGCCCTGTCCTTGTCCCCGATGCCCAACAGGTTCAGCCACAGGTGTCTCTCCGTGGCTACCAATGCTGCCATGTAGCGGGCCGTCTCCTTGGTAGTACAGAGAGACAAGTCAACTGCTCAACGCATTTCTTGAATATCTTCGAGGGCGACCTCCTCGCTGTCGTCTACCTCTTTGAGGAGGTCGGCCTGGTATGCCTGCAACAGCCCCATTGTGTGCAGGCATGTGTATATAAAGAACCATTGTGTGCCGGAGCCCTCAGGGACGATGCAGCATCGGGCGAGAGATGAGATGCAAAAGTCGCCGAAAGTCGCCAAAAGTCGCAGAGGCATCGCCCCGTTGTCCTTCTCTTTCGCCCCCATAATAGATGAATATATATGTATATTGGGGCAAGATAAGCGAGAAGAGAAGGGCTTATTCCATGATCTTGACACCTCAGAGTGGATATCAGAAAAAAAAATTAAGGGTCCAGCGTGAAGGCTGTGCCCTGCTTGCAGGAAGCGCTCATCAAGTTTACTTTTTTTTTTTGTTGCTTCCTGCCTTTCTGGGGGCCAATCTTTAATTTACCCACAGCCCTAGTCACAACCTCCAGCAGATCCTCAAAGGCAGGAGACTGTGGTGTTTCACTTTCTCCTGCCTCTATGCTCAAAATATCCAGCTCCTCAGAACGAGATAAATCGAGCATGCGGTCCTCCTCACAGGCGGAAGAAGCCGCAGAGCGGGCTTCCGACCCATGCGGCGGACCGCGGGAACTGGTCGATGAATGTTGAGAAAGGGCCGAAGCCGTCTCAACATCATCAGCCAGATCCCTCTGCGATCCCCATGAATGCAGGCGCCGAGCTGCTTCAACAGACGCGGGACCTGATCCACAGGGAGCGCGTGCCTGGCCTGATTCATTGAACAGGCTCAGGCGGGAGCGGAGCGTTCTTAGGGGCATTTGTTCACAGTTGGCACAGACAGAGCCCTCAAGCGCTGCCTGTACGTGCTCCGCTCCCAAACAAACAACACAAAGTGAGTGTGTGTCACCCTCGCTCAAGAAGTGCGGGCAAGGCATAATTTCTATATATAGGAGGACAAACAACACCAAATATGACAAACCGTTTCACAGAGAGCGGTTGCTGAAGAACAGAAAGCTTTAGCTGGATGACTGCTCTATACGTACTGACACACTTGCCTGTAAATTTCTTCAAAGCGGCCGCTTTTAGGACCCCTGTAAGCTTTTTTTATTTGACTGTTTGCATTTTTTGTGCTCGCCATCTTCTAATCTTAAAATCTGCCTAAACTCTGACATACCATATTTTTTGCTGCTCAATGAGAGTTGTTTGATGACTCCACTGCATTTATCACTAGGAGCTTAGTGTTTGTATCCTAACCTCTCCTCAGTTGCTGGTTCACTTGCCTGACTTTTAACCTCTCTGTTCTGGACGGTCATTCGCCATCAGGAGGTCACATGGCACTGTAAACTTCCCTCTCACTTTCTTGCTCTTCAATGGAGTTTCATGGGGTCCGAAATTTGATGAGACATAATTTCTGAAATCTGAACTCTTGAATCAGCACAGAATTTCTGTCAGTAACTATTCCTGAATTGTTGCAGGTGTATTACTGTATTGACGTAAAAATCTAGAACCTGAATATATGACCTAATTTTTTCAGATGCAGCCTATTTCCAAGAAAAAAGACACTCTTATTTTCGGAACAATACGGTACGTTTCTAGCATGTTATATGTTTGGCAACAGTTCTTTTAACCCTAACTGATGGAGTGTGTAGCGTTCAATTTCTGTAACAACCATGTAGGAAGACACATCATGACTATATTCCAGGATAATGTCAAGATTTATCAGGCTCAAATTGTGAAAGAATGGTTCTGAGGGACCATGAAGAATTATTTTCACATGAATCGGCTCCTCTGAGTCCAGACCTTAAATTCATTGAATGTCTTTGGGATGTGCTGGAGGAGACTTTACAGAGTGCTGGACTCTGGATACATCTCTTGATGAAAATAAATGGTGTGATGTTATATAAAATATACCATCTTTATGTTTTTTTCTACATTATTTTGGAGATTCAATGTGAAAAATATAATAATATAAAAATATATTAAAAACTTTTAATGTTAATTAATCACGATTAATTACAGGAAAATGTGTGATTAATTAAACAGCACTACTCACACAGTATTCTTAGAATACAGAGATTTCCAAGAGCAAAAACAAGAAAGACAATCAGAAGACCTTTAGTCCACTTAGGGGGATGAACTTCCCTCTCTCTTTCTTGCTCTTCAGTGGAGTTACCTGGGGTCAGAAATTTGATGAGATGTTATTTCTCAAACCTGAACAATTGAATCAGCCCAAAATTTCTGCCAGTAACTATTCCGGAATTTACATTTATAACATTTCTGCAATATATATATTATGCAAAAAAGCATTTTCAACATGTGTGACAAGTTGCCCCAACTAGACATTTGTCCTGTTGTCCTGAAAACTTGTAGTTGTAGTTGTAAAGTTGCATTTGGCTCTTGTCTGAATGTTTTTTCAGTGTATTTTAATTGTGATCATTGTTACTCAAAATATATAAAATATATGTACTGAAAGTTTAGCTTTAAGAATAAAATTCACATCTTAAGATCTTAAGTTTCAAACTGGATGTTTGAAATAAAACATACAAAACCACTGCTAGAGAAAACAAGAGCAACTGGATATTTGATTTAAACCTTAACTAAGATCTTGTGACAACAACACCCCTTGCCATCATGATAGACGAGAAAAAAATATATATTACTGTTCTATTACTCCACAGCATCTTAAGAAAAGATAAACACTTATAGTCTACTTATAGAACAATTTTTGGTTCCCCAAAGAACCTTTGTACAGTTCTTAAAAGAACATTTTGTTTCTCTTAGTGTGATAAAAATTTTAATAATCCGAAAACCTTTTTTCCAATATAAAGAACCTTTTTATGAAATGGAATGATTCCATGAAGGTTCTTAATGGAACCATCAATATAAATAAAACAATTTTGAGTTTACAAATGACAACCTTATACACCATTACTACAGTGCTAAATCTTTATAATAGACATGAATGCATACTGAAAACATCCTGGCCTCACCATTGTGTTGAGAGCAGTTTTCATCTGAATCAATGGTCGAAAGTATGAAATCAGATTTTTCATAGATTGAATCCATTTCATGAGCCTGACAGAAGACGTGTCCACTGAGACTTGAATGCTGTCGAGTTTGTTGAGGATAAGGAAGTTACATAAAATGTCATTCACATTCATACAGAAAGGAAATAATAATGTTATGTCTCTTAATAACAGATGCAACTAATATTTCATGTTTGAATAGGGGAATTATCACACTACGTCACACTAACGTCACGCAGGTGCAACTGCGCATGTCGGCAGCAGAAGCTGGGAGCTGGGCGCTGGGCGCTGAAACAAACCCGGGAAAATGTCGTGTTGTGCAGTGGGTTGCCAGAATCGACCATCTGTAGGTCTGAAGTTTTACCGAATAGACCCCTTATCAGCCGACATCACAGTTACGTCACGGCGCTAGCTGGAGGCAAAACAAACGGAAAACTGCAGGCGGCTAATACAAACCAGCACAGATTTGGCTACATTATAAGGAGCTTAAATTATTATTATTATTGTTAAATGTCATCTTGATGTGTTGTTGGGTGCAAGAATCAATGAAAAATGAGTATGCTGTATCTGGAATTTTTATTTCTCGAAAATATTTACATCATTAACATTGCACGTACTGTCACTGTTTACATTGTCGTCTTCTCGGCGCTGGCTAGGCAGAACTGCTGATCGTACACACAAGTCTTGTACATGACCATTCAGCACATAGTTATAGGCATCTAAAGATTTATATGCCCTCAGTTTCTCTTTACGCTCGGTTTCTCTATCAGGTAGGTGTAGAAGTCAGGCCACTCAACCGGAGGTAGCGTTAATCCTGTCAGATCGTCCATTGAGTGAGCGTGTACGGGTCAGCCGTAAAACGTTTTTTACGTCTGGTTCCGTCCGTTAAAATTTACTTTTGCAAATAAAAATCGCGGTCCTGGACACTGAGTGACCTTGCACATTAAGATAAAACCGGATTTTCTCCAGTCATTGTTAAAAAACAAGCTAACAAAACTTGCAAAATAACGTTAGGGAAGCGGCCAGAGGGATCGTTCTGCAGCCAACTAAGCTCCGCCCACAGAAAAACGTCACCATGTTTAACAACTGATAAGGGGTCTATATGAGATAAAATAAGGTAAAATCAGGAATATATGTATATTTACATATATAAATATATTTATCCTAGAAAGAAGAATGAGGATGGTGGCAGAAGCATCAAAATCTAGATATACTGTACGGACTCTTAAAACATCATAAACTTCTATTGCTTTACTAGCCCTAATAAGAAGCATAACATCTAAAAGTGTGCTGCAGTAGATCATGAAACCTAAAATACTAATTTGACAGTAATAAAACAACTTCAAAATGACATGTAGTGATTTATTATGCTCTTTTATCATTAAAGAAATGTACAAATGATAAAATTCACAAGCACTTTATCATACTAGAGCTTTCAATAAAGCAGTAGAGATGCTGCATTACTGACCTCTTGTGGAGAGAAGAACAGAGAAATACAAAGTGAGAGATCAGGCAAAATTTACGTTTTAAAAATGCAGTAAATAAAGATTGGAAATACCAGTGGTTAAGCGATAATATAAGCTATTTTTTTAACCTATGGTTCTGTAAATTAAATGCTGCACCAGAGTCTTAAAGTATATTTTGTTGGGTCTACATATGAATCAACAATTATATATGAATAAATTATATAAATGATAAGATAAAATGAGAGGCAGACAAGATCAGTTGCAATTCAGTATGCAACCTATAAACAGACCAATCACAATTCAATATGCAATTTAGTACAATTAATTATATTTAAGTAATGAAAACATTTATTAAAGGGGACATATCATGCTAAATCTACTTTTTTAGCCCTTAAATGCCTTTTGTTGTATATTTGGAGTGTTTATAAGTACAGAAAAGTTGAAATCAGTCTCTTCGGGAACTTCGTTGATATCTTTATATTCTGTTTTGGTCACATTTTTCAACTGGTTTCGATTTTTCTGTAATCTATGACGTTTTGTGAACTATTACGTCAAAGTATTTGCAGCGGAACTGCCAAATAAGTACATCGACTTCCGGCCAAACACTTTGAGCAATCCGCCATTTTTATTTCTCGCTGCAATTTTGTAGTCCAAGTTCAAGGATGCAGAAGTTACGAGAGGGTACGTCAAAATGTTGGGTTGTTGGATGTAGCAACCCACACGCTTCATTACACCGTATGCCAGCATCAGAACCTCTTTGAAGTGCCTGTTTGAGTTTTATTTTTCACGGAAATGTACCCACATTTGTGGGTAAAGTCATGTTTGTGTGCGCGAAGCACTTCATGGATAACTAACGTCACTTCAGCAACCTCCGCCAGTATAAAGAAGGATTTGCCGATAGACTTCGTCTGATTGAGGGGTCAGTTCCTTCTATCTTTGGAGACGACGAACAAAGCACTTCGGTAAGCTGTAAATAACGTACTACATTCTTAAAACACACGGTGGTCATGGTTTAGCAGTTGTCTTGTTAGTGTGCTTGTTTTAACAAGTGAAATAATCGACTTTTCTTTAATTGTTTATAATATAACTTATATTTTGTTTTGTGGGTATTAAATAGTCGTTGTAAATCATGCAGTATTGTAGTAGTTGGCATGGATGGAGAACTTACTGTAAATACAGTACACCATTGCGATACATCCATATGAAGACGTTGTTCTGCAGGTTCGTCGTCTTTATTTTCATCTCGCTCCGACTCTGGCTCGAACATGTAAGGCTTGATGGACAAGTCTTCCGTTGTTGACATTTTGTAACAAAAGTTTCTGTTCCACTAGATAATCGTATCTCTGCTATAAAACTACAAAAATTGCCGAACGGGGTGGAGTTGAACCGAGTGTCACCTCTGCGAGCTGGAGAGGGGGCGGAGTATGAAGTGTCGCATTTGTATTTAAAGAGACCGCACCAAAACGAGTTGATCTCAGACGCACATCAGAAAAGCGGTAGAAAAGTGGCCTGTGGAGCTATAATAATGAGGAATTCAGACCCAAGCATTGCAGTTCTGCTTTAAATAGACCACAAATGTATGATTTATATGATAAAAAGGAACGATTTAAAAGCATGATATGTACCCTTTAAAGGATATTTTATACTCACAAAGTGTCCAGAGAGCACAGAGACCTCCGAGAGCAAAAACAAGAGAGAAACCCAGAACAATCAGAGGAACTTTAGTCCACTTAGAGGTAATGACTTCTGTCTCTTGTTCATGCATTTGAATGGAGTTGACTGGGGTCAGAAATGAAAGGCAGGGTAGGTGATTAGTTCCAGAAACATGTTTTGTTATGCTGGTTAAAAGTCTCTTCACATCCTGATAGCAATCACTAAGTTAAATGGTCATCAGTGCGTTTCATTCTATGCAGAGTTAGACAGACGTCAGTCACTGAGCACCGCAACAGAAACAGCAGCCACTTTCTACAGTTCCTCCTGAACCAAAACAATGAGCTTATGCTGCGTTCACGCCATAACTACTGTCATTTGGAAGAGATTGAGACCTTGTTACCCGCCAAATTTATGCGTTTCAATGTCAGCACTATCAATGCCTAAATTAACTTTAGCAGTCAGTTGGTACAGGTCAGTTGTTTATGTTCAGTATTATTTTAATGTTATGTCCTTTGAGACATGAGGTAGTTTAACGCAGCGTCTCTCGTTGCACTTTTGTTTGCTCCCTGCTGTTCATGTGTTTTGAAGGAGGTGTGGCTTTAGAGAAGCTCTGAAGGGAGGGTGGGATCGTGTGCTTTCAAAGTTAGCTAGCTCATAATTGTTAGCCTCTCTGAAAATGACCAACCCTACAATAAGTGTTAAAGCGAAGTATCTCGAACTAAAAACTTATATGGCCAGACAAAGTGATGTTTTTCTGATTATTTTCTGTCTATACTGATTCTTAAATTTCACAAATTACAAATTTAAACTTCTTCTTAGATTCTTCAGCTTCTTCAAAACACCTCATCGCATATAAAAGGTCATTGTACCATAAACTGCAAGTTTCATCACTTTAAACATCCTCATTATAAACAAAGCATTTTTAATCAAGCTTCAAAAATGGTTCACACAGGCAAATACTGATAGCCTCTAGTCTAGAGAAATAATTTTACATCGTCACACCACAGGCCCCGCCCACTGGCATTCAATCGCTTAACGACTTTGATGCGTCGTTGGTTTAAACAGCTTGTTTTTGTCTCTCTACAGAAATCAGAAGGATCCCAGCGTTGGAAAAAAAATGGATGGTTTATTTTTAATGCCGTCAAGGAAAGCCTATAGTATGGAAGCAGATCAGTTTTAATTATTAATTCATGCAAAAAACTTGATTCACATATGCGTAGACAATTTCACATGCATGAAACAAAATGCATGTGCACACAAAAAAAAAATATATATTCACAAAAATCAATTCACATGCGCAAAATAAAATTATATATTCATAAAATACATTTCACAAATGCAAAGCACAATTCGTAGACATATAACTGTGCACAAAAAACTTTGAATGTTTAAAATTTAATCGTCATTCACGTGTGAATCACCTTGGATTTGTGTGTGTGTTTTTGAGACTTTCCTGCCAGCGCTCTCCTCCTACACTGATCAGTCTACTCTTTAGCCAATCAGATTTAAGCTTATCAATCAACCAATCAGCATCACGTGAGTGCGTGCCTACCTGCATGTTACGTCATCAGCTTTCAACCACAGTTCATGGCTGAGCAGAGGTATGTGCAGTTGATCGGTTCGTTTCTGTGTGTTTACTGAAGTTAAAGATCAGTTTAAACAATAATTTATTTACTGCTGTTTAGTCCACGTGTGAACAAACATTTATTTTTAGTATTGGTAGATTTTCATGTCCTGTCCACCACACATTCAACTGATGATGATAATGTAATAACATGCATATATAGGAGACATCTGTTTTGTTTTAAGCTGCATTTATAATGTAGTTTTATTGTTTCAGATTTCGGAGAAAGATGATGTATGAAGTTGCAGACAGCAGTTCTGTGATCTTACCATTCCTACTGTAATTCTTTCAAAACAGTCTAATTGCAAGCCATCCATTTTGACAATTGTTTCAACATGAGGTTGAAAGTGATGCATTGTTGTATTAATTTGTCTCCTACTGACTTTATGTACACGCTCTAGGAATAAAGCCCTGCTATGCATGCATTATTAAAAGATTCAAAGACATAGTTACGTTTGATGTATAAGTTTTAATAATTTGAAAGTTTCTGAATCCTTTGGGAATATATATATAAAAATGACTCGGTCATGATTAATGTTCCTGTTACATATGAAGATCATGAACTGACAATCTTAAGTATGAAGCACAACATTCAGTACAGAGAAATATACGTCTCTTCCATAGTTGTGATATCCAGTCTTCTTTACTTTTAAAGTAGATACATGTTTATGGCCAAATGATGAGTGCAATACATCAGGTAAAAAAAGTAAAAAAATAAATAGTTAAAAGTGTTCAATCCACGTTCTCTAGACACTTTCTCTCAGGACATATCAGATTTTGGTCTGATTTATATTTAAAGCAGTCAAAACCAAGTAAAAGAGGTGCAGACAGGAGATTAAGTGATGCTATTTGAATTAAGTTTACTGCGTAATCTTAGTTGCATGATCTTAATTGCCTCTCTATGATAAGTATACCTTTGTCTGATCAGCATACAATCAGATTTGCCTGTTTACCAGACAAAGTAAAATGAATGCTTCACAACATTGTCCTGTGACACCAAAAACCTTGAGATGACAATACAGCACAAAACATAAGGAAATTCATATTGAATATATTGTTAACATTTTACAATAAGGTTAATTAGTTAATTGATTAACCTAACATGAACTAACCTGAGCAACTGCTTGTGTTAGTTAATCAAAAGCTGTGTTTGTTAATCTTTGTTAACGTTATAGTTAATAAAAAATACTGCTGGTTCATTGTTAGTTCACAGTGCATTAACTAATGTTAACAGGATTTTAATAAAGTATTAGTAAATGTTGAAATTAACTAATAATAAATGCTGTACACGTTCAGTTCATTATTAGTTCATGTTAACTAATGAAACCTTATTGTATAGTGTTACCAATATATTAATATATACATTAATACATAAATATAAAGTATAAAAGAGAATAAAGAAACAACATGAATTAAGATTATTGTGACTGCTATTCAGATGTCATGCCAAAGGTGCGTAAATCCTGAAAAATGCAGAGAAACAACAAGTGTAATAATATAAGCACCAACAGTATTGGATCTGACAGCAGCAACATCACAACCCGTAATAAAAACTATTTAATAATGCTTTGTCCATAAATGACGGCTATGCAATGACAATCATAACACTGCTGGATTATTATTTATTTGCAAAAGATGTACCGTACCTCACAGAACCCAATACAAGTTAATGGAGTTGGACAAAAAACTATGATAAAACCTGTTGGAAAGCATCTTTTGCAAAGATTTTTGTGTGAGCATATCAGTGAACACCCCAGACCACTCGGTGAGTTTCACATCTTTGTAAACCTAAGTTTAATGCGTTTTATGAATGATTGTTGAAAAAATATTATAAATTTCATTCTTTTTACATCACTACCACAAAAGCTTTTGAAATGTTCTTTCTTTGTTAAACACTGGGGGTGCCATATATACATATTACATTTTATCATTTCAAAAATATCAATAATATTAAAATATTATTTTGGTCCCTTACCATTATATATATATATATATATATATATATATATATATATATATATATATATATATATATATATATATATATATATATTATATATATATATATATAAATGCAACAGCAACAGCCTATTGACACTTATCTTAGTCTGTGTGTGTGTGTGTGTGTGTGTGTGTGTGTGTGTGTGTGTGTGTGTGTGTGTGTGTGTGTGTGTGTGTGTGTGTGTGTGTGTGTGTGTGTGTGTGTGTGTGTGAACAATTGATCAATAAACATGATCAATACCTGATACCAGTCAACACACACACACACACACACACACACACACACACACACACACACACACACACACACACACACACACACACACACAAATCTGTTAAGACAAGTATCACTTTGCATGATTTGGAAGCATTTATTTGTTTGTTTTACTCTACATAACAGTCAAAAAAAAAAATAACACGGACAGAGTTTATAACAGAATTTTTTAGACATAAGCATTTACTCCATACAAGCAGATTCAAACTAAAACTGGAAACAATTAAATCAAGGGCCGCCACGATTTTTGCTCACCTTATTTAGGATATGCGCATGTATTTCACTGGTAACACTTTACAATAAGGTTCGTTAGTTAACATTAGTTAACTACATTAGTTAACATGAACTAATAATGAACTACACTTATACAGCATTTATTAATCTTCATTCATGTTAATTTCAACATTTACTAATACTTTATTAAAATCTTGTTAACATTAGTTCATGCTCTGTGAACTAACATGAACAATGAATAGCTCTATTTGTATAAACTAACGTTAACAAAGATTAACAAATACAGTAACAAATGTATTGCTCATGATTAGTTAATGTTAGTTAATGCATTAACTAATTAACCTTATTGTAAAGTGTTACCATTGCACTTTATACCAATCAAATGTGAATCTAATTAAGTCTGAACAGTCATTAGAGAACAGTTTGTATTCTCTGTTATATTTTTTCTGCAGAAACTCCTGTAATTGCTCCAGTGTTTTTGCACTGATATCTGGATCTTTACTCTCATCTTTGTTTTCAGCCCAGTGAGCTACAGACATCCATGTGCTGTCACTGCTGTTATAGCAGCAGAACACTGTCCACATGTGTGAAGGAATGATGAGTCTTTTATTTAAGGGTGCTCTTTTGCCCGGCACAGATCCTGTCAGCACGTACGCCAAGATATTATTAAGGTTGTCTTTGTCACGGCAGTAAGAATGCATGTAATCTCTAACCTTTTTTTCCATTCTAAGCCAGCTACCATTATTAAATGTCTCAAACTGTGGCACAGTATTGGTCAGTGTGAATGTAGATTCAGCAGTGTTTCGATCAGCTGCATGACCGTTGGGAAATAAGTGACCGCGATTCAATTCCTTCTGTCCCCAGTAGTCTCCTAGGAAAGCCTGTTTGACACACGGTTCACGCATTTCTCCATCTATAGGTTCAAGCTTCAGAACAGATAATGAAGAGAGAGGAAGAGAGTTATAGTCAATAGATTGCTCAGAGAACTTGAGGAAATCTGAAAATAAATGATTGCCTGTAGAATGTAAAACCAGACAAATAATGAATTGATAATGAATATATATATATAAAATATTATATATAGCCTATATACATATATACGTCACCTCTGGCTCGATCATCCATGGAATACGTGGTCTCCCATTATAATGGCCAGTATATTTGTAAGCTGAGAAAACAGGGATCTTATTTGTTGTGTCGTAGAAAGTTGCAAATCTGTAATCGTTCTTGTATTTTTGACAGATTATCTTGTAACGATTGTTATCCAGTGAGACTGAATTCTCCAGAATGCCAGAAATCATTGGTGGCTGTCCATGAAAAAAGAACTCGTTGCAGTTTCTGAATGAATCTACAACTTTAGTCATGATGAACGGAAAACCAAACACCAGCAGCATCGAAACGACAAACAGACGCATTTTCATCTGAACTGAATCACAAACCAAAAAAAATAAAGCTGATTTGATTGTACAAATGTTGATGCAGTTCCACAGAAAGGTCTGAATGGACTTAAATTCCCTGTTCAGATTTAAATAGTGCAGCAACAGAGACAACGCCTACATACACTCATTAATATGAACTCAACTCCCATTGAGTTAATAAGAAATAGACAGATACCACACACTGGCAGCTGCTGGCAAAACAAAAACAAAGAATTAAAAACAAAAATGGCACACCAAAATTAACAATCTTCACAACTTTTGTCATCACAGAACAATATGAAGACTTAAAGTAAACACTTTTTTTTCATGCCAAATATTAAGAAAATACTTGGATTCATAACTTACCAGTCAGCAGGAGCTTAAAAAAAATCACAACATCTGGGGGCCATGTTTTGTTGAACATGGCCCCCAGAATATTTTTTTTGTATGAATATCTGAACATAAAATATTTTTAAAAAGAACCGAGCCTCTGCTTTAAAAAATCAAACAAACAAAAAAATGAACAACAATTCATTCTTGCTTCATACATTCTTTTCAACACTTGAATGTGCACACGTTTAATAAAAATAGCAATATTAAAAATAAAATAAAAAAAAAGCTAAGAAAATAGCATTCAGAACGATTATCAAAACACGGATGACAAATAGATCGAGTCCATCAACACTGCCAAAGCTTCACAGTCCTATATCTCATCCTGGGTCCACATTTAATTCAGTAACATTTGGCAGTTTTGATTTATATCCTGTTTAATGTCTGATGTCTCTTGGTTCCAGTAATAAGCGACTTTATATGATATCTGCCCCTCGACGACATGGCAGATAGGAAGAAAAATGTATTTGTAACATGTATGTTCTGTTTTGGTTTAGTATCATTGGGTTTTGGTTTGGTTTTCCCTGTTCTGGTTTGCCTGTTCCCTAGTCAGTTTCCTTGGTTGTTAATTAATTATACGCACCTGTTTATTTTCAGTTGATTACTCTCCCTTGTATTTAAGCCCTCAGTTTCCTTTGTTTCAGGTGCGTAGATATGAGTAGGGACGAGTTCCTACCAATATCCAGTTACCACTGATTTGCCCCTATCAATAATTTAGATCAAAAATTTTAATTTGTTCCTTTAGGTTTTAATGTATTACTTATTTTATTTATCCTTTATTTAACCAGGAAACATCGCTTACAAGAGCTCAATTCCTGGTACACAACAGGTGAATAGATCTCGTTCTCACAGTGTTGGGCATGTTGCTTTAAAAAAGTAATTAGTTATAGTTAGTTACTACTTACTTCTCATAAATAGTAACTAAGTTAGTAACTGAGTTACATCATTATAAAAGTAACTATTACCAGGGAAAGTAACTTTTGTGTTACACAAACATTATTGCCTTTCACCTCAGGTTTGCGAAAGCTACCTTTGAACTCGTTGGACTTGCCATCACTCTGACTCCTCCTGACCGTTGGTGTGTGTGACTTTGCATGTGCTTGTGTGTGAACAGTGAACACCAGCACTACTCTTTACTCAATCTAAGCCAATCATCATCAGTTATGTGTCCACCCCACACCACACCACACACACACACACACACACACACACACACACACACACACACACACACACACACACACACACACACCAATCAATCATCAAGTTATGTGTCCCAACCCCCCAACACACACACACCAGAGAAAAAAACTTTGCAGTTCCTACGGCTGAGAGAGAGCGTATTCGGAAGAAAACCGTTTCAGTGAGCTCAATTATAATAACGGCACATTTTAGTCAGTAACGGTGTTGTAACGGAGGAAACATTAATTTGTTTGATTACTCGTTACTGTAAAAACTAACGCCGTTTATTTATAACTCTGTTATTCCCATCACTGATTATGAGTCCCGCCTTCCAAACCCACATCGCTAATCCGATTGGCTTTGTTTTTTCTTTCTAACTGGTGAGAGGCTGTAGCTACATTTGGTTGTGCGAACTTTAGGGGCAAAGCTCCTCTGAAGCCTAAATGCAGTAAGTGAAGGAGAAATCAACAGTTCTGAGTTCAAAAATACAGAGCAAATCGCATCAGATAGGCTATTGATTCAGGGTTTTTTTTATTGATTTGTCGTTTTTTTCAATGTATGACAATCGCAGGATAAGTAACCAACCTAAACGTTAGTCTGTGTGTGTGTGTTGTTGTGTGTGTGTGTGTGTGTTGTGTGTGTGTGTGTGTGTGTGTGTGTGTGTGTGTGTGTGTGTGTTGTGTGTGTGTGTGTGTGTGTGTGTGTGTGTGTACAGTTCTTTGTGAGGTGACAACCAGCTATTTTATGTGTGCTCACAAGTTAAAAAGGCTTATAAATCTGCCAAATAATGTTTCTATTTAAATCTATGGTTTTGCACATGTTTCTGTGAGGGTTATGTTTAGAGGTGGGGCTTGGTCTGTTGAAGGCTTGCTCTCTTTGAAGTGAGAGGCCTGTTTGATCAAGTTGAAACCCTTGTCAGGCTGCTTTTAGTAACCAAACCCAGCCTTATCAGCTGAGGCCGAAAGAAGTTGCAGTGCTCTTATGAGAATTAATAGTATTGCTGTGTGCCATGTCCACCAGGACAAACTGGGTAATAATGATGTGAAACAAATATGCAGTTCATAACAGTTCATTTCTGTTAATGATAGACGTATGTTTGGCTTATTCAAATAACAAATAACAAGGAACAAGACAGTAGACACATTGACTATTGCATTGGTCTATGAACGGAGTAAAGTTAAGTCTTTGTTAAACTGCCTCATTGTCATTAGTTACCTGTAAAGGACTATAATGTGTCAAGAGCTTGCTCAAGTACTGAGCTAAACCATTTACTGCTTTGTAAATAATTAGCAAGATTTTAAAATGTTTGTGATTTGTTTAATAGGGAGCCAATGCAGAGTTGACAGAACCGGGCTAATATTTATAGCACTGAACGTGATATTACTGCAGTAACAAACCACCGTTTCCACATTGCTAATTCACGACGCATGCTTCAGTGTACATTGAAGTGAAATGCAAAACTTTGTCCAAAATAATACTGATAACAGTGTGTGTTTATATTAAGGCGAGACACGGCAGGCAAAAACATTTTTTACTGGTCAATTTTGAGATTTTTGGATTTGTCTTCAATAACATGTCTTCTTTCAGACTTGTGGTGAAAAAAAAAGTCAGAAATACACATTTAGGTCTTTATTTTACTACACTTCGTCTGTTTGCGTCTGTAGATTTCTCATAAATTCAGCAGCTTCAGCCATTTGCAGCTATGAAAAGTTTGGTGGCTCCAGCAGCCATTTAGGTTTTGGCAGAGCCGGCTAGCCAGCCAATAACATCATCAGCCAGCCATTATTCTCAAAACAAATGGCTTCGGGCTCTATCATGAACGCATGAACTAACTTTTCTGCATTTTTCATTGAGAGCATTTGTTGTCATTTGGATATATTTTTAAGATGGAAAATGCAGTTTTACAGATGCTAGAAAGCTGTGTATTCAAATGAAAGATTGGTATCAAAGAGCAATCCCAAGTTTCTAATTGACAACAAAGACTTAGAGTAGCCATCAAGTGTTAGGCAGCATTCTAGGTTACCACGTGTGTGTCATGGTGGTGGTACGGGTTGAAGAATAGGCAGAGTCAAAAAGCTTCAATTCAAACATGTACGAATAACAAAATCATTCAGACTGGTACAGGCAGGTAGACTAAATGCAACCTTAGCATTCATTTCAGATGTTTTTTTTTTTCGGTTTCACTTTATTTTGATGGTCCCTTTAACACATTCTGTTGTCTATAAGTACCGTTGCACTTACATGTCTACTACTGTAACTCTCATTAGAGTGTTAGCAGCGTATTAGTAGACTGGTAGGGATAGGGTTAAGCTGACATGTAGTTGCAAAGTTACTTATAGTCAGTAGACTGTCTGTTGGAGGACCATCACTATAAAGAGTTATCAGATATTAAGCAGACAGTTTACTAATACTCTAATGAGAGTTAGTTGACATGTAGTTGCAAAGTTACTTATAGTTAACAGAATGTTCAAAAGGGACCATCAAAATAAAGTGTTACCTTTTTTTCTGATGGATTCACAAATGTTTTCTCTGCTGCAATTTTTCTTTTGTTGCATTAGCGTTGTAATTGCGTCCTCTTGTGGAGAGCAGAAAGAATAATAAGACATAAAACCATCATAATCCTAAATGTTCTAATAAAGTAGTCGTTTAAATTAATATAATACTGATTTTTTTAACATCTTTTTTTTGCTGTTTTTGTGCTATATGTGTATCAAACGTAGAAATAATGTCCCTACATTTATGTTACAAATTCAAGTTGTTTTCTTGAAATCCACCCTAATCCTGTTTTTCTCGTGGCAATTTTCCATGAGTGGGAACACTTTAGAATACTGTTCCTTCATTAATGAATAACTACACAAACAAATGAGTAATACACTACTAACAATCTAGTAAATATAACTAACAAGATACTCTGATTAATGCATGAAGTAATAGCTCTTAGTCGAATGTAGTTCATCATTAGCTATAATCAATCATTATTATTGTTTTCATAAATCCCAGAAAACTACTAGTAAGGTGATGACACTTTTGTTTAAAATGTACATATGTATAAGGGATACCACTTTGGTCCAATCAGATTTGCTGGTATTTTTAATCACATATTTTTGCCTTCTCTACTTTTTATTTGGTTATATAACTCACTTGCAATCACACACACACACACACACACACACACACACACACACACACACACACACACACACACACACACACACACACAACACACACACACACCAATCATCATCAGTTATGTGTCCCACCCCCCCAACACACACACAGCAGAGAAAAAAACTTTGCAGTTCCTACGGCTGAGAGAGAGCGTATTCGGAAGAAAACCGTTTCAGTGAGCTCAATTATAGTAATGGCACATTTTAGTCAGTAACGGTGTTGTAACGGAGGAAACATTAATTTGTTTGATTACTCGTTACTGTAAAAACTAACGCCGTTTATTTATAACTCTGTTATTCCCATCACTGATTATGAGTCCCGCCTTCCAAACCCACATCGCTAATCCGATTGGCTTTGTTTTTTCTTTCTAACTGGTGAGAGGCTGTAGCTACATTTGGTTGTGCGAACTTTAGGGGCAAAGCTCCTCTGAAGCCTAAATGCAGTAAGTGAAGGAGAAATCAACAGTTCTGAGTTCAAAAATACAGAGCAAATCGCATCAGATAGGCTATTGATTCAGGGTTTTTTTTATTGATTTGTCGTTTTTTCAATGTATGACAATCGCAGGATAAGTAACCAACCTAAACGTTAGTCTGTGTGTGTGTGTGTGTGTGTGTGTGTGTGTGTGTGTGTGTGTGTGTGTGTGTGTGTGTGTGTGTGTGTGTGTGTGTGTGTGTGTGTGTGTGTGTGTGTGTGTGTGTGTGTGTGTGTGTGTGTGTGTGTGTGTGTGTGTGTGTGTGTACAGTTCTTTGTGAGGTGACAACCAGCTATTTTATGTGTGCTCACAAGTTAAAAAGGCTTATAAATCTGCCAAATAATGTTTCTATTTAAATCTATGGTTTTGCACATGTTTCTGTGAGGGTTATGTTTAGAGGTGGGGCTTGGTCTGTTGAAGGCTTGCTCTCTTTGAAGTGAGAGGCCTGTTTGATCAAGTTGAAACCCTTGTCAGGCTGCTTTTAGTAACCAAACCCAGCCTTATCAGCTGAGGCCGAAAGAAGTTGCAGTGCTCTTATGAGAATTAATAGTATTGCTGTGTGCCATGTCCACCAGGACAAACTGGGTAATAATGATGTGAAACAAATATGCAGTTCATAACAGTTCATTTCTGTTAATGATAGACGTATGTTTGGCTTATTCAAATAACAAATAACAAGGAACAAGACAGTAGACACATTGACTATTGCATTGGTCTATGAACGGAGTAAAGTTAAGTCTTTGTTAAACTGCCTCATTGTCATTAGTTACCTGTAAAGGACTATAATGTGTCAAGAGCTTGCTCAAGTACTGAGCTAAACCATTTACTGCTTTGTAAATAATTAGCAAGATTTTAAAATGTTTGTGATTTGTTTAATAGGGAGCCAATGCAGAGTTGACAGAACCGGGCTAATATTTATAGCACTGAACGTGATATTACTGCAGTAACAAACCACCGTTTCCACATTGCTAATTCACGACGCATGCTTCAGTGTACATTGAAGTGAAATGTGCAAAACTTTGTCCAAAATAATACTGATAACAGTGTGTGTTTATATTAAGGCGAGACACGGCAGGCAAAAACATTTTTTACTGGTCAATTTTGAGATTTTTGGATTTGTCTTCAATAACATGTCTTCTTTCAGACTTGTGGTGAAAAAAAAAGTCAGAAATACACATTTAGGTCTTTATTTTACTACACTTCGTCTGTTTGCGTCTGTAGATTTCTCATAAATTCAGCAGCTTCAGCCATTTGCAGCTATGAAAAGTTTGGTGGCTCCAGCAGCCATTTAGGTTTTGGCAGAGCCGGCTAGCCAGCCAATAACATCATCAGCCAGCCATTATTCTCAAAACAAATGGCTTCGGGCTCTATCATGAACGCATGAACTAACTTTTCTGCATTTTTCATTGAGAGCATTTGTTGTCATTTGGATATATTTTTAAGATGGAAAATGCAGTTTTACAGATGCTAGAAAGCTGTGTATTCAAATGAAAGATTGGTATCAAAGAGCAATCCCAAGTTTCTAATTGACAACAAAGACTTAGAGTAGCCATCAAGTGTTAGGCAGCATTCTAGGTTACCACGTGTGTGTCATGGTGGTGGTACGGGTTGAAGAATAGGCAGAGTCAAAAAGCTTCAATTCAAACATGTACGAATAACAAAATCATTCAAACTGGTACAGGCAGGTAGACTAAATGCAACCTTAGCATTCATTTCAGATGTTTTTTTTTTTCGGTTTCACTTTATTTTGATGGTCCCTTTAACACATTCTGTTGTCTATAAGTACCGTTGCACTTACATGTCTACTACTGTAACTCTCATTAGAGTGTTAGCAGAGTATTAGTAGACTGGTAGGGATAGGGTTAAGCTGACATGTAGTTGCAAAGTTACTTATAGTCAGTAGACTGTCTGTTGGAGGACCATCACTATAAAGAGTTATCAGATATTAAGCAGACAGTTTACTAATACTCTAATGAGAGTTAGTTGACATGTAGTTGCAAAGTTACTTATAGTTAACAGAATGTTCAAAAGGGACCATCAAAATAAAGTGTTACCTTTTTTTCTGATGGATTCACAAATGTTTTCTCTGCTGCAATTTTTCTTTTGTTGCATTAGCGTTGTAATTGCGTCCTCTTGTGGAGAGCAGAAAGAATAATAAGACATAAAACCATCATAATCCTAAATGTTCTAATAAAGTAGTCGTTTAAATTAATATAATACTGATTTTTTTAACATCTTTTTTTTGCTGTTTTTGTGCTATATGTGTATCAAACGTAGAAATAATGTCCCTACATTTATGTTACAAATTCAAGTTGTTTTCTTGAAATCCACCCTAATCCTGTTTTTCTCGTGGCAATTTTCCATGAGTGGGAACACTTTAGAATACTGTTCCTTCATTAATGAATAACTACACAAACAAATGAGTAATACACTACTAACAATCTAGTAAATATAACTAACAAGATACTCTGATTAATGCATGAAGTAATAGCTCTTAGTCGAATGTAGTTCATCATTAGCTATAATCAATCATTATTATTGTTTTCATAAATCCCAGAAAACTACTAGTAAGGTGATGACACTTTTGTTTAAAATGTACATATGTATAAGGGATACCACTTTGGTCCAATCAGATTTGCTGGTATTTTTAATCACATATTTTTGCCTTCTCTACTTTTTATTTGGTTATATAACTCACTTGCAATCACACACACACACACACACACACACACACACACACACACACACACACACACACACACACACACACACACACACACACACACACACACACACACACACACCAATCATCATCAGTTATGTGTCCCACCCCCCCAACACACACACAGCAGAGAAAAAAACTTTGCAGTTCCTACGGCTGAGAGAGAGCGTATTCGGAAGAAAACCGTTTCAGTGAGCTCAATTATAGTAATGGCACATTTTAGTCAGTAACGGTGTTGTAACGGAGGAAACATTAATTTGTTTGATTACTCGTTACTGTAAAAACTAACGCCGTTTATTTATAACTCTGTTATTCCCATCACTGATTATGAGTCCCGCCTTCCAAACCCACATCGCTAATCCGATTGGCTTTGTTTTTTCTTTCTAACTGGTGAGAGGCTGTAGCTACATTTGGTTGTGCGAACTTTAGGGGCAAAGCTCCTCTGAAGCCTAAATGCAGTAAGTGAAGGAGAAATCAACAGTTCTGAGTTCAAAAATACAGAGCAAATCGCATCAGATAGGCTATTGATTCAGGGTTTTTTTTATTGATTTGTCGTTTTTTCAATGTATGACAATCGCAGGATAAGTAACCAACCTAAACGTTAGTCTGTGTGTGTGTGTGTGTGTGTGTGTGTGTGTGTGTGTGTGTGTGTGTGTGTGTGTGTGTGTGTGTGTGTGTGTGTGTGTGTACAGTTCTTTGTGAGGTGACAACCAGCTATTTTATGTGTGCTCACAAGTTAAAAAGGCTTATAAATCTGCCAAATAATGTTTCTATTTAAATCTATGGTTTTGCACATGTTTCTGTGAGGGTTATGTTTAGAGGTGGGGCTTGGTCTGTTGAAGGCTTGCTCTCTTTGAAGTGAGAGGCCTGTTTGATCAAGTTGAAACCCTTGTCAGGCTGCTTTTAGTAACCAAACCCAGCCTTATCAGCTGAGGCCGAAAGAAGTTGCAGTGCTCTTATGAGAATTAATAGTATTGCTGTGTGCCATGTCCACCAGGACAAACTGGGTAATAATGATGTGAAACAAATATGCAGTTCATAACAGTTCATTTCTGTTAATGATAGACGTATGTTTGGCTTATTCAAATAACAAATAACAAGGAACAAGACAGTAGACACATTGACTATTGCATTGGTCTATGAACGGAGTAAAGTTAAGTCTTTGTTAAACTGCCTCATTGTCATTAGTTACCTGTAAAGGACTATAATGTGTCAAGAGCTTGCTCAAGTACTGAGCTAAACCATTTACTGCTTTGTAAATAATTAGCAAGATTTTAAAATGTTTGTGATTTGTTTAATAGGGAGCCAATGCAGAGTTGACAGAACCGGGCTAATATTTATAGCACTGAACGTGATATTACTGCAGTAACAAACCACCGTTTCCACATTGCTAATTCACGACGCATGCTTCAGTGTACATTGAAGTGAAATGTGCAAAACTTTGTCCAAAATAATACTGATAACAGTGTGTGTTTATATTAAGGCGAGACACGGCAGGCAAAAACATTTTTTACTGGTCAATTTTGAGATTTTTGGATTTGTCTTCAATAACATGTCTTCTTTCAGACTTGTGGTGAAAAAAAAAGTCAGAAATACACATTTAGGTCTTTATTTTACTACACTTCGTCTGTTTGCGTCTGTAGATTTCTCATAAATTCAGCAGCTTCAGCCATTTGCAGCTATGAAAAGTTTGGTGGCTGCAGCAGCCATTTAGGTTTTGGCTGAGCCGGCTAGCCAGCCAATAACATCATCAGCCAGCCATTATTCTCAAAACAAATGGCTTCGGGCTCTATCATGAACGCATGAACTAACTTTTCTGCATTTTTCATTGAGAGCATTTGTTGTCATTTGGATATATTTTTAAGATGGAAAATGCAGTTTTACAGATGCTAGAAAGCTGTGTATTCAAATGAAAGATTGGTATCAAAGAGCAATCCCAAGTTTCTAATTGACAACAAAGACTTAGAGTAGCCATCAAGTGTTAGGCAGCATTCTAGGTTACCACGTGTGTGTCATGGTGGTGGTACGGGTTGAAGAATAGGCAGAGTCAAAAAGCTTCAATTCAAACATGTACGAATAACAAAATCATTGAAACTGGTACAGGCAGGTAGACTAAATGCAACCTTAGCATTCATTTCAGATGTTTTTTTTTTTCGGTTTCACTTTATTTTGATGGTCCCTTTAACACATTCTGTTGTCTATAAGTACCGTTGCACTTACATGTCTACTACTGTAACTCTCATTAGAGTGTTAGCAGCGTATTAGTAGACTGGTAGGGATAGGGTTAAGCTGACATGTTGCAAAGTTACTTATAGTCAGTAGACTGTCTGTTGGAGGACCATCACTATAAAGAGTTATCAGATATTAAGCAGACAGTTTACTAATACTCTAATGAGAGTTAGTTGACATGTAGTTGCAAAGTTACTTATAGTTAACAGAATGTTCAAAAGGGACCATCAAAATAAAGTGTTACCTTTTTTTCTGATGGATTCACAAATGTTTTCTCTGCTGCAATTTTTCTTTTGTTGCATTAGCGTTGTAATTGCGTCCTCTTGTGGAGAGCAGAAAGAATAATAAGACATAAAACCATCATAATCCTAAATGTTCTAATAAAGTAGTCGTTTAAATTAATATAATACTGATTTTTTTAACATCTTTTTTTTGCTGTTTTTGTGCTATATGTGTATCAAATGTAGAAATAATGTCCCTACATTTATGTTACAAATTCAAGTTGTTTTCTTGAAATCCAACCTAATCCTGTTTTTCTCGTGGCAATTTTCCATGAGTGGGAACACTTTAGAATACGGTTTCTTCATTAATGAATAACTACACAAACAAATGAGTAATACACTATTAACATTCTAGTAAATATAACTAACAAGATACTCTGATTAATGGATGAAGTAATAGCTCTTAGTCGAATGTAGTTCATCATTAGCTATAATCAATCATTATTATTGTTTTCATAAATCCCAGAAAACTACTAGTAAGGTCATGACACTTTTGTTTAAAATGTAAATATGTATAAGGGATACCACTTTGGTCCAATCAGATTTGCTGGTATTTTTAATCCAACGAATGTCATAGGTCTACTCTTATTATAACAAATGGAGGATCATTTGGACATGATGCATTTACCTGATTGCCCAAAATTAATAAAAAAGTTTCACATCTTTGACTTGTCTGTAAATTTCTTATTTGTTCAAATTATCCTGTAAATTGTATTGACCTGCACACATGATTTTAGTACTTTTTTTTAGTATTTTATCTCAGAGCACATGATGCCTTTTCCTGTTTTGTTTTCCCACTATGCAGTGCTTAGGGTAAACAAATGTTTTTAAGGGGGCAGAAAGACTTTAAATGTCTGTAAACTGAAGCCTTCAGTATTCAGAAAACGTAAGACAGTACACAATTTTTTATTTTAGCTTTATTTTTTATTGGACAAAATTAAAGCATCAGTCACACGTAGTCTTGAGCCAGAGTATTGGCAGTATAGGATACATTACATATCATAGTGCATTGGTGATTTTATAATGACCAAATGTCAATATCTAGCACAAATCTAGACTAAAACATTTCCGTATCTAAAGAAGAAAATAACAATGACAGCAGCCGCGGCCCTGTGCGAGCACAAACGCACCAGACAGGTTTGTAGACTGATGAAGAGCGCGGCTTGCTTGCGTGACGTCACTCATCACTACTCTTCCAAAGATTTCGTGATGTCTGAAGAATGGAATAATTTATTATGGTTCTTTCTACGGCACAAAACAGCACAAATCGAGCACAAACAAAATGCACAGTTTTGGGGCGATTTGGACGGCATGTGGTGGACAGTTATGTAACTGTGCTTAAAAAGTTATTATTTATTTTATGTTTAAGAGGGGATCGTAGTTGCAATGTTTCTTTCAACGGCACAAACCGGCACAAATCGAGCACTAACCAACGACACGGGTTTGGTGCGATTTAGATGAGGTGGGGTGGAGAGTGACGTCACAGCTCCTGAATTAAATGAGCTATATCTGCGAAAGGAAAATAAATACAATGTTTGTTTTAACGGCACAAACCAGCACAAACCGAGCACAAACGAATGACACCGGTTTGGAGCGATTTGAACGACATGGGGTGGAGAGTGACGTAACACAACCAAAAAAATAATGTTCAATATCTCAAACTCCAAACCAGCACAAATGTTCGTTTTAACGGCACAAATCAGCACAAACACAGCACAAACCAATGCCATAGTTTTTAGAGATTATTTCGTTTTATGGGGTGCCAACTTCACGGAGGTCTCGGTAACGCTATCCGGCTCCGTCAGGGTCTTTGATCATCGTCGATCTCACAGCTCCACGCAGGCTTAACTAATCGAGGTCGCTGGTCGCTAGCTTATAGAAAAGTCCATGCACAAACACTAACCACTACATCAGCGGCTAACTTAAACTTATTTATGTCTTTGTGTGCAGAGTAGGTCACTCACACAGACAGAATTATCACCCTTACAGTTTCGTATAAGAGTCCTGGTTGAACATGCTAAACTGGTGAATTTATTAACTTTAACTATGTTTCTCTTTCCGCAAAACCACACGCGTTTTCTCTCTCACTTCTTCGACACTCTGACCCCACTTCCTTTTTCTTTGACACCAAATGTGATTGGCTCATTCACAAAACATTCACAAATAAAATAAATTCGCAAAACATTTGTGTAATTCTTTCTTCCTACTCTTACAGGCATATTTAAAGTATTTTCACATAACTTATTATACAACAAATAGTTAACCTTTTAAATGCTGTATTCAGTAAACCATGAACATCACATAATATGCATTTCTCTCATTGAGAAAAATCATAACTTCATTGCTGGTCAATGAATCTTAACTTTTTAACATTACATTCTGTTTATTAAACTATGAAATTATTTATTCAAACTTGTTTATCTTATTCTAATGAACATATTTCAACATGGTTACATACAGCAGTACGTAATATGCAAGTTTCCATGTAATGGTCAGTGACATCATCACTTTGTGGAATGATATCTATATCGGTTGGATCGGTTCCATATGATATAATTAAATCGAGTGTATGATTAAGACGATGAGTGGGACCACTGACATTTTGCTTGACCCCAAAGGAGTTTAGTAAATCTGTAAACGCAGCCCCTAACGCATCATTTGAATTATCTACATGTATGTTAAAGGTCCCCTGACATGGGGTTATTTTATTATTTTATAATGTTTCCTGGGTTGCCCTTATAATGTTAGTATGTTTTTAGATCAAAATTAGTCATAATTTAGAAATAAAAGGCATTTTTCCTAGCCTGATTTTAGCCTCTGATTTGAACACACTGTTTGAAGGGGCGTGTCTGCTGTGAGACTCAGTGTAACCGCCCACTGCTGTGATTGGCTGACATGCGTGCATATGAAATAGCTACATGTGAAAGTCTCTCGATCTCGAATACTTTTACTACTGCTGCTATTATACGTTTTTACTAATACAGCTATCGAGATTAACGAATCGTGAGAAGTTTTTAAAGTATTTAGATCTATTCCCATCACATACAATGTGTGATGAGCATTGAGCAGATGACAGTCTGTGGATCGAGAGACAACGCAATTTCTCACTCTCTCTAATGCTTTCACTAATGCAAATTCAAACACGATGATGTAAATACAGTAAGAGATTCATTGTGCAGTAACGTGCGTCATTGATTTCATAACGAGTTGTCCTGATAAACTCGCGCTGTGTGGAAAAATGTTCTTTGATCGATTTCTGTATATAATTTGTTCACAATTTAAATAAGATTATTTTCATCCTACTAAAAGAAACGATGTGAAGGTGAGTCACTGGCTTGACTTGCTGATGCATTAACAGTATTGAACGATTTTGAGAGAAAGATTACCTGTCTGAACTTGAACTTGAATTGTTGCTTGGTAGCTCGATGATTTATTTTCAGACGTTCATCGAGGCCAGCTCTGTATTGTCCCAAGTTGAGGAAACAGTCGTCGGTGAAATGTTTGGACCATCCAAAACTTTGGGAAGTTGTGTCGGCGCATTTCCAGAGAAAATAAAATTAACCCATTGTTTCTTCAGAGGCTCGGATGAAGGAACTAAAAAATACTTTTGTGTTCATTTGTACATCCGAACACCGATCAACTGCCATGCTTCGCTCGTTTGCAAGCCATTATATCTCTCTATTCCACTTTTGTGCTTTGATTGGTCACACGCCATGATATCTCTCTCGAGGATGATAAACTAAAATCGCGCAGCTCGTTTTCTCATGGGCGGGTCAAAGTCTCTTTGCGGCATAGCAGAAAAGGGAGGTAACATTCCCCCATATGACGTCATATAGGGGGAGATTCAAGATCAGCTCGTCTGAGATCTCATTTTCTCACAGGCAGAGAAAGATAGCCAAAACTCAGTTTACACCGACTGAAATTTCTAGACACGAGGGGACCAAATACAGGCTAGGGGAACTAATATTAATGTTAAAAAACCTCAGAAAGTGAAAATTTCATGTCAGGGGACCTTTAAAATCTTCAACAATTAATGCTATTTCGACGTTGACCAATAGATCTGAGAGAAAGTCTGCAAACTCTTTTAGGAAATCAGCATAAGGCCCTGGCGGTCTATATACGGTAGCCAAGGCTAGAGAGAATAGCGATTTCTTTCTTACATCTGAGAGCGTAACATTTAGCACAAGTACTTCAAACGAATTAAACCTGTGACCTGTTTTCTGAGTAACATTAAGGATATCTCTGTAGATTGTTGCAACACCGCCACCACGACCGATCAGACGGGGCTCATGCTTATAACAGTATCCTGGCGGAGTAGACTCATTTAGACCGAAATAATCATTTGGTTTAAGCCAGGTTTCAGTAAGGCAAAATACATCGAAGTTACTGTTTCATTTACAATAACTGCTTAGGTGTGAGTGATCTAATGTTTAGAAGACCTAGCTTTAGAAATTGTTTTTGTTTTTGTTCACTAATAGCGAGATTTTCTGTTTTAATAACAATAAAAAATCTTCTAGATGCTGCAGTAGATTTATTATTTGATCTCAGTAAACGAGGAATAGACACAGTTTATATGCAATGTAGTATTAATATCAATTAAATTGGTGCAGCAGAGACTTTAATTTGCACTTTTGGTTACTAGTCAAACGGTGTTTAACATCTTGGAGATGTTATCCGACAGAAGATCTGCTCCGATCCTACTTGGGTGTAAGAAGAGCCTCGGTCACGGAAGAGCCTCGGTCGCTCCCAAAATAGATTCCAATTGTTTACAAAGAGCAGTTTCTGCTCATTGCACCATGACATTGACCATTCATTTAGCGCAAATTATCTACTGAACTTTTCATGCCCTTGTCGGTACGTGGGAAGCGGTCCAGACACAATGATCGGTGTTTCAGGCGATGTGCTGCGTACCGTCTCGGTCAGGCTCCTGAAGTCTTTCTTCAGAACCTCCGTCTGCCGCAGCCTGATGTCGTTCATTCCCGCGTGCAGCACAACAGCTCCGACGCGCTCATCACCGTTCAACAAACTCGCAGCGATATCAAAAACACGAGCACCAGGAAAGCAGTGAGTGCGCACCTTACTTTTACCTAACGTAGCATGGACGTGTCGGACGGTGGAATCGCCGATGATCACATCATCGCGTTCCGTTTTGCAAAGAGAGGAGAAGCGGTTCTGGGTGGAGATCTCGAAAACCGGGAGGGGCGGAGAGATTCTCGCTCTGGTTCTGGCTCTCGTCTTCAGCGGAACCACCCAGGCTCCGTGGTGGTATGTCGGACTCGGAGCCGGAGTGAATACAACCATGGCTGATCGTGAACTGGGCGCTCGGGACCAATGCTGAGAAACGCACGGAGACGAGCTCAGGGTCAGCGGGTTACTAACGTTAATCACTGATTTGTGTACATCGGCGCGTGATGTTTCAAGAGCTAAACGCCAGTCTCTCAGCTCAGCTTGTCTCTCTAAAAGGTCACGGATCTGCTTCTCTACAGCTTCCAGCTCAGACTGCACCGCGAGCAGCTCGAAATTGTTCTCATCTGCACCAAAAGATATATTCACCATTTTAACCAATGGACAGTAAATTAGCAACGATGCTACAAGTGATACTATTAATATTAGTACTGCTTTTATGACTGATGTCTTGGATATAAACCATCTTTTTTTTTTTGTGGTACGGGTCTAATGTAGACGCACGATAGACGAGAAAATATTTGTTTGTAAATGAGTGTAAAGAAGACTCGCTCAGCCGCTCAGCAGTGAGCCACTCACAACGGCTTGAGACGAGTCTGCTCAACAGTCCGAGTTGTAACTATGAGGTTTGAGCAGCAGTGCTTCTCAGTGAGGAAAAGTAGAAAATGTTCATTGTAAGTGAGTTTAAAGAGAAAGATCACGGATTATGAATCAAATCGAAGGAGCTCCAAACACAAACAACACATTCAAACGATACGCTTGCGCAATCACTAGGTCAAAAACTAGTGTCTCAAATACCTGTCTGTATGAACGTGTGTCACAGGTCGGGGTGGGCCAAATCCGACCTGCGCCCACCCCTAAGACCCGTACCAGCCTTGGGGAGTCGGACGGAGGACGGAACAAGGAGGATAGACCAGAGAAATGAGTTTAAAACAAGGTTTTTATTCAGGATAAAATTATTCAGAAGAATGCAGGGTCCGGGCTACTCTGTGTCAACTTCTCCAGGAGTCAATCCGGGGGAATGGTAACTCTTTAATCCTTTCGTTACAGGCTGGTAGTCGCGAACTTGCTGCAGGAACTCCAGGTTAGAGGGCTTCGGGCTGAAGGTTTCGCTGCAAGCAGACAGGTAAGTATGCAAGTACGTACTTCTCTTCAGTGTCACACAGAGGGCTTACGGTTGGAGGCTTTACTGCAAGGCAGACAGGTAAGTATGCAGGCTCGTACTTCTCTTCACTGACAGGGTCAACAGACACAGGGCTCACCACAGGGGAGGTTTACTGCAAAGCAGACAGATAAGTATGCAGGTACGTACTTCTCTTCAAGTGTCAAACAGAGTGCTTTCGGTTGGAGGTTTTTACTGCAAAGCAGACAGGTAAGTATGCAGGCTCGTACCTCTCTTCACTGACAAAGTCAACAGACACAGGGCTCACTGCAGGGGAGGTTTACTGCAAAGCAGACAGATAAGTATGCAGGCTCGTACTTCTCTTCACTGACAAAGTCAACAGACACAGGGCTCACCGCAGGGGAGGTTTCACTGGAAATAGACAGATAAGTATGCAGGTACGCACTTCTCTTCACGTGGACTGCCAGATAACCACACTCAATGGTCCAGGCAGGGAATACAACAGGGTTAGCCTTTTTCAATTCAATTCAATTCAATTCAAATTTATTTGTATAGCGCTTTTCACAATACACATTGTCTCAAAGCAGCTTTACAGAAAGTGCATTTCAGAAATGTACATAGAAAAATACAGTTAGTTAATCATGTATTAATTTAGGCATAACATATCGCCGGCGTTGAGTCGTCTCTTCACAGGCGTTGAGTCGTCTCTCCACAGGCGTTTAGTCGTCTCATCACAGGTGTTGGGGCATCTGAAGTCTTCGTGAGAGGCTGGATACAAACTGGAGCTGACGAACGCTATTTACCTCGGGACTAGCGTCCCGAGATAACAGCAGAAAGGCAGATGGGAAATAATTAGCATAGCTGATGTTCATAATAATAATGCATTCGAACTGATTCAGAATTAGTATAAAAGGTAAGCATTAAGTGAATGCTTGGTTAAAGAGATGCGTCTTTAATCTAGTTTTAAACTGGGACAGCGAGTCTGAGTCTCGAACAATATCAGGAAGGCTATTCCAGAGTTTAGGAGCTAAATGTGAGAACGCCCTCCCTCCTTTAGTAGACTTAGATATCCTAGGAATTTTATCTCTCACAAACGATCTTCTGTCCCGTGGTTACCGCCTTCCCATTTAATAAGCCTGCTTGTCCCCCACTTCACAGTACCGTGCCCGTTTGCAACCCCACATCCTCTTCATCACGGCTCGCTCCTACCCCGAGGGAACACCGTCCCCAAAAACAACCCCCCGCTTGGTCTGTACTTCCTCCTTTTATCTTCCTCTGATCACTACGTGTCCCAATCGCGAGACCTGTTTCCCCTCATGCGTAGCTGTTAGCGATCTTTGGCTGATCATCTCATTGTCGGAGATGTTTGCGCTCCCCCGGAACTAGCCCCGTGTCCCGTTGTTATGGGTCCAGCGGGAGGCCAATTCGAAGAACATTAGTTCCGTCTTGAGAAAGAAGTTAATTTTGTCACCCCGTGACACGTGCAACGGGAGTCAAGGCCTTATAGGCATAGGCTACGCCATTATGTGACGATAAATGAGCATCTGTTTTACAATTTACAAATGTAGCCAACAGTACTTCATGGCAATGACAATTAATTAAATGTTAATAAAAGGTTTTATGTAAAAAATAAAATAAAATAAAAACACTGAACAGTTCAATACTGTGGCTCAGCGGCAGCCAAAACGCCAACGTAGATTTGAATTAAGTAGTTTATAATGTGACGCACTGAGAGATCTAATCCTAAACCTGTGTTATTGTACACTTTAAATGGTTAATTATCAAATGTAAAATATATAATCTTTTGTCTTTTGGAAGCTGCATTTGGCTCAAAATCTGAGGGTGTACGTGACCCCTTGGGTTGAATGGGCATGACGCGTCTGAATGCAATGTAGCCTATATGTCACATTGGACAAAAGCGGCTGTCAAATGGCTGTGTAATTGTTGAAAGAACTTAAAGTAAGACAACTTAAGAAAAACATCAGTTAGGGGAGAGCCGAGACAGTTGAAACACTTTTCATATAGACGTCGTTTTCTAAGAGAAGGTTACAGGTCGATTTTTAAAAAAAAATTGTGATCAACAACTCACATATGTGTTCTCTTAGTATCATGTGTTATTCGGTAGAAATATAGAATGATTTAAGTAAAATTTGACTTTGAACGGGAGTTGTGCTTTGTTTCAATCGTCCCTCCAGAGAGGGGCGATTGAAATACAGGGGTGGGACGGATGAAACATAACAGTTTTAACAGTAACTATTCATCTAATGCTTGTTTTTATACCTGACAAGTAACTTATGTACATATTGTTACAAACATATTTTGTCATTTATTTTCTGTCATGATTCTGCCATCATGTCCGTGTTTTCTTCTAGTATTGTGGCAGGATCATGACAGACCCATGTTTTATGTACAAGCGCATGGTCTGTTGTTTGGGCCATGTGCTTGTGTTGTCTCGTCTTGTAACCCCGCCCCCTTGTTATCCTTGTTTAGTCTTGATTGCTTTGTCAGCGTCACCTTTTCCCCTCATTAGTTTCTTGGTATTTAATCCCCTTGTGTTTGCTGTCCTGTGTCGGTTCATTGTTTGCTGTTTGAAACTGTTCGATATTGCTAACTTACCTGTGAGTACCTTGTTAGAGTTTTTGTCTAGTGTTTTACTGATCCTGTTGTTAGTTTATAGTCAAGTTTGTCAAGTGTTAGTCTAGTTTAGTCGTTCCTGTTCCAGTCCTAGTCCTGTTTTGGCCCCTCGTGGGTTTTGTTTTCCTGTTTTTGTCTGTTAATAAACATTGTTGATTGCATACTGTCTGCACTTGGGTTCATCCTCCACCTCATAACAGAATGAACCGACCAAAACTAAACCCAGCAGACAGTATGTCCTCCCTGCTCAAGCGACAGTCTGAGATTCGTAGACAATGCTGGTTGTCGGCTCCCACCAACTAGGGATGGGGAAATGAAGCCTCGTGAAGCAATGAGGCTTTCCCCTGACTGTTCCGGGAAAAGATTCAAAGCTTCGAGAGTGTTGAGAACAGCGTCATC
The DNA here is from genome assembly GCA_036326025.1 of Chrosomus eos. Taxonomy (NCBI): domain Eukaryota; kingdom Metazoa; phylum Chordata; class Actinopteri; order Cypriniformes; family Leuciscidae; genus Chrosomus; species Chrosomus eos. The sequence goes on along the minus strand of CM070827.1, from coordinate 36,924,675 downwards.
TGGTGCTTATTTAAAATAAAGCAGCCAGAAGCCCTTTGTTAAAAGCTCTGTCAGATGAAGCAACCACAACACACTACGTAATTTCAATGTTATGTGTACAAATAAAAAGCCTTACACGTTTGTGTTTGATTTGTCCATTAATAAATAAATGATTTTACCCATTAAAGTGTGACAATAAAATATAAAATGAGATTTAATAAGATCTAATGTAGGCCTACTCTCTCTCTACACACACACACACACACACTCACACACACACACACACACACACACACATAGTGAATAAGGATATTGTGTGATAGGATCATCTGTTCATCTAACACTTGGCAGTGATGGTGCTTATGTAACTGTAGGAATGACAGAAAGGTGATAGAATTATTCTGTAATGCCAATGTATATAGATGGAGGTAGACATGTTTCTGCATTCTCCAGTATTCAACTTCAACTTCAGCTCTTTGTTTGTCTCTGTAAGGTATTTATCCACTTCTAGGATCGCATCAGAAGTGGCATTTGAGCTTGTTTGCGCTGGTCTACAGCACTGTCCAACAGAAGCCAAAGGTTTCCACCTCAGAAGTGTGAGGATAATTTTTTTTTTTTTGGGAGTGACTGTACATGTACATTGACTGAATATAAGACACATCAACGGTCAACAATTATACAATACAAACAATGATACAAAATAAAATAATAATAAATAAATAAACATTTATTTTTTATTTGTATTTTTTAGAAATGCATTCATACATTGGAAGCTATAAGCTCAAAATATTCCCAGTTAGGGGAAGTCTTCCTTTTTTTTGGCTGTTGCCATTGCTGTAAATACAAACCCTTCACCAAACACCCAAATACCAACACCATTAACACCAAATTACCTATAAAAAAACCCACCAAAAGTGCAACGATCTTACAAAAACAAAAAGACACAACAACAACAACACAAATAATAAGTAGTTTTGGTTATTTAAATGTAATGTATTGATTAACTTTCAAAGTACAGCACTCTCCTCACAAACCCATCAACCAGACTGAGCCAACAAGGACCTTCGAGCCTTCTGACACCCAAAGCGAAACGCGCACGTTATTGGACAGAAAGTGAGGCTTCATTTGTCATCGATCACGTGACCTCTGGGAAACCAATACACACCCCGATACGGGGCTTCAATAGAAATTGCTTTACTTTTGCGATACGCACATCGAAGCTTCAGTGTTATACGTAACATCACTACCACCAACGGAGAGAGGGTCAACGGTCCTGTGCCGCCCCAGGGTGAGTGGATCATGAGGAACTATGCCCGACTCTTGGATCGTTTTTCTCGGGAGGAGCTGCAGGCTTCCACGAGACCTCCATCTTCCACGCTGCCAGTTATCCGGGAGGGTCGGGTCTTAGCCGTCGTTGCGCTAAGTTCCGTCAAGGAGCCCGCTACTTCAAGCGCCGTCCAGGAGCCCGCTCCGTCAAGCGCCGTCCATGAGCTCGCTCCGTCAAGCGCCGTCCATGAGCCCGCTCCGTCAAGCGCCGTCCATGAGCCCGCTCCGTCAAGCGCCGTCCATGAGCCCGCTCCAGCAAGCGCCGTCCATGAGCCCGCTCCAGCAAGCGCCGTCCATGAGCCCGCTCCAGCAAGCGCCGTCCATGAGCCCGCTGTTTCTGTGAGCTCTATTCCCAAGCCTGTCCCTGTGAGTGCTGCACCCGATCCTGTCCCTGTGAGTGCTGTACCCGATCCTGTCCCTGTGAGCACTGTCCCCGATCCTGTCCCTGTGTGCGTTGCACCCGAGTCTGCCACGGAGAGCGCTGCACCCAGTCCTGCCCCTTCGCCTGCCATGTCCCCCATCAGGAGTCCCGTTTCCTCGTCCTCTGTTTCCTCTGTGTCTGAGTCTGTTGCTGCTGCCACCATTGCAGTACCCCAGTCTGTTTCCCCGTTTGTCCCTGTCTCCACTAGTCCCCGGACTGTTTCCCCGTTTGTCCCTGTCGCCACTAGTCCTCGGATTGTTTTCCCTGTCTCGACCTCACCTCGGACTGTTCCTCTTGTGTGCTCGTCCAGTTCTCCCCGGACTCCCCGCCCAAGATCATCACCTCTTCAACCCAAGACCCCTAGGCCACCTATTCACCCTGGACTGCCCCCTAAGAACATTGTGTTTCCTCCACCTCCCCTGCCTTGTTTATTGTTTTTGATATTTCACCCTAACCCTGTAATTTCGTGTGTTTAACAGTTATTATAGCCTGTCCTTGGGTTTTTCTACCTCAGTTATAAGAACTAATCACCAGAAGTTGCCTCATATATGTATATCCTCTGTATTATGTATGCTCTATATCACCTATGTTTATTTGGTGTCTTAAACATTTATCATAGCTAAATCCTTATTAACTTCTACCTCAACTAAGGGAAATATATGTTATTTGGTACCTACTTGAAAGGTAAACAATTTCTAGAATTTTGACATAAAGTAGAATTGTGTAGGATGCACCATATTTAAACTATGAAAGTTGGCTTACTAAAGTGTTTAACTAAACTCTTAGATATGTGAGCACACACTGTCATGTGAGCACTATGCTAATTGCCTGCAAGAACCGGAGAACGGGCGTAGGTCCCGCCCAAGACAATATCTGATTGGCTGACGCACTCGGGAGGACAGGTCGGATGGACACGTTTATAACCAGGGCTTAATTTAAGCCGGAACACGCCGGAACATGTTCCGGCACCTCCGATGTTGGATCCGGAACCTTTTTTATTGGATCCGGCACCTCCTGTGTCACTATGGAAAATGAATCGCCTAAATGAAAAAAATAAAATTACTGTTTGTGTAGTGTTCAATGTTGTTTTCTGTCTTGTTAGTCTTTATTCCCCATTGAAGTCCCACAAAAATCTTGTGTTTGCATTTTCGATGCAGTTTGACGTGATTTCTTTTTCAGGGTAAGACAGAGGGGGGAGGGGCGGCGCGGCACTTCAAGTGACACATGCTATGCGCGCTTCTTGTGCTGAGATTGTTGTTAGCCTCGTTTTAGGGTAAAAATGTCAAAAAGACAGCAAAGTTTACTTAACTTTTTCAAATACGCTGGCCAGTCAGATCCCAAACAAGCAAAAATTGTTTCCACCGATCAAGAATGTGCAGACCACGGTGAACACAGTAGTACGCCTACCATTAATGCTGCTAATTTTGCACCTGTGATTAGCGGGGATGATGATGACCCACACGAGCAAGGAGATGAAGATGACGACGAGATGGCTGATGGGCACTTTGAATCTGCGAGAGATTGTGATGGCGACGCAGCAGGTACATTTGTCGGGAACACTCACGGGAAAATATGGACGGAAGCTCAGTTTACAGAAAAAAATCCCTGGCTTTTAATGGACAAAACTGGACTGGGCTGTGCCATTTGTAAAAAAGTGGGATCACTCGGTCCGGAAAAAACTGCAGGTGTGAAACTGGCAAAAGAATGGATCTCGGGCTCAGTGACATCATCTGCGCCCGATTTAAGAAAAAAGCAAAGAGCCTTAAGGAAAAAAGTTTTTGAGCACGGGAGTACTAAAGCACATGTAATGGCATTAAATATTTGTGATAGAGCAAACGAAAATATTTGGTAAACGCAGTAATCAATATCCAAAACGACCAGGTGCAAACGACTGGCAGAATTTTTCGCACCGCTTACAAGGAGGCCAAGCATCACAGGCCAGCTCACGGCTTTGAACATGAAATAGACTGTCAGGAAATGAATGGTGGGGATATGGGGAGGATTCTCCACTCTAACGTGGCATATTCTCATATACAACAGCATATTGCAATTGACATGAAAAAAAAACTGCTTGAGAGGATTGTCACTTGTGCTCCAAAAATCGGACTCATGTTGGATGAGGCCACAGGCTTAAATAAAAAGAGCGCATTAATCATGTATTTACGAATGCAGTTGCCAGAGATGAAATCGCCCGAGAACATATTCTTTGATCTTGTGGAGTTAGATGATTTTGGCGCAGAAGGCATTGTCCGCAAACTGTTGGATGCCTTAGATCACGCAAACTTAGACGAGGCATTCCTCTCAAAAACACTGGTCGGTCTCACATGTGACGGTGCGTCAGTGATGCTTGGACGCAAGAGTGGGGTGGCAACTCGACTTAAAACCCGCTTCCCAAACATCATGGTGTGGCACTGCTCTGCACATCGACTTGAGCTTGCAGTTGGTGATGTGATGAAAGAAATGGGGGCTATAAATCATTTCAAAATCCTCATGGATAAACTTTACGCACTGTACAGCACATCAAACAAAAACCGAGTGGAGCTCAAAGAGTGTGCTGACGGTTTGAACATTCAATTGTGTAAAATTGGTCGGGTGTTAGACAACAGATGGGTGGCATCTAGTCTCAGAACAGTCGAAGCTGTGTGGAGAAGTTATCCTGCCCTCCACATACATTTTACGCACGCAGCGGAGGATTCTGCCCGCGAGAGCGCAACTCGGGAAAGCTACAATGGCATGGCAAAGCGCCTTTCATCCCATGCATTTGTTTACAATTTAGGACTCATGTATGACGCGCTGCAAGAACTGTCAGAGCTGTCTCTCGAGCTCCAAAAACAAGAATGCAATATCATAATGGCTAGGGATGGGAATTGATAAGATTTTATCAATATCAATGCCACTAACGATTCTGCTTATCGATCCGATTCTTTAACAATTCTCTTATCGATTCCTTAGCACTGTGTGGAAAAAACCAAGTGGTTTTATTTGTTTTAAAGCTTACACTTGAGTAAGCAAACTGTACTTTTTATGTAATAAATGGAACCTTATTGTAAAGTGTTACCGATTAGTTATACACCAATTAAACGTTCCGTGAGTTCAGTGTTGGAAAGATCAGTTGTTTTAATTAACCATTCATTAAAACGAATCGGTTCAAATGAGTCATTAGTTCGCGAATTGGACATGTCATTATCGGACGTGTGCCAGCAGTTGGACAGACATCCCACAAGATGTGTCGTCACAGAAAACATTTCATCACTGGATAGTTTTTTTTCCGTTTATTTAAAGTGTGGTTTATGTCAGCTGAATGTACGGAACGCTTTTCAGAGAAGATAAGGTATTTTAGCACAATTCACACCCAGCGGTAGCCTAATTCAGGAAAAACAAATCTCCGAATGCTCCACATGAAACTTTAGTCTCCCGACCTTACCATTGTGTCGTTTATTTTGATTAATATGTGCGAGGGAGAGAGAGCAAGACAGCGCTTAGTTTTGAGACGGTGAAGCCGCCTTGCTAGTGCGCGCGACCGGGGCTCTCTCTCTCTTTCTGCTCGTTCAGCGCGCCCTGTCACAAGCGCAGCAGTTCATCTACATTACTCAACGATCAAATAAGACTTTGGCGGTACAAAAATTCGATTTGGACGCCGTGCTATGGTGCTTGATAAAGGACAAAAGGGACAGTTGTGAGTTCACGGTCTGTAGCCTATATACTATGGCTGACTCAGAGCAGGAGCATCGATAAGAGGACTCGTTAAAGTCGAGGGCATACAATATCGATGGATCGTTAAACTGAGAACCGGTTCTCGAGTGGAACCGGTTCTCGATTCCCATCCCTAATAATGGCGCATAAAGCTATTTGCCGACAGATCAGGGTGTTCGAGGCTATGTCTGAGCGGCCCGGTCGATACAGCCTATTGAGCCAGCGTGGGGTCGAGGAAAACTCATTTCAGGGTGTACCGCCTGGCAAAAAATCTGGAGAAACGCATGTTATCACAGGGGAAAGACCAAACAGGATACAACAAGCTAATTGAGGATTTAAAAGTGCTTTATCCACAATATTGGCCACAGGATGTTGACGCGCTGTTCGGGGAGAGTGAAGTTGAGACGCTCTGCCAGCAGTTTTGCATCGATAGCCCGCGAAATGTCATCAGGGCATTCAGGGAATACCGTAACAATAATGGGACATTAATCGCAGATGAACTGAATTACCTCTTCGCTGCGGTCAACACTGTCCCCATCTCCAGTGCTGAGTGTGAGAGGGGATTTTCCCAGATGAACTTAATCTGTACAGCAAACAGGGCATCTCTTCTCCCCTCTACCATCTCATCCCTACTCTTCCTTTGCCATGTCGGCCCGCCGCTTACCCGGTTCAACCCCTTTCCATACGTGAGGTCATGGATTGCAAAAGGACATAGAACTGCACTGGACACTAAGTGTAGAGAAAGAAGCAGGGGAATGGAGGCCCGGGGCTCTATGGATGCTGTATGGGCCGTTTTGGACAAATAGGCTAATGACGGTAGGATGAAATCACAATTATTCCATGCTGGTCATCATTGCAATATATAGCCTATATGGTTTAATTTCTATGTGTATATTTAATTCCCACAAGTAGCCTGTTGCTGTTTATGTGGTCACATGATGAAGTGTTTGTCTCATCCAGTGTTTTTTTTTTTGTTGTTAATTTAATTGTTCGATGGATAATTGCTGCTTGTGAAAACGATTGTTGCAGTGTATTTTAATTATTATTTTATTTTTTACGTTTTGCACCCATGCAGTACATGTTATGAAATTAAAATAAAGATTGCCCTGATGTAGGCCTACACACAGCGTTTAGTTTTTTTTTTAGTCAGAGACCTACTAGGCAGTGTAATTTTTTTTTTTGTTCCGTTACCTCCAACCCCCATTTTGAGTCGCCGGATCCACCCCCCCCCCCCCCTCTGCGCTCTGGGACCTCCCACTTTACAAATTAAGCACTGCTTATAACCTAATGACAAGCAGCTCTGCGTTGCTTTTTGCCTTGCTTTTGCAGTGACTTTTGCTCTTGCTTTGATTTTGTGCGGACCTTTTCATCGTCCAGCGCATATGCTTATGTCACAGGTCGGGGGGGGGCCAAGCCAGACTGCACCCACCCCTCAAACCCAGGACCACCTTGAGGAGCGTACCAGAGACCAGACAGACAAGTGGAATTAAAATGAACACTTTATTGAATAAAAAGGAAATGAAAAAGTCTTGACGTGAGTTTGTCTCTTTCCAGGAAGGGGGACCCACTTTTGGACTCTCGAAAGCGAGGGGTTTGACTGCCGTTCAAGCAGCAGGTAAGTGTCTGGGTAAGTAACTTCTTAGGCGTGATGCAGGAGGACAGATGCCCGGACAGGGCTGGACCGGGACTGAGGACTAGAGGGAGACTCTTCCACCGGGCAGGTGAGTGGCGGGTACGTATACCTCCCAAGAATGCAAGCAGGCGGAGGGGCCTCACTGAAAGACAGGTGGGTAGCTGGGTACGTATTTCTCCTTCGGGCAGGGCACACTCCCGTGTCGTTGATGGACAGCAGGTGCGGGGTCCCTCGTGTCTCTTTCGGCGTGGTTCAGTCGTTAGACGAGGTATCCTCTATTCCAAAGACAGAGACAATTTTTACAAGCTCACTTCCCTTTTTTTTTTATTTTTTTTTATTTTTTATTTATTTAACAGTCAGACATACATACAAACCAACATAGTACAGTAGTGAGCAATCTTGTAAATCCATAATTCCAGAAGTGACATAAAAGTGATATAATTGTTTGATCTAAGTGTGTATTTGAGCGGGTGTGAGTGTGGGTATGTGTATGTGTGTGTATGCGTAAACAAAGTAACCATTTATTATTTATTACCATTGTCATTACCATCACCACCCCACTCCCCACTACCACCATATTGCCAATATTGTGTTGGTCGATTTTTATTTCCATCCTTCCTCCTATGTAACAATTGCCATTGTCAATGCTGTATAAAATAAAAGATGATATAATAAGATGATAAGATAATATAAGTTTTCCATATATACATATTCCTTTTTTTTTTTTTTTTTTTTTTTTTCATTCTATGTTGTGGTGCATTAAAAACCCATGAAGAGATAAGGGGGGAATTATTGCAGTAGTGATGATAATGACATTTAATTCCAATACAGCATTGACAATGGCAATATTGATGATTATAATAATAATGATAATAATAATATTATTAATAAATGATAATGATGATGGCAGTGGTGACCGCAATGGTGAGAGCAAAAGACAGCAACAACAGCAATTACAACAATGAAAAGATAAAAGTGAAAATAGTAATCATAACAATAACAGTGAAGATAGTAATAACAATGATGACATAAGCTAGTTCAAACAGCTAAAATGCATTAATATTCGTGGGTTGGTTAAGAAGGTGGGAGGAGTCGGAGTTGAAAACAGAGAAAGGATTCATAGCTGTAAGAGGTCAGAAAGTTCAGAAAAGCTCACTTCCCTTTTTAATGGGGGCAAGGACTTACGGCTGGAGCGGATGGCTGGGCTGACACGATGTGGCCAAGGCGAACCTCTGCTTCAGGCAGGCATCACACAGGAAGTCAGCAGCAGAAGAATCATCTATTTGAACAGACAGAGCAATGTATACAGGTGCAGGCACACTCCTCTGTAGGATGGAGAATCGGGCTTACGGCTGGGTAGTGTGGCTCTAAGTGAACAGCGCTGAGGCTAGGATGGGTCCTTCCTTCAGACAGACAGCACACACGAAGACAGCAGCAGAAGAATCATCTAGTTAAACAGACAGAGCAATTTATACAGGTGCAGGCACACTCCTCTGTAGAGTGGAGAATCGGGCTTACGGCTGGACTATGTGGCTCTAAGTGGACAGCGCTGAGGCTAGGGTGGGTCCCTCCTTCAGACGGGCATCACACAAGACGGCAGTGGCAGAGGAATCTTCTATTTAAATAGACAGGACAAGTTATACAGGGCAAACACACTTCTCTTCAGTATCAGAACGAGAGTTTATAGCCCGAGCGGGACATGCACATTCAATACTGAGGCTTTGTTCAGTAAACACTGGGTGAGAATTTTGAACTGGGGAATACTGGCAGTATAGTATACATATACACCCACACACTGCAACTTTACGTCAAATCCACTACGGTGTGACACTTCAATTCGGGCACTGCATATCCACTCTCACTCTCAGTGTAATAAGGCCAGCACTCACCCAGTAGTCAATCCTTCCACTGTTATGTTGGATAAGCACTCAGAAGATGAAGAGATGCAGATGACTTCTCACAGCATGAAAACAGCGTCTTCAATACTCTCTCACTCTCAGATGAAGATATCAGGATTTCAATGATGACTCAGTTCACACTCTTAAGTGAGTTACACTCGTAATCAATACACTTCACAATTCCTTATTCAACTCAGTGCAAGGCATGCATCCACACAGATTTGATGTTTTATTACTTAACTTCCTCTCAGGAATGATGGCGTTCTCCAGTCTTGACTGTATCTCCACACTTCTCCCACTTTCCATCCAGTTCACGTTTCCAGCGTGTATTCACACAAATCAACGTTGCACCCTTAAGTCAGCCAAATCCTCACAGCTAGTGATGTGACATTTGAACCGAGGCATCGGAGCTTGTGTCGAGAAAAAATGGGCGTGCCAGATGAAGCCGCGATTCGAGGCTTGTGTTGTTAACGTGAAAATCACGTGACTGATGACAAACGAGGCCTCGGTTTGTGTGGATACGTCATCGGTTCGGTCTGAGTGTCGCTTTCGGATAAAGGGGGTTCGAAACTCGCGCCACCTTGTGGGTGTTGCAGGAGTAGTAGAAGCATGAGTAGAAGCAGTTGTAGTGTCAGAGAGTCAGAGATCTCTCATTGTCATTATTGTGTCATATATGTGTTAGGGCTGTATATTATTACATTATATCAGGTGAGAATAGTTATTAATAATAATAATTGTCATTATATAGTAGCTATATTATAGTTATATTAATTAGATAAGATTATTTGGATTTGTTTGCTTTTTATGACATCTTCCTTTTTCCTGGTAATGGAGCCAGCAAGAAATAGGACATCCTCCTGGGCTCAACAGAAGCATCAGTATCTTCATGTATACCCGCTGGCACTGATATTTTATGTTCCCCTACATCCTCTGTTCCTTGTGAAAGGATATTATTCTGAGGCTGGAGAGGTTTTGTCCAAGAAGAGGAATTGTCTAAACCCCAACACACTTCAAAAAATTAATTTTCTCAATAAAAATCTATTGTAATCCTTCCTTCATCCACCCCAAACTGCAGTTTACTTTATTACACTCCCTTGAGTCCCTCCACCATAAGCACTGCACTCAACACAGTCACTTTTGTTTTTCATACTGTCACTATCCAATTTAAAAAAAAAAATAATTAATTAGCTGTGTGTATGACAGTTGTCTCTGTACAAGTAAATGCAGACAGAGAAAGATACACGTTTTATTTCATACCCAGGCAATGGACAAATGTCTGCACAGATCTCTTTATTATTGCAAATGAAAGGTTACATTGACATTAACAGTGGAAGATAAATAAATAAAACAGAGCGGGAGGGGGGCGGGGTTTCAGGTCATTGGTTCAGAATTAAAAAAATTGCCTGCTATTTCTTTGCACAGTAGCTAGGTGTCACTAGTGAGCAATACTGAATGAAGCTTCGAGTAATGAATCTTTGGTCGAAGCAATGGGCTGCGAGGTCTCAGTGGTTCAGGAAGCCTCATCTTGCCATCACTACTCACAGCCCTTTCCAAAGACCCCAGCGAATTCAGCCACCGCAAAAGAAACGATTTCTCCCAGGGGAGTACCACCCTCAATTCCTTCTTCCTTTTCCTTTTAACTGTTTCATCCAGCCCCAGAGTCCTATCGCTGATCCTCACACCAATCGCCCGCACCTGATACCGTTTGCCTAATCAGCTGCCGCTGTCATGGAAACAAACAACAAGCAGGACCGGTTTGGTGTTTGATATTGTTCCGGGGGGGAACACAATTCCCGCGGACATTGGTTCCGCTTCTTTTGTCACTGGTGACACTTACATGCTCTTCAAATCACCAAGAGCTCACACAGAACTCATCAACTCTTCCATAAGAGCCTTCATCGAACTTCATCAAAGAAAGCCCTCTCAGAGTTGCTCCAGCAGCTCGTCCAGACTCCGGGGAAACTCCGTTGCATAGCAACACGCAATCCAGGAAACCGGCACACGAAGCGCCACCCGGCAAAGCCAACCAACCATTCACCATCGAGTGCTGTCCCTCAGAATGCATCATCGACCGCCTGCCAGCCAATCAGTGCCGAAGAGGTTCCCTCCAGCAACTTCCTCACAGAAGGGAAAGCACACGCTCACACGAGCATCCAAACCAGAGTATGTGAGCGGAGCGGGAGCGGAGCGAGGAGTGGAGCGGTGTGATTTTGAATGGAGTGCGGAGCGGATTTTTTAAAAGTCGGAGCGTCGTGGTTTTCACTCGCTCCGAGAGCGCTCCACTACCGCTCCATCACGAGTACAATTCATGCCAACGGCTCATTATAGAACTGTATTTTTAGTAAGGATTCACACGTTAAAAACATTACTCTAGCATGATACAGATGGATCACTCAAATCAGAAAAAAATGTGAAGGTTATGATGACGGCGATGGACATGAGTGGCTGCGGGAGGTTATAGTTCTCACTGAATATGACCGGGTAACACTCATGAAAGTGCGTATCTATAGCATTTCTTGTGTCATTTATACACCAAAAAATTGTTTTTGCGTGCAAATGAAATGCCCTAACCCCCTGGTTATTATGATTAGGTGTGTGAAGTGCGTGCACGCCATAAAGTGCGTTTCATATATGCACGCGAAAACTGCTTATCATAGGCTATAATATGCAAGCAAAAACAAGTTTTTGGCGTAGGCTATAAATGGTACGAGAAATAAAATGTGTGCTAGATACGCACTTCCATGAGATCGAGCTGGATCGGGTGAAGCACATTTTAAACAGGTAACACTTATTCACACACGCAATCTTTTTCTCACGATTGTGTCTCAATGCATTGCATTCAAACAAATGTAATATTACAGTGCTGTCGGTTTGATTTCGAACGAGCAGAAATCTGTAAGAAATGTAGTGACCCGTTGATAAAATAACTGATGAAAACGTTATTTTCTTCTTTCCAAACAAAATATGCTCTGCAAAAAGCAGCAATGATATTTAATAATGCTGATAATGTAAGCATAGCATGTCAGAGGAAAAGTTTGCACACTATCCAATAGGCTAAACCACATTGAATCTCAGTTTTTAAAAATATATATTTAATATGCCTATATATTATAATGAGGAGAAATGTTGTGAGATTTCAAAGCATACTTAAATACTTTATTATTCGCAATGTCCTCGGGGAGCGAAGACGGAGCGGTGTTCCTGATCAGTGAGCGAGGAGTGGAGTGGGGAGCGGTAAATCGTGAACCCGGAGCGGAGCTGGAGCGGAGTGACTATTAAATCCTTGGAGCGCGGAGGGAACATTGTTGCCGCTCCACTCCGCTCACATACTCTGATCCAAACGCAAGTACACAATCTCCTAATTCTTGCTGAACTGGTGCAAGTCCTATTAAGCAAACGAATGAAGGTTGAATTGCTAGTATTGATTCTCTCAGGTTGCGGTCAAGAAATAGTGTCTAACGCTAGACATTTGGGACTCCATTCATACTCCGTCAATAACATTACCTTTTCTGTCACTGTTTGAATGAATGTTTGTGTGTTTTCATTAGATTAGTTTGTGTGTATTAGAGTAGGCTAGTTTAATAAAGTCTTGATTGAATCTACATACAAGTGTCTTGTGCTGTGTGCTTACAAGTTATTGCCTTAAACTGTAGATTTTGTTACCTTGCTCATGTAACCAGTGATCATAACTTTATGATATTATTACCGTAGGCCACGGGATAATATTATGTCCAGAATTAATGAAATACCCTAATCTCAATTTATCGGTGGACGAATAATTGATAAAGTGTTAAATATTAATTCTGAATAATTTGGAATTTAATTAGGTTCTTATTCACTGTAATTCAATCACCCTTTGAGTTATATTGATCCTAATTTCCCTACACCGTTGAGTACTCTTCTACGCAATGCGGATCACTTCTGGATCATTTCACGTTCACACAGGAGATCACAAAAGGTCGCATTTAATTGGAAATGTGAACGGCCTTGCAAAAATATCTGATTTTTTCAAAAAATCGGAATTGAGCATTAAGCCCCTGCAGTGTGAACGAGGCCTTTGACTATATGGTTGATGTCTCATTTTGGTATTGGTGAGTGTAGCCCTGAGATTCTACAGTTTGAGATCCAATGGCAATATGAACACTTTTGAAAATACTTTGTGGTCATAAGCTATTGTGTTTAGACACACAAACATCAAGAATCAGCATATGAATCTCAACATTGGTGACAATATACAAACATCACAAAATAAGCTAACCCTTAAAGACCTAAACGGCCGCCGGCGGCATAAAAATAACTGTTGTTCTTAAATGTTTAATAACTTTTGAACCAGTAAAAAAATGTGTATGCTTTACAAAAGTGCCATAAAGAGGAGATTCGCGGCTTTACTTCGGTATCGTGGACATTCAGATGCTCCGTAGTGAATGTGATTGCGTCATCAAGTTTTGATCAGCATTGATTCGTCAAAGAAACCCATGTGATTTGTTCCTCTGAGCCAAATGAGCAGTTTGTTGATGCTTAGTCCCACCCCCAAGCCCAGATCGGTTAAAACTACATAAATATATATAAAGTCACATTTGCTTCAGTGCTCTATTACAATGTTTCTATTTATTTTTCTTCCTGAACTTTTTGGACACATCTACATTGTAAATAACACCAGATTTTCACTGAAAATCGACTATAATAATGTTAAAATAAATGGCTATAACTTGCTTAGGGATTGTTACATGTAGTAAAAATTTCATCTGGAAATCTAGAATATCCAAGTACAACTTTCTAAAGGAAAAAATCCAAACTTCAGGAGGAATTGTTTGAGCTGAGTAAAAAAAAAAAAAAAAAAAAAAAAAAAAAAAAAAATCTGCTGCCGTTTTTCCTTAAATCTGGTAAATTTATCCATTCTAAGACAAAAGAAATGTAAAATTGGCAATTTAAATGAGCTAGATTGAAACCTCAAGTTCTCCTGTTTAAAATGATATATGGTACGTGATGCTGACTGCTTTAAAGGGACACTTCACCCATTCACATTAAGCTTTCCATTGTTAGAAACCCAGTCATACTATTGAGTGGTCGTGCAACACTCTCATATTTTCCCCTGAGACGAGAGAAATCTGCTATTTACCTTTTTCACTTCCTCCTACAATGACGCAAAAATCGTCATTTTACGTCATTGTAGGAGGAAGTGTAAGAGAGGGGGATTTCTGTAAAGACTACAAGCACCCTTTCAAACCCGCCCACAGGGGGTTGGACCCAATGCGCTAACAGACCTATCACAAATCAGTGCGTCTGATTTCACCAGGCAGAAACTTTTTGAAAATATGGACGAAGGTACTGAATACGCAGACGGATGCATTATGGAGGATTGGGATTACACATAGTGTCAGACATCTTTTTTGGAAGCTAAGCTAGCAGGCTCTTGTTCTGTGGAGAAAGCTGAGTAGTAACTTTAGGGGTAACCATCCTCTTTTTCTCGGACATGTTCGGCCGTCGATGTCCGGGATTCAGCTTTTGCTTTCTGCAGTCGCCATGCATTGTTTACATGTAAGTTACAGCTTCTAATTCAATCTAACTGAATTCATCCCGATTGGTGAGTCTGAATGTAGTGTTTACATGAAACAAGTGATCGGTTGATGTGCGTTTTAACATTGCTAAGAAAATTCCCGCTCTTCCGTGAGATATACGAGACCGGTAACTTACGTCTCACAGCTGTCGCTCATCGGTAATCACGCCACTGGCCTCGCATCGTTCTCCCCGCGGCCCTCACTCGTCCCGCTCGCCACAGTAAACATGACTCGCATCGTTCTCCACATGGCCCTCACTCGTCCCGCTCGCCACAGTAAACATGACTCGCATCGTTCTCCACACGGCCCTTCACTCGTCCCGCTCGCCACAGTAAACATGACTCGCATCGTTCTCCACACGGCCCTCACTCGTCCTGCTCGCCACAGTAAACATGACTCGCATCGTTCTCCACACGGCCCTTCACTCGTCCCGCTCGCCACAGTAAACATGACTCGCATCGTTCTCCCGCGGCCCTCACTCGTCCTGCTCGCCACAGTAAACATGACTCGCATCGTTCTCCACACGGCCCTCACTCGTCCTGCTCGCCACAGTAAACATGACTCGCATCGTTCTCCACACGGCCCTTCACTCGTCCCGCTCGCCACAGTAAACATGACTCGCATCGTTCCCCGCGGCCCTCACTCGTCCTGCTCGCCACAGTAAACATGACTCGCATCGTTCTCCACACGGCCCTCACTCGTCCTGCTCGCCACAGTAAACATGACTCGCATCGTTCTCCTGCGGCCCTCACTCGTCCTGCTCGCCACAGTATACATGACTCGCATCGTTCTCCTGCGGCCCTCACTCGTCCTGCTCGCCACAGTAAACATGACTCGCATCGTTCTCCCGCGGCCCTCACTCGTCCTGCTCGCCACATACATGACTCGCATCGTTCTCCCGCGGCCCTCACTCGTCCTGCTCGCCACAGTATACATGACTCGCATCGTTCTCCCGCGGCCCTCACTCGTCCTGCTCGCCACAGTATACATGACTCGCATCGTTCTCCTGCGGCCTTCACTCGTCCTGCTCGCCACAGTAAACATGATGAATGGCGACTGTAGAACGCAAATGCCGAATCCCGGACATTTTGGGCGATCTCGAAACACATTTTCGGGCAGACTCATCACGGATAATCACTAGTTTAGACTGTTGTTTACCTACTGCGCGGTTACCGGTAGGCGTGGCCTCCTAGGGCAGCGAAGTAAGTGCATTCTGGGAGTTGTTGTCTTTCATCCACATAAGCCAAAAATACATTTTCTGTCTTTTCTCAGTCTAGAAAGCTCCAAATTCAAAAATAATTTCACATTTCTTCTACATAAATTATCCATTTTAAATACACATTCATCTTTCCAGAGGTGAAATGACCCTTTAAAGGATTAACTTAGTTCACCTCAAAATGAAAATTTTCTAATAATTTACTCACCCCAATGCCATCCAAGATATCCATGTCTTTCTTTCCTCAATGGAAGAGAAATTAAGTTTTTTGAGGAAAACATTTCTGGATTTTTCTTCGAATAATGGACTTCAATGGCAACCAACGTTTTTAAGTCGAAATCCATGCAGTTTTAAAGGTCTTTGAAGTGCTTCAACGGGCTGTGCATGATCCCAGCTGAGGAAGAGTCAAGTCAAGTCACCTTTATTTATATAGCGCTTTTTACAATACAAATTGTTTCAAAGCAGCTTTACAGAGATAACAGGAAAGCAATGTTGTAATAGTATTGTTAAATTCAAAATTAAATGTTAAATGTGCCCAACTAAGCAAGCCAAAAGCCAATGGTGACAAAGGCGAAGAGCGGCGATAAAGGCGACAGTGGCAAGGAACCAAAACTCCATCAGGTGACAGAATGGAGAAAAAACCTTGGGAGAACCCAGGCTCAGTCGGGGGGGCAGTCCTCCTTTGGCCAACGAACGAACAGTGTATGATTATGAGTTAGGCAGCATAATGTCAGGAGTCAGATGGGATCAGAACTTTCACGATATTCATCCAGTTCATCAAGAGGGTCTTATCTAGCGAAACGTTAGGTCATTTTCTAAAATAATTATATATATATATATATATATATATATATATATATATATATATATATATATATATATATATATATATATATATATATATATATATATATATATATCCCCAGTGCCATCTGCGCCCTTGTAGCATTCTATTATCTTTGATTTACTACTTGAGTTATGCCAAAATCACTGAGACGGTTGATGTGTTCACAAATAACCCTGGGCCTGTACAGACAAGTTTTATTTTGCATGATTTGAAAGCATTTATTTTTTATGGCTTAGTAGTCAAAGAAAGTGGTGCCAGAATTAATAACAGAAATCCACAAATCTTTTATACTTTTTATTTCATACCAACTTTACATTTAAGCTAAAAATAGCCACGTATCCAGGCCCAAAAATCTGCTGGTAGATTTTTAATGGTGGACCACCATGATTGTTTCTTGACGTCTGGCTCATCATCATCATCTGCTTCTGGAGGTGGGCTTACATCTGCTTTTAAAAGATCCAAACAGTCACTGTTAAACAGTGAGCTTTCTTTATTATATTTGGTCTTCAGAAAGTCCTGTAATTCCTTCAGGGTCTTTACACTGATAGTTTTGCCTTTCTCGTTGCTCTCGTCTATGTTTTCAGCCCAGTGAGCTTGAGACACATATTCTTTTGCCTTACTGAAGCAGCAGAACACTGTCCACATGTGTGAGGGAATGTTGACTCTGTTATTCAATAAATCTGGTGGTGTTGCAGTGTTTGGCACAGCTCCTGTCAACACATAGGCCAAGATTTTTTTATTTTGATCAATGCAGTGAGAATTCATGATTTCTCTAACTGTTTGCTCCATGCGGCTCCAGCTGCCACCGTTAAAGGTTTTGTACTGCGGCACAGCATTGGTCAGTGTGAACGTAGATTTGGCAGTGTTTTGATCAGGTGCATGACTGCAGGGAAACAAGTGTCCACGATTCACATTCATTTCGTTGTTCAGATAGTCTCCATTGCAAGCCTGATTGGAACATACTTCACTCATTCCAGCATTTGAATCTTCAAGCTACAGAACAGATAATTGACAAAGAAAAAGAAAAAGAGAGACAATAATGAGTTTTTCTAAAACATAACTGGGGGAAAAAAATTAGGAAATTGCAACCTCACCTGTGGCTCGATCTTCCATTTAGGACGTTTAGCTAGTTTCTCTTTATGCCCAGTGTATTTGTAAGCTGAGAATAAAGGGATCTTATTTGTTGTGTCGTAGAGAGTTGCAAATCTGTAATTGTTGTCATATTTTTGACAGATTATTTTGTACTGATTCTGATTCTTTGAGACTGAATTTTCCAGAATGCCAGGAATCGTTGGAGGCTGATCTTTAAAAAAAAACTGACTGCATTTTGTGAATGAATTTACAACATCAGTCATGATGAACGGAAAGCCAAACACCAGCAGCATCGAGACGACAAACAGACGCATCTTCAGCTGTGAAGGGAATTCAGGATGTGCAACTTCCAGAAAGAAACCCTCTGTTTTTATAGACATGCTATCTATCCTTTATCCTTTATCTTTTTTTTTTTTTTTTCTGTGGATACCCTAAGTTCAACTGTTAGGCAAATACAGGCCACATAATAATCCACAGAAACTGATACAATTTACATTTACATGAATTCATTTACATATGTGTAAGGCCAGACCAATAAACTTTCACTTTTATCTCATGGAAATATAACTCTTAGTATATGACTTCAGTCAAACAAAGAGGAGAACGTGTCTTTGATGTTGCGGGTCCTAAAATCTGCTCTGTTTTTATTTTATTTAAAAATATATATTTTATTATTATTTATATTTCCTTTGCCTTTTCTGATGTTTGATCTTTGATATATAATTGTCTTTGTTTTCACTTGTGAATGTATTTTTCTACTTTTTTTGCCTTTTTGATATTTTATTCTAATGCTTTAAAGCACATTGGTCAGCTGTCGATGTTTTAATTGTGCTATATAAATAAACCAATCTTAAACTTTAACTTGTGTTCTGTAAGCGTTATGGACATAATACTTCATCAGAAAGAGCTTTATTGCCAGGTTTACACATACAAGGAATTTGTTTTGGTGACAGAAGCTTCTACAGCAAAATCAGAATGACAGCGACAAGACACAGATAATACAAAGAATAAAAATAGAATAAGAAAATAGGAAATACCAATTCACAAAAAATATAATAAAAAAAACTCAATATCCAAAAATATAGATAATTGACATTATTTACAGGTATGTACTGTATGTACAAATGCAAGAAAATAAATAAATAGTAAATGAGAAGTATGGTGTGTTAAATAAATGTAGAAAGTGTTGTATATTGCACATGTTTATTGGCAAGTGGGGCCATTAACTGTTCATGAGATGGACTCCCTGAGTGACTGCTATATATGATATCTTATTGTAAAATGAACTATGTAATGAATATATCACTTAAATATATGTACAACTCTTGGGGCGTTCTGGACTAAATGCAAAGTTACTTCAGCATCATAAACGTAATTGTCCTAATTAATGAATTAGCTATTTAATTGAATCAAACACTCAACACAATGCGTTAAAATTTAAGAGACTCTATATCAAGTCTGGTGGTGGGTGGGGGTGAGGGGGTGTTGTATGTGTGTATGTATCAAATGTTGATACAATTTGACTGCTACAAATGAAAGTTGTATTAAAATCTACTTATAAACATTAAGTGTACAAAATACCTCAGTTAGCATGGGTTGGAACACTACAGCAAAAACATGGACAGTAGTTTCAATTTTGTTCATGCATTTATTTTGCTGATCAAATTTACAGATTTTTTTTATACCACCCCCTATTACTCCTCAAACCTCAAGCCCATGTAATTTGTAGCATTTGATTTTAAAAAGGTAAAAAAAAAAAAAAAAAGATTTTCAGTTTAGGTTTCACATAAGTGAGATTTTCGAAGTGCAGAGATGAGCACCAAGGATTAAGTTGTACAGTATTTATTTATTTGTGAAACATAAAGCCTGAACAATGCAATCCACTCTGATGTAACATTCAGTGGTGAATAACTTAAGAGGTATTTTGGGATGCTGGTGTCACCGGTTGAACAAACCAGGAACCAAGAAAATTGTTGACTCGTTTCCAGGGGGAAGAAATGCCGGTGTAACACCGGGCCGGCTCTGGGTTTACACATCATGGCCGCCGACCATAATGAGCGCCAGCTGAAGCCAATGAGTAGCGCTTTGTTGAACCACATGCCCGGGAAAAAGGAGTATAAAGAGAGGGGCTTAAAGCACAGGAAGGAAGAGAAAAAAATGCTCTGGCAGTAGGAAAGCTACACACGAGTGCTCGAGTGGATTGCAGCAGCGACAGTGAGTGGCGGCAAGTGCAGAAAGCTGAGGTTTAAGGCCTAATCGGTGTTCCATGTTGAGTCCCCCGAGGCATGCTCATTAAGTGAGTCTTTTAAGAAACCACGAACAGCAACGCAACGAAGTAAGTGGTAAAACTTCACGGAGGAAGAAGCAGAGTGACTGGCAGAAAAGAGAGTGGAAACCCGCTGCAGGATTCATGTGATTCACAGAGGAAAAGTTAAGTGCACCCTTTTATGATTCACCTTCTGGAGAAAACCACATGTAAAGTTTTGCCATCACCAGTGTACGACTAACCTGTGTTTGTGGGCAGTGTGTTATCCTGTTGACAGTAACAGTAATGGCTGGGAAGATCGCTGAATCCATGTTCATTTTCTGAGAACACTATTCTTTGGTTCATCCATCCTATGAAGAGAAGAAAAACGAGTTGATTAATCGCTGTGAAGATGGAGTGAGTTTGCAGTGTCTGAAAGAGTGAAATAAACACGTGTGGAGACTTACAAGAGTGATTTATGCATGAGAGTGGTGAGATCAAACAACTGTGTTCTCTCTGAGTCTCTGACGGATGAAATTGACCCATAACTTTGAAGATTCTTTCAAATTGATCTGTCCCCACAGCTGTGTCCAGGTCTCTGAGATTGCGTGCATGGTGCAGAGGAGCTCAACAGTTGAGCTTAACAGCTCAACGCACCGTTATTGCCACAGTCCACGAGTACTGTATCCCACACCAAAGAAAGTCCAGTCTCACTATTTCTCCCAACGACGCCGTTCTATCACACACAGAACGAGAGCGAAGGCTGGTAAATACCCCGTTTCTGTCTCCCCCTACTACTGTCCGTCTCACTGTCAAATTGTCTTCTCCTTGCAGGAAGCAAAAGAGAAGCCACTGTCTGTCTCGTGAGCTTGTTCAACAAGTCTGACGACGAGAAAAGCCACTGTCTGTCCCACGAGCGTATTCAACGAGTCTGACGACGAGAGAAGCCACTGTCTGTCAAGTCACCTTTATTTATATAGCGCTTTTTACAATTCAAATTGTTTCAAAGTAGCTTCACAGAGATAACAGGAAAACAATGTTGTAATAGTATTGTTAAATTCAAAATTAAATGTTAAATGTCCCCAACTAAGCAAGCCAAAAGCCAATGGCGATAAAGGCGACAGTGGCAAGGAACCAAAACTCCATCAGGTGACAGAATGGAGAAAAAAACCTTGGGAGAACCCAGGCTCAGTCGGGGGGCCAGTCCTCCTTTGGCCAACGAACGAACAGTGTATTATTATGATTTAGGCAGCATAATGTCAGATGTGATCAGAACTTTCACGATTTCACGGGGGGATTTCACGGGGGGATTTCACGGGGGGCGCTGCTCTTGTAGCGACCTGCAGCAGGTGTGTCGTGTTTTTGTTGGCTGTTTTTTGTCCGTTTTAAGTCGATTAAATAAGTATTTTTTTTCCGGTTTGTCTACCGTGGAAAAGGAAACTTTATCCTTGGTGTCTGCTTGAGCAAACAGTCATTATGGAGATGATTTACCTGGTTATTTTTTGGACTATAATATGGGTACACGGCGTCCGACCTCAATCACAACGCCCAGTAAGACAATACTCTCGGGAGTTCCTAATGCAATGGGACGCTCCGAACCGTGTGCACACACAGATGGATTACACCTTCATTCAGGATTTAAACTCAGAGATCTCCAGTGTAGAGAATGAACCATGAACCAAACACAAATGAATCTTCCATTTGATTCATTCAAACAGAACTCAATCACTAATTCAGGCATAGAAGATCCCGGCGCCAACTAGTCTAGGCACCCCCTCCAGAGAAGATTTTTATGGCCTCCAAAACCCCCTCAGAAAGGACTTTTAGGGCTCCGCAGGCCATAAAGGGATAAGCCAAAGCAGGAAGAACTTTGTTCATTCTTAACCAAGACAAATCTCCTCACAAATGGTCAAACAGGCCTGACCACCTTTGACCTCCCTCAGCATCACCACTGCTAAACAGGACAGAGTTATTTAACAGACCACGCTTTCATTCAGAGACCAGAAAGACTTTTACACTTTACATATCAAACCACATTAATTCTGCACATTCTGCAGAGAACAACTCACACAGAACAATGCTCAGTGGACTCATAATCAAACATCATAATTCTTGTTTTTCCTACAATTCATGTTTGTATTATGCTTAGATTCCATATAAATCATGTAATGATGATTATAACTGTGTGCATGAATGAACGAACATCGTGCTTCCAATCAAAATAATCGTATGCCCTTAATTCATAAGATGGCTTGTTTGAAATCTGTGTAAAATGCTTTGTATGATTATAATAATCTATAATGTTTAAACTGTGATCTCTTGTTCTCTGCTAGTGTTGGAGAGCAAGCAGATCATAGAGAACGCCTGATTTACGATAAGAAGAAACGAGGTCCACCTCCTAAGATGATGCCATTGTCCAATTGGCCAGAATTCTCCAAAAGAGGTTGGACTAACTTTAAGTTAAAGACCCGAACAAGGCAGTTCAGTTCAGTTCAGAGAGCAGTTCAGAGAGCAGTTCAGTTTCGGTTCGGTTCAGTTCGGCAGTTCGGTTCGGTGTTGAATTAAGTTTGTGCCTCTCTCTACAAACAGCAAGAGAGTGTTCATGTTCGTACGCTTCTACATCGATCAGACCCAAAGTAGACCAGCAGACAAACCCATCAAGATCGGAGTTTAAAACAGCTTCATTCAAGCCATCAAACTTTTCGTCTCACTTTTCTTTCTTTTTCTTAGTTGTATTTTATTTTCTCGTTAAAAGTCTCGTTCTAAGTTAAGTTTTGCTGTAAAGTCTCGTTTTAACGTTTCAACTGCAAAACCCGCTTCCAACTTCAAAGACTTTCATTCATCCGCGCCAACACACCACGTGACTGGCCGTCCAACTTCCATACAGACAAAGACAACCAGCCACGCGGACCCAGCCGGGAAACCCCTCTGACGAAGCACCTCAAATAGGGAATTCCGTGGCCTAAGCAACGCAAAGGACAAGCAAGTAACCTCCAGACTCTAGCTGAACTGGTGTTATTAATTTAAATTGAATAACCTGTCTAAGAAACGAAGGTTTAAATTAATGCTTGGTGGTTCGTTCAGGTTTATGTCTTACAAAGTGCATCTCACTCTGAAAACTCACTCTTTCTCTCTCTTTCTCTCTCTTCCTCTGCGCCTCGTATGAATGTGTGTGTGTGATTGTGTTTAGACCTTAGTTTTATGTGTTTAGAATAATCAATAAAGTCTTGTTTATATTTGAAAAGATATTTGTCTTGTGTTGTGTGCTTACACATTTAATGTCTTGTACTGTCGATCTAAAGTTACCTTGCTAATACATAGTGTTTCACTATAGATTGGATAAATATCTGTTGCCAAGGTTAAAATTACGGCCCGTTCAAATGAACTCTAAACGAGTCATTTGCTCGGTTCCATAGTGATTCGGTCAATGATTCATTGCAAATCGATGAATCATTCCCTTTGAGCTAAATTGGCCTTCCGGCCCCCTTAAATACATTTTATGTATATTATTATTATGTAGGTTCGCTACACCAGGCACAAGACTCCCGAATGGAAGAGAACTTACTCTGCTAAGGTGAGGAGACGAGGGAAGAGGGGAGGTGTTCGACAAAGATTAAAACGTTACAAACTGCGGCGCATTCCGCTACCCTCTATAATCCTTGCAAATGTTCAATCACTAAGAAATAAGACCGACGAGTTGCAGGCTAATACAAACTATCTACATGAATATAGAGATGCCTGCATTATGGCCTTCAGCGAGACATGGCTTACGTCAAAAGACACCGACTCGGATCTGACAATCAGCGGCTTTGGTGCGCCTGTTAGGCTTGACAGGGATACAAACGCTACGGGGAAATCGCAAGGAGGGGGAGTATGTGTATATATAAATCAGCGGTGGTGCAATAATGTTTCCATCAGGGCATCCATAAGCTCAGCTGACATTGAACTGTTGTCCGTCTCGGTCCGTCCTTTCTATCTCCCCAGGGAGTTTCCTCAGCTATTTGTGACAGTGGTGTATATACACCCAAAAGCAAATGCCCAAATTGCTGCTGACACTGTCTACAGAGTGATTCAAAGACTTCAGTCCCTTTCCCCTGATGCCCCGTGTTTTTTAATGGGAGATTTTAATAATTGTAAACTCAAAAAATCACTGAATCTGTACCAGTATGTTAACTGCCCGACGAGAAAAAGTAAGACTCTAGACTTGTGCTATGGGTCTATAAAAGAAGCGTATAAAGCTTCTCCTAGGGCCCCCCTCGGTTCGTCTGATCACAGTACCATCTATCTTACTCCTGTATACAGGACATTACTTAAGACAGAAAAGGTGAAGACAAGAGAAATCAAGGTCTGGAGTGAAGATGCTGTCTCTAAACTACAGGGATGCTTTGACTGTACGGATTGGACTGCGTTTATAGACTCTGCTTCAGATATTGATGAACTCACTGACACTGTATGCAGTTACATCACTTTTTGTGAAGACTCTGTCATTCCAACAAAATATGTAAAAATGTACCCAAATAACAAGCCATGGGTTACTAAATCTCTGAAAAATGTGTTGGAAAAGAAACGGAGGGCCTTCCTTAATGGTGGTGAGGCAGAAATAAGGGAAGCTAGGGGAGAGGTCCGAGCAGAAATAAGGAGAGCCAAGTTACAATATAAAAATAAGCTAGAGGAAGATTTAAGCAGTAATAACTTGGCTGTAGCTTGGGGTGGAATGAAAAAAAATGACAGGACAGCAAAAACCTGTAAATAAGCTATTTAACATTGCAGGTTATGATGGTAACAAAGACTTAGCTGATGCACTTAATACTTTTTATTTACGATTTGACACAGAGGACTTTACAGATGAACTCAGGGAAATATGCAGTGAGTCTGCCCTCCCCACAAAGACAAATCTGATGTTTAATCCTCAGGATGTTAAGGCAGTTTTAAAAAAAAAATAAGATAAATAAGAGCCCAGGACCGGATAGTATTACAGGGAGACTGCTCAAGAGCTGTTCAGAACAGCTTTGCGAGGTGTTCTGTTTTATTTTTAAGATGTCCTTGGAGCAGCGGAGGGTCCCAAGGGTGTGGAAGGAGTCCATTGTTGTTCCGGTGGCAAAATGTGTAAAACCAAAAGAGCTAAATGACTTAAGACCAGTGGCTTTGACATCACTAGTCATGAAGTCGTTTGAAAGGTTAGTTAAAGGGGAATTGTTGGAAATGGTGGAAAGGGCACTGGACCCTATGCAATTTGCATATAGAGCTGGGATGGGAGTAGAGGATGCCCAAATCACATTACTCAACTTCCTGTACAGTCATCTAGAAAGTACTGGTATGCATGCTAGACTTTTATTTTTGGATTTTTCATCCGCATTCAATACTATCCAGCCACATGTTTTGGCTAGGAAATTGCTAAATCATTTTAATCTTGATGTTAACCTTGTGGGCTGGATTGTAGATTTTTTAACGTGTAGGTCTCAGAGGGTTAGAGTAAATGGCTTTCTGTCAGATCAGCGCACCTCCTCCACGGGCTCTCCTCAGGGCTGTGTCCTGTCCCTCTACTGTATATTCTCTACACCAATGACTGTAGAAGCCAGCATGTGGACAGGTACATCCTGAAATTTGCTGACGATACAGTTATTATCAGCTTGCTTAACAATACTGAATCCGAGCACGGGCCGGTGGTAGATGAGTTTGTTGAATGGTGTGATAAAGCCTTCCTCCAATTAAATACTACAAAGACCAAGGATATGATCATAGATTTTAGAAGGAAATCATCCAAATCACTGTCTCAGACCTTCATTAAAGGAACCGGTATTGAATTGGTAGAACAGTATAAATATCTAGGAACAATAATTGATAGTTACTTAAAATCTGATGCTAATTCTGATGCAATTTGTAAGAAGGGTCAGCAACGTCTGTATTTTCTCAGGAAGTTAAATGTTTTTAATGTTGACAAGACAATGATGTGTTTGTTTTACAAGTCTTTTATTGAATCTGTTTTTACTTTTTCTATGATTACATGGTATGGAAACCTGAACATTAGAGACAAAAATCACCTAAACAACATTGTGAAGGTGGCTGGTAAGGTTATAGGGATCGCACAGACTCCCCTGACTGCTATCTTTGAACAGCATGTTCTACGTAAGTCCAGGTCTATATTAGATGCCAAAACCCATCCTCTACATTCTATGTTTGAAATTCTTCCTTCAGGTCGCAGATTTAGAGTTCCACGATTCAAGTGCAATAGGAGCAAATACTCATTTGTTCCCTGTGCAATAACCCTGCTAAATAATTTCAGGTAACCTCATATTTAGAGATACTTTACTGTATGTACTGGTACATTTTATGTTATTTTTTGGCAGGTATCTTTTGTGTATGTGCGTTGCTATTCTGATCCCTGTATGTATGTATGTATGTATGTTTTTTTTTTTTTTTTTTTTTTTTTTTTTTTTTTTTTTTTTATCTTGTGTCCTGACTGCAAATCAAGTTTCCCACCTGGGATAATAATAATAAATGAAATGAATGGATTTTTATCCAGTTCATCTGGTTGGAGGTTGGGTCATCCCGCCGGTGAGGAGATGAGTGTGTTGGGTGTCCATGGGCCTTCACAGTGTTGATGGGGCTGGCACATCAGGGATGCGTTGTCGTCGTGTCCAGGTGATGGTCCTTCCTCAGATCTGGATATGGCCTGGATCCGGCGGTTTGCGGTAAACCTCGGGATAAACAGAGGGACTAATATTAGCGTAGATGCCATCCGTCTTATGATGTACATCAGTACATCAGGAATTATGGGAAGTGTTCCCGGTTCTGGCTGATCTAATCTATGCAGCCTAACATTGAAATCTGTAATGTGTTATGTGTATGCTAAGCCAAAGAGATGTGTTTTTAGTCTGGATTTAAACTGACAGACTGTATCTGCTTCCCGGACCGTGTTAGGAAGATTGCTCCAAAGTTTTGGTGCTAAATAGGAAAAGGATCTACCGCCAGCAGTCGATTTTGATATTCTAGGTATTATCAACTGGCCAGAATTTTGAGATCGCAAAAGACGTGAAGGACTATAATGCGTTCAGAGCTCTCTCAAGTACTGGGGAGCTAAACCATTTAGAGCTTTGTAAGTAATCATCAATATTTTAAAATGTATATGATGTTTAATAGGCAGCCAATGCAGTGTTGACAGAACCGGGCTAATATGGTCATACTTCCTGGTTCTGGTAAGAACTCTAGCTGCTGCGTTTTGAACTAGCTGTAGTTTAAGCGTGCAGGGCAACCACCCAGTAGGGCATTACAATAATCTAGCCTTGATGTCATGAATGCATGAACTAATTGTTCCGCATTTGTCAGTGAGAGCATATGAAGTAATTTAGATATATTGTTAAGATGGAAAAATGCAGTTTTACAGATACTAGACACGTGACTTTCAAATGAAAGATTGGTATCAAAGAGCACACCCAGGTTCCTAAC
Source organism: Chrosomus eos (assembly GCA_036326025.1). NCBI lineage: Eukaryota > Metazoa > Chordata > Actinopteri > Cypriniformes > Leuciscidae > Chrosomus > Chrosomus eos. The sequence goes on along the minus strand of CM070827.1, from coordinate 36,897,321 downwards.
TGACGACGAAGACTTAACAGAGCAGCTATCAAGTGTTAGACAGTATTCTAGGTTATTACGTGTGGAAGTTTTTTGTCCAATGATTAGAATCTCTGTTTTTTCAGAATTAATAATAGGAAATTACTGGTCATCCAATTTTTTTATATCAGCTATGCATTCTGTTAATTTTGTGAATTGGTAAGTTTCGTTTTGAAGAAATATACAGCTGAGTATCATCAGCATAACAGTGAAAGCTAATTCCATATTTCCTAATGATATCTCCTAATGGTAGCATGTACAGAGTGAACAGCAGCGGTCCTAGTACTGAGCCTTGTGGTACGCCATACTGAACTTGTGATCGATAAGACATCTCTTCGTTTACTGCTACAAACTGAAAACGGTCAGATAAGTATGATTTAAACCATGCTAGTGCAATTCCACTAATGCCAACAGTTTTCTAGTCTATTTAAAAGAATGTTGTGGTCGATAGTATCAAATGCCGCACTAAGATCAAGTAACACAAAATAGAGAGATACAACCACGATCGGATGATAAGAGCAAATCATTTGTGACTTTAATGAGAGCAGTCTCAGTACTATGGTACGGTCTAAATCCGGACTGAAAATCCTCGCAGATATTATTTCTTTCTAAAAAAGAACACAGTTGTGATGATACTGCTTTTTCTAGTATCTTTGAAAGAAAAGGCAGATTCGAGATTGGCCTGTAATTGACTAATTCTGTAGGATCAAGTTGCGGTTTTTTTAACAAGCGGTTTAATCATAGCCAGCTTAAAGGTTTTTGGTACGTATCCTAGAGACAAAGATGAATTAATGATATTGAGAAGAGAATCTATGACCTCAGGAAGCATCTCTTTCAGTAGCTTAGTCTGTATAGGGTCTAACATAAAAGTTGTCGATTTAGATGAATTAACAAGTTTGCAAAATTCTTCCTCTCCTATAGCAACAAATCAATCAAAATGTTCCTCACGGAGACTACACTGCACTCCCTGATGCGCTACTGTAGTAGACGGTTGCATAGTTATAATTTTGTCCCTGATATTATAGATCTTATAAGTGAAGAAGTTCATAAGGGCCCGGGTGTGCTCGTTGTACCACGGCGTTGGACTATTTTCTTTAATCTTCTTTAAGCGCAACGGAGCTACTGTATCTAAAGTGCTGGAAAAGAGAGAGTTAAACGTTTCTGTTGCAATATCAAGTTCTTCTAAGCTATCCGGGATGCTGAGATGATGAAACCGATTAGGAAGATTATTAATAAAGCAATCTTTAGTGGCAGAAGTGATCGGTCTAACATATTTATAACACGGAGTCGGCTTTGCAGCCTTGGCTAAATGTAATTTACACGACTAGATAATGATCTGAGATGTCGTCGCTCTGCTGCAGAATTTCAACGGCATCAACATCTATTCCATGTGATAGTATTAGATCTAGAGTATGATTACTACAATGAGTAGGTCCTGACACGTGTTGTCTAACTCCAATAGAGTTTATAATGTCTTTAAATGCCAATCCCAATGCATCTTTTTCATTATCTACATGTATATTAAAATCACCAACAATTAGGACTTTATCTGCATCCAATAATAATTCTGATAGAAAGTAAGCAAATTCTTTGATTAAAATCTTTATGGTGCCCTGGTGGCCTGTATACAGTAGCCAGCAGAATTCTCAAACGTGATTTATTGTTTACACTATATATTTTTACATTAAGCACCAACACTTCAAAAGAAGTATATTTAAAACTAGATTTCTTATTGGTTTTGAAAATATTACTATAAATTACAGCAACACCTCCCCCTTTGCCTTTCGGACGAGGCTCATGTTTATAACAGTAATCTTGTGGGGTGGACTCATTTAAAGTAATGTAATCGTTTGGTTTTAGCCAGGTTTCTGTCAAACACAGCACATCTAGGTTATAGTCTGTAATCTTATCATTAACTATGAGCGCTTTTGAATTAAGGGATCGAATATTCAACAACCCAAGCTTTATCGTTTGCTCATCTGTATTATATCTGTTTTTTGAACATCAATTCAATTTTCAACCTTAGAATGGTTTGGCAGTTTTTTGGATTTCCAAATTCGGGGAACAGACACAGTCTCTATATGATGATATCTAGGTGAAAGAGTCTCTACGTGATGGGATTTATCTGACCTTGGTGACACGAGGCCGCTAGCAGACGGTCGGTTTAGCCAGTTTGTCTGCTTCCTGACCTGAGCCCCAGGTTGTCATGTTTTATCTCTAAGAATATGAGCCAAATTACTATATTTTGCGGACACCACTTAGACAACCAGCCATTGAGTGAACACAATCTACTAACTATCTCATTAATCCTTCGAACCGGAAGAGGGCCAGAGCAAATTTCAGTGCCTGACATCGTACTTGCGAGTTCAAACACCTCTTTAATATTAATTTTGGTGATCTCCGACTGGCGAAGTCGAACATCATTAGTGCCGACGTGAATAACAATCTTAGAGAATTTACGATTAGCATTAGCCAGCACTTTTAAATTTGCTTTGTCAGGTGCTCTGGCTCCCGGCAAACATGTGACTATGGTGGCTGGTGTCTCTATTTTCACGTTCCGTGTAATAGAATCGCCAATTACCAGGGCACAATCAACATAATTCTCAGTGGGTGTTTCACTGAGTGGGGCAAATCGATTTATGGTAATCGGAACAGAAGTGTGGTTTTTTGATCCGCGACTAGAGCGATCTCTCACAGTCACCCATCTGCCCTGCTGCACAGGCAATAACTCTGACGACAAGAGAAGCCACTGTCTGTCTCACAAGCTTATTCAACGAGCCTGACGACGAGAAAAGCCACTGTCTGTCCCACGAGCTTATTCAACGAGTCTGATGATGAGAGAAGCCACTGTCTGTCCCACGAGCGTATTCAACGAGTCTGACGACGAGAGAAGCCACTGTCTGTCCCACGAGCTTATTCAACGAGTCTGTCGACGAGAGAAGTCACTCTGTCCCACGAGCCACCCAGAGAGGGATATACTTACCTGAAGAACGGAAAAGGTACCTACCAGCACTCCCCTCCCCTTATCTCACCAAAGCCACGAACGTCCCTGCCCCTGCTTTTATCCCTTTTAAACTTAATAAAAACTTACCTTTTAAATTCACTTTGGTTGTCTGCCTCTGGTGTCTGCTCCTCCGGAAGGTGGTTAATGTGTCATGAAAAACAGTCAAATAAGGCTAAGGCTATAATTTTGCATGATTTAAAAGCATTTTTTTATGTTACATAGTGGTCAAGGAAATAACAAGGGGAGAGATCCTCTGTTTCTGTTATTCTATCATACCACCTTCACATTTAGAAAAGCACAACTGTTCATGACTTCATGATATTTTAGCTGCATAAAGTCCAAAATGATGCTGGAAACAATTTGATTCAGGACGGCCATGATTCTTGCTCATTGTCTTTATAGTGTCAGTGTCCCGAGACTGACCTGAGGTCACAGAGGAATCCATTATGTTCAAGTGAAAAGTGTTTAATTTGCATGAACATCAGTCGTTGATGTCAGTGTGTGCACATGCAAATTCACTCCCTCAGATTATCTTATGGAAATTTAAATGATTCGGTATGTTCTGTTAGCTTTATGGAAATGAACAAACGTTGTGGACTGCACATGTGATCTTGTTGTAAAAGGATTGCTGATCTGCCTTGCACTGTAAAAAATCCAGCTTGCAATTTGTTTACTCATTTTAAGATTATAAATTGAGCGGGGAAATTTGTGAGCGCAATGTTATAAAAACTATTTAACTGCATGTTAACTACTATTTTTTTTTTCCAATGAACACATACAAATAAGTTGAGAAAACTTAATATTTTGATCTCTGCGCTCGAACGTTTAACATACCTTCATCGCGCATTCTGTCTCTCTGTACGTTACGCAGGGCTTCAACCATGCTATCGAACTGACTGAATTCATCTCTGTGTGAGGTAGGCTAAGTTTTATTTTGCTTTATGAATAAAAATAAGCTACATTAATTGCACAAATTAGGGATGGGGAAATGAAGCCTCGTAAAGCAATGAGGCTTTCCCCTGACTGTTCTGGGAAAAGATTAAAAGCTTTGAGAGTGTCGAGAACAGCACCATCTGGTGCTTATTTAAAATAAAACAGCCAGAAGTCTGTGTTAGAAGCTCTGTCAGATGAAGCACAACACACACACTCCATAATTACAATGTTATGTGTACAAATAAAAAGCCTTACATGTTTGTGTTTGATTTACCCATTAATAAATACATTATTTTACCCATTAAAGTGTGACAATAAAATATAAAATGAACATATGATTCAATAAGATAAAATTTAGGCCTACTCACTCTTTCTCTCTCTCCACACACACACACACACACACACACACACACACACACACACACACACACACACACACACACACACACACACACACACACACACACACACACACACACACACACACACACACACACGGTGAATAAGGACATTGTGTGATGGATCATCTGTTATTAAATGTGCCTATGACACTTGGCAGTGATAGTGCTTATGTAACTGTAGGAATGATAGAAAGGTGATAAAGATTTTGATTATTCTGTAATGCCGATTTTACAAAAACAAAAAAAGACACAACAACAACAAAAAAAGAATAAGTAGTTTTGGTTATTTAAATGTAATGTATTGATTAACTTTCAAAGTACAGCACTCTCCTCACAAACCCATCAACCAGACTGAGCCAACAAGGACTTGTTTAGTAAGATCTGGGATTCGAGCCTTCTGACACCCAAAGCAAAACGCGCACGTGATTGGACAGAAAGTGAGGCTTCATTTGTCACCGATCACGTGACCTATGGGAAAACAATGCACCCCGATACGGGGCTTCAATAGAAATTGTGTCGCTTATGCGATACGCACATCGAAGGCTGCGTCCGAAACCGCATACTTCCCTACTATAGGGATATCCCAGTCACGTGACCCCCAGCCGCGTGTCAGCCATTTTGACGGAATACATCTGTCAGCTAGTCAGTGGTAATGGATCTATTAGGGGTGGGCCACTGATGCGCGGGTCAATGTATAAACAACTCGCACCTGACCGACGTTTTCAACTAACCCGCCCGCAACTCGGACCACAAAAAAATAAAATATTGTAGCCTACCCGACGCTTATTTTTCAAAAGTAGTAAGTGCTCATCGTAGCGTTATTGGGCCATAGACGTAGGAACTAGGGGTGCGGCCGGCTCTCAGAAAATACATAAAACTTACATTACTGAGCTATATGCGTTTAAAAGTATCCTATTAAAATGGTACAATGGCTTTGCTCAGTTCAACGTGTTGGGAAATCGGGCATTTTGTCCTGCGTCAGCATTTATTCAAAAGTTAATAACGCTCAACATTCAAAAGGTAAATAAGGATTCCCACTTGTATTATAGTAGGCTTAGGAATGCCTTATTGAAGCTCTCACAAGCATAAAATGCAGGCAGAGAATATGTTAATAGTCTTTATTAACGCATTTTAGATGAACAAAAACAGGTAGGCTTAGCCAAAGACTGAGGCTACAATATCCATAAATAAATGTTCACAAATACCGCCATCAGTTTATTGCCGCCAACCACTTGCTTCTTAGTTTTGTTTCTTTTGGGATACGGTATAGATATTCCTTTTGTATGATCACGTATCTGATCGCATCCAACTGCACAGCATCGCTCGGGCATGATAGGAATACTTCGCGATGAGCTGCATTATTCACCGGCGGTTTAGCACTCTCTATTCCGTAAAGATGGCTGCACAAAATGGCGTGACGTCACGCGGGACGTCCCTATATAATAGGGGAAAAGAGTAGGCGAGCAAAAAAGTACGTTCGAATCCTTATGCTGCGTTCCAGGCAGGTTTTTGAGCACGTAAATCACAACTTCAAACCACGACTCACGACTTTGTAGCGTTCCAGGCCAGTCACGCCAAACTAACTAGTAACTAGCAAGGAATTGTGGAAACACTGCATCCGTAGGGGCTGCCATTATTGTTTTGTATGGTTTTGCGGTCTATGTGACGTCAGAGCTTGTAACTGGGAGTACATCGATCTTGTACGAGGTCACGGGTGGGAAGTCACAGGTTTGACTGCCGTTTCAGTGCACTTTCACGGGTATAAGGTTGGAAAAACACGGGTTACAGGTTGCCTGGAACGCGGCAAAGACACATCTCTTCACCTGAAACAAGAAGCTAATAAATGCACGATTTCGATTATGTGGTTTGTTTGTGATTTTAATGCAATTTTAGGTATTTTCATATGAATAACGAATGTTTACAGTATTGCTAAGCAAGGTGTAGCCATTAGCTGCATATAAAATGCTAGATATAACATATTTCAACATCTTTTTTTGACAAAAAAACATTTTAAAACCGCGACCGGAATATGATACAAATACTCGATGGTGGTTTAAAGTGAGCTAAAGTGTAACGTAATATTAATCTTTTAAATTGTGTCATGTCTTGATGCTACTTGTTGCTCTAATCTACCCGCTGCAGGAGCTTTTCTATTCCATAATCTTATTTGTTAAAATAAATTAAAAAAAAATTCTAACAAGATTTAAGATAATAGGTGAATCTTGATACTATGTACAAACTAAACCACCTGGATTTGCAGCTGCTATATCATCCCGTTCTGTAGGTGGCGCTGTCACAAAAAACTAGGGTCCTGAAACTGCGGTCCTAAACCTGGGGTCCTGAAACTGCAGCCTCCGCTTGTGCAAGAACATACTACTGGTAAAAACGCAACAATGTTACGTTTAAATGTTGCATATACGTCCATATTGTACGTTTCAGCATCTATCAAAACGTACAAAAACATAAGTTTTCTATCTTTGAAAATAACATATTATACGTAATAACAATGAGACCAGGCTGTAAATGCATGTAAATGCAGGAAATGGGATTCAAATCGAAAAAAATTTCCCCCCATTTTGTGTCCCCCCCACTTCTCAAACCAAAGTTACACCTTTGCAAACAGTTATTAAAACGTAAAATATTAAAGCAGCCCACACAATTACATCACTATGAAAATATTCATATATAATATTAAAAAATACAATGAATGCAGTATTTGTTGTGTTTATCTGTATTTAATGAACAACATGGCTGGGTGTTGGTAGACAGGGACACAAGGCAAGATTCTAAACCTCACAAGGCATTCTGATCAGTGGACTCCTCAGGTTAACTAGGCCAGCACAGATGGTTAAGATGTTGTCCAGCTTCAGTCAACAAAGTGATAGGAACAAACAAAAACGTTGCAGGGTGGTTTTTTGAGATTCAATGCCTTCAGCCAGGTCCTTGATTCCGAGTCGGTATCAGGCTTGCGAAAAAATGTAAACAATGGAGCGCATGGACATTGCCTCTTCATAGCTGGTTTGTGGTAGTAGCACACTCTATCTAACCCCTCGTTCAGGTGCTTTCTCGAGTGTTTGGAACCAACTACCACGCACACACGTCGTTCCTGAACCACTTTTCATGTTGTAATAGTTATATCCTCTTTGTCACTGCGATATCAGTTTTTTGTTGGCACAACGGAGCTAGCTAGCAAAACAAACCCAGCCCGACAGAACGGAAGTGGATTGCATCTACGGGAGGAGTTTAGGATTTAGAGCGGAAACGGCTAAAAAACTTGTGGATATGATTTTGCAGCTTCCACTTGTTTTTTCCGTGGTTTATTACTGTAACAATGTGTTCAGTAGTACATAAACAGTGCAATCCATGCTGTTGTATACATCCGAGGGCCTCCATAATGGCCGCACATCCGGGTTACCGCCCAGAACATGGCGTCGGTGAAACCCCTCTATACCGTGCTACACTGTACATTAGTGTAAGTCAGGTAGATATTGCTAATATTGTAATGTGTAAGATTCAGTGCTCAAACTGGGTAGCATACCCTAACCTTTTCTTGCGTACAGGTGTTGTGCCGAATTTCGACCCCGCCAAATTATTACCCCCCTAGCATTGGCAATCAAGTTTTAGCTGCATTCACGAATTACCCCTCATCATCACACATTTTCCTCCATGGGAAACCAAACATGAAGTTTGTCACATTACTAGAAGAATGAGGACACAAGGAATACGGTTAACAGATTTTATTTACACCTGTTGCAATGTCCGATCTCATAGAAGGCTTCGAGATCCACACTAAATAGAAAACAGGGAATAACTGGAACAGGAACAGTCTCTTGAATACTTTGAACTCAGAGGAAGATAAATCAGGGCTTGAAGGCAGACACGTGGTAAGCACTTAGAATGTGAATGCAGATGTGTAGACACTTGAATAGAGATACCGATCCAAAGACATGTGAATTGAGAGTAGACTTGAAAGCACTTCCAACTTAGAGAAGATATACGAGGTCCGTAGATGCACAGAGGAACTCGGAGAGAATATTTGCTGCGAGAATATGGTAAATCCTGGAACCAGAGAAGCATGAGGAACCGGGTGAGTCACTCGTGTTGATAGACGAGACCGGACAGAGAACAATGGAGAGACTGAAGCTTAAATCCTGTGTGCAGCGTGGTGAGTTCGTGATGCAGTGCAGGTGGTGAGTAATCAGTATTCAGGGGATGATGAGTGTGACCAGGTGTGCTGAGTTGATGCTGGTCGGGGTGTGTCGCCATCATACCTGTCAACACTCCCGTTTTTCCCGGGTTTCTCCCGTTTTTTAGCCCCATCTCCCGGACCCCTCCCAGTTTGTTATTTCTCCCGGGAAATTCCCGTAATTTGCATGGCCCAAACTCCTTTATGAATAATCGGACCAATATGTTTGTCTAATGTTGACCAGTTGCCAGAAATGCATTATATTAACCCAATCCACACACCATATACAATTTCAACCCGTTTGTCGCCTAAACCTGGTAACCTATAACCGCAGTCGTGGAAAGTTTAACCCGAAAGTTTGTCCCGGCAAAGAAACTGAAGTGCAGTATATAACCTACCTCTTGCGACCCCAGGGTGTGGAGTGCATGCGTATTACATGCCATGAAGTGCGTATCATGCACGCGAAAACTGCGAATCATATACACGCAAAAACTATTTTTAGCGTATAAATGGCACGAAAATGTAATTTCGCGGTATAGATACGCAGTTTCATGAGACCAGGCTGATATTTACAGTGGAGTGGAAAACAGCACTCAGTCAATGGACTGTTTTAAACTGCTTATCAGAGTGAATGAAAGAAAGAAACATCATGTAATTATTTCGTTCTACTAAATAATGATCCTAAATATTGATGATCTTAGCAAGGCTATAATCAGAGGCAGAATCCCAGGTGGAGTGGCTGTGCTCTGGGACAAAAAGCTTGGTGCTGTGATAAAGCCGATCAGGCTTGATGTTGACTGGCGTGTTGGTATATACAATATACTCATAAATGTAATAATTTTGTCATTTTAAATGTTTATACTCCATATGAAGAATGAAGTTGATTATCTCAGACTGGCTTTTATAAATGCTTTTATTCAAGACCATAGCATCTGCAGTGTATATGTTGTTGGGGATATGAATGCTGATATCAATGACAGCAACTCATTATTTGCTAAGCACTTGACCTGCTTCAGGGAAGATAATAACTTCACTCTATCAAGTAGAGTACTGTAGCATGCAGATAGTTATACATACATAAGTGAAGCCTGCCACCAATGGTGTTAGGGAGGAATCTTGTCCCCTGTCTTATTTAATTTATATATGGATGAACTGTCAAGGAGACTTAATTGCAACACTGGCTGTATGATTGGTGGCACATTGGTGAATCATCTTATGTATGCAGATGACCTGGTCACTTTTAGTCCGGGTAGTGCTGCAGGAGCTTCTTAATATATGCTCTATGGGGTGGAATTTGATATAAAATACAAATCCAGCAAAAGTGCTGTTTTAATATGCAGAATGAAATAGGATAAATGGCTGAATTTTGCCCGTGTTCATGTTTGCAAATTATTGTCTTGAGGTCTGTAAAAAGATTAAATACCTTGGTCATTGTATTACAGATGATATGAATGATGATGATGACATATACAGACAGTGTTATAAGTAGAGATGCACCGATTACAATTTTCTAGGCCGATTCCGATTTCCGATTTTTCTTGAGTTTGACCTGCCGATACCGATTTTAGCCGATTACAATTTCCTATTTTTAAACCACTTTACAGCACACACAAATATTTATGTTCTACCTTCTCTTTAATAGAACATATTGCATAGAACATTTTTTAAACAGATAATCGAACAAATTTAAACAAATAAAATAGAACTACATTTACATTTACATTTATTCATTTAGCAGACGCTTTTATCCAAAGCGACTTACAAATGAGAACCATATAAGCAGTTAAACTAACAGCAGGACAACATAATGTAAGTGCTATAACCTTTCACAGTTTAATCCAACGTAGAATCCGTAATAATTTTTTTTATTATTTTATTTTTATTTTTTATAATAGATAGGAAGAGAAGAGAAAGTGTTAGTATTACTGGAACAAGTGCTGTCGAAAGAGATGCGTCTTCAACCGTTTCTTGAAAATGGCTACGGACTCAGCAGATCTGGTTGAGTTGGGTAGGTCATTCCACCAGCAGGGAACAGTCATGGTAAAGGTATGAGAAAGAGATCTTGTGCCTCTTTGACGTGGCACAACAAGACGACGTTCACTTGCAGAGCGCAAATTTCTGGATGGGACATAAGTCTGAAGTAATGAGTTTAGGTAAAAGGGAGCAGAGCCAGTGGTTATTCTGTAGGCAAGCGTCAGTGACTTGAATTTGATGCGAGCTGCAACTGGCAGCCAGTGCAATTTTGTGAGGAGAGGAGTGACGTGTGCTCTCTTCGCTCGTTAAAGACCACTCTAGCTGCAGCATTTTGGATTAGCTGCAGAGGTTTGATCGTGCAAGCTGGAAGACCAGCCAGGAGAGCATTGCAATAGTCCAGTCTGGATAGAACAAGCGCTTGAACAAGGAGTTGTGTAGCATGCTCTGATAGGAAGGGCCTGATCTTCCTAATGTTGTACAAAGCAAATCTGCAGGACCGGGCAGTTCTAGTAATGTGGTCTGTGAAGTTCAATTGATCATCAATAACAACTCCAAGGTTCCTGGCTGACCGTGATGGAGTTATGGATGACGGGCCTAGTTGAATAGTGAAGTTGTGACAAAGTGTTGGATTGGCCGGGATAACAAGTAGCTCTGTCTTCGCAAGGTTAAGTTGAAGATGGTGGTCTTTCATCCAGTCAGAGATGTCTGTCAGGCATGCTGAGATGCGAGCAGCCACCGTCGGATCATCAGGCTGGAATGAGAGGTAGAGTTGTGTGTCATCAGCGTAGCAGTGATAGGAAAAGCCATGTTTCTGAATCACAGTTCCTAGTGATGTCATGTAGATTGAGAAGAGAAGTGGTCCAAGCACTGAGCCCTGAGGCAGCCCAGTAGGAAGATGTTGTGACTTCGACACCTCACTCCTCCACGATACCCTGAAGGACCTACCTGAGAGGTAAGACTTGAACCATTGGAGTGCAGTTCCCGAGATTCCCTTCATCTTTAGGATTGACAGGAGGATCTGGTGGTTAACTGTGTCAAAGGCAGCAGACAGATCTAGCAAGAACTATATCTAGATCTAGATCTAACAGTTCTAGATCTAGCAGAACTATATAAATTACTCCTGGTGTGGGAAATTCACACACACACACATCTAAAGTGCAGTGTTATGGAAGAACTATTTCTTTCCTTTCACATCCAATATCCAACTAAATTTAACTAAATTTTGATATATTTAGCAAACTAAACTTCTGTATGAAAACAGGTAATGGCAATAAAATAATATATAAATAACAAATAAAATAAATATACCCTTGCAGTATAAAGATATTTCTCTCTCTCACACACACACACACACACACACACACACACACACACACACACACACACACACACACACACACACACACACACACACACACACACCTATTGCAATCCCTTGTACATCAATGGCAAGTTATATTTCTCAAACAGTTCTTCTCTCTGACACATGTCCAGCCAGGCTAAACAGGACAAGTGGAGCAAGTGCAGGAAAACGATAGGGAAATAATAAAAACAAGTTTAAATGGGTACATTTTCTATAAATATTTTTGAGTCTTAGTTTTCTTTTCTGATATATTTATTTTGTCCATCAAAAGTGTGCTTTCACTTAAATTGAGCGCGAGCAGAATAGCTTGTTTTCATATGACGTCACGCCACTACGTTGCCATGGCGCGCAATGCAGATGGAGGGCAGGAAGTGATTTTCTATATATAGGAAGCACTATAACAAACTCAAAATGCCTGTTTTGCGTCGTTTATGGTTGCTCAAATCGATCAAACCACGAGGAGTTTTTATCGTGTGCCAAAAGTTGTTGTTCATAAGGGGGGAAATACAAGAAATTGACAGAAAAACACCGGGAAAAATGCCTTGCAAACTGCGGTCTGCGGTCGGGAGGAGCCGAATGGGAAAATGCCTGTGTGTGTGTGTGCAGTGATCACTTCGTCAAATGTGAGTTAATACATTATTTATGTGGCTTATAATTACATTAATCAGCTGTTTAAATACACTTATGTGGCTGTTTGTGTAACGTACCAGTTTCCGAACTTTGTAAAGTCAAAGTATGTCTGTAAGACAAGGTAGTTGCTGATATCTACAGCCTCGATGGCAGGCAAATCTCTCAATTCAGTTGAAAATCGGTCCTCTTCATAACGTAAGGATCACGTCCAACATATGTTTCGATTTTCTGTTTATATATTTCTCTTGTAATAGCGTCTAAAGTAGTACAGTACGGACTTTCCTCCATCTCGTCCATTGCGCTCTTCACTTCCTGCCCTCCATCTGAATTTCGCGCGTCAACACAATCACGTGACTGCAAACCACCTATAGACTCGGCGCCGAAACCCGCGCTTCTCTTCTGCTCACGCGACTCTCCAGCTCGACGCTCATGCGGATGTTGCGCGATGTTAATCATGCGGCGCCTGAGTGCATTTGACCGGCATAAAATCGGATTATGTCAGACTGACCGGCCGGTCGCCGGTCATGGCCGATCACGTGAAAATCGGCCGATTCCGGTCACCAGCCGATCAATCGGTGCATCTCTAGTTATAAGTTATGTGCACAGGCAAACACCATAGCACGTAAGTTTAGTTACTGCTCTACTCAAGTTAAAGTGGCTCTGTTCAAAGCTTAGTCAGATGTTTGTATCTGTAGGAGTAATCACACTGAAAGCACTTTTAAGAAATTCGATGTTTAAGTTTAAACAACGTCTGGAAGAGTCTACCAACATTAGTTGCATGGTGTAGGGTTAGGGTTAGGGTTAGCATGGTGGCACTCTCAAATCCCTTAGTGAGTGTCTCCAGGTACACAACCAGACTGAGAGTGCATTGGCTGAAATGTCTGTATGTATTTTAATTCTTATATTTTTTTTAATTTTTTTTATCTGTCCTGTCCGGTAACTCTAGGGGGGTCCGGGGGCATACCCACCCGGAAGATTTTTTTTACATTTTAAAGATAAATTTCATTAATCCGGTGCACTTTGGGTCCCCCGAATCCGCTGTTAAAAATAAATAATCCACCCGCCAACCGCCCAAACATATGATATTCTCTGATTTAGAAATCTGATCATTGCATTACAATTATTTAACCATATTATCATGCTTAACACTGATAATTTGAATATCACATTGAAGCTGATTTAAAAATAACATTTAATTAAAACAAAAGTTCTTCTTTTGGCAAAATTAGATTTCCTTAATAGCCTAAAAGTCTGTCTTACTAAAATAAAACTTTCCGATTGAAAACCTTCAAACTTCAAGCTTTTAAAAATACTTCAAACTTTCTAGTTAGGCTTTTTCAAGAGATCTTAAAGTTTGTCTACAAACTTTTTTATCTAATTGTAAAGTGTTACTGAATTATGGTAAACATCATGTACACATGTTCCAACGTTGCCTGATTCAAGCAGATCGTGGCGGTTAATGCATGAAAATACAAATTCAGCATTAACAATCATCATGTTTATTCTAATTTGAAGGGCTTTGATAACATATCTATGACATTACGTATAAAAAAAGATTGAAAATAGTGCATGTTTGTGCGGGTAGTGAATATTTTCAATTTACAACAAAACTTGTTAATTATTTAACAAAATAGGCAGAGTTATTCATCATTGTGCAACACAATTCGGATACTACATGACAACTTACTGTGCTTTACTTTTTCGTGAAAAATGAGTGAAGAGTTTTTTTTTTTGCCGTTTTGAACTCTATGAAACTGATGGATTTGGCGCTGGTGCGAGCATCCGCGTGTCGTAGGGTAATGCACGAGTGAATGATTACCATGGAAACGTGAAAGTCACGTATGTAGATAGACTAACGTTATCCTTAACTCTTTGGATTTTAAATCTCGACGTAGGCTATACACACCCGCGAAAACCTCAGCTTGTCATAGACACACTTGCCCTATGAAAAAGTGCGATTTAGATTCATTTTCTGTAGCGGTTAAAAAAATGACACATTTGCGCGTACTTGTTTTGGACCAACTCAACTCTGACAGATTGGGTAGGGTAGGGGAGGGGGAGGGGGGGGTGGACAGTGGTCATGTAATCTTTATTTATTTATTTATAATGTATTATTATTATTATTATTATTATTGTTGTTGTTAAATTAGTGTTCATAAACGAGTTATGTAAGGTCTTTCAAGAATTTTAAGGTTAATAATATAACAATTTACGAAAAATATTTTTAAAGCTTGTGTCATGTGGTGCCCCCCTAGTGTTTGTGAATGGTTGGTGCCCCTGGGCACTGGCCCAAGTGCCCTTATGGATAATCCGGCTCTGCTTATAAGGCATTTGCCTGGGGGCGTTTATCTATTTTGCATATGGCCTCAACACATTATCTTATGAATAGCGCGCTCTGTGAGTGGGTGTGAACGAATTAACAATAATGAGCTGAGACAGGAGAAACTGTACTTCTCTTTAGTTTCATACAGATTACATTGCAGGAGAATATTTGTTTTAAATGTGAATTGTTTTGTTTAAAAGTAGAAATTTAAAGCGTTCTTTAGACATATGTTTCATGTTTGTGAGAAAAGTATTAGCTGAGTTTCAGTTCATTTTCCAGACATGTTTCAGAAAGATTTTTGCAGAGACAGAGTGAGCTGAAAGCGCACCCTGTTTATTTGATTTATTTAAAAAACAAAACAAGGTTTTGATGTTAATGTGAGTGTACACAAAAAAAAGAAGACCCTCTATATTTTATAATCATGTATTGATTTTATTTATATGACCATAAATGACGGAGTATTTTAAGTCTATGTTGCTGCTATGTGAAAAAAAAACAGCAAAACGCGCCAGCACATTTGCCGTCCCCAGAGGGTTAACTGGGTCTAGCAGATGTTCTCTACACCAAGAAGTGAAAAGCTTCCACTTCAAGGCATATAATTTCCTAGTGGCCGGAGCTCTGGAGTGAAGGATGGTCTCAACGACCTCAGTCGAGAGACCGGCTTCTATAAGCTGGGCCCCCTCAGAGGCCAAGCCTATAACTTCCACAACTCTGGGCAGGGGAGAAAGATTTACCCGCTCGCCTGAGAAAGAAGGTCTGTCCTGATCGGAATCTCCAGAGGAGAGCCGTCGAGGAGAGATATTAGGTCCGCAAACCATACTCGGGCCGACCAGTACGGCGCTACCAACAGTAGACTGACCCCGTCCCGGCGAACCCTCTCCAGAACTCCTGGGAGCAGAGCAATAGGGGGAAATGCGTACAGACGTGACCTCGGCCACGGCTGCACCATAGCGTCCAACCCCAATGGGGCTGGATGACTCAGAGAGAACCACAGTGGACAGTGTGTTGTCTTCCTGGATGCAAATAGGTCTACCTCGGCACGACCAAAATGATTCCAAAGGAGCTCCACCATCTCGGGGTGGAGTCTCCATTCCCCGGGCCTCGGCCCCTGCCTCGACAGGAAGTCTGCCCCCTGATTTAAATACCCCGTGATATAAATCGCCCTCAATGAAAGAAGCTTCCCCTGGGACCACAGGAGGATCTGGCGAGCCAGCTTGTATAACGGGCGCGAACGCAGCCATCCCTGGTGATATTATGTAGGAGACCACCGATGTGTTGTCTGACCGGACAAGAACATGATGGCCTCTCAGGTCTAGGAGAAAGTGTTTCAGAGCCTGAAACACTGCCAACATTTCTAAACAATTTATATGCCATGAGATCCTGCCACAGACCCTGAGCTGGGCGACCACTCATTATCGCCCCCCAGCCCGTGAGGGATGCATCCGTCGTTAGCGTTACATGACGACAAGGAGCTCCCAACAAGAGACCCTGGGACAGGAACCAAGGTTCATTCCACATGGCCAAGGCGCGAAGACACCATCGCGTAACCTTGATCATGTGGAGCGGGTTTCCCCTCGGGGAGAACCCCTTGGTCCTGAGCCACCACTGCAAGGGTCTCATGTACAACAGGCCACAAGGTATAATGTTGGACGCTGCTGCCATCCGACCTAACAGTCTCTGAAACTGTTTCACAGTGAGCGACTGGCCTAGCTTCACTTGTTTGACGACAGTGAGAATCGAAGCGATATGAGCAGGAGACAGGCGAGCCCGCATCATCGTCGACTCCCAAATTACACCCAGAAAGGTGGTACTCTGTAGTGGAGATGGCCCACTTTTCTTGGTATTCAGCCTAAACCCCAATCTCTTGATATGAGCGAGAACGACATCTCGATGTCGAACCGCCTGAAGCTCCGATTTAGCTAGAATCAACCAATCGTCGATATAATTTAAAATGCGGATGCCCTGGAGTCGCAGCGGAGCCAGAGCTGCATCCATGCATTTCGTAAATGTTCTGGGAGAGAGAGCTAGGCCGAACGGAAGAACCCGATATTGGTATGCTTCGCCCCCGAAAGCGAACCTCAGGAACTTCCTGTGTTGTGGAAGGATGGACACATGGAAGTAAGCGTCCTTTAGATCTATCGTGACAAACCAGTCCTCGGATCTGATTTGTGACACGATCTGTTTGAGTGTAAGCATTTTGAAGTTGAGCTTCCCTACTGTTCGATTTAGCAGGCGCAGATCTAAAATTGGACGCAACCCCCTATCCTTCTTCGGAACTATGAAGTACCGGCTGTAATAACCTGACTCCCTGCTGGGAGGGAGAACTCGTTCTCTGGGAGGGAGAACTCGTTCAGAGTTTTTACCTCCTGTTCCATTACCAGAGCCTGCTCGGGGCCCACCACTGTGGGTAGGACCCCCCTGAATCGAGGTGGACGAGACAGAGGCTTCAGGATTTCTTCGAAGCCTTTTTGGTGATAATAACTGTCCTCAGATCAGCCTTACCCCTCGAAGACTTCGCCTTAGAGCGCCGCGTCCCCTGCCAGCCTTGCTGAGGAGAAGCACGAGACGCGACACTCTGTTTTTGTTGCGCCCTATGTGAGGAGCTAGTCGTCAGCTGGGACTGCTCCCGCCCAGCAGCCCCAGAGACATGAATCCGAAGAGGGAGGAATTTTTGGAGCGCCGCCGCCTGCTTTTTCTCTTCCTGAAACCTCTCGATGACTGAATTTACAGAGTCACCGAAGAGGCCAGCAGAAATTTTTTATCTTTGTCTTTAATATTAGAGAGATTTAACCATAAATGTATCTCCGTGGCCACCAGGGCTGCCATAGAACGGCCCACTGATTTGGCCGTCTCCTTGGTGACACGGAGAGATAAATCTGCTGCCTGACGAAGCTCTCTGATAACGTCAGTACTAATTTCCTCCCCTTCCCTCACATCTTTTAGCAGATCAGCCTGATAAGCCTACAAAATGGCTGCTTGACCTGCCGACGAATAAGCTTTGCCCACCAGCGCCGAGGTATTTCTTAAAGGCTTTGTGGGCAAAGCCGGTGTCTTAAATGATAATGCTGACTCAGGAGAAAGATGGCTAGCGATCGTCTCTTCAGCTTTAGGCATTGCACCATATCCGTGAAATTTAGCACCAGCAATGTTGGAATAAGTGGAAGTTTGCTGACTAAACACATGGGAAGACAGGTCTTTTCCAGGACCTCGACACCGCAGTGTGGAGGTCTGGGAAGAAAGGTAGACACCGGCGTGGAGGCATAGCACGGGAAGGCAAAAATCTTTCATCCAGCTTACTTTTAGATCTAGACTCCTGCCTATCAGCTGGCCACTCAATGCTTAATTTTTGAACAGCTCGAGTGAGCACCTCCATAAGCTCCTCACTAGCAGGAGACTGAAGTGATGAGTCCCCAGTCTCTATAGTATCAGTACTTTCAATATCCAGCTCCTCAGAACTGGGTAATTGAAGAACTGGTGCCTCAATCTGGTCGGAAGAAACCGCAGCGCGTGCTTCCGAAACCAGATCTGAGGCACTGGATCTAACAGGTAAAGGCTGAGATAAGGCAGAGCCCGTCTCAAACCCCGCTGTTAGATCCATTTGTGATCCCCACGACAAGCTGACTGGGCATGCTGCACTCCCAAACAAACAACACATAAGTCGTGTGTATCCCCACCAGTAAGATAACGTGTGCAGGGAGGAGCACACTTCTTATATTGCTGTTCTATATATATATATATATAGATAGATAGATAGATAGATAGATAGATAGATAGATAGATAGATAGATAGATAGATAGATAGATAGATAGATAGATATAGATAGATATAGATGTGAAAAATAGTTTTTATACATAGTGAAAAACTCCTGCCTAGTAGCAACTAAGGACAGACAAAAACACTTTCAGACAATGATTTCACATAGAGCGCTTGCTGAAGACAACAGAAGCTGGCGCGTTTGTGATTTGGGGGTGCTTTATAGTTTCCTGGTCGATGACGTCACCCGCGTTCCGTCTCGCCATTGGACTGATTTCATACGTGCTTCATGACGCACAACGCAAGAAGTGTTCCCGCAGCGTTTTCAACGCAGCTCGAGTTCCTGATAGGGAACATGGTTTTGTTTAAATGGACATAAGGTTTGGAACAGAGAAATGTGTAGCCTAATATTTAATGTACAAAATTGACTATTCATTGGATTTATTGTGTGATTAATCTGGGCATGTTATTCTAAATGAATATATATTAATCTTTAGGCAACAAATTCATTCAAATGTAATAAGATGTCCCCTTTTTTAGATATCATGCATCAAATGTAAGGCTTGTGACATGTTTGGTCAGTGAACAAGCCATGTCTGGATGTTTCTTCAGACCATCAGAGACGTCATTAAACCATGATCATCAATGTCTAATTTTTTTTTTTAAACTCAGAAATACATTACAGAAGTAAAAGGAATTAATATATGTAAATGAAGTGTTGAAGTGCAGAACACACCTGCTCTGCTTGGCTGATTATGATCACTAGATGTCCTCCTCGGTTTAATGTGCAGAAATTTTGTCAAACACTTTGTCTAAGCCTGTGTCATGGGTGTGAAAGAGAAATGCAGTCTGGCGTAGTTGTCTGTGAGCCATGACTGGTACAGAAACAGTTATGAAAAAGGGAGAAAACAAACGGTTAAAATGTGTTTAAAGGACAGACTTATATTCACTGAACAAAAATCTGAACGTAACTTTACTTACTGGTGACAGAAACAGTTATGAAGAGATAGGTATTACGTATAGTATGGTATATAGAAATCGTCTTCCATTGCGATCCTGTATATCTAAATATGTTTAGATCTTCACAGTGTAAGGTAAAACTTCAGAAATCTCTGCGTAAACAATGAGTGACGTAAACACGCGTGAGGGAGCCCTTCCGGGGCATTCCGGCGAACGCCGTACGCATGCGCAGACCGAAGCGCCCTGCTCTCAGATCAGTTGGACGTGGATATGCTTACACGAGGTAAAAAAGATATAAATACTGTTTGTTTTCTCACAAAAAACACTCGTTTCGTGTCTTAGGGCATCAATGTGTACTTAAATTGACGAGTCATTAAATAATGTTTAATTTTGACTGCTCTTTGAGGTGGACCCCCTTCACCTCCATTGTATGACTGCCAGACAACAACGGTTTTACCTAAAATATCAAAATTGAAGATACTGTGGAAACAAAGACACCTACATCTTGGATGCACTGGAGGTAAGCTAAAACATATCAAAAATTAATTTCAAAGTGAACTATCCCTTTAAATATATTTTACTCACTTGTGCTATTACTTTGCTGGGCAGACAGTTTCACTGAAACACTGATATCTGATTAAAGACACACACAAAAATGCACTTGACTTGACTTTTTTAAACAAAAGATTAAACGGTAACACTTTACAATAATAGTACAGGAATAATCATGTACTAATACCTGAATTAATAATTACTTTACTATGAACTAATGATGAGTTAAGACATGTACTAATGAGGAACTAACCTTAACTACGACATGAGTCATATGAATTCCTGCATGAATATACTATCTTAACTACACGTTAGTACATGATTGTTAATTAATGTATTAATTAACATTTCGGGGTAAACTAAATCAAACATGCTCTAGATCAGAAGAAAGATGTACTAAAAGGGCAATTGTTTATAAAATTGTTTATAAATTTGACACCAGCAACCGTCACAAACATCAATAAATTACACTAGATGTCTTGCAATATTTACATTTAACCTTACACATTGAACACACAATGATGCATTCATCATTAAAAACAATTTGATCTCATTCTGTTTTAAGTGATTCCACTGCTGCCATCAAGAGTGAAATACCTACACTAACATATTCATTAATAGATGCAATTTTCTAAATTAAAATCAGTGTTAGCACAGATGATGGTTATTTATGTGGTTATTTTATGGATTGGTTTACTGTCTTTATATCATAATCTCATGATCATAATGGATGTTAGTCTTGTGTTCTGGCTCTTCTTTTGGGCCACAAAATGTGTAATTAATTGTATTTTATTAACAAGCATGAACTAATGTTTAGTTAAGATGGTATATTCATGCAGGAATTCATATGACTCATGTCGTAGTTAAGGTTAGTTCCTCATTAGTACATGTCTTTACTCATCCTTAGTTCATAGTAAAGTAATTACTAATTCAGGTATTAGTACATGATTATTCATGTACTATTATTGTAAAGTGTTACCGATTAAACAAAATCAGTAACAGTGATAACACACACACACACACACACACACACACACACACACACACACACACACACACACACACACACACACACACACA
Organism: Chrosomus eos; assembly: GCA_036326025.1. Lineage (NCBI taxonomy): Eukaryota > Metazoa > Chordata > Actinopteri > Cypriniformes > Leuciscidae > Chrosomus > Chrosomus eos. The sequence continues at coordinate 36,876,143 of CM070827.1, read as the reverse complement.
CACACACACGCATCCACACACACTAATCTAATCTAATCTAATTCTGTGAACTCAAGTCTCACACACTTTCTGAGAAACAGAGTCATGGTATCACAATATTAGCTATACGTTTCTTTCACCCTCTGACATGCAAAACGACAATAAATATCCACAATTGCTCTAGTGTTTTTGTATCGTGCACTAGGGTGCTCTTCTCAGCACTTGAGGCCTCTTTACAGTATACTTGAATCTTCTTGCCATGCCGTTTTTTTTTTTTTTTTTTTTTCTTAATTGCTAAAACAACTCCATTCTCTGAACCATTTTGTTGAATAAATCACTCTTTCAGTAAAACATTAAACAAGTTCAGGTAGTTAAGACACCATTTGCATGTCTCATGAACTCTTTTGCTAAAACAAAATACATTCTCACTCACTAAAACACATTTCGAACTGTGATGAACTTGTATTTCAAAACACTAAACACAGGCAGGAAAAAGTTAAACACAACTACAACACTCTCGTCATACACAAAAACAGACTCAAAATGTTGCACTGAATATTGATACCAACGATGGATGGAAACAATATAAGAGGGAGAGAAGGAAGAGTGTGTATAAGAGGAGGTGAATGAGGAGGAAGAGGATGTGCAGATGTGGAGAATGTTGTCAAGGCTGGATCTGCATTAGGATTTTTCCCTTTGCCTGCAGAGATGACATTGCTTTTGATGAGACAAAGTCCTCAAGCCGGACCCAACATGAAGACATGATTTTGCAGTTGCACAACACTTCTGAGTGACAGTAACTTGCTTTTCATTTAGAGTTTTTTTTTAACCTTTTTGGCTTTGCAATTGTGTCATTGTATTTGCAAGTGGTGAATATACATTCAACAGGCCTACTATACAATATTCAGTACAATAATATAGCAGTGCACACATATAGGGTGAAGTATTACTCGACAGCATCAGAGGTAGGTGTACGAACATCTTTACTTGGGGTTCACATGTTCAATATAGCATACACTTCCGGTACACGCACACAAGCGTCTTACGTACACATGTATTACGTAGACTATCACAACATCCCCCCTGTTTAACATAAATTTGTAAACACCTCAGACAACCAGTACAACAACAAGATTGCTTTTTTTTTCTCTGTATAACATAAGATTCTTAACAAAAGTATGTCAAGTTTTTTTTCCAATAGGGTGCACATTATAACAATAATGAACAATAATAACCTGTTTGGTGGTTACATGTGCAAAATAAGCATTCAGTCCATATTTGGTATTCTTTTTACTGCTTGACTATTAATTCAGCTTTACACATAGTCCCTGTATTGCGCTGGCTTGACAATGATCCGTCCAGACCTTGTGCATGTTGGTCTTGTTGTCTCTGTACCGGTATTGTCTGCTTTTGTTTCAAGAGGTTGTGTGATTTTGTTTTCAACTGAATTATTGTGGCTTTGTTCAACCACATCTCTTTTGGGTGTTTCAGCGAAACCTTGTACCTTTTTCTGGATTTTCTGTGTGTGTGGTGCATACATTTCACGGAGTTGGCTCCTAGTACGTCTGACTGTGTTTCCATTTGGTGTTTGGATCAGGTAACTTCTCGGCTCCTTGCATCTTTCCACAATAGTACCTGGGTGCCATGTTTTCCTCTCCTTGTCCAGCACTCTCACACTCTGTCCACGAAACAATGGTGGTAAGTCTCTACCACTACACTGATCATGGTGTGTTTTCATCCTTTTAATCCCTTTTTCCAGGTGCTGTCTGTGTTCAAGTTTACCTGGATCTGCATGACTTGGTAGGAGTGTGGTGATTGGTCTGCCAAGGAGTAATTCTGCAGGGGATGGTAAATCACTGTCAATGGGTGTTGAAGTATTACTCGACAGCATCAGAGGTAGGTGTACGAACATCTTTACTTGGGGTTCACATGTTCAATATAGCATACACTTCCGGTACACGCACACAAGCGTCTTACGTACACATGTATTACGTAGACTATCACAACATAGGGGGGCCTACAATTTATTTACCACGCAGTCTGGACTCTATCGCAGCTTTCATTGGCCAAAAACCACCCAAGAGGCCGTCTGACTGACATGTATCGCAACCAATTACAGTTTGTTTTGTTCCACTTCATTGTTGTGATGCGGCGGAGTCAGAAGGATCCATTTGCAGCATTTATTGGAATAATCAAAACATGCAGGGTCCAACAGTGGCAAACAGAACAGAGAGGGCAAGGCTGAGACAAACCAGGTAAACAGGCTAAGGGTCGAGGCAGGCAGAGAAGATCAGAGTCCAGTAAACAGTCCGGGGTCAGAGAAGGGTCAGCAATGATAAACAATCCAAGATCAAACACAGGAATCAAACTCAGGGAATAATGCTCAGAAATGATGGCCGGGGCAGATCAAGACTTCACACTGAATGAGTGTGTGAATGAGGCTTAGTGTATATGAGTGTGTGAATGAGGTGCAGGTGTGAGTGCAATCAGTCCCAGGTATGAGGTATGATGGGAATTGGAGTTCGATGGTTAAAGTTAATATTCCAGTGACGGTTCCCTCCGGTGGTGAAGAGGAGGTGGTGCGGGAGCCTGCTCCGTTACAGAGTCCCGTCCACCCCCCCCGGTCGAGGGGCCAGTTTTTCTGGGTGCATCCGATGAAACTCCTCCGTGAGTGTGGGGTCTAGGATGTCTCCAGAATTGACCCAGGATCGCTCCTCTGGACCGAACCCCTCCCAGTCAACCAGATACTGGAGGACGCCTGCCATTGTAGCCATTCGGTGTCAGAGGGTAAATCAGTGGGTTCACCAGTAGGATCGTAGGAAACTAGTTACATCTTGGTTGAGACGTTCAGTTTGTCCGTTGGATTGAGGATGATAACCGGAAGTGAGGCTGATGTTGACGTTGAGGTGTTTGAAGAAAGATGTCCATAACCTGGAGGTGAGCTGAGGTCCTCGGTCAGAGACGATGTCTTCGGGGAGGCCATAGAAGCGGAAAAACCTGGTTACAAAGATGTTCAGCAGTTTCTAGAGCCGTAGGAAGTTTGCGAAGAGGAATTAATCTGCAAGCTTTGGAGAAACGATCCACAATGGTGAGTATGACAGTGTGACCTTGTGAATTGGGTAAATCTGTGATGAAGGCGATGGCTATATGAGACCAGGGGCGTTGCAGTATGGGGAGTGGATTTAGGAGTCCGGCTGGCAGTTGTCGGGAGGATTTGGATGTGTTACAAGTTCTGCAGTTCTGGATGTGTCGGGTCATATCAGACTGTAAAGTTGGCCACCAGAAGCGGTTCCGGAGCAGATGAGTGGTTGCCGTTATGCCGGGATGTCCAGAACTGGGTGTGGAGTGTATCTGTTCTGTGAGTCGTGAGCGCAAAAGTTCTGGAACGAATAAGCGACCCTCAGGACACTCGGTTGCAGGTTATGTTTGACTGTTGAACTGCTCGATTTCTGTGATGATATCCCATTGTACCGGAGCCACTAGGAGTTTTTCTGGGATAATGTTATCTGTGACAGGGAGTTGAGCGGATTCTTCCGTCTGGCGAGAGAGAGCATCAGCTTTAATGTTCTTGGACCCTGGACGACAGGAGACAGTAAACTAAAATCTGGTGAAGAACAAGGGCCACTTGGCCGCTTGGCTGACCAAAGGTATTCAAGGTTCTTGTGGTCGGGTAAGGATAATGAAGGGTTTGGTTGCTCCTTACAGCCAGTGTCGTCATTCCTCAAGAGCGAATTTCATGGCCAACAATTCACGGTTTCCTACATCGTAGTTTTGCTCCGCTGGAGACAGTTTACTGGAGGAGAAAGCACACAGGAACATTTTTTCTGGATCACCTTGGCGTTGTGAGAGAATGCCCCCCCACTCCTATGTTGGAGGCATCCACCTCCACAATGAATTGAAGCGCTGGGTCTGGGTGTCGGAGAATGGGAGCAGAAGTGAACAGGGCCTTAAGTCTACTTAAGCAGCAAAAAATAAAACAAAACAACAACAACAACAACAAAAACAAAACAAAAAACATAAACAACAGAGCACTCCTACTTTCACTACTGTGCTTCTTGATACCTCTTGAAAATAATTTCTTTATACTTTTTTTTTTTAAAGGAAAATGTTTGGGCATTGCTTTATTCATCTAGTTTATTCCACAATTTAGCCCCGCAAATTGATAAACATAATCTTTTCCTTGTTGTTCTAAATCTATTAGTCTTAAAATGTCCCCTTACCATTAAGTCGTACCCTCCCTCCCTCTCAGAGAACATATTTTATATATTCCCAGGCAATAGTCTATTTCTTACTTTAAACATGAATACTGCAATTTGAGATTCAATTTGATCGTGGTATTTTAGCAATTTAGACTGCAAAAATAATGAATTTGTGTGATCCCGAAATTTGACATTTTGTGTGAATGTCACTCTGTCACTTCTGTTTGGGTTACATCTTGGGTTGGTGACAGAGCTCTTGCATTCCCGGTCTGTCATGCGTTGGGTGTAGTCTGGTTTGTTGTGAGCACATGGCTTGTCATGTTTTTCCATGTGCTCTCCTGTCAATTGGCTGGCCCCTCCCATCTTGTTACCTGATTATTGATTAATTTGCCCCACCTGCCTTTCTCGTTACCCTCTTTGCTTCTTATTTAGTTTCCCTGGCTGCATTCGGAATCGCATACTTCCCTACTATATAGTAGGGGAAAAGAGTAGGCGAGCGAAAAAGTAAGTTCGAATCCTCAGTATTCATAAAAGAGTTGGCGAGAATTACCTGGATGACGTACTAATTATCGTGAGATTTGGACGATAGTGCGTTCGAATATCCCTACTTTCCTACTATATAGTAGGCGAAAACAGTATGTGAAAGAAGCAGTAGTGATGTCAAAATGAGGCTTCCTTACTGAGACCTCGCAGACCATTGCTTCACCCAAAGATTCATTACTCGAAGCTTCATTCAGCATTGCTCACTAGCGACACCTAGCTACTGTGCAAAGAAGTAGCAGACAAATGAATTAATTCTGAACCAATGACCTGAGCAGACTTACGATGTCCGTATAACCCCCCGCCCCTCATTCTATTTTATTTATTTTCTAATCACTGTTAATGTCTGTAGCCTTTCATGTGCAATAATAAAAAGACCTGAGCAGATATTTGTCCACATTTGCTGTCTGAATTTACTTGTGCAGAGACAACTGTCACACACACACACACACACACACACACACACACACACACACACACACACACACACACACACACACACACACACACACACACACACACACACGCACGCACACACACACACACACACACACACACACACACACACACAGTTCATTAATTATTCATAAATTGTTTGGATGAACAACAGAAGTGACATCGTGTTGAGTGCAGTGCTTATGGTGGAGGGAGTGTAATAAAGTAAAGTGCAACAGAATAGTCTGGGGTGGGAAAAGTTATAGTCTGGGGAGTGTAATAAAGGGAAAGTGCAGTGTTGTGCTTATGGGACTGGGGATATATGAGCAAACTGCAACACTGCAGTTTGGGGTGGGTGAAGGAAGGATTACAATAGACTTTTATTGAAAAACATAATTTTTTCAAGTGTGTTGGGGTTTAGACGATTCTCCTTTTGGACAAAACCTCTCCAGCCTTGGAAAATTATCATTTCACAAGGAACAGAGGATGCAGGGGAACATAAAAATGCCAGTGCCAGCTGGTATAAATGAGAATACTTATGCTTCTGTTGAGCCCAGACGGGGAGGATCTCCTCTCTCATGCTGGCTCCATTACCAGAAACAAGGAAGAGTTGCAAAAAGCAAACAAATCCAAAAGGGCAATCCAAAACAAAAAGCAGTCCAGTCTAGATCCAAAAATCCAAAGCAGTCCAAATAATCTTATCTAATTAATATAACAAGACTATAATATAGCTACTTAATTAATAATAACAATATAGGCTACTATAACTATTTTAACCTGATATAATGTACAGCCTTAACACATATGACACAATAATGACAATGAGAGTTCTCTAACTCTCTGACACTACAACTGCGTCTACTACTCCTGACAACACCCACAAGGTGGCGCGAGTTTCGAACAGTTTTTGAACCCCCAGACCGAACTGATGACGTATCCACACAAACCAAGGCCTCGTTTGTCATTAGTCACGTGATTTTCAGGTTAACAACACAAGCCTCGAATCGCGGCTTCATCTGGCACGCCCATTTTTTCTCGACACAAGCTTTGACGCCTCGGTTCAAATGTCACATCACTAAGAAGCAGTACGTTCGAAACATCAGTATTCATAAAAGAATAGGCGAGAAGTTCCCGGATGATCTACTGCTTTCGCCCAGATTTTTGAGTGCTCAACCGATGGGTACTCATGATACTCAACTATCCCAGGGGCCAGTTGCATAAACTTAGCCACTATGTTAAGACTGTGTCTTAATAACTAATTTGGCCAACTAAAATTAGTCAAGAGGTAATCACTCTTACTTTTCTGATTCAAATTAGACTGATCTACCTTTTTATGTAACTAACTTTAAAATGTTAGCACCAGTCTTGAAGAAAAAAATTAGATGACTAACTTTTAAGACTGTCTAATCAGTTTATGCAACCGGCCCCAGGAGGCCACGCGAGAGCATACGTCATTATCAACATCACGGAGATCAGCGACGCGGGGGTTTTCAAAGGTGAGTAAACACGGTTCCTTGCGTTTAAATTGTATGTGTTAAACTAAACGTTTAAACTAAACTAGAGAAGTAAGACAGTAGGCTGTAGTATACTTGTGATTTTGCTGTAAAAACATTTTTTATTATGTATAGCTAGTTAACAGGGGAGCTCCAGTAAGCACACGTAACAATATGTCTCTAAAAGGGGATTTACATAACCATATACATCTTAAACACGCTTATTTAAAATGTATATTTACATCTGTAAGGAAAATATTGTATAAGTATTGCAGATGAGCAAATCACAACATGAAAAAGACATCTGAGTGATGTGTGCTATTATGCAGGATAATTCACTGTTGTCAACACTGTTTACATTAGACAAATGTGCTGTAAATAATTTTGTATAAAAATGTTTGTGGATTTTTGTTGGATCTGAAATGTCTGCAGACTGGTGTGGGTGTGCTATAGTGGATTTTATCTTTATCTTTATTTTTATTTATTTTTTTTTCAAATGCATTATAGAATTTGTAAATGTTATTTTTCTAATATTGTTGATATTGCTTAAATGCTTATTTATGCTTTGTTTAAAAAGAAGAGTGTTATGTCCATTTATTAAATGGACCGAGAATTGAGATCAAGCCCGAGGCCTCAAAGTCTTCCTAGCCACTCTAGGAAAGCGATGGTGTTCAGATCCCGCTGCGGCCGGATTTCCACCAAAACTTCTCGCTCGTTCAGTTCCATGCGTTGTGACTGTCCCAGTGTTTTTCGCAGTGAAGCAGCCGGTGTCTCAGCCCGCTTGCCTACGCACAAAAGCCGTTTTTATGGCTACCCAGATAAATCCAATAAAAAGTGTATTTTCTGGTGTCCCGGCCTCGGCCGATGGTGTTATGAGTGTTGTAAGAATGCCCACATCCCAGTGCCCATTTCCCACACCCAGACACAGCCCGCCACGGTGCAGGGCTCGCACAAATAAAATCGACTCCGGTCGATTGTGCAAACAATGTAGTGAACACGCCCATGTCACAATGCCCGCTTACACTACACGCTGCGTGTCCCTCGGTTTCTGTAAAAACGAAACCAACACACATTCAGTCGGCCATAAACGACAGTGTTTTCAATGCAGTAAAAGTGCCCGCAGTCCCGCGCCCACATTTCCTCACAGACACGCCGAATCCCACGGGATTCGCCCCGCTCGCTCTCTCGGCGCAACCCACCATAGAACAGCTGAGCGCGGCCAGGCTGCCCGCTGTGAACAGTGCGCCCCCCGCCTCGAACGCTGTAAACACAGCGCTGTGTTCCCAGCACAAAGGGACTCTCGCGCCGCCGTTCTCCCGCGGCCAGAGCCCAGATTTCATTCTACCCCTAGCTATTCGCGCGTGGTCAAGGCTTCCCGGGGTATCAGAATGGGTGTTGAACACTATAACAAGAGGCTATTCGCTACAGTTCGCTCGACACCCTTGCCGTTATATGGCGCGCGTCAAAACTACGGTGAAAAGCGAAGTATCTCATCTACTTCGAGCCGAGATAGCGAAACTACTGAGAAAAGGGGCTATAGAAATTAATATTTAATCAACTATCTTCATTTATTAATTCATTTCACATTTTATCTCCGCTACAGTCAGGCTTTAGACCTAATTTTTCTACTACGACTGCTCTGTTAAAATTTACGAATGATGTGTTCTCGTCCATTGACAAAGGCCAAGCAACAGGTGCCATTTTCATAGATTTTTCTAAGGCCTTTGATATGGTTAATCATTATCTTCTTCTTGATAAGTTGTATTCTATTGGTTTAACTAGGGATGCTCTTCTCCGGTTTAATGCTTATCTTCACAACAGACGTCATTGTGTTGTTTTTCAAGGTTTTCAGTCAGATTATGTAATTGTTGAAAAAGGTGTTCCACAAGGTTCCTCTCTTGGACCATTACTTTTCTCTATTTTTATTAATGATTTACCTCAGATATGTTCAAACTGTTCGGTGCATCTTTATGCTGATGACACGGTAATTTATACCTCTAACTCTGATCTGTCACAAATTCAGAACTCTTTACAACTTGACTTTAATTTGGTTCAAGAATGGTGTCATAATAATATGCTTACATTAAACAAGAGGAAATCTTGCTGTATGATGTTGGGGTTGCGTTGTTGCCATTCGAACACGTTTGATTTGAATATTATTGTTGATGATGGCTTATCTCTTGAGAATGTCAATGCATTTAAATATCTTGGCCTTTGGATCGACTCAGAACTCTCTTTTAAGCCCCATATAGATTATATTATTAAAAGAACGTATCATTGCCTGTGTCACGATTTGCGTGGAAGCAAAGGCGGTAGTCGGATCTAAATGCAGCAGTAAACTTTAATCATACAGACTTGGGTTAACTACTAACAGACTACCATAACAACTAACAGGGAAACAGACCTGAAACAAGGGACCTAATAATTAACATGACAGGGGATAACAGACTACAATACACAAGGCAGAGAAACAAGGTACAAACTGAATGAAAAAAACAAAGACAGTGAACCACAAACCAGAAACATGACATAATAAACAAGACTGTAACATTATCCCCCCCTTCCATAAGGCGCGACCTCGCGCCGATTTAGAACACGACCTGGGTGGGAGGGGTGGGCGTCATGGAGTCCCAGACAGGGTATACGGGGACCATAGACTCCATGACGGTACCGGTAAGAGTGGCCATAGCAGGACGTGCCGGTGGCCATGGCGGAGCAGGATGAGGCGAAGGCCAGGGCGGAGCATGGCGTGGCGAAGGCCAGGGCGGAGCAGGGCGTGGCGAAGGCCAGGGCGGAGCAGGACGAGGCGAAGGCCAGGGCGGAGCATGGCGTGGCGAAGGCCAGGGTGGAGCAGGACGAGGCGAAGGCCAGGGTGGAGCATGACGAGGCGAAGGCCAGGGCGGAGCACGCTTGGCAGGGTCCAGGGCGGAGCACACTTGGCAGGGGACCAGGGCGGAGCACACTTGGCGGCGGACCATGGCGGAGCACACTTGGCAGGGGACCAGGGCGTATGAAGCTCAGGACCAGACGGGACCAGCGGCATAGGAAGCTCTGGTGGGGATAGCACCGACAAGGCCCATGTCAGCGCTGCATGCCTCCATGGCCATCTCAAGGTACCTACTGTACCCCCCCCCCCCAAAAAATACTTAGGGAAATCCACGGGAGGAACCTCCTGGCTTTAAACGGGTTCGAGAGCGGCCTCCCGGAGCTTGAAGGGCACAGGCAGGGCGAGGCACAGAGGCAGGGCAAGGAGTCTGGGAACGCCCTCCGGAGCTTGGCGAGGCAAACGAGTCCTCCTTCTCCTCCTTCTGCGACGGCGCATCACTGGGCTTGACTCTATGGTAGACTCACTTGACTCTCTGGCAGACTCACTTGACTCTCTGGCAGACTCACTTGACTCTCTGGCAGACTCACTTGACTCTCTGGCAGACTCACTTGACTCTCTGGCAGACTCACTTGACTCTCTGGCAGACTCACTTGACACTCTGGCAGACTCACTTGACTCGGCGGCACTTGACTCACTTGACTCGGCGGCACTTGACTCACTTGACTTTGCACTTGATTCACTTGACTCGGCGGCACTTGACTCACTTGACTCGGCCGCACTTGACTCACTTGACTTGGGTTCGTCGAGGCTGAAGCGACGTGCGGGTTCGGAAGACAGCTCAGGCATGTCGTAGAAAGCGGGCTCGACTCGGTCCACGTGAGGCGCGGGCTTGTGGAGCGCGGTCTCGGCAGGAAGAAGCTCAGGCAGGTCGTGGAAAGCGGGCTCGACTCGGTTCACGTGAGGCGCGGGCTTGTGGAGCGCGGTCTCGGCAGGAAGAAGCTCAGGCATGTCGTGGAAAGCGGGCTCGACTCGGTTCACGTGAGGCGCGGGCTTGTGGAGCGCGGTCTCGGCAGTGCGGATGCGGCGAACGGGCTTCCTCTGAGCTAGGTTGGAAACTCTCTTACGTGAACTGTGCTTGGAATTACCTGGAACGGTCTTGACGGAATGCCCTGGTTTGGGAACACAGCTGATTTCCTCAGCGAGTCCTACGGGGAGTGACGAACCGCACACCCACAACGCTCGGTCCAGGAACTGCACAAAAGAGAGGTGTTCCGCATCTAACAGAAGCATTGCGCTGAGCGTGTCGTCCATCCCACTCCAGAAGTTATACTTTAGTGTTTCCTCACTCAAATTTGTCTCATGATAAAACTCTAGGTAAGCCCCCACGTACTCATCAAGCGACCGTCCATTCTGGTAGAATCCGTCTTCCATCATCATACATCTTGCTTTACGGTCGGTTGTTCCCGGGTACTAACTGCTAGATCCTGGTGGTCAGTTATTCTGTCACGATTTGCGTGGAAGCAAAGGCAGTAGTCAGATCTAAATGCAGCAGTAAACTTTAATCATACAGACTTGGGTTAACTAAGACAAGACACTCGTGGTACGTACATACATTCAATCAATAACTGACAAGGAACAAAAGAGTACACAGGATTTAAATAAACAGAGGGGATCAGGGAACAAGACACAGCTGGGGCGAATCAGAACAACGAGCGGAGCCATAACAACTAACAGGGAAACACACCTGAAACAAGGGACCTAATAATTAACATGACAGGGGATAACAGACTACAATACACAAGGCAGAGAAACAAGGTACAAACTGAATGAAAAAAAAAAACAAAGACAGTGAACCACAAACCAGAAACATGACATAATAAACAAGACTGTAACAGCCTGAGCTTACTTTATTGCTCAATTAATTGTTTTACATTTCAAGACAGGAAAATAATTGTTTCTCAGTTAGTACTTCCTCTTATCGACTATGCTGATACTGTTTATCAAAATACCTATGATATTTATCTTAAGCCTCTTAATGTTGTGTATAATTATTTGTGCAGATTTGTGTTAAGGTGCCCATATTGTTCTCATCATTGTCATACGTATGAACAGCTTAATTGGTTGCATCCTAAATCCAGAAGACAATTCCATTGGCTTTTGTTTATTTTTAAATGTGTTTATTTTGTTTGTCCTTCTTATTTGAATGAACTTTTGATTCCATATAGATCTCCCTACTCTCTTAGACATTCGCAATATCCTTTTTTCTTTGTTCCAAAAACTGTTAGTGTAGTAGGACGTAGGTCTTTTCTGTATAAAGCCCCTTTTGATTGGAATAATCTTCCTGTTTCTCTGAGATCTATTACCTCTCTTAATCGTTTTAGGTTATGCCTATTCTCTTATCTTAAAATAACTTGTCTTTGTTTCTGATACTATTTTGTTTTCCCTCTGTACCTGAGATTCATTTGAGGATCTTTTGCTGTTATTATGTGGCTCTATGTTGATGCTGTATGATGCTGAGATTTTGTATCGAAATTATGTTGCGGGTGTGGGAAGTAGGTTGAGCTTTCGTTTTTGTAGTTTTGTTTTGTAATGTTGTTTTGTTTTATGTTGTCTGTGTTGTATATTGCCTATGTTTTCAGGACCCCCTTGAAAATGAGATGTTACATCTCAAGGGGCTATCCTTTCAATAAATTCTAAATTCGCCTTCGAGGGCCAGGCATATCAATACACAGTCCTGCCGTTCGGCCTGTCCCTAGCACCCCGTACGTTTACGAAGTGCATGGACGCGGCTCTCGCCCCCCTGAGACTTCGGGGCATGCGAGTTTTGAACAACTTGGACGATTGGCTGATTCTAGCTCGTTCACGAACAGAGCTGATAGAACACAGGGCCGCATTACGCGAGCACCTCGAGGAGCTGGGCCTTACAGTCAATTGTGCGAAAAGCTCACTGCTCCCCAGTTGGAAAATTTCCTTTCTGGGAACAGTGTTGGACTCGCTGTCCATGACGGCACGCCTGTCACCAGAGCGCGGATTAAATATTCAGCACGTCGCGAAATCCTTCCACCACGGCTCTATAGTCCCGCTCAAAAGGTTTCCGAAAATGCTGGGTCTGATGGCCTCAGCAGCCTCCGTACTCCAGTTGGGCCTGCTTCGCATGCGCCCACTACAGCTATGGCTAAAAGCACGAGTTCCCCCCAGGGCGTGGACCGCGGGTCTATTTCGCCTCAGGGTCGACCTACAGTGCATTTCAGCTCTGGAACCTTGGAAAGTAACCGACTGGTATCAGTCAGGTGTGAGTCTGGGGATCGCCTCGAGTGTGAAGGTGGTGTCTACGGACGCCTCCACATCGGGGTGGGGAGCACTGCTCGAGGGCAGACCGCTAGCTGGCCTGTGGTCAGAACGGGAGAAGCTCCTTCACATAAACTGCTTGGAATTGATAGATTTTGTCCCCAGATAAAAGGCCACCACGTCTTGGTCCGGTCGGACAACATGTCAGTGGTGGCATACATAAATCGCCAGGGCGGCGTCAGGTCCCAAAACCTTTACAGGCTGACGGAACGCCTCCTGGTCTGGGCTCAGCACAACCTGCTCTCGCTGAGAGCAGCGCATGTGCCTGGTCACCTAAATGTGGGACCAGACAGACTGTCCAGAAACAACGTCCCAGCAGGAGAATTGTCGCTGCACCCGCAGACGATCCAGCTGCTGTGGGAAACGTTTGGCAAAGCGCAGGTGGACCTATTCGCGTCCCAAGAAAACGCTCACTGCCCGAGATTCTTCTCGAAAAGCCAGGATGTGCTGGCCCATGTCTGGCCCCGCTGTCCCCTGTATGCTTTTCCCCCTGTCTCACTCCTGCCTCAGGTGCTGGAGCGAATCAGGAGGGAGGGATGCCCAGTGCTACTCATAGCTCCACTCTGGACAAACCAGTTTTGGTTCCCTGTCCTGATGCAGCTGACCAGCGCTGCCCCATGGCCTATACCGTTGAGGAGAGACCTCCTCTCTCAGGCGGAAGGCTCGATTTGGCATCCTCACCCGGATCTGTGGTCCCTGCACGCATGGGCCATCAACGGGTACCCGCTGACCTCCCAGAGGGAGTGTTAAACACGATCGCGCAGGCTAGAGCCCCGTCTACCAGACGGCTCTACTCATCAAAATGGTCTGTGTTCTCTGCTTGGTGTCAAGCCCAGGGCTTTTCACCCGTAGACTGCGAGGTTACGGAAGTGCTTTCCTTCCTTCAGGAGCTACTGGATAAGGGCAGGACCCCATCCACGCTCAAAGTATACGTGGCGGCCATAGCAACGTTTGCAAAACCGGTGTCTGGCCAGTCACTGGGAAAGAACGACTTAGTCGTGCGTTTCCTTAGGGGAGCACGGAGGCTAAACCCTCCCAGGCCCCCTTCAGTCCCGACATGGGATCTTTCCACGGTCTTGGAGGCCATGAAAGGTGCCCCATTCGAGCCAATCCAGATGTTGGACATGAAACACTTGTCTTTCAAGACAGCATTTCTCATGGCTCTCGCTTCAGTGAAGCGCCTAGGGGACTTACAAGCGCTTTCAGTAAGCGCGTCATGCATGGAGTTTGGGCCTAATGACTCAAAGGTCATACTCAAAACGAAGCACGGCTACGTGCCAAAATCCCTCAACACACTGTTCAGGGCCCAGGTGATTTCCCTGTCTGCCCTTCCGGTTCTCAATGAGGAGAAGGACGCGAGTCTCCTTTGCCCTGTCAGGGCACTAAGAGCTTATGTGTCCCGCTCGTCTGGTTTCAGACAGACTGAGCAGCTTTTCGTTTCGTTTGGCGGCCGTGCTAAGGGACTTGCCGCTTCGAAACAGAGCCTATCCAGATGGATAGTCAGTGCCATTGTGCTGGCTTACACTTCTAAGGGCCTACAGTGCCCTTTGGGTGTCAGAGCGCACTCCACAAGGGGCATGGCCTCCTCGTGGGCATGGTCTACCGGGGTTACCCTGCAAGATATTTGTATGGCCGCGGGCTGGGCCTCGCCGTCTACATTTATAAAATATTATAACCTGGAGGTTCCCGCCTTACAAGCTAAGCTTTTGGCGGTATAAGATTCAGTGCGATCTGACACCAAGCAGAGAACACAGGATACTGAGTTTGAACTGCGTATCGCTCACTGACCGATACAGCAGCTCCTTAAAGTGTTGACACACATAAGGCCACCCAGTTCAGGCTGAATGTTCACCCTGTCGGTATGGTCTATTTGTCATATGATTGGCTCCTTTCGGATGCTTTTTTACAAGGAATGAAGCTTCTAGCCTCTCTTCCTTCACTCTCTGTGAGTCTATGGTGATTATGCACTATATGTGCCCCGGGCTTCGGCCCCTGGGACTTTGGTGTTGGATCCCTATCAGCACGGCGTGTTGCATTGTGTTCCCCATAGCGTAAGATATTACGCAGTATAAGAGATACTCTCGTAAGAGAACGTACTCGGTTACTAACGTAACCTCGGTTCTCTCTAGAGAGGGAACGAGTACTGCGTATCTTGCCGTGCTTGGAATACGCTCTGGTTCGCTTCGGCGATAAAAACCACCTTATGACAGCCTATCGAGTTTATTTATAGGGCGAGACCACGCCCTTTCTGGCGGGACGTGACGATATGGGCGCGAAATGCCCCCATTGGTGGTCATTACGTCACGCAGAGCCTCTCTCGATAGGCTGCTGCTTTTGCCGCAGGGCAGCCAATAGGCGCGCGAGCTGTCTCGCCTATGTCTGCTTGCTGCCGCAAAGCGTTTTACATTAATAAAAAATTAAGGATAATTTTTGGCTTCAATATCTCGTGGAAAAGAGGTTTTCCCCATAGCGTAAGATATTACGCAGTACTCGTTCCCTCTCTAGAGAGAACCGAGGTTACGTTAGTAACCGAGTACGTTTTCTCCAAAGGAGAGATCTTCGAGCAGCTGTACGTCTCCTTTGTGCAGACATTACAAACACAGAGGAAAACTGTTCTAGGTTGTGCTGTCGAGTTACTGATGTTATGAAGTGTTAGTGCACCTGTCGCTCATATCATTAAAACTTATTACATACAAGATCATGGAAAGATACCATAGTTATATCTAACAATGAACAATCATAATGACATGACAGAAAACTTAAAGATCATTGGTTTGTGTACACCATAATATGATATTTATACAAAGGAAAAAAGAACAATTACAAGGCTAAATATCTTTAAATAGTTCTTCATAATAATAAAAAAGTTGCTAGAAGTCTGACAGATGAATTGAGAGGTAGATTCATCAAGAAAAAGAAGAAAACTAGGAAATAAAGAAATTAACAACATACTTCAAGAGATGACGATTTTGGGGTTTCTTAATAAAAAAGGGATAATGTTATAAGGATAAAACTGCTTAAATCAACCCTAAATGTATTCACAAAATAAATGGGCAGGTTCCTTTACGAAGGGAACTCCACGATGCGTCATCAACGCCTTGGGAACGCCTCCAGCGTGAATGCGTCTAAAGCATCTATGTCAACTAGTCCAATGGAAAGTCAAGTCAAGTCAAGTCACCTTTATTTATATAGCGCTTTTTACAATACAAATTGTTTCAAAGCAGCTTTACAGAGATAACAGGAAAACAATGTTGTAATAGTATTGTTCAATTGAAAATTAAATGTCCCCAACTAAGCAAGCCAAAAGGCGAAGGCAACAGTGGCAAGGAACCAAAACTCCATCAGGTGACAGAATGGAGAAAAAAACCTTGGGAGAACCCAGGCTCAGTCGGGGGGCCAGTCCTCCTTTGGCCAACGAATGAACAGTGTATGATTATGAGTTAGGCAGCATAATGCCAGGAGTCAGATGGGATCAGAACTTTCACGATATTATCCAGTTCATCTGGTTGGGTTGGGTCATCCGGCCGGTGAGGAGATGAGTGGTGAGTTGTCCATGGGCCTTCACAGCCCTGATAATGCGTGTCGACGTGTCCATGTGATGGTCCTTCATCAGATATGGATATGCCCTGGATCCGGCGGTCTGCGGTAAACCTCGGGATAAACAGAGAGACTAATATTAGCGTAGACGCCATCCTTCTTATGATGTACAAAGTACATCAGGAATTATGGGAAGTGTTCCCGGTTCCGGCTGATCTAATCTATGCAGCCTAACATTGAATTATAGAAATCTATAATGTGTTATGTGTATGCTAAGCCAAAGAGATGTGTTTTTAGTCTAGATTTAAACTGACAGACTGTATCTGCTTCCCGGACCGTGTTAGGAAGATTGTTCCAAAGTTTTGGTGCTAAATAGGAAAAGGATCTACCGCCAGCAGTCGATTTTGATATTTTAGGTATTATCAACTGGCCAGAATTTTGAGATCGCAATAGACGTGAAGGACTATAATGCGTTAAGAGCTCGCTCAAGTACTGGGGAGCTAAACCATTTAGTGCTTTGTAAGTAATCAGCAATATTTTAAAATTTATACGATGTTTAATAGGCAGCCAATGCAGTGTTGACAGAACCGGGCTAATATGGTCATACTTCCTGGTTCTGGTAAGAACTCTAGCGGCTGCGTTTTGAACTAGCTGTAGTTTGTTTAATAAGCGTGCAGGGCAACCACCCAGTAGAGCATTACAATAATCTAGCCTTGAGGTCATGAACGCATGAACTAATTGTTCCGCATTTGTCAGTGAGAGCATATGACGTAATTTAGATATATTTTTAAGATGGAAAAATGCGGTTTTACAAATACTAGACACGTGACTTTCAAATGAAAGATTGGTATCAAAGAGCACACCCAGGTTCCTAACTAACGTCGAAGACTTAACAGAGCAGCCATCAAGTGTTAGACAGTATTCTAGGTTATTAGGTGAGGAAGTTTTTTGTCCAATGATTAGAATCTCTGTTTTTTCAGAATTTAGTAATAGGAAATTACTGGTCATCCAATTTTTTATATCAGCTATGCATTCTGTTAATTTTGTGAATTGGTAAGTTTCGTTAGGTTTTGAAGAAATATACAGCTGAGTATCATCAGCATAACAGTGAAAGCTAATTCCATATTTCCTAATTATATCTCCTAATGGTAGCATGTACAGAGTGAAGAGCAGCGGTCCTAGTACTGAGCCTTGTGGTACGCCATACTGAACTTGTGATCGATAAGACATCTCTTCATTTACTGCTACAAACTGATATCGGTCAGATAAGTATGATTTAAACCATGCTAGTGCAATTCCGCTAATGCCAACATAGTTTTTCTAGTCTATTTAAAAGAATGTTGTGGTCGATAGTATCAAATGCCGCACTAAGATCAAGTAACACTAATAGAGAGATACAACCACGATCGGATGATAGGAGCAAATCATTTGTGACTTTAATGAGAGCAGTCTCAGTACTATGGTACGGTCTAAATCCGGACTGAAAATCCTCGCAGATATTATTTCTTTCTAAAAAGGAACACAGTTGTGAGGATACTGCTTTTTCTAGTATCTTTGACAGAAAAGGCAGATTCGAGATCGGCCTGTAATTGACTAATTCTGTAGGATCAAGTTGCGGTTTTTTAACAAGCGGTTTAATCATAGCCAACTTAAAGGTTTTTGGTACGTATCCTAATGACAAAGATGAATTAATGATATCTAGAAGAGGATCTATGACCTCTGGAAGCATCTCTTTCAGTAGCTTAGTCGGTATAGGGTCTAGCATACAAGTTGTCGATTTAGATGAATTAACAATTTTGCAAAATTCTTCCTCTCCTATAGCAACAAATGAATCAAAATGCTCCTCACGGAGACTACAATATACTCCCTGATGCGATACTGTAGTAGACGGTTGCATAGTTATAATTTTGTCCCTGATATTATCAATCTTATAAGTGAAGAAGTTCATAAAGTCATTACTGCTGTGTTTCTTATAAACTTCTGGGCTTGAAGCTTTCTTTTTCGTTAGTTTAGTCACTTGTTCAAATAAATACCTAGGATTATGTTTATTTTCTTCTAATAGGGTTGAAAAATAATTAGTTCTAGCATCTTTTAAGGCCTCTCTGTAAGCAATCGAGCTCTCCTTCCATGAAATCCGAAATACCTCTAGTTTTGTTTTCTTCCAGTTTCGCTCCATTTTTCTGGCTGCTCTCTTAAGGGCCCGGGTGTGCTCATTGTACCACGGCGTTGGACTATTTTCTTTGATTTTCTTTAAGCGCAGCGGAGCAACTGTGTCTAAAGTGCTGGAAAAGAGAGAGTTAAAAGTTTCTGTTGCAATATCAAGTTCTTCTAAGCTATCTGGGATGCTGAGATTATGAAACTGATTTGGAAGATTATTGATAAAGCAATCTTTAGTGGCAGAAGTGATAGGTCTAACATATTTATAAAATGGAGTCGGCTTTGCAGCCTTGGCTAAATGTAATTTACACGAGACTAGATAGTGATCGGAGATGTCGTCGCTCTGCTGTAGAATTTCAACGCCATCAACATCTATTCCATGTGATAATATTAGATCAAGAGTATGATTACGACAATGAGTAGGTCCTGACACGTGCTGTCTCACTCCAATTGAGTTTATAATGTCTTTAAATGCCAATCCCAATGCATCTTTTTCATTATCTACATGTATATTAAAATCACCAACAATTAGGACTTTATCTGCAGCCAATACTAATTCTGATAGAAAGTCAGCAAATTCTTTGATAAAATCTTTATGGTGCCCTGGTGGCCTGTATACAGTAGCCAGCAGAATTCTCAAACGTGATTTATTGTTTACACTATATATATTTACATTAAGCACCAACACTTCAAAAGAAGTATATTTAAAACTAGATTTCTTAGTGGTTTTCAGAATATTACTATAAATTACAGCAACACCTCCCCCTTTGCCTTTCGGACGAGGCTCATGTTTATAAAAATAATCTTGCGGAGTGGACTCATTTAAAGTAATGTAATCGTTTGGTTTTAGCCAGGTTTCTGTCAAACACAGCACATCTAGGTTATAGTCTTTAATCTTATCATTAACTATGAGCGATTTTGAATTAAGGGATCGAATATTCAGCAACCCAAGCTTTATCGTTTGCTCATCTGTATTATATCTGTTTTTTATTTGTTGAACATCAATTAGATTTTTAACCTTAGAAAGGTTTGGCAGTTTTTTGGATTTCCAAATTCGGGGAACAGACACAGTCTCTATATGATGATATCTAGGTGAAAGAGTCTCTATGTGATGGGATTTATCTGACCTTGGTGACGTGAGGCCGCTAGCAGACGGTCGGTTTAGCCAGTTTGTCTGCTTCCTGACCTGAGCCCCAGATTGTCATGTTTTATCTCTAAGACTATGAGCCAAATTACTAGAGAGAAGAGCAGCACCATCCCAGGTGGGATGAATACCATCTCTTTTCAACAGGTCAGGCTTGCCCCAAAAACTTTTCCAATTGTCTATGAATTCTATATTATGTTGCGGACACCAATTAGACAACCAGCCATTGAGTGAACACAATCTACTAACTATCTCATCACTCCTTCGAACAGGAAGGGGGCCAGAGCAGATTACAGTGCCTGACATCGTACTTGCGAGTTCAAACACCTCTTTAATATTAATTTTGGTGATCTCCGACTGGCGAAGTCGAACATCATTAGTGCCGACGTGAATAACAATCTTAGAGAATTTACGATTAGCATTAGCCAGCACTTTTAAATTTGATTTGATGTCAGGCGCTCTGGCTCCCGGCAAACATGTGACTATGGTGGCTGGTGTCTCTATTTTCACGTTCCGTGTAATAGAATCGCCAATTACCAGGGCACAATCAACAGCATTCTCAGTGGGTGTTTCACTGAGAGGGGCAAATCGATTTGTTATGGTAACCGGAACAGAAGAGTGGTTTTTTGATCCGCTACTAGAGCGATTTCTCACCGTCACCCATCTGCCTGGCTGCACAGGCAATAACTCAGCCGGAACCGAATCATGTAAATGGTTCACTATGCTAGGCGCATCCAAAGTAGTATCTAAAGCTCGAGCACACTTACTATCCTCAATTAAAGTTTGGATGCGTGTCTCTAATTCTGAAATCTTCTCCGTCAGCCTGACTGTCTCCTTGCATTTATCACATATAAACCCTATGCCGACGGGGAAGGCTATGGTAAACATATGGCATGATGTGCAAGTGACAATAACAGGACAAGACATTACTCACCGTGTTTGTTGACTGATTCTTACTCACCTGGGCTTTTTATGAACTCAGATGTGCGGGCGCGCACGAGAAAAATAAATAAATAACTGAGCGCACGGGGGGCGCCTTAACAGGCTAGCGAGATACTAGCGTGTTGTGCTAACAATAACGGAAGCTAGCGATGTTAGGTAAGCTGTAATTAGTAGTATAAACAACTAGAAATGATAGTAAACGATGGTTCAAAACAGAAAGAAATGCGAGGCTTAGACGGAGCTAACAGCCTCGGAGCAAACACACTCACACACAACAGCAGGCAGCGAGGCAGACAGGAGCAATCGATCAAGGAGCAAACGATCCTTCAGTGACTGTTGCTCTTTATCACCCCAGTGCTCACTCCTGCCCCCTACAGGCCTGAAAGAATGAGCATCACGGGCGGGTGACGTCATGACCAGGAAATGATAAAAGCCCATCCGGTGCAACGCGACATCAGGTTCTGTGCCTCAGCAAGCGATCTGTGTTATACTTTCTCTGTCTAATTATTGTTGTCTGTTGCAATATATCTCGGAAATGTTATGGCGAAACAAGTGTACAAACAGTGTGTTCCTCCCTGCCCGCGTTATTTAACGGGTGGGGACACACACGAGCTTTGTGTCATTTTTTTGGGAGTGGAGCAGTAATGCTACCGACTAAAAATCGCATGCTCCGCTCTCGCCTGTCACTCTTTGAGAAGAGTGGGCAGGCTCACGATCCTCAGGGATCAGGACCCGAGTTTGCCGAGGCAGCGCGGAGAATGTATTCCTAAGGGATCGCAAAAGGATCTTTCGGAGGGGTTGGAGACGGGTCCAAGGGCCTTTTCTCCTTCCTTACCCAGGAGATCCAGTGCTCTCTCCCCGGTGTCGGAAGCCCGCTCGGCGGCTTCTTCTGCCCGGGGAGAGAGAGTCCTCTTTTACTTCAGTGCTCTTCCTCCGAGGAGGTCGATGTTTTGAGTATTCAGAGTGAAAGCACACACACACATAGGGAAAGAGATTCGCCATCTGTTTCCCCAGCATATGAGGAGTTGGTGGAGGTGATTACTAGGGCTGTAGATAAATTAAATATTGAATTAAATATGGGCGCTCGTCCAAAAAAAAAATATATATATATATATATATATATGTATATAAATAAATATTTTAGACGAGCGCTTTCTCCCTTCAGCCACATCATCTCCATCACGAGGCCTTCCCTTTTTTCCTGATTTACATAATGAACTGTTTAAATCGTTGAATAAGCCGTACTCATCTTTTTAGCCCTCAAGTTAAATTATATTCAGATATAAGAGGGCTGAAAGAGTACGGATATGAGGCGATGCCCCAGGCTGAACAGACACTTGCTAGTTATTTATCACCTGGTCCAGCATCGTCTTTGAAGGCTTCAGCTTTGCCCACTAAACTGTTTAAAGCCAAAAAATAAAGAAAAACTTCGGTTTTTAGTGGGCAAAGCCTATCGAGCAGCAGGTCAAGCTGGAGTGTGTCTGAAAAAAAAAAAAAAAAAAAAACGATGGCAGTGCTCCAGGCTTATCAAGCTGACCTGCTGGGGGAGATCGATAATAGTGAGGGAGTTAGTCCTGACGAAATTCGAGAACTTCGTCGGGCTACCGATCTGTCTCTCAGGGCGACTAAAGAAACCGCCAGGGCAATTTGGTCGTTCTATGGCTGCCCTGGTAGCTACTGAGAGGCACCTTTGGTTAAATTTGGCCGAAATAAAAGAAAAAGATCGGGCTTTTTTATTAGATGCTCCGGTTTGAGCCTTCTGGTCTCTTCGGCGACGCAGTCTATACGGTCGTCGAGAGATTTCAAGAATCTAAGAAGCAATCGGATGCTTTAAAAAAGTTTCTCCCTCGCGTGTCCAACCCCCTGGGGCTGCTGGGCGTGAGCGGCGTGAGCGGGCGCGACCAGCCTGTGAGGACAGCCCCGACCGAAGTAGAGCGGTGTACACCTCATTATACGGTGCCCGTTCCATTTCAGGGTCCTCACGAGACCGTTCTGCCAACCCTGCCACCCTCGGTGCTTCAGGGCGCAGCGGTCTCCAGCGAGTCGCTGATGCTATGCTGCGGCACAGCATCGGTTTCGCGCCCTCTGAGGGGGGTTTTAGAGCAGCCAGTTCAGGTAGTTCCTGACATTATGTTTCAGGCTCCAGAATTAGCTGTCTCGGTAACACCACAGACCAGCCTCGAGAGGCTGGTTCCCTTATTAAATTTTCTGGCAGCGTGGAAGCTTCTGCCGAATATTTCTCGTTGGGTCCTGCAGATTGTAGAGAAAGGATACAGAATCCAGTTTGGTTCTCGTCCTCCTCGTTACAACGGGGTGTTGCCCATAGTGGCGCATCCCGAGCAGGCTCTGGTAATGGAGCAAGAGGTAAAGGCCTTGTTAGCAAAGGAAGCTATAGAACAGGTGTACTCACCCGACCGAGAGTCGGGTTTTTACAGCCGTTATTTCATTGTTCCAAAAAACAATGCATGGGTTGCGTCCCATTTTAGATCTTCGTCTGTTAAATCGATCAGTTCAGAAACTAAAGTTCAAGATGCTGACACTCAAAAAGATCGTGACTCAAATCAGATCCGAGGACCGGTTTGTCACGATAGATCTGAAGGACGCTTACTTCCATATCTCCATCCTCCCTCAGCACAGGAAGTTCCTGAGGTTTTCTTTCAGGGGCAAAGAATACCAATATCGGGTTCTTCCTTTCGGTCTAGCTTTATCACCCCGCACGTTCATGAAATGCGTGGATGCACCTCTAGCCCTTCTCAGGCTTCAGGGCATACGTATTCTGAACTACATCGACGACTGGCTGATTCTATCGGAATGTCGTTCTCGCTCACATGCAGATGTTGGGGTTGAGGCTCAATACCAAGAAGAGTGTGCTTTCTCCAGTACTGAGAACCACTTTCCTTGGTGTGGTATGGGATTCAGTGATGATGCGGGCCACTCTGTCGCCCGTTCGTGTAGCTGCTATCCTAACAGCCACAAAAGAGCTGAGGCTAGGCCAGTCACGCACTGTAAAACAGTTTGAGAGACTGTTGGGTCTTGTGGCAGCAGCGTCCAACGGGATACCTTTTGGCATGTTGTACATGAGACCTTTACAGTGGTGGCTCAGGACCAGAGGGTTCTCCCCGAGGGGAAACCCACTTCGTATGATCAAGATCACGCGGCGGTGTCTCCGCGCCTTGGTTATATGTAGTAAGCACTGGTTCTTAACCCAGGGTCCGGTGCTGGGAGCTCTTTGCATCGAGTTGTGATCTCGACAGATGCTTCCCTCACCGGCTGGGGAGCGGTATTGGAAGGCCGCTCAGCTCAGGGCTTGTGGAGGAGTCATCATCTCTTTTGGCACATGAATTGCATAGAGATGATGTTCGCTGTCAATGCGTTGAGACATCTCCTCCCAGATCTGAGGGGCCATCATGTGTTGCTCTGGATCAGGACCAGAGGGTTCTCCCCGAGGGGAAACCCACTCCATACCATCAAGACCACGCGGCAGTATCCCCACGCCTTGGTTATATGGAGGAAACTCTGGTTCTTGTTCCACAGACAACACGTTGGTGGCCTCTTATTTTGGTCCCTCAGGAAGATACGCTATCTGAGGGCAGTGTATATTCCTGGGGGCCAGAATATTGGAGCAGACACCCTGTCGAGGCAGGGGCTGAGGCCAAGGGCCTCCCCCTGAGGCGGTGGAGCAAATATGGGAGTTTTACGGCCAGGCTGAAGTGGATCTGTTCACGTCTCAGGATACGACGCACTGTCCACTCTGGTTCTCCCACGCTCAACCAGCCCCCTTGGGGCTGGATGCTATGTGCAGACGTGGCCGAGGCTACGTCTGTACGCATTTCCCCCTGTTGCTCTGCTCCCAGGAGTTCTGGAGTGAATCCGCCAGAATGGTATAATAGCACCACCCTGGCCAAGCCGAATTTGGTTTGCGGACCTAATTCTTCTCCTTGACAGCCCTCCCTTGGAGGTCCCGATCAGGAGATAACTTCCATCTCAGGCAGGGGATGCAATATTGCACCCCCGGCAGGGGATTTGGAAACTGTGGGTTTGGCCTCTGAGGGGGCCCAACTCATAGAGAGTGGTCTCTCAACCGAGGTTGTTGAGATCATTCTAAGCTTCAGAGCTCCCGCTACGAGGAAACTATATTCACTATTTCGAGAGTTTTTCACTTCTTGGTGTTACCAGCGTCAGTGGAATCCGGTTAACTGTTCAGTAAACACAGTATTTGAGTTTCTGCAAGAACGCTTTGTGTATCAGGTCTTTGTCCTTCCACGCTTAAGGTATATGTGGCGGCCATTGCAGCTTTCCACGCCCTGGTGGGTGATACATTTTTGGGTCGAGACCCCCTGATCACTCGTTTCCTTCGTGGCACTTTGAGGCTGAAGCCTGCAACTTGCACTAGGGTGCCGGCTTGGGACCTTACAATAGTTTAGGCCTATCTGGGGCTCTCTTTGAGCCCTTAGATTTGATCTCAGAGAAGTTCCTTTCTTTTAAGACTTTTTCTGCTAAGCTATTTCGTCCCTATAAGAGTCAGACCTTCAGGCCCTTTCGGTCCCCACCTGCCTTGAGTGCACCGGGGATGCCCAAGGCAATCTTACCCGGAACATTGATATGTTCCAAAGTTGCCTACCATTATTCCGAGGCCTATTGTGCTGCAGGTTTCTGTCCTCCCCCATTTTTCAGACCAGGAAAGCCTAACCTCTTGTGCCCAGTGTGAGCACTGGACACTTATGTGTTCGGACATCTTCATGAAGGAAGTCCGGCCATTTATTTATTTGCTTTGTATCACCTAAGAAGGGCGAAAAAAGAATCTTGCTGCTTCTAAACAGACGGTTAGTAAGTGGATAGTTGAGGCTATTGCACTTGAATATGAGTACTCTGACCAGCCGTGTCCTTTGGTGGTCAGAGCTCACTCTACTAGGAGTATGGCGGCCTCTAAAGCCTTATTACATGGGGTTTCTCTTCTAGACGTCTGTGATGCGGCGGGCTGTTCTCTCCGCTCACATTCGTTAGATTTTACAGTTCTCAGGTGCTTAGTGCTTAGTTACAACAGACTGACACTCAGGTACTTGGAATTCTGGCGCTTTGGGTATTCTCGTTCCCACGGCGTTGATGACGCATCGTGGAGTTCCCTTCGTAAGGGAACGTTTCAGGTTACTAATGTAACCATAGTTCCCTGAGAATAGGGAACGAGACGATGCGTCACCCTGCCATACTTCCTGCATCCCTGTGATCGGCTTGCTTCGGCAGATTTCGAAGCTAATGTCGCGTTGCACCGGATGGGCTTTTATCATTTCCTGGTCATGACGTCACCTGCCCGTGACGCTCATTCTTTCCATTGGACTAGTTGACATAGATGCTTCAGACGCATTCACGCTGGAGGCGTTCCCACGGCGTTGAAGACGCATCGTCTCGTTCCCTATTCTCAGGGAACAATGGTTACATTAGTAACCTGAGACGTTTCTTCAACAATACCACAAAATGAGCAACTTTCATCAATAACAAGATATTTACAGAAAGATGAATTAAACGTGTCGTTCATATCTTTTAAGTTGTTGCGCTTATGATAACCCGTCGTAGGTCACATGATAACGTCAACATGGCCATGATGTCCGGATCACATTTATACTCAACGAGATTTGGCTATAAAGTACCTACTCTTTTAGCGCTCGTTAAGAAAGTACTTATTGAAATTAAGTACCTACTCATTGAGTATGCGATTCCGAATGCAGCCCCTGTGTTTGCAGTCCTGTGCTGGTTCATTGTCTAAGTTCCCTTGTGTTTCCTGTTCCTGCCGATGCCTGTCCTCCATGGGGAGTTTTTGTTTGTAGTGTTGTTTTATTTCTTTTGTTAATAAATACCCATTTGTTTTCTGCACTTGAGTCCTCGCTCCTTGCACCTATCCAGTCCGTGACAGAACTATCATTTTAAGACAATAAATTGATAGACTAGATGTAAAATGTATTCGGCACTGAACAGCAGATGTATACTAAAACTACAGAATCAATAGTTAAAGGAAAAGAGGTGTAGCACTTACAGAAGAAAAGTAAATGATAGATTACTGTAATGTGTGTAAATTCATCTAGAACTTCAGACGTGACGAATGGACAGCTGAACACCAGCAGCACAGCGAGGACGCTCACGATAAACGCATATTCACTCAGAGCTAAATAACAAACAAAAATAAATGTTGTAGAAAGTAAAAGTGGTTGTAGAAAGGTTAATGTTTTTTTTTTTTAAAGGGGTCATGAACTGGCTTTTTAAATCTTATTATATTGTTGTCTGAGGCAAACTTATGATGTTCACTTGGTTTTAGCATTCAAAAACATAAAAATGAATAAGTAACAGGCTATTTTCTAACCTAGTTTTGAGCCTAGCTGAAAAATGCTCGGTTTTTATGGCCGTCTCGCACTGAAGACTTGGAAGTAAACACCCACTGCTGTGAGTGGATAACAGCTTTGCATATTATAATGAGTTTCAACTCACCCGTCGATGCACTTGAGGGAAATTGTTTTTAAAGGGGTGGTTTACTGCTTTTTTTCTTTGCATGATTGTGTTTATGGGTTGCAATATAACATGTATTCGTGGTTTTTCTTTTTTTAAAAGTTTTATTTTTCATAAATTTCACCTTTATTGTAAGCCTCTTTCTCCTCTGTCATTTGAACGACCGGTTTACATCCTGATTCTATGAAACCACTCCCTCAGAAACAGGCAGTGGGCTCAGATTGGTTAGTTTGGGCCGGTGTGCTATAATTGGCTAAACTGCGTAGCGCACGTTGTCCGGAACCGCCACGCCCCTTGCCTTTACGGGCATGAGTTTCATGTGCTCCCCTCCGGTTAATGTAAATAATGGTGTGAATACTGCCGTATCAGTTTGAGCCCTAATCAGACCCAGAAAGCGGCGATGAAGAGAGTCAAGTAGAACCTCGCCAAACACGGCTGTTACAAAACGTTTCTGAATGGTATGTTTTTGAATTATTATTATTCTATTCTTCTATTATTACATAAGAGGTTTGATACCCTGTTATACTTGAAAATGCTACTGCTGCTTGTTAGCTTTTTGAGATACGTTTTTATCTTGATTAAACATTTAATACAAATGATTACATGAGTAATACAGTTTTTTAAAGTTATTGTTTTATCGATATAATGAACAACCGTTTAGCTATTAAGAAAACTTAGTTTACTCTGTGTATCGTTTTCTTTAGGTGTACATGGCTACTATAAACAAACACTGTTGACATTGATCACGTACATGATCAAATCGAAAAATTACGTCAGAAAGTAGCTATACATGGCAAATACATTTACGAAATCTATATGATTACAAATTCAGGTGCAAAATGTTTGTACCCGTTTGCCATAGAAACACGAAATAGCATAACCAAGTGACTATAAAGCCAGCGCTGCCATTTGTTTACGTCCTTGATAAAACGAAACCATTACGTCTAAAATTATACAAATACATTTAAAATGATTCAGTCGTACTTACAGGTTGTGGCCCAACAACTGCTGCCTCTGGTTTTAACGTTGGAACAGCTTCAGGTTTTAGTAACAGTTTCTTGTGGAATCCGGTATTGAATTGTTGGAGATTTAGGAAGCTGTCTTCAGTGAAATGTGCCGCACAAAGAGCTAAATTACGATTGTAATTGTCAGAAACATTATCAAACATAAATTGTAGCCATTGTTGACGAACTACAGCGTCCCTAGGAAGCCCGAACACAGAAGACCTAACAGCTGGGTGAAAATAACACACTTTCGACGGCATGGCTAGCTCTCCCCTGTAACTCTTCCTCTTCGGCAAAGCCGCAGAAATAATTATATGCCCTTTTTTGCGTATTCCGGTGGGAGGGTTGATGGGTTAGTGACGTCTAAAACCCAGCTGTAGTCCCAATCGAGTCGTTTTTGTAGGCATTTACACTTCCTGATTTTTAAAAGACGATATCTCTGCTTACATTGAACTTTCAGCGCTGCAACTTTGCAGATAATGTTCATGCACCAACAGCAACATTACACACTATTTAAAATGAAAAAAGTGAAATTGCAATCAACCACCCCTTTAAAACGTCCAATGTTGTAAAATGGCAACCGGAATGATTCGCCCATACATGTTCGACCCAGAGTCCAGGTGTTGCATAATTCCTGTCAGATCTAATATAGATGCCACGGGCACAGCACCGTTCTTTACTCTTCTTAATCGGTCTGCAAATCCAGTCTTGTTTACTAAACAATCCTCAGTGAAATGAAGCGAACAGACGGACAATGTTTTACCTCATCAGCTGGAGTGGAACGTCATGAAAAATAAAGTTTATCCATGCACTCCTATTGGAATCCAGAGGAAGCTTATGCAGCGACTGTCTTCTTCCACAACCAGGCACTGCACAATATTTTGTATTGCTCGGTAGCTCGATCCGGTTTGTCATCACGAGGTGGGCCTGTTATTTAGCTATGTATGCGTGTAAAATGCGCGAATCGGTGGGCGGGGCTAAACCGGCCGTGTTGATGTAGGCGTTGATCTTCTTCTGCAGGGGTGGTATTTTATCCTCTTTGACGTCAGAGTTCCCCACTTTGCAAAACGAGTTGTTTGCTGAGGCTGGTGTCAATAAAAGCATTTATTGGCCTAACAAGGACGTTTTCAGTTCTGAAACTTACAGGATATTCTTATAATATGATGACCTCTCAGATGTCAAAAGCTCAAGGAAAATTTTATTTCTCAGTTCATCACCCCTTTAAAGCAAACTCTAGTTCCACAACAAGTCTTGCAGTTCAGTCAGCCTCTTCTTGCACACTTAAATAGTTTAGCAGCAAAAACTGTGATCTTTAATACTCATGTTCACACATCTAAACCTGTGAATCCACAGACTGGAGTGTGAGTGTGAGTCTTTCACACATTATGCTCCACTACAAGCCCTGCAACATAGTCATATTTGTCACGTGAAGCGGAACTAATTTTTCCCAATGTTGTTTCCCTGTGGGAGCGATTTTGATGTAAATCAAAAGGCCGGTTCCGGGTCCTTCCGTGTAAACCATAGATATCCATAATAAAGGCTAGGGCTGCGTTCAAGTCCAAAATTGTCATGCCCTTCACTCGCTAACTTCCCTCCGTCTCGTTCACTCGGATGTACGCCAGTGCTTACGTTGCACGATGGGCAGTGCCGTCGCAGGTGGGGTGCGAGGCCCTGTGCGAACTTGAAATGCGAGGCCCCTCCCAGGCTCTACGTTAGAATAATTGGCTGCGCAGCCTACTTGTTAGCCTTGTCCGCTTAAATTAATTATAAATAAACATAAAAAACGAATAGGCTATTTGCAGTAGGCATATATTAAATCGTTTTTTACCTAATTATTTGGCACTGAAATTACACACTCTGTCGGCTCTGCAGCACGTGCACCTGCGCAAAATAGCCATGATTTCCGAAAATAGTAGGCTACTATGTAAACTAGTGATATCAGCACAAGAACTGTTGAGGAATATGCAACATAAATTAGACAATTGTTTTTGTCATAATGTTATAATAACTGACAGACACTTTCATTTCAGCCTCTCTGTGCATGTCCTCGCACTGAACGAGGCTTAAACTCAGCTTTGCGGGTGAGACACGAATCGATGTTTCTAATGTTTAAAAGGTATTCAATTTAAAATCTGTTGAATAGAGTGTAAATTTAGTTTGTGGGTAGATTAAATCAATGATACGCGTCGCGGATAATCACCCGTATGGAGATCATTAACTTAATTTATTTTACTGGCTCAAAACAAATACAGCACAATTACGCAATACCGTCGTTGCGTGCGGGTGCGCCTGCAAACACGATTATTATATTTCAATGCCAATTCTTATATGTTCATTCATATAGCCAACTCAAAACAGATGGGGCAACCTAACGCAGACAAGTTAGCTCACCGTTTTTAGGTGATATGCCATGTTTGTAGTCGAGCTGTGATATGCAAACTGTTATCAAACTTTGCATTCGACTTTTTTTCTGTTATATATATTTGTAAAATGCTGCCACACTGTCGATGTCTTTGATATGGTAAAGGAGGACTGACAGTAAATTAAACGCTCGCAATTAAATTAATATTCAGCAAACCTCCATACCAATGCCTTCTATTAGCTACTGTTTTCAATCTGTCTCCAGTGGGTTGGGTTAATCCAAAAAAGTGAAAACAA
The DNA here is from genome assembly GCA_036326025.1 of Chrosomus eos. Lineage (NCBI taxonomy): Eukaryota > Metazoa > Chordata > Actinopteri > Cypriniformes > Leuciscidae > Chrosomus > Chrosomus eos. Next base: position 36,845,385 of record CM070827.1, on the reverse strand, counting down.
GGGGGGTGTTCTGAAGACAGAGTGTTACCTGTGAAACAGGGGTGCTCTGAAAACACCCCCATTAGCAACTAGTGATTTCCACCTGATGAAATTTTGGTTGATCCAGAACGTATCGACCAATAAATCAACTAATCGAATGGGAGATTACAGCTTGTGCAAAACCCGCTTAATTTGTAAAAAAAAAAAAAAAAAAAAAAAAAAAAGCAAGTGCGTGTCTAAAAGTGGACTGGAACGCAGCCGAGATGTCTTACGGCGGAGACTCTATCGTCATCACTGGCGGCCATCTTGTCACAGGCAAGGTTAATGTAAGGTGAGTTATCTGCACGAACACAAATACTCTTATCTCGCTGAAATCTTGACGGATTTACAAATGGTTTGGTTTCTTACTAACGTTATTAACGTGGCTATAATACTGGATGTTTACATAATTAATACATAATTATTAATAAGTGTGCAGTGTCATAACTACACCTCAGACATTTATAACGAACCAAACCGTTTGAAAATCGGTAAAGAATTTAGCAAGTTATGGTTATTTATAAAGTACATCCACCATTAACACAATGCTACGAGTGGGCGAGCTACCTGTGACAAGATGGCCGCCAGGTGCTGACGTCGACCACCATTGGCCAGCAGCGCGGACGAGACATCTAGCCTTTATTATGGATATCTATGGTGTAAACAGTCTGGCCGGGCTTAGTAAATGGGGAAATGAGCGTCAGCTGTGTAACGAGCGGAGATTGAGCCGCGAGAGAAACATGTATTCACTGGGGGGGATTATAAAAGGAAATGTCTGTGTGGAGGGAAGAGAACACAGAGCGGGGAGAGACTGCACAAGAAGGAGTTTGAAGTCAGAGGTTTTGATGGATCTGGATTGATAAAGGGAGACAATATTAACAGAGGAAGAGAGGCAGTGGGTCTATGTTACTTAATCTGTAATTCTTATTAGGAAACCAATGCCTTCAGTACCCGCTGTATACAACAGTTTGATGAAACTGCCCCGGAGTTTATTGAAATCTGGGTTGAAGCCTCTAATGCCAGTTGTGTGTTCATAGTGCACTTCCCACAGTTTTGGATGTATCGTTTCGTCAATAGAGAGGAGGGAGTCGGCTGGGACCGCGAGTGGAGACCTTATTCACTGTGAGTTGTTGTGAGTTGCAGTGCTTAGTGTGAAGTGAACACGTGTGACCAGTTGAGGTGATTGATGCATGCACAGGTGTGGACATTATAATTTTGTGTCTGCCCATGTTCCCAGTTGGCATACTCGTTGGTCTCGAGTGCCGAGTTGAAAATAACTAACTGCTGTGTGTTGAGTGTAAGCTGTACAGGATTGCAGCTCCATTCTGTCTGGTCTGAAGAGGATTTGTTGAACCTTCATGCATTGCTGTTTGATTTCTTGACTCGAAGAGGAAGCATTATCTGCCTATTGAGCTGTTCACACTGAAGAGTATTCCTGGCGTGAGTACCTGATTACTGTCTGATTTGAAGAGGATTTGTTGAATGATCATGCATTGCTGTTTGTTTCCCTGACTCGAAGAGGAAGCATTATCTGCCTATTGAGCTATTCACACTGGAGAGGATCCCTGGCAGTTGCTACCAGGCTACTGGGCTGTTCCTGGTGGAGAGGGCCTTGGCTCAACTATCCATCTCTGGCTGTCCGAAGAGGAACCGCTGTGGGAATTCCTTACCAGTGCCTGCTCCATCACTCGCCTCTGGCTGTCCGAAGAGGAACCGCTTTGTGAATCCCTTTCTAGTGCCTGCTCCATTGATTACCTCTGGCTGCCCGAAGAGGAACCGCTTTGTGAATTCCTTACCAGTGTCTGCTCTATCACTTGCCTCTGGCTGTCCGAAGAGGAACCGCTTTGTGAATCCCTTACCAGTGCCTGCTCCATTACTCGCCTCTGGCTGTCCGAAGAGGAACCGCTTTGTGAATCCCTTTCTAGTGCCTGCTCCATTGCTTACCTCTGGCTGCCCGAAGAGGAACCGCTTTGTGAATTCCTTACCAGTGTCTGTTCCATTGCTCGCCTCTGGTTCTGCCTGAAGAGGAACCGCTCTGTGAATCCCCTTCTAGTGCCTGCTCCATTACTCACCTCCAGCTGTCCGAAGAGGAACCGCTCTGTGAATCCCCTTCTAGTGCCTGCTCCATTACTCACCTCCAGCTGTCCGAAGAGGAACCGCTGTGGGAATTCCTTACCAGTGCCTGCTCCATCACTCGCCTCGGGCTGTCCAAAGAGGAATCGCTTTGTGAATCCCTTACTAGTGCCTGCTCCATCACTCGCCTCGGGCTGTCCGAAGAGGAACCGCTTTGTGAATTCCTTACCAGTGCCTGCTCCATTACTCACCTCTGGCTGTCAGAAGAGGAACCGCTGTGTGCATTCCTTACCAGTGCCTGCTCCATCACTCGCCTCGGGCTGTCCGAAGAGGAATCGCTTTGTGAATCCCTTACTAGTGCCTGCTCTATCACTCGCCTCGGGCTGTCCGAAGAGGAACCGCTTTGTGAATTCCTTACCAGTGTCTGTTCCATTGCTCGCCTCTGGTTCTGCCTGAAGAGGAACCGCTCTGTGAATCCCCTTCTAGTGCCTGCTCCATTACTCACCTCCAGCTGTCCGAAGAGGAACCGCTCTGTGAATCCCCTTCTAGTGCCTGCTCCATTACTCACCTCCAGCTGTCCGAAGAGGAACCGCTCTGTGAATCCCCTTCTAGTGCCTGCTCCATTACTCACCTCCAGCTGTCCGAAGAGGAACCGCTGTGGGAATTCCTTACCAGTGCCTGCTCCGTCACTCGCCTCGGGCTGTCCAAAGAGGAATCGCTTTGTGAATCCCTTACTAGTGCCTGCTCCATCACTCGCCTCGGGCTGTCCGAAGAGGAACTGCTTTGTGAATTCCTTACCAGTGCCTGCTCCATTACTCACCTCTGGCTGTCAGAAGAGGAACCGCTGTGTGCATTCCTTACCAGTGCCTGCTCCATCACTCGCCTCGGGCTGTCCGAAGAGGAATCGCTTTGTGAATCCCTTACTAGTGCCTGCTCTATCACTCGCCTCGGCTGTCCGAAGAGGAACTGCTGTGTGCATTCCTTACCAGTGTCTGTTCCATTGCCCGCCTCTGGCTGTCCGAAGAGGAACCGCTTTGTGAATCCCTTACCAGTGCCTGCTCCATTACTCGCCTCTGGCTGTCCGAAGAGGAACCGCTTTGTGAATCCCTTTCTAGTGCCTGCTCCATTGCTTACCTCTGGCTGCCCGAAGAGGAACCGCTTTGTGAATTCCTTACCAGTGTCTGTTCCATTGCTCGCCTCTGGTTCTGCCTGAAGAGGAACCGCTCTGTGAATCCCCTTCTAGTGCCTGCTCCATTACTCACCTCCAGCTGTCCGAAGAGGAACCGCTCTGTGAATCCCCTTCTAGTGCCTGCTCCATTACTCACCTCCAGCTGTCCGAAGAGGAACCGCTGTGGGAATTCCTTACCAGTGCCTGCTCCATCACTCGCCTCGGGCTGTCCAAAGAGGAATCGCTTTGTGAATCCCTTACTAGTGCCTGCTCCATCACTCGCCTCGGGCTGTCCGAAGAGGAACCGCTTTGTGAATTCCTTACCAGTGCCTGCTCCATTACTCACCTCTGGCTGTCAGAAGAGGAACCGCTGTGTGCATTCCTTACCAGTGCCTGCTCCATCACTCGCCTCGGGCTGTCCGAAGAGGAATCGCTTTGTGAATCCCTTACTAGTGCCTGCTCTATCACTCGCCTCGGGCTGTCCGAAGAGGAACCGCTTTGTGAATTCCTTACCAGTGTCTGTTCCATTGCTCGCCTCTGGTTCTGCCTGAAGAGGAACCGCTCTGTGAATCCCCTTCTAGTGCCTGCTCCATTACTCACCTCCAGCTGTCCGAAGAGGAACCGCTCTGTGAATCCCCTTCTAGTGCCTGCTCCATTACTCACCTCCAGCTGTCCGAAGAGGAACCGCTCTGTGAATCCCCTTCTAGTGCCTGCTCCATTACTCACCTCCAGCTGTCCGAAGAGGAACCGCTGTGGGAATTCCTTACCAGTGCCTGCTCCGTCACTCGCCTCGGGCTGTCCAAAGAGGAATCGCTTTGTGAATCCCTTACTAGTGCCTGCTCCATCACTCGCCTCGGGCTGTCCGAAGAGGAACCGCTTTGTGAATTCCTTACCAGTGCCTGCTCCATTACTCACCTCTGGCTGTCAGAAGAGGAACCGCTGTGTGCATTCCTTACCAGTGCCTGCTCCATCACTCGCCTCGGGCTGTCCGAAGAGGAATCGCTTTGTGAATCCCTTACTAGTGCCTGCTCTATCACTCGCCTCGGGCTGTCCGAAGAGGAACTGCTGTGTGCATTCCTTACCAGTGTCTGTTCCATTGCCCGCCTCTGGCTGTCCGAAGAGGAACCGCTGTGTGCATTCCTTACCAGTGTCTGTTCCATTGCTCGCCTCTGGCTGTCCGAAGAGGAACCTCTGTGTGCATTCCTTACCAGTGTCTGTTCCATTGCTCGCCTCTGGCTGTCCGAAGAGGAACCGCTGTGTGCATTCCTTACCAGTGTCTGTTCCATTGCTCGCCTCTGGCTGTCCCAAGAGGAACCGCTGTGTGCATTCCTTACCAGTGTATGTTCCATTGCTCGCCTCTGGCTGTCCGAAGAGGAACCGCTGTGTGCATTCCTTACCAGTGTCTGTTCCATTGCTTACCCTCTGGCTGTCCGAAGAGGAACCGCTGTGTGCATTCCTTACCAGTGTCTGTCCATTCTCACCTCTGGCTGTCCGAAGAGGAACCGCTGTGTGATTCCTTACCAGTGTCTGTTCATTGTCGCCTCTGGCTGTCCGAAGAGGAACCACTGTGTGAGTTCCTTTCTACTGTTTGCTCCATTACTCACCTCCGGCTGTCCGAAGAGGAACCGCTGTGGGAATATCCTTACCAGTGCCCTTTCTATTACTTACCTCTGGCTGTCCAAAGAGGAACTGCTGTGTGAGTTCCTTTCTAGTGTTTGCCCATTACTTCACTCGGCTGTCCGAAGAGGAACCGCTGTGGAACCTTCCAGTGCCCTTATACTACCTCTGCTGTCCAAAGAGGGAACTGCTGTTTTAGTTCCTTCAGTGTTTGCCCATATTACTTATGCTGCCAATAGAAATCGCTGTGCGAACGTTCACCAGCCTGACGAGAATCGGATCACTGTGTTTTTAGTTTAGGATTTGCCTTTTTAATTCAATAAAGTACAACATTACTTTTACTTTGTCTAGCTTGTGGTCTTTGGGTAACTCCTGAGGGTACTAGGCGTGGTACGAGGGGTGGTTTGAGACACGAGGTTGTGGGAGGCCCACCCCGGCCTGTGACATTTATACTGCATTTGGAGTCAGTTCTTAGAGCTGACCTAAGCCAGAACCTATTTATATAGAGACATGTCACTTCCTTAATCCTCAATACAACTATATAGGGAAAACCCGTAACGCCAAAGATGGCGGTTGTATGAAAATGCCCCGCCCCTCCTTCTGGAAAGCCAATCGTCTGCTTTTTAATAGTACAGCCGGGGAAACATTTAAGCCTATCGTCTGGTTCCACTGACGCATGCTCACAGTTGAAGTTTACGACAGCGGAGACGATTTGGCGACAGCCCTGCTTGAACAGAGGGTGATAACTCTGGTGATAACAACGCGAAGGCACCGGACTACCAAGGTAACAGTTAAAGCATTTTATATCGACCACAAATATGTTACCTTACATTCGAAGTATTTGCTGTAGAGCATCATGTAAAAGACACAAAATATGTTGTGTTATAAAGGAACGGCATAGCTAGTTAGCCAGCTTGGCACAACACCGGTATTCTGGATAGAGACGTATATGAAGTTGGTGTCGTGAACCCTTGCGCATGCGTAGTAAAGTATAACATGTGAGGGAAAAGGCGTTTTAAACCTTATTTTGGGGCAGTCATCAAACTTTTTCAGTGATTGTTTCTACACATACCGTTTTTATGTCCCGGTGACCAGTGAAAGTGCAGTTCTGACTCTCTCCCCATTCATTTAGATAGGAGCCTGGTCTTGTTAGTCCGAAATAGCTGCCCGGAGGCGTTGCCAAAATGGCGGCCGAGTGGCATGACTTGCCTAAAAGGACTTTGCCTAAGCCCTTGAGTTTCCATTTGACTTGTCTTGTGACCTGGGGCCTCATGTACAAAGACATGCGTTGAATTCATACTAAAACATTGCGTACGGACAAAGCTGTAAATGTGCGTACGCACAAAAAAAACCTGATGTATGAATCTCTGCGTACGAAGGATCCCACGCATATTCTCTTTGTACATCCCAATTAACGTAAAATTTAGCGCACATGCACGAGCACAACGCCCCACCCTTAATTAAATACATTTAAATATGGTAATGAGCCCACTTTGGCAAAAGAAAGCAGTAAGAAAATGGCTAAAGCAAGCGGCAAGAAACGAAACTTTACAGAAAGTGAATTGGAGGTGCTACTATCGGAGGTAGAAACGAGAAAAAAATATTTTATTTGGAACTTTGTACTCCAGAATTAATAACAAAAGAAAAAAAATATGAGAGAGTTTGGCTGATGCCGTCAATGCGTTGGATCTGTAAGTCGCTGTAAATGACCTTAAATAGAAATGGTCTAGGTGGACGTTAAACCGAGAACTGCTGCGCACCGAAAGTGTGGGCAGAACAGGCAGTGGTAAAGGGGTCGATGAACAGAGAGTTGCCTCAATTATGGGTGACACTTACTGTCTCTGGAGTATATTTGCTGCTGTGGGAAACTCGGATTTACTACAGGACTGCCACGAAGGTAACCAATTTCTCATTTGTTTTTACTTTGGTACACATAGCTTACCTATTTAATTTTCAAATGCATGCAATGTAGCTGACCAAAAGTAGCCTACACCAGAGATTTTACGTATCCATTGCATTTATGGCAAATGCGTGTACCCATTAATAACAGACTCAAACAGTGGCGGTTCATCATTGAATTACACCCTGGACGAAACCCCCTTCGAGCGGAATTATAGATCTTATATAATTTATAATTATTTTATAAATTGCAAATTAATAGCAATGCTTCCCACATGTGGTGGTGCGATAGACTTGTAGAACAATTCGTTGTGTACATTGCCTGTAAGAGTCGCCAACGGACAAAAACTATGAGAAATGTACGTAAGCCAGACATGAGATCGGCGTGGAGGAACGCACATTCTCGCGTTAATTTCACTGTTAGTACATCCGACCGTGAGCGTGAAAGCTGGCGTACGCCGTGTTTTTGTGCGTACGCAGTGTTGATACATGAGGCCCCTGGTCTGTGTGTTTTACAACTAATATTGGCTGTATTTATATAGCATTCAAGTATCTTTGGTTCACTTCTTGAGTTATGCCAAAATCACCGAGATGTTGATGTGACATGTTCAACACATAAATAACAAGTTTAATTTTGCATGATTTGAAAGCATTTATTTGTATGGCTTTAGTAAAAAAAACATAGTGTCAGAATTAATAACAGAAATCTGTTATACTTGTTATTTCATGACAGCTCTGCATTTAGAAAAGCTCAATAGCCACGTAACCAGGCCATAAATGCTGCTGGTAAATTTTTTATGTTAGACCACTATGATTATTCCTCAACGTCTGGCTCATCATAGCAAGCATCTGTGTCTAGAGGTGGAGTTGCATCTGCTTTTAAAAGGTCCAAACAGTCACCGTTAAACAGTGAGCTTTCTTTCTTATATTTGCTCTCCAGGAAGTCCTCTAAATCCTTCAGGGTCGTTTCATTGATAGTTTTGTTTTTCTCGTTAATTTCATCTATGTTTTCAGCCCAGTGAGCTTGAGACACATATTTGTTGCTCTCACTGTTAAAGCAGCAGAACACTGTCCACATGTGTGAGGGAATGTTGACTCTGTTATTCAATAAATCTGCAGTGTTTGGCACAGCTCCTGTCAACACATAGGCCAAGATTTTTTTATTTTGATCAATGCATTGAGAATTCATGATACCTCTAACTTTTTGCTCCATGCGGCTCCAGCTGCCACCGTTAAAGGTTATGTACTGCGGCACAATATTGGTCAGTGTGAATGTAGACGCAACAGAATCTTCATCAGCTGCATGGCAGCATGGAAATAAGTGTCCACGATTCACATTCATTTTGTTGTTCAGATAGTCTCTGTTGCAAGCCTGTTGCAAGCCGGAACATCCCTCACTCATTCCAGCATTTAAATCTTCAAGCTACAGAACAGATAATTGACAAAGAAAAAAAGAGACAATGAGTTTCTCTAAAACATAACTGGAAAAAGAAAAATAGGAATTTGCAACCTCACCTGTAGCTCGATCATCCATGGAGCACGATCCCATTTCTGATGACCAGTATATTTGTAAGCTGAGAATACCGCAATCTTATGTGTTATGTCGTAGAGAGTTGCATATCTGTAATTGTCCTTATATTTTTGACAGATTATTCTGTACTGATTCTGATCCATTGAGACTGAATTCTCCAGAATGCCAGAAATATTTGGAGGCTGTTCTTTAAAAAAAAACTGTTTGCAAGTTTCAAATGAATTTACAACATCAGTCATGATGAACGGAAAGCCAAACACCAGCAGCATCGAGACGACAAACAGACGCATCTCCAGCTGTGAAGGTAATTCAGGATGTGAAGAACACGAAGGTTATTCAGGATGTGAAGAACACGAAGGTTATTCAGGATGTGAAGAACACGAAGGTTATTCAGGATGTGAAGAACACGAAGGTAATTCAGGATGTGAAGAACACGAAGGTTATTCAGGATGTGAAGAACACGAAGGTTATTCAGGATGTGAAGAACACGAAGGTTATTCAGGATGTGCAACTTCTAGAAAGAAACCCTCTGTTTTATAGACATGCTATCCAGTAGCGAGGGAAGGGGGGTGCTGCGGGTGCTGCACCCCCCCTCGTCATAGCATCAGCACCCCCTGGTGGGGGGCTGTGGACTAACATAATATTCTACTTAAAACCGTGAAATAAAATAAATAATTAAAATAAACATAAAATACTGTGTTTGATATGGGATTAAAGTGATTGGCAACGTATAAGTGTAGATTTTAAAATCCTGCTTCTTTGATTGTTGAATCACGGAAGCTATACACCAGTTACTTTTAACAAGAGATTTATTATTTAGACATTTGTCAGGCAGAGTGAAACAGGCATATACTGTACAGGAATAAGGATACATGAGAGGTGGTCTTCATTCTAGATTTATCTGTTCCCTATTTCTTCTCACCCCATCATGCTATAGCTGTAAAGTGTTTATCTGGGTTTCTCCTTTCTTACCCCACCATCTCTATGTTTCCTCCTTCCTTCCTTAAAATCTTTCCGGTCTACTGACGTTTGTCAAGACATAACAATCCTCATTTGAACTTTTGTTAACTTTACAATAAGTAGACCCACTTCACCAGCTAATTACTCCTCGACAGCGATGCCATAGAAATATACAGAGCGACCGCAAAACCGGAAGTTCAAAGACAATATTCTAAAGATGGGGGCGCACTTGTTTGACTGGCGCATAAGGTCTATTAGTGGTATACAAATGGTACATTTGCATCAGTTGAAACATTCATTTTCTTGCAAAGAGCATGCCGACTGTACACATTTGAAGTAGGCTATCATCATCATTGGAGCATCTCTGCTAAGTTAACATTGCATTTTAAACATACCTAAAGCAAAATACCAAAATACAAACTGATCCCAGCTCTGCTCAGCAAACAGTACAAGTACAAACATAGTCTGACTTCACAAAATACATTATGAAATTATAAAGAAAAAGAATAAAGAAAAAGAATACAAAAAAAAATACATTAAACAGTATTTTTTAGTCTTCAAGATATAAACTAATGATTAATTATTTTAATATTTTGTTGATAAAAGACTAGCCTACTCCTCAGGAAGGGCTTCCGTCTTATTTAAATAGGCGATATACAAGATAATGAGCGTTTGCATAGCTGAACTCAAGCGTACGACCGCACGCATAAAGCTTTCAAGCTTTCTATATTAAACTCTTAGAAGAAAAGGTTCTATATAGAACCTTAAAAGGTTATATAGGTGCTACATATTTGGAACCCCTAAAAGGTTCTATTTAAGGGTTCAATCAAAAGAACCCTTTAGAGTTCTTTGTAACCAGGAAAAAGGTTCTACACTCTAAAAACTCCTGGGTTATTTCTTCAACCCATTTTCTGGGTTATTTGTGTTGGGTTAAAATTATGGGTTATTTTTTCAGAGAGTACCCATTTTCTGGGTTATAGGGCTAATATTTTGACCCAATTCCTGGGTTGTTTGATTTTCTGGGTTATTTTTCAAAGAGTAACCCATGTTCTGGGTCCCCACTCGGCCCCTCCCCCCTGCAGTTGTTCTGGAATTTTCTCACAACAGTCATTTGAAATAACCGACACTTCGCGCTCGAACCGGTTTGGCCTGTGCTTCTTCGGTGCAACTTCGTCGTGTATTCAAGGTAAGCGAGTATTTTCAGTGTTGATATAATGTAATATTTTCTGTGTCCATGTCCCCGTTGCTAGTTTAGCACCATTTGCTGAAAAAGTTACCATGGCTTATTGTTGCTACGTTGAGACTAGTGTTAGCTGTGGTAATTGTGGTTGTCCTGTACGTTAGCTACGCTATCGCGAAAACATCTAACTAGTTTAAAGTCTGTGTAAAGTCAAAATAAATATGTGTTTTGAGTCTGTCAGACTAAAGAAGAAAGTGTTATTAACCACCCAGACAGTTTGAAATGATTAAAAATAACGATAGGTTCATGAAATTAGGTGTCAAAATGGTTGAAATGCTTTTTACACATTGTTGAGAAATACATTATGACCTATTTAATGTGTTTAGAAGAAAATGACTGAATTCACTTTACACGGTCTTTAAATTCTATTTTTCATAACATGTGCTGTACTTATCTCATTGTTATAATAACAGCAATAATACGGTAACGTTAAGTAGCTACAGTGCAGCTAGCTAACTTAGTGGCGACGTCGTGCCGACACAATCGACACAATCATTGAGTTATTTTTACCAGCTGCGCCGTGCTTATATTATACAGTGCTCTACTGGCTGAAGTAGTGAGAGTTAAAACCTGTTAAACTTTGCAAGTGCGCCGACGCACTGAAGCGTTTTTTTTGGTTAAATAGTTCAAAGTTACTATCAGATTTATTGTTATTACCGTGACAAACTATACATCATTAAACATATATGACTCAAGTTTCAGTATTTGACCACTATTGTATTCGGAGAAACTTATATTGACAGTTATGTCTTAATTTGTGTCAGAAGTTATGAAAAATATAGTCGATACCTTTATGAATTATGATCGTCAGCCGCTCTCATTGAAAAAAAAAATCCTGTGCTGTCGTCATGACAGCGCTTGACAAAACAACGTGCCTCAGGGCTTTTAGCTAAAAAAATTGCAGATTTGGAGAAATATTGATAGATTCTCATAGGTTTACATCAGAGTTCTATAGACAGGAATAATATTTATTGAATTTATACCCAATGTGTCGATGTAATAATTATGAGCACTGGAGACTCTGATGTAGGGGAGAGCCGGGACGGTTGAAACACTTTTCAGATAAACGTCGTTTTCTAAGATAAGGTTACAGATAGATATTTTGTGTGTGTGTGATGAACAACTCACATATGTGTTCTCTTAGCATCATTTGTTATTCGGTACAAATATAGAATGATTTAAGTAAAAATTTACTTTGAACGGTAGTAGTGCTTTGTTTCAATCTAACACAGGGGTGGGACGGATGAAACATAACAGTTTAAACGGTAACTATTCATCTAATGCTTGTTTTTATGAACAATACCTGACAAGTAACTTATATACATATTGTTACAAACATATTTTGTCATTTATTTTAATTTAAAGGTTCATATTAAAAACATTTTTCTGTCGCCCAATAAACAATAGGCAATATATGCGCGTTTTGCATAATCTTTCTAATAAGCTATTTTGATGAATAAAGACAAATCCGTTTTGTTAAATTTCTTACTCGAGTCATATTGAGTGTTTGCTGGTTGAATAGCCTGTTATTATGAAGAAAATTGTCAACCAGAAGACGATAAATTAAATTTATTGAAGATTGAATACTTGTTTCAACCGTCCCGACAGCGCCTCCTGACAGTTAAACCTGTTTTGCCCTTAAACTAAAAGACTCTGATATTACACACTTAAGGGTATGTTGTAGTACTAATACACCTTCAGTATTATCATTATAATGGCACATGAAACTATAAATACAACTTGTCAGTCAAAAAAAAGTACTGCACGAAAGAATTCACTAACCGCACTCAAAAACAGCTTTCCGGCTCTAACTTTAAAATGGCATGACGTAAAGAAAAAATGTTTTCGGGAGTCTGGTAGGCAATAAACATGATTGCAATGATATTTGATTTACCTGTGTTCTTCGAGCCATGTCAGGTATTTTCATAATAATAGATTATATTTATAATGTAATGCTAATGGATATAGACTTTATCATCGTGCAGAATACTATAAAATAATATATTGTTTGTCTGATTTTTTTTACCTGAAGCCAAATCAGATCACAGAAGGTTATTTAAAACAGCCAGTCGTTAGTAATTATAATGCAAACAAAAGAAAAGCATATTTTATGCTTTTAGTACAAAGGGTTCATGACCTGTATCTGTTTCAGTTTGGGTGTGCCATTTCTGGGGATTTTTTAAAAGTGGGGTTGCAGCCTAACAGATTAAAGAAGCGGGTCAAGTCTTCGAATTGTTGCTAACCTCTATATTACTATGTTTTCTCCAGGTCATTTTAAATGGACAGCTTTGTCGCTGATATGCTAACTGAGTGGCGGCTGTCTGAGCTGATAGAGAATTTTAGAGGTGAGCATTTTACTCTTACTGCCCTTATATCATCTCTCTATACCTAAAAAATGTCTTTAATTGGGCTTAACTGTGTCGGTGCAAGATTCTGTGAAAGTCACAACTTCTTTGACAGTGGAGTATGCATATCTATATAACCCTTATAGTTAAAAAAATACGTGTGCCTTGTCTTTAAGCTGTTATGCATAAGAATAGGCCAGATATTCACCTTTGCATTAATGTCATTACACTTGTTAATGAAAGAAAAGATGGACAGTAGTATAGACTGTCATTCACACTAAATGGGTAATGCTGCAAAATAACCACATTAGTTAACTAGGAAATTGGGCCAAGTTAAAAAACAACAACACAACATTCCCTTAAAAGTGATTATTTTTTAGCTTTATAATCAAAAAGTGTCTGGTGAGTGGTTCACAATTGTCTCGACTTATTAATAATACTCATGTTGTCTTGTTTTCTGACTTTCAGATGAAGACATCTCCATAGATGAGGAGGCATTCCTTCTCTTAGATGAGGACACTATCAAAAATCTTGTCCCCAAAGTTTGTCCCAGGCTTAAATTCCTGAAGCTCTCCAGAGACACAACCAATGTTTGAAGACTTTAAAGGAGAATTACGGCGAAAAATTAACCTAGAGGTAATTAACACATGGTTACCGATTCGACCGTTCTTTGGGATTTGTTTTCATGATAATCGAATGTAAAGAGTTTTATCTCTAATAACTGATTAGCTTATAACGTTAGTACTGTATATGGGGCATTGAATGCAAGTAAAAAGAAATCGTTAGTTAATACCACTAACAAGGCTCAAAATAGCCTCACACTAACATGGTAGCATAATGAGGGTCCCTACATGCAAACCCAAACATTGAGAACTTTGTAAGTGTACAGACAGTTTAAAAAGAAGATACTTTATAAAGACAGTACATTACGCGTATACAGGCAGGAGCCATCTTTGGAAAACAGTCTCGACCAGTCGAGCCACGAACGCCGTGCTAAGACAGCTGAACTGTGACTTAAACCTATAGACCAGCTCACTTAGCATGGCGTTCGTGGCTCGACTGGTCAAGACTGTTTTCCAAAGATGGCTCCTGCCTGTATACGCGTAATGTACTGTCTTTATAAAGTATCTTCTTTTTAAACTGTCTGTACACTTACACAGTTCTCAGTGCTTCGGTTTGCATGTAGGGACCCTCATTATGCTACCATGTTAGTGTGAGGCTATTTTGAGCCTTGTTAGTGGTATTAACTAACGATTTCTTTTTACTTGTATTCAATGCCCCATATACAGTACTAACGTTATAAGCTAATCAGTTTTTAGAGATAAAACTCTTTACATTCGATTATCATGAAAACAAATCCCAGGAGACGGTCGACTCGGTAACCATGTGTTATTAACCCCTAGGTTCATTTTTCGCCGGAATTGTCCTTTAAAGGACAAGTTCGGTATTTTACACTTAAAGCCCTGCATGTTTTCAGATCTTTTCTGATGAAATAGAACGGTTAAGATTGAAATTTGGACACATGCTGCTGGCCCGAGAATTTTTGGTTTCTGTGGTAGCACCCCCCCACCTCCACAATGGCTGCATAGGTGCACTGGAACAATCCTACGATTAACTACGATAAAACCTGCTACCACAGAAACCAGAAATTCTCGGGCCAGCAGCATGTGTCCAACTGTCAATCTTAACCGTTTTATTTCATCAGAAACTCCGAACTTGCCCTTGTAAAATACCGAACTTGCCCTTTAAGCCTTAGGTTCAATCCAGTTATTGAATGTTGTCGAATGTTTTGAGAGTTGTTTATTTTTCTATTTTTTCTTTCTAATATTGTTATTACAGTCTGACCTAAAATAAATAGGAAAATAAATATGTCCAAGTGTGTGTGTGGTTTTTTTTATATATAGTTTAATTTAATGCAATAAAAATGTAAAAGTGCTTGAAGTGTGTAATATAATTTTAAAAAAAGTTTTATTTTCTGAACTAAGGCATACTGGCATAGTAACCCAAGTTAGCTTATTTCTGACCCAACTCCTGGGTTAAAAAGGGACCAACTAATTTCTGGGTTATTTAAACCCATATATTGGGGTTGTTCTTTTGACCCAGAAGTTGGGTTATATTAACTACAATGTTGGGTTTTTTAACCCAAAATTTGGGCCAGGTATTTAACCCAGAAGTTGCGTCAAAAAGAATAACCCAATTTTCTGGGTTGAAATAACCCAGAAATTAGTTGGTCCCTTTTTAACCCAGGAGTTGGGTCAAAAATAACCCATTTTGGGTTATTTTTGACCCAGGAGTTTTTAGTGTGTATGGAACCTTTTAGGGGTTAATTCGTTCATTTTGTTTTGTCAAATAATAGCCTAAAGAACATTTCTGCCAAAAGGGTTCTTTCTTGTCATTATAGAACCTTTTTAGCATAAAAGGTTCTTTGGAGTTGAGTAAAGAACCCTATGGTTCTATATAGGGGCACTTTTGATTAATTTTGAATTAATTTTAGTTTTGCTCGATCCCCCAGAAGGTGGATAATGTATCATGTTCAACGGTCAAATAAGGCTACCAAGGCTAGCATCATTTTGCATGATTTAAAAGCATTTTTTAAAATAGTGGTCAACGAAATAGCAAGGGCAGAGTTCATATGTTTCTGTTATTCTATCATACCACTGTCACACTGTCTGGTTGGTGTTCCCTGGGTATCCACCAGAGGTCCTCTTCCCCCACGGTGGCATTCACTTTAGGAACTGCATTCCCCACAATCCTTGTCTGCCTTCATCACGGTTCATTGCACCCAGCTGTTCCCCATCATGATTGTTAGTTTCTGTGTGTATTTATACCCTGTCTGTTTCTGTGTTAGTTGTCGAGTCCTTTTTTTTTTTTTCAAGAGTCTGTCTTGTTTTGGTTCTTGTTTTTGGACTTCTTTATGGATTTTGAACCTTTGCCTGACTGATGATGATTATGGATTGCCCCAATTAATAAACTGCTCTTGGACCTAACCTTTTGTGTGCGTGTAGTGACAACCACCGTCACATTTAGAAAAGCTCAACTGTTTATGTCTTTTAGACAGTCAATGCTGGCTGGTATGGTTGGATTGGTGACGGGAGGTTATAAATGTAGATGGAATGACCTTTTTTGGTTTGGTTGGTCTTACTTTGCTTGATCAAGTATGAGATTGTTTCACCATCTAGTACTGACAAGTCTGAAATGGTGGGGTGGATTTTTGGTCCCAAGCTAATTCTCCTTTTGAACCCCTGTTCACCGACGAATCCAATAAACCAGTGACACGCTTCTGGTTTCAGAAGCACCTCAAATCCGTTCTCCAACAGTCAGGCATTCCACCAAAGGATTTTTCAAGCCACTCCTTCCGTATCGGGGCAGCAACTTCAGCGGCTCAAAAAGGCCTCTCCCAACAACAGATCCAAACTCTCGGGAGATGGTCCTCAGACGCTTTCCGAACCTATATCAGGACCAACCGGTTCCATATTAAAAAAGCACAACAAACCCTCATTGGTTAAAAAATAAAAATAAATAAATAAATAAATAAAATCCGGTAGAGCACTCATGTTTTCTCTTTCGTCCAGCGATGCAGTGTGAGAAAATCTCCCGGCTGAGTAGGCTACTCATTTTCCTCTTTCCAGTTTACTCCTTCTGCCCAGCAGGCTTCAGTCCCACAGCGGACGCAGTGAGAACTTTTCCGGTAGAGCACTTATGTTTTCTCTTTCGTCCAGCGACGCAGTGTGAGAAAATCTCCCGGATGAGTACTCATTTTTCCTCTTTTCAGTTTCCTCTTTCTGCCCAGCAGGCTTCAGTCCCACAGCGGACGCAGTGAGAACTTTTCCAGTAGAGCACTTATGTTTTCTCTTTCGTCCAGCGACGCAGTGTGAGAAAATCTCCCGGCTGAGTACTCATTTTTCCTCTTTCCAGTTTCCTCCTTTATGCCCAGCGGGCTTCAGTCCCACAGCGGATGCAGTGAGAACTTTCCGGTAGAGCACTTATATTTTCTCTTTCGTCCAGCGACGCAGTGTGAGAAAATCTCCCGGTTGAGTACTCATTTTTCTCTTTCTCGTTTCCTCTCTTCCAGCAAGCTTTGTCTAACAGGCCAGCCCGCCAAACTCGGCACTCATTTGGGGGGTCTTTAGTCCGGCGGCTATCCTCTGCTCTCTAGCCTTTTGGGGGGAGTACTCTGGGTTCGGGCCAAATTCCGAGCTCGGAGCCCTCCCCCCGGACAGCACGCCAAATACGCATTATACTTTATTCCCTCTAATTGTATGTAAGTGTGAACTCGTGAAATGATGTTTTATTAACAAAGTTCGGGAGAAGCACGTTCAGATAATTAACACGGGTGGAGAGCACTCAGCAATCATGATTAAATGATGTTCTATTAACATCGGGAGATGCATGTTCAGATAATTAACACGGGTGGAGAGCACTCAGCAATCATGATAAAACACGTATATATAGACTCAGCAGTCTCACCTCATTTCTCCGACAGTTTAGCAGCGTCCCTCCACCACCCCTTCTCCACCCTTCTAGTCCTAAACCACTTTACATCCGGGGGGGGGGGGGGGGGGGGGGGGGGGGGGGGGGGGGGGTTTGGTCAATATGAGACGCAGAACCCAAGGTGTCATACAGGTGATGCTCGTCTAAATCCGACCACATGGCATCCTTTAGCGTCAATATGAGACGCAGATCCCAAGGCGTCATAACCGTAACCCTACCCCAGGCCTAAACCTACCCATAACAGTGCGTGTTATTTTGACGCTAAAGAATGCCATGTGCGTAAGATTTCGATGAAATGTCATATGGCGTCACCTATATGACGCCAAAGGATGAGAATGCGTTGCAAAGTCACTACATTTAGCTACTGGGGTGCCTCAGGGCTCAGTGTGAACTGTGGTTCAAAACACGGAAACCAGTTTTTATACAATAGGGGAGGTATGGCATAATGACATTAATTTGATTGGTTACTCATTCAGTCTCTTCTGTTACTGGGTAGTACTGGATAGCTTTAACCATTACTTCATTGATCACAAGTTCTAACTTAGTCATCTCTGTCTAGTCTCATTTCCCATATCATGTTATTTATACACACATCATGGGTTCGATACACTCATAAGTCACAAGTTTTCAACTAAAGGGGAGACATGTATTTCAAATTCAAAAGCATATGAATGTTAAATAAAGGTTAATGTTAAAAAACATGGTTAGCTTAATATTCAGTTTAAAATTTCTATGACAGTTCCCCTCTCTGGCCATAATCAAACATGGCCAATATTAAATTTAATTCTTCTAATCAATTTTCTATACCTGCATGACTTACCTGCTCCACCGAATCATCCTATTTTAAGTCAGTGACTTTAATACCACCTGTTATCTCTAACCATTTCCTTGTTTCATCTTTTAGCTATCTTTCAAATCGCATTGATCTATTAGGCCTTATCATGCCGATACTGTTGTTAACTATTTTCCTTAATCTTATTTTGTTAGCTTTTAATTCAAGAAGGCGATTGTTTTTCTTAGTCAGATCTATTAAGGATCTGTGTAATAAAGTCTAACCAAAGAAAATTCTATAATCTTTCATTTTTATCATTAACACTAATATCAATAATTTTATTATTTTGTTAAAATTATCTCTGTTTAACCCAGCTCTTGCCACTAGAATAGCCTTAGCTGATAACATGCCATTTAATCTTTAATTAAGTATCTTCCTACAATCCTATTTTCCAGAATTAACTGATGGACATAAGTTTTGGCAATGCGAAATAGCTCATAATGGATCCATTGATCCAGATTATTAAATCTGTAACTTCATTGTGAATTTAGAAAGCTTTTCAGATTGTTTTCTATATTAGCAAATATTCTATTTCTCTAAATTGTCTAAACTGTTTAGACAAATTTTTTAGTTTAAAAGTAACATGTTTGGATCATATTGTTCTTGTCCTATAGTTTTAACTCTGTCCCCTACATAATTTGTTTTAATACGTTGAAGACCTTTCTCAACAATACAATAACAAAACAATTTTTCATTTCTGGAAGCCGGGCTAAATAAGCAAGCACTGTTGCTCTATTCCTAGCTAGCTAGACCCGCAGTCACCTCTCAGATCAACCCAGTCTAATATAAAATTGTACCCTGACTACGTTGGTCCAAAGTGCAAAACGTAGAGGGGTTACAATAATGGCCCTTGAATTGTATGACTGTTACATTTTTTTTTTTGCCTATTCTTTTCGTACAGGTCACGTGACTTTCAAGATTCCGGCCGTGAGAACAAAAACATGGCGGATATTTCTCTCATTTTTAGTGAGAAAAATCAATATTTTGAGTTAGTTTCTGCATAAAAATAAATTTTGATTACATTTCTAGCGAGAAATATATATTTTATTTTCATAATATTAACTCAGTGAATGTACATAATCCCTCGCTTGCTCGTTGTTGCGAAGATTTTTCAGATCTCGACAGAATAACGTGAAACTTAAACGTTTTGGTTGCTATATGGACTAGGGCTGCAACGAATTGATACAATTCGATTATTAAAAGAGTTGGCAACGAATTTGATTACCGATGCGTTGTGTCGCGCGATTATAACGCCAGTCAATAATTCGCAGAGATGTTTGAGTATAAATTAAAAACAGCTAAGTTACGTTCGAGTGCGGAGGGGAACAGATGAAACAGCGGTGAGTTTAACAACGCACATGGTGTGCAACCGCATTCATCGGTGAGTTTAACAACACCCAACTGCAGTTAAAACGCCATTCAACGGTGAGTTTAACAACGCTCCAAGTAAGCAGTTTAAGCGTTTTCTTGTCATACTGGTATAACGTATTTTTATCGGAGGTTTGTTGGTGTTAATAAATATTAATATATAATATGCTACGATTGTGTTCAATTAATAAAAGTTTATTTTTTATTTATTAAATCCTCAATAACGCTGACGTCACTGAATGGGGCTATCCCAACTCCCAAGGTCCATTGCGATTTTCCACTCGGTAAGTAGAAGCTAATTAATAGAGATTTTTTACACATTTACACATCAAAAACTGTTGAATCGGGACAAGAAGTTGTGTATAGAATCTTTAGATGTGTAAGGTAGCAATTTCGTATGACTGTTATGACGTTATAAAAATATAGCTTGCCAAATGTTAGTGCTAATGCTATTGCTAGCAAAGTTAGCTAATTGAATTAAAGTTAATTTTTTTGTCACGTAATAATAATCATGTAAGGTACAATCATAGGGTAACCTAATGCAATATTTTCAGTATTACATTAGCCCACAACTATTATCCAACATTATAAATGTTCAGATGAAGAGCGGTGTTACCAGATTGGTTTGTTGTTTTATTTACAGCCTAATTTTTATTTATTATATAAAATGATACACCCAAATAAATCTGTCATAAACAATAAAAAATAATTCATAACTACTAAATTGTGCTAATCAATAGTTTATTAAATTATTTAATTAATAAAATGTAATTATATAATATGTAATAAAGTTGCGTTTTTATGTTATATTATAAATTGGTTTTTGATTTATTACAATATTCATATAATTATTATAAATAATTAATTTGATATATATATATAAAATAATTTATAACTATAATTTTTATATATATATATATATTATAATTATAAATTGTGGTTAAATAAATTTTTTAATATTATATAACAATTATTATAACATATATAATTGTATAACTATTGATGATCATTATAAATCTGTATGTTGTTGATTTTAACTTGCCTAAAAAATGAACAAAAATATTGTTTATTCTTTAGTACTATTGGATCTGTCATTATGTGAATATTATTGTCTATATGCAAAGTGTTCCAAAATCAAGCAGGATTACATGTTGCAAATGAAGGACTGAATCTGGATAATATTGTCTTGCAAGCCAAATCAAGCAGGAATCAGTAATAAGGGTCGATTGTTTTTCATTCATGATATTTGATGATTAATTGTAGGCACTTATGAGTGTTCAAATCAAGGAATACATGTATAGCTTGATATGTCAGGGAAACAATCAAACCAGAACCAATCATTTGATTTTTTTACATAAAAATTAGATTATGTAAAATGATCATAATTCAAATGTACTGTATTATCCTTTTCAGTCCGGCTTGTACCTGTGGAGATGCCTGACAAAATCTGTGGTTGTTCACCAGAGTCATTGAGGGTCAGTGCAGGAAAGCTGTAGTCACAATAAATGGTAAGAATGTGAAGAACTTTATTTTGTCCTGTTTGAGAAGCATCTTAAATATAAATATCTATCCATACGCGAGCGACTCCCTACAAGTTTGACATAGATATAAAAATAAAAAAATATATACGAAGTACACGAGGTAATGTATAAATTGTACAAAGAACCCAAACCTGGTTTATATTACAGTGGATGTGTTTTTGATATTTCCAGGACGACATGATCTAAGCATGCCCGAGTTAATTTGCGAGGCATACCAAGCCACTTGGACTGCTGGAGTCGCTGGCCTAAACAGACTACTGACTACTGGCCTGCAACCCTTCACACAGTTTATGCCACAGATGTCTTCTTTTCATTTGAAGAAATGAAGATGGCGGCACCATGCTGAGAATGCTGAATCGGCGAACTGTCCGCTTTGGTCGTGTGAGTATTGAATTTATCTATCCTGCAGTATTGTTGATATTTTTGAGTTGTGGTTTGATCAGCTGTTTGATGCTAATGTATTTGTTGTACATTATTAGCTGTTGGTTTCCTTATTTTTAATAGACTGGCAAGATCTCAGCTGACAGTTTTCTGAAACGTTTTTTTGAGTGGGAGGTTGTGCGATTTGAAGTGGACAAGCAAGGAAGAACCCTTCAACTGTCCTGCATGCACCCCAGATATGCTTGCAGTTTCAGTTGATGGAAACGGCAAAGCATCACCGTTTCAAGAATGCTGCTAGGTACTCCAAACTGTGTATCACAGTGTTTGTATTAATAAGAAAACAGCTCTTTAATGTGAAGTAAGAAATCTCAGATTATACATTATAAGATTGTTGTCCATCACCAATTGTTGTTTTTTGTATTTTTAGATCTGAGGAACAGGCCATCTTTGAAGGCGTCTTCATAGCCAAGGGCGAAGACGTGAAAAGATTTGTGGACCACATTCACAACACAACCAAACATGTACAATTCTAGATGATAATTAGACTACAGCACTATAATAACCTCTTTCTGAAGAGTTTTTTAGGAGAGTCTTTTTTTCATCAACCATTTTCCATATTGTAGGTCAGTGGAAGAGGTGTTTGTGGAGGGGAGTGGTCAGCAGCCAGAGAGACCTCACAAAGATCTGCCAGCAAGGTAGACGAGGAGGGATTGGAGCTTGCGGTGGGTTGGCACGGAGTCCTGCTCTGTGCCTTAAATATGTATAAGGGGGACATTGTGTCCTATCCCCTGTACCTGCAAAATAGCTGGCCAGTAGGCAAATCACCTGCAAATATTGGCCCTACCTCCAAAGAGTTGCAAAAAGCTGTCCGGAGCTCCAGCACCTTCTGAACATGGAGCCGTTCCTTTCTGTATTTCATGCCAAAGCCCATGATTTTAAATGCGAGGTAGGGAAATGTTGGTATGTGATAGAATCACATTATCTAAACTGAACATCTGCAAACAGTTTTTTTTTTTTAATTCTTAACCAGGTGAAATGGAGTGGAATCGGCAAAAGTTCAACAATTTGGCTATCTCACTGACCCGCTGATATCAAAAGGTAATGACATCAGTAGAATACATTTTCGATGTTCAGTTTTGCATGTTAGCAGTGTATGAAGCTGTGCATTGAACATTTGGTTCTTGTGTCTTACTACTTTTTGCTATTGTAGACCACAGAAGCTATCCATGTCATACACACATAAATTAATCTTTCAGCATCTGAAACACTTGTGTGTCATAATTTAGTATTTCTAAGATGGAGAATCCTGTTGTACATGTGCTGGAAATGTGATTTTCCTCATCGCACTAATGACAACTTAACCCCTCAGTTTATCAGGAACTTCAGTCAATTTTGAGATGCATGGCTTTCAATGTACAGGAACTGTACATCGTTTAAGTAGAGCTGCCAGACAATAGTTTAGTAAAAAGTACAATATTTTCCTGTGAGATGCAATGTTGTAAAAAAATGTGTGAAATGAAAATACACTAGGTCCAAGTACCTCAATTTTGTAATTAAGTAAATTGAGTAAATGTTTAACAAACATAAATACATTTAAATTAACTCTCTAAATTTAACCCAACAGTGATTTTTTTTTTCTTCTGTGTTCTAATGACATTTTTTGCACTTATGATATTTTACAGTGGCAAAACCTGGGATGACACATGAGAGCCTGCCAGTGAATTCATGTTATGCCTAATTCCCCACATCCCAACCAGCTTTCAGCATGACAGCCTAGTCACCTGGACTCATCAAGCACCCTTCATTTCTTTTTCTTTTCTTTTTCTTTTCTTTTTCATTTTTCTTTTATTGCTTTTGTTCATTAAAGTTTTTTTTTTGCACAATACCCAGTCTCTTTTTGTGTTTATTTTCTTAATGGGTTTAAAAAAATTTTTTTGCATTTTCATGAACTGCACAACAGCCAGGAAGTGTACAATGGAGAGATAATAAGGGAGAAAATTAGTAGTTTGTCATAATGACATTCCCAAAGGCATTCTTTTTACATATTTTTGTTTTAGTATAGGTAAGTCTACTTGAAACTATTTGTTTGGTATGACAGCCATGAATAAATACCACAGAATACTCCTTAAGATATTAAAATGTCACACAAATGTTGTAGTCCTGTTTGAAATGTTCAATTACAATATTAGATAGTAAGTCCTTTAACATTTATAATTACCTATTTATAATTTCCTTGCATTTATTCACAGCAAAATAATGTAATAATAATCATGTAAATATATATATATAGTGCTTATTTTGGGGGGCAATGTGTTCTTCAAAGGGAAGAAAATAATGTATTTTCTGGTGGCAGCCGTGCATCTCCTGTGTTTGTTTGTTTGTTTGTTTGTTTGTTTGTTTGTTTTAAAAGAAAAGAAAAATTAAAGTCTTTAAATAGTTTGGCATATCAATACATTTTGGGAAATTGGTACAAAGTGTACGCGCAATGTTACAGACACATTTAATTTGATTTGAACCTAAATCTGTTTAAAACAAATAATGCATGCTAGAATAACTATCAAGAATAATTTTCTTTTTGTAAGATCCCTTTAGGCCTATCTTCAGTCTAAACTCGGAAGGGCCTGTTGTTTTGAGTGTGTTGTTTTTTATTATTGCAGAACGTATACATACATAATCATGGAAATTAAGCGTTGTTGTATTTCTTTCAATGTAACAACAAAATAATTTGCATACATCAAAAGTAGGAAGAGCCTGTAAATACCATATATGGACAAGTGTGACGTGCTTGAAGTTTCCATGGCGCCAGCAGGACAAGCTGTGGTTGGACTAACGTTTAGGTCAGAATAAAAAGCGCTCCATATCGCAAACTATGTTTTGCTGTCGTTATGACGTCAGTAATACTATCAGTTAACCATGAGGTATTGCAATATTAAAAGAAATTACACGTTTACTGAGATCCTAACCCTAACCCTATAGTGTAACTACACACTCCAAAGAACTACAATTTACAGCGCCTGCCCGTTTGACACAATGATAGAGGCCTATGGGTAATGTTGTTTAAAACGTTTAGTAATGTAATTAAATAAATACAATATTTAATGAACAAAGGGACATCTGAAAATGTTCAATATACAAACCTCTTTGACATATTTGAGAGCCAGACTGAAATTTGGTATTTTACTGTGAGCACTTTTTAAAATGCTTTTATAACACCTTTCCATGTATGCCAGACATCTCTGTCCCACATTATGTATTAAACATAGCATAAATAATTGCAGAACCAATTTTCACTTTGATATGCGTATCAGACTTTACATTTGCAGAATGTGCATTATTTTTTGCTCTTCCAGGGGTGATAAGGGACCCCGTGGGGGAGGAAGGGCAGTAAAACCTACACAGTACTCTCTTCATCATGGACAGCAAACTTTATTGAGTCACATTTATATCTGAAATGTATTTTTATTTCCCAACTTTTCTATATTTACATCATACTTGTGCTAGCTTTTGATTATATTGCAAGACTCTGAACTCGGAATACAAAAATACAGTAATATTTTACAAATGTTGTAAAATTCACCTTACTACTGTAAGTTGTCATTACTATACTTTTTTACGTAATTGCAAAATTTGTTTACTTAGTTACGATATACTTTTTTCGGTAACTGCGTGTTTTGGATTATGTTCTTCATTTTTTGATGTAGTGTCTAACGGATGATCTGTAGTGTTTACTTTATAATATTGACTCGCTGTGTGTAAGATCTGAAAGCATTGTTTGATTTTGAGCACAGATCAAATGGTTTTGAGGCAATTGTTTGATTTTGCAGAAGTCAGAGATTCTCTGAATGTGGTTTGAAAATTTGGTTTTGTTTAAGGTTTTGAGAATGTGAGTGACTGGTTTCAAAAAATGTGTTAATGTGAAAAACTGTAACATTATACTGTTAATCAGGTCACAGCGGATTAATCTACACAATTGAGGGGTGAAATGTTTTGAGTACCACAAAATCACATCAGTTGACTATGAAACCTGTACTAGATTACACAGAAAGCACATTGAATATTATGTTGGTGAAAAAAAATATTCCTCATCATTATGGATTTATGTTAAAGGACTTACTATCTAATATGGTAATTGAACATTTCAAACAGGACTACAACATTTGTGTGACATTTTAATATCTTAAGGAGTATTCTGTGGTATTTATTCATGGCTGTCATACCAAACAAATAGTTCCAAGTAGACTTACCTATACTAAAACAAAAATATGTAAAAAGAATGCCTTTGGGAATGTCATTATGACAAACTACTAATTTTCTCCCTTATTATCTCTCCATTGTACACTTCCTGGCTGTTGTGCAGTTCATGAAAATGCAAATTTTTTTTTTTTAAACCCATTAAGAAAATAAACACAAAAAGAGACTGGGTATTGTGCAAAAAAAAACTTTAATGAACAAAAGCAATAAAAGAAAAATGAAAAAGAAAAGAAAAAGAAAAGAAAAAGAAATGAAGGGTGCTTGATGAGTCCAGGTGACTAGGCTGTCATGCTGAAAGCTGGTTGGGATGTGGGGAATTAGGCATAACATGAATTCACTGGCAGGCTCTCATGTGTCATCCCAGGTTTTGCCACTGTAAAATATCATAAGTGCAAAAAATGTCATTAGAACACAGAAGAAAAAAAAATCACTGTTGGGTTAAATTTAGAGAGTTAATTTAAATGTATTTATGTTTGTTAAACATTTACTCAATTTACTTAATTACAAAATTGAGGTACTTGGACCTAGTGTATTTTCATTTCACACATTTTTTTACAACATTGCATCTCACAGGAAAATATTGTACTTTTTACTAAACTATTGTCTGGCAGCTCTACTTAAACGATGTACAGTTCCTGTACATTGAAAGCCATGCATCTCAAAATTGACTGAAGTTCCTGATAAACTGAGGGATTAAGTTGTCATTAGTGCGATGAGGAAAATCACATTTCCAGCACATGTACAACAGGATTCTCCATCTTAGAAATACTAAATTATGACACACAAGTGTTTCAGATGCTGAAAGATTAATTTATGTGTGTATGACATGGATAGCTTCTGTGGTCTACAATAGCAAAAAGTAGTAAGACACAAGAACCAAATGTTCAATGCACAGCTTCATACACTGCTAACATGCAAAACTGAACATCGAAAATGTATTCTACTGATGTCATTACCTTTTGATATCAGCGGGTCAGTGAGATAGCCAAATTGTTGAACTTTTGCCGATTCCACTCCATTTCACCTGGTTAAGAATTAAAAAAAAAAACTGTTTGCAGATGTTCAGTTTAGATAATGTGATTCTATCACATACCAACATTTCCCTACCTCGCATTTAAAATCATGGCTTTGGCATGAAATACAGAAAGGAACGGCTCCATGTTCAGAAGGTGCTGGAGCTCCGGACAGCTTTTTGCAACTCTTTGGAGGTAGGGCCAATATTTGCAGGTGATTTGCCTACTGGCCAGCTATTTTGCAGGTACAGGGGATAGGACACAATGTCCCCCTTATACATATTTAAGGCACAGAGCAGGACTCCGTGCCGACCCACCGCAAGCTCCAATCCCTCCTCGTCTACCTTGCTGGCAGATCTTTGTGAGGTCTCTCTGGCTGCTGACCACTCCCCTCCACAAACACCTCTTCCACTGACCTACAATATGGAAAATGGTTGATGAAAAAAAGACTGTCCTAAACAAACTCTTCAGAAAGAGGTTATTATAGTGCTGTAGTCTAATTATCATCTAGAATTGTACATGTTTGGTTGTGTTGTGAATGTGGTCTACAAATCTTTTCACGTCTTCGTCCTTGGCTATGAAGACGCCTTCAAAGATGGCCTGTTCCTCAGATCTAAAAATACAAAAAACAACAATTGGTGATGGACAACAATCTTATAATGTATAATCTGAGATTTCTTTGTTCACATTAAAGAACTGTTTTCGTATTAATAAAAACACTGTGATACACAGTTTGGAGTACCTAGCAGCATTCTTGAAACGGTGATGCTTTGCCGTTTCCATCAACTGAAACTGCAAGCATATCTGGGGTGCATGCAGGACAGTTGAAGGGTTCTTCCTTGCTTGTCCACTTCAAATCGCACAACCTCCCACTCAAAAAAACGTTTCAGAAAACTGTCTGCTGAGATCTTGCCAGTCTATTAAAAATAAGGAAACCAACAGCTAATAATGTACAACAAATACATTAGCATCAAACAGCTGATCAAACCACAACTCAAAAATATCAACAATACTGCAGGATAGATAAATTCAATACTCACACGACCAAAGCGGACAGTTCGCCGATTCCGCATTCTCAGCATGGTGCCGCCATCTTCATTTCTTCAAATGAAAAGAAGACATCTGTGGCATAAACTGTGTGAAGGGTTGCAGGCCAGTAGTCAGTAGTCTGTTTAGGCCAGCGACTCCAGCAGTCCAAGTGGCTTGGTATGCCTCGCAAATTAACTCGGGCATGCTTAGATCATGTCGTCCTGGAAATATCAAAAACACATCCACTGTAATATAAACCAGGTTTGGGTTCTTTGTACAATTTATACATTACCTCGTGTACTTCGTATATATTTTTTTATTTTTATATCTATGTCAAACTTGTAGGGAGTCGCTCGCGTATGGATAGATATTTATATTTAAGATGCTTCTCAAACAGGACAAAATAAAGTTCTTCACATTCTTACCATTTATTGTGACTACAGCTTTCCTGCACTGACCCTCAATGACTCTGGTGAACAACCACAGATTTTGTCAGGCATCTCCACAGGTACAAGCCGGACTGAAAAGGATAATACAGTACATTTGAATTATGATCATTTTACATAATCTAATTTTTATGTAAAAAAATCAAATGATTGTAGATCTTCAAAATATCATGAATGAAAAACAATACTGACCCTTATTTGACTGATTCCTGCTTGATTTTGGCCTTGCATAGACAATATTTCCAGTAATGTCCAGTCCTCATCCTTCAGTTCTTGGTCATCAACCAGGTTATCCAAGATCATGAGATGTTCTTGGATTTCTGAATCACTCTTGGACATTGTGATGGGCAGAAAACACAAACAGACAAAGACTCACAACAAATAGATGGAATAAAAAGACAAAGACTCACAACGAATAGATAGAATAAAAATAATTTTTGAAGTTGCCAAATTTGAGGGACCTAAAAAAAACAAAAACAAAAAAAAAAAAACAGAATTGAACAGTTTATACCATTTTCTCTTCATCTGTGTTTCCAGAATGGGCTAGATTGTGTGTGATATTAATTGTATACAGATCAATAAACAAGAAATTAATATTGTTTATACACACACACACACATATATACATATATATATATATATATATATATATATATATATATATATATATATATATATATATATATATATATTATACACACATCATTTTTTGTTATTATTAATTATATTAGACAAAAAATTGTTAATAAAATGTTCCAAACAAAGCCACAGCAGAACTTCTAATATATATGAATCAGTCAATAAGTTATGACAGCATTACTTATTACATTAATTATATACATTAATTGTTTTATTTAATATTTAAAAACTTTGATTAGCCACAATTTAGTAGTTATGAATTATTTTTTATTGTTTATGACAGATTTATTTGGGTGGTGATCATTTTATATAAATAAATAAAAATTAGGCTGTAAATAAAACAACAAACCAATCTGGTAACACCGCTCTTCATCTGAACATTTATAATGTTGGATAATAGTTGTGGGCTAATGTAATACTGAAAATATTGCATTAGGTTACACTATGATTGTACCTTACATGATTATTATTACGTGACAAAAAAATTAACTTTAATTCAATTAGCTAACTTTGCTAGCAATAGCATTAGCACTAACATTTGGCAAGCTATATTTTTATAACGTCATAACAGTCATACGAAATTGCTACCTTACACATCTAAAGATTCTATACACAACTTCTTGTCCCGATTCAACAGTTTTTGATGTGTAAATGTGTAAAAAAATCTCTATTAATTAGCTTCTACTTACCGAGTGGAAAATCGCAATGGACCTTGGGAGTTGGGATAGCCCCATTCAGTGACGTCAGCGTTATTGAGGATTTAATAAATAAAAAATAAACTTTTATTAATTGAACACAATCGTAGCATATTATATATTAATATTTATTAACACCAACAAACCTCCGATAAAAATACGTTATACCAGTATGACAAGAAAACGCTTAAACTGCTTACTTGGAGCGTTGTTAAACTCACCGTTGAATGGCGTTTTAACCTTCTGGTTATCTTTGGGGTCTTTTTAACCCGCAAATGACTTTTGGTCAAATTAAAAAAAATGTTCTCTTTGTTCAAATGGTATGAAACTTTCTACAGCTCTCAACTCTTTCTAGATCTACAAAAAAAAAATTAAATTGGAACGATATCTGTTATTATGTTGGCGTGAAAAAAATAGTCACACTTGTTGTCTTCGGGGTCCCTGGAGACCCCGCATAGTAAACATATAATATTCATCATCAAAATCAGAAACAACGCAGATCACATGGACAGAAATTAAATGGCACACTTCTAACGATGTAAAAAAATCCACTATGCAAAGTTATCATGCTCGCCACACACACACACACACACATATACACAACCACACATACACATACACACAGGAATACATATGTGTAAGGCTATAAAAAAAAAGTCTTATAATTTGTCAAATAAAATGCAGAACCACCACAAATATAAATTGGTGACACTGACACAACAAAAATACACACACACACACACATACAAACACACACACACACACTCTCACACAGGAATACATTTGTACGGCTATAAAAAAGTCTTATGATTTGTCAAATAAAGTTCAGAACCACCACAAATATAAATTGGTGACACTGACACAACTAAAATGCACACACAAACACACACACACACAATCTTTAAATCTAATCTGATTTAATCTAAAATCTAAAGACTCCAACATATCTCTTTGTAACATCTTGTTCAGGTTTGATTCTAATCATAAAGTAACATTATTGATAAACGTTTTTCAATACAAAATATGCTAAACTTTGACAAAAAGTATATAATTCTTTTTTATAATTTTGATTTTAAAATATTTATATATGAATCCAACTCAATCCAACTGAATCCAACTTGTGAGAAGATGTATTTTGGTTAATCAAACAGCAAATAGCATATAATGGAGCATATAATGGAGCTCTATGGCCATCTAGTGGTTAAAGTGAATTTTTTTTATTTTAAAACTGCATTTTCCAAAAAAAGGGCAAAAATCTTACATTAAATTATGTACAATTATCCATTTATCCCCATAAATAAAATCTGGGTTTTTTATAAAGTGAATTTTACATAAAATGCTGTTTTTGTAAAAAAAACTATTTATTTAAATATTTATTTATTTATTTTTAGAAATTTAAAAGATATCAAAAATCCTCCAAAAACTGCACAAATGTTGAGTAAAAACATTAATAAACAGAGTAAAATTACATTTGTAAAAAAATATATATTATACTGTTACAAAATGCAATGTTATTGTCTGGGGTCCCTGGAGACCCCAAAGATAACAAGTGTATACCCTAATTGAAGATAATCAGAGGGTTTTAACTGCAGTTGGGTGTTGTTAAACTCACCGATGAATGCGGTTGCACACCATGTGTGTTGTTAAACTCACCGCTGTTTCATCTGTTCCCCGCACTCTCGAACGTAACTTAGCTGTTTTTAATTTATACTCAAACATCTCTGCGAATTATTGACTGGCGTTATAAGCGCGCGACACAAAGCATCGGTAATCAAAGTCGTTGCCAACTCTTTTAATAATCGAATTGTATCAATTCGTTGCAGCCCTAGTCCATATAGCAACCAAAACGTTTAAGTTTCACGTTATTCTGTCGAGATCTGAAAAATCTTCGCAACAACGAGCAAGCGAGGGATTATGTACATTCACTGAGTGAATATTATGAAAATAAAATATATATTTCTCGCTAGAAATGTAATCAAAATTTATTTTTATGCAGAAACTAACTCAAAATATTGATTTTTCTCACTAAAAATGAGAGAAATGTCCGCCATGTTTTTTGTTCTCACGGCCGGAATCTTGAAAGTCACGTGACCTGTACGAAAAGAATAGGCAAAAAAAATGTAACAGTCATACAATTCAAGGGCCATTATTGTAACCCCTCTACGTTTTGCACTTTGGACCAACGTAGTCAGGGTACATTTTTATATGAGACTGGGTTGCACACACACACACACACACACACACACACACACACACACACACACACACACACACACAGAGTTCAATCGCACCTCTCTCTGAGGCGATTTAATGTTTGCTAACTGTTGCAGTGCCACTGCCCACAAACATTGATGCTAAATACAAATACTGCTAACTACGTGAAATAGTAGTGGAATGTCACTTACCGGAAAAAATGGAGCGAAGTAACTTACTCCTACAGTGTCGGTTAGTGCAGTTTATAGCAGAGCAACCCATTTTATGTACGATATTTCAATACAAATGTTCAGAAAGGATACAGAGGTGGTATGATGTGTTGTGTCAGATCATGGCCGAGACGTCAAATTTCACTCGGCGCAGCCCGTTATCAGCTGTCAATCAAAGTTAACCATGCCCTTATTTGTCATACATTTTATATCTAAATACGATCTAAACTAATGAGTTAGAAAAAAATTCACCCCCCTCACAGTTGTCAGGCACTCGGTACCTATCGAAAAATACAATAAAAGTCCATGGGACCAACCTGTAAAAGCATTTATGCTGTGAAAACGGACATTTTAACATGGGGTCTATGGACATTTGCTCACTTTTGGGACCTGCCCCTAGCGGATTTTCGATGTATTGCAGTTTTTCGCACTTCCGGGTAGGCTTCATTTATGAGATTGGAATGTTGCCGCTTGCTATACACCTAAGCTAAGCTTAGCTACACAGTTAAAAACAATCCTCCATAGTACGAAGCCACGAAAGGAAGGGGCGGGCTTTCAACTATGCCACACCTCAAGAGGCATAAACAACATACTGTAACGGAGCAATAGCTCATTTACTGATTGTGATGTTTACCCATATCACAAACATCAATACCTACAAATAATGTACAATAATGGGAAAATTGATCTTAGAGTGAGTTTCCTCGTGTTACTGTTGAAACCGAATGCAACGGGCTGTTTGAATGCTGAATGGACAATTACTGAGGACTGAGGAGAGATGAGCTCCATTAACTTTAACGAATATTAATTTGTACACATTAAGCTATCGAATGGCTTCAGAAGTCTTGGAATATAGTGCACGAAATCTTTATTGTGCTTTACAATGTTTTAATGCCTTAAGTGGGGCTTAACAACAACACAGAAAAGAACATACAATATCGGACATCACTGAGAAGCTGCAGCCGCGGGGAGGCGATTTTGAGGTGATGAATCTCCTCTTTCTGTCACTGCCTTCCGCCATGTCTTCTTGTACAAAAAAACAAAACAAAAAAACAACGTTTTGCTGCGTCAGACTGATGCTGCCTGGACAGGATTTACAACGAGTTTCCAAAAACGGGATAAGCAAACACGGTTTTAATGATAATTGAATTTTAAACGATAATACTAACCGTCAGGACATTTTATCGTGGTTTATCGTGAAACCGATAATTGTTCCATGGTAGTTTTGACAAATGACACTGCATCTCCGGCCTGCTGTACTGCACCAATCAAAGTATCTCAAGGTGACATGCTGAAATGCTAATATCTCCATGGTCATCACTGGAGAAGGTTTTTTGGATGTAGATATTGAAAATGTATCAATTTTCTTAACACTTCAGATTCAAGCCAACTCTGAAATGTCCTAAACAATGCAATGAGTCCCCATCTGTCCTTTAGTTTAACTCCAATGAAAAATGTATGCTCAACTTTCTGTGTGTCACGTTTTGATGTGTTTAGTTCTGTTTTATGATCTTGTTTTCCCCTGTCTTTGTGATTTTTGGTTTAGTCCTGTTAGTTTTTCCCGCTCCTCGTTTGTGTTCAGTTTCCTCACCTGTGTTCAGTTAATTATCTCGTTTGGTTCAGTTCATTTAAGCCCTGTGTTTTCCCTCAGTGTTTGTTGGTCGTCGTCTTTGAATGGTTGTGTGTTTCCTGAATTCCTGGAGTTTTGTTCTTTTGTTTCTGTATGTTTTTGGAAGTTTAAGTTTGTTGAATAAATCTCATAAACTGCAGTTTCCGTGTCCTCGTCTTCGGCTACCTGCACAGCAACCCTGACAGAACGACCAACCTGAAAAAAGAAAAACAAGAACTGAAAATGGGCCGTAGGAGGAAAAGCAAGGTGGTGAGCCCCTTTGAAATCCCAATCCTCTTCCAGAATGAGCTCTCTCTTGAGGAGTATGCGGGGCGATACCTTGAGCTCTACGATGATGTGACGCTGGAGGAAGAAGAGCTGACAAAGAGTTTCTGGGGTGGACTGAAGGACCCATTAGCCCAGATAATTCTGGTGAAGGACCTAAATATGTCCTTTTTGGAGTTTGTGGATCACACGCTGTGGGCGTGTGGATCCACATACCTCGTGGAAGATCTCCCACTCCAACCAGTTCCAAGCCCGCCAGAGCCTGAGCCCATCGCCTGCCCGCCATCGCCTGCCCGCCAGAGCCTGAGCCCATCGCCTGCCCGCCAGAGCCTGAGCCCATCGCCTGCCCGCCAGAGCCTGAGCCCATCGCCTGCCCGCCAGAGCCTGAGCCCATCGCCTGCCCGCCAGAGCCTGAGCCCATCGCCTGCCCGCCAGAGCCTGAGCCCATCGCCTGCCCGCCAGAGCCTGAGCCCATCGCCTGCCCGCCAGAGCCTGAGCCCATCGCCTGCCCGCCAGAGCCTGAGCCCATCGCCTGCCCGCCAGAGCCTGAGCCCATCGCCTGCCCGCCAGAGCCTGAGCCCATCGCCTGCCCGCCAGAGCCTGAGCCCATCGCCTGCCCGCCAGAGCCTGAGCCCATCGCCTGCCCGCCAGAGCCTGAGCCCATCGCCTGCCCGCCAGAGCCTGAGCCCATCGCCTGCCCGCCAGAGCCTGAGCCCATCGCCTGCCCGCCAGAGCCTGAGCCCATCGCCTGCCCGCCAGAGCCTGAGCCCATCGCCTGCCCGCCAGAGCCTGAGCCCATCGCCTGCCCGCCAGAGCCTGAGCCCATCGCCTGCCCGCCAGAGCCTGAGCCCATCGCCTGCCCGCCAGAGCCTGAGCCCATCGCCTGCCCGCCAGAGCCTGAGCCCATCGCCTGCCCGCCAGAGCCTGAGCCCATCGCCTGCCCGCCAGAGCCTGAGCCCATCGCCTGCCCGCCAGAGCCTGAGCCCATCGCCTGCCCGCCAGAGCCTGAGCCCATCGCCTGCCCGCCAGAGCCTGAGCCCATCGCCTGCCCGCCAGAGCCTGAGCCCATCGCCTGCCCGCCAGAGCCTGAGCCCATCGCCTGCCCGCCAGAGCCTGAGCCCATCGCCTGCCCGCCAGAGCCTGAGCCCATCGCCTGCCCGCCAGAGCCTGAGCCCATCGCCTGCCCGCCAGAGCCTGAGCCCATCGCCTGCCCGCCAGAGCCTGAGCCCATCGCCTGCCCGCCAGAGCCTGAGCCCATCGCCTGCCCGCCAGAGCCTGAGCCCATCGCCTGCCCGCCAGAGCCTGAGCCCATCGCCTGCCCGCCAGAGCCTGAGCCCATCGCCTGCCCGCCAGAGCCTGAGCCCATCGCCTGCCCGCCAGAGCCTGAGCCCATCGCCTGCCCGCCAGAGCCTGAGCCCATCGCCTGCCCGCCAGAGCCTGAGCCCATCGCCTGCCCGCCAGAGCCTGAGCCCATCGCCTGCCCGCCAGAGCCTGCACTCCGCATCAGCCCTGCCACCAGATCGCTCCCTAGACTTCCCGGATGATATCTAGTATGACTGATCCCCCGCTGATGTCAGTGCGATCAGCCAGGAAGAGGGCTGCCGAGGCTGGGATTCACGTCACACCGCTGGGCCTGAGCCTTCACTGCTGGCCCCGTCCAGTTCCGAGTCCCATGATGTGCTGGCCCCGTCCAGTTCCGAGTCCCCTGATGTGCTGGCCCCGTCCAGTGCCGAGTCCCCTGATGTGCTGGCCCCGTCCAGTTCCGAGTCCCCTGATGTGCTGGCCCCGTCCAGTTCCGAGTCCCCTGATGTGCTGGCCCCGTCCAGTTCCGAGTCCCCTGATGTGCTGGCCCCGTCCAGTTCCGAGTCCCCTGATGTGCTGGCCCCGTCCAGTTCCGAGTCCCCTGATGTGCTGGCCCCGTCCAGTTCCGAGTCCCCTGATGTGCTGGCCCCGTCCAGTTCCGAGTCCCCTGATGTGCTGGCCCCGTCCAGTTCTCGAGTCCCATGATGTGCTGGCCCCGTCCAGTTCCGAGTCCCATGATGTGCCAGAGCCCGTTGATCCTGCGCCAGAGCCACTGATCCTACACCAGAGCCCACTGATCCTGCACCAGATGCACCAGAGCCCACTGATCCTGCACCAGAGCCCACTGATTCTTCACCGCTGGTCCTGCTCAGCCCAAGACCCTCGTTGCTGCCGGATCCCCCCTTTCCTGTCAATTTCCCCATTAAAATTTTGGGGGGGCCCACCCGAAGGGTCCTCACCGGGTCCTCACCGCCATGGCCACCCAAAGGGTCCTCACCGCCATGGCCGCCCGAGGGCCCCACAGCTCCGCCCTGGACGCCCGAGGGCCCCACAGCTCCGCCCTGGACGCCCGAGGGCCCCACAGCTCCGCCCTGGACGCCCGAGGGCCCCACAGCTCCGCCCTGGACGCCCGAGGGCCCACAGCTCCGCCCTGGACGCCCGAGGGTCCACAGCTCCGCCCTGGACGCCCGAGGGTCCCACAGCCTGCTCCGCCCTGGACGCCCGAGGGTCCCACAGCCTGCTCCGCCCTGGACGCCCGAGGGTCCCACAGCCTGCTCCGCCCTGGACGCCCGAGGGTCCCACAGCCTGCTCCGCCCTGGACGCCCGAGGGTCCCACAGCCTGCTCCGCCCTGGACGCCCGAGGGTCCCACAGCCTGCTCCGCCCTGGACGCCCGAGGGTCCCACAGCCTGCTCCGCCCTGGACGCCCGAGGGTCCCACAGCCTGCTCCGCCCTGGACGCCCGAGGGTCCCACAGCCTGCTCCGCCCTGGACGCCCGAGGGTCCCACAGCCTGCTCCGCCCTGGACGCCCGAGGGTCCCACAGCCTGCTCCGCCCTGGCCACGCCCACAGCCTGCTCCGCCCTGGCCACGCCCACAGCCTGCCACGCCCACAGCCTGCTCCGCCCTGGCCACGCCCACAGCCTGCTCCGCCCTGGCCACGCCCACAGCCTGCTCCGCCCTGGCCACGCCCACAGCCTGCTCCGCCCTGGCCACGCCCACAGCCCGCTCCGCCGTGGTCACGTCCACAGCCTGCTCCGCCCTGGAGGCTTCCCGGACCTGCACCATGCCCTCGTAAGCCTTCAGGGCGCCCACCCTCCCACCCCTTTGGATGTTATACGGCGCGAGGACGCGCCTTCGGGGAGGGGGGAGGTACTGTTTTATGATCTTGTTTTCCCCTGTCTTTGTGATTTTTGGTTTAGTCCTGTTAGTTTTTCCCGCTCCTCGTTTGTGTTCAGTTTCCTCACCTGTGTTCAGTTAATTATCTCGTTTGGTTCAGTTCATTTAAGCCCTGTGTTTTCCCTCAGTGTTTGTTGGTCGTCGTCTTTGAATGGTTGTGTGTTTCCTGAATTCCTGGAGTTTTGTTCTTTTGTTTCTGTATGTTTTTGGAAGTTTAAGTTTGTTGAATAAATCTCATAAACTGCAGTTTCCGTGTCCTCGTCTTCGGCTACCTGCACAGCAACCCTGACACTGTGTAATAATTTCTGTATTTAAATTTCTGTGTAATAATATCACACCAATTAGTAGGCTACAGCATTCGAACTGCATGCATAAGCAATGTGGTGCTGCATAGCAGATTGTAGCTACTTGTTGAGTTTTGGCACTGATCTAATATTTACAGTGAAAAAAAAACATATACATATAATTATAAACATAAAGCTATTTATGAAGACAGACTTTTGAAATATAGGATTTTATGAAGCAACACAAAAAACTGGAATGAACGACTCAAACATTCCTACTGAATAAGAATAGACCCAAACAGCACTTTCTATTTCGTAAATCTGACTTGTATTCTTGTTGACTTGTATTCTTAGTTGTATTTCCTGTACTGTATCCTTTGTTAGCTTTTGTTAAGAGGGAAAAAAGCTGCTGCATGGCTGGCAGACAAAGGGGACAGAGACTACTGATGGACTCGTCACAAACTGCCTTATTGTGTTGATGTTTCAGCCAAGAAGAGAGATATTGTTGAAGTGTGAGCCATGCTAGTGTTTTTGCTTGTTTGGAAAGTGTTAAATAAAGAGACGAGTCTGCCTTAACTGACCCTTCCTTCTCCTCATGCCAAAACCCGGGAGGAAAAGTGAGCTGTCGAGCGATTCTGGATATGATGGAATATCAGGAGCAATGCTTTCGTGCCCTCTTCCAGCCACAGCAGTAGGACCGTGAGCTGTTAAGGAGCTGGATGAACCAGGAGCTTCGGACCACAGAGCCCCATGTCACCCCTGCTTACCTGTCTCTGACCAAGATGGGTCGACAAGATGACCCGGAGGCCTTTAAAGACCTATTTAAAGGTGCCCTCAACTTCAAAATTGAATTTATGTTGGCATAGTTAAATAACAAGAGTTCAGTACATGGACATGACATACAGTGAGTTTCAAACACCATTGTTTTCTCCTTCTTATTTAAATCTCGTTTTTAAAAAAACACCCCTGAAAAACAGGCGAATCTCAACATAATAACGACTGTGACGCAACAGTCGGGGGTCACGCCTCCAAAAATTTGCATATCCCAGCCCTCAATGACAAGCACTGCACAGCCGAACCATCGGAGCAAGCGAGGATCAGAGAGAAAAAAGGCAGATCATGGAAATAAATGCTATGTTCCAGGCT
This sequence comes from Chrosomus eos, assembly GCA_036326025.1. Lineage (NCBI taxonomy): Eukaryota > Metazoa > Chordata > Actinopteri > Cypriniformes > Leuciscidae > Chrosomus > Chrosomus eos. The sequence continues at coordinate 36,806,904 of CM070827.1, read as the reverse complement.
GTGCAGGGGATGTGAGGACTTTTCATACCATTCCCACAGAAAAGAAATGTCAACAAGCGTGGATGATGTTTATATATAATCGGATACCGCAACAGTTTAATTCGAAGTTGTTAGTTTGCTCTGCCCATTTCACCACGGACTTATTTTTCAACCTGGGACAATATCAAGCTTCTCTCAGCGTCTCAAACTGAAGAAGGGGGTAATTCCAACCATATTCCTGCAACCGGTAAGTAATTTTATTAAAGATAATTTACACTGTGTTAGATCCAGCGCAAGATCCTAGTACAGTACTAGCAAACTTCAAGTAACGAGCATACATAACTAACGTTAAATAGGCTAATTCTCAGTGAATAAACTATACAGAAAGCGGTCAAAGAACAATCCACACAGCGCGAGTTTATCTCTCTTGCCAAACTCGTTATGAAATCAATGACGCTGTTACACTGCACAACGAAGCTCTTACTGTATTTACATCGTTTGCATTGATGAAAGCATGAGAGAGAGAAACTGCGTTGTCTCGCGATCAACAGACAGACTGTCATCTGCTTGTTCAATGCTCTTCACAGCAACATTTTATGTGATGGACATAGATTTAAATACTTGAAAAACATCTCACGATTCGTTAAGCTCGATAGCTGTAATAGTTAAAACGTATATAACAGCTGTAGTATAAGTATTCGAGAGAGTTTCACGTGTCTCATTTCATATGCAAGCATGTCAGCCAATCACAGCAGAGGCCGGTTCTCACAGCAGACACGCCACTTCAAACAGAGTGTTCAAATCAGAGACTAAAATCAGGCTAGGAAAAATGCCTTTTATTTCTAAATTATGACTATTTTTTATCTAAAAAACATACTAACATTATAAGGGCAACCCAGGAAACATTATAAAATAATTTAAAAAACCATTCTAGGGCACCTTTAAGAAGACAGCCAAGGCATCCCGTCCAAGGAGGTGCAAGTAGCCGCCCAACAGGTGCCAGTCCAGAACCTCCTGGATTATGACGACCTCAAGCTGACCATCCTGCAGCGGGTCGGCCGCAATCCAGAGTAACATCTCCAGAGGTGTCGGTCAGTGGAACTGAGCGAGTGCATTCGGCTCTTTCATGATGGATCTAAAGCTCCGGGACTGCTGTAGCAGAAGGCTGCTGTCCGGGGAGGCGAAATCGAGCACGCCGTCGATCTAGTGGTGCTGAAACAGTTTATTGCCTGTCTCCCAAAGCAGAGTGGGTCGAGTACCACCGCCCGACATCGTTTGACACTGCTATCTGGGGTTGGCGAACCTCTACCTCTACTTATCTCTCCAATCCTGTCTCTCCCTCCTCCCCCTCGGTCTGTGTCAATTTGCCTCAAAGAGCAGCACCGTGGGGACAGGGTGGTCCAATGGAGCCTGCGACAAGACCTAGAGCACCTTCCAAGGGAAGTTTATCAGCCGGTTCCAAACACATGAGCAAATGAGAAGATGGCAAATGAGAAGATAGTTTGTGTAACATTAGCAACATATTATTAGCTGTTTGATAACAGAGTCAAGCCAAAGGCTAATCAAATTGGGTGACCACCTGGCTATTGATCTGTTGCAGGACAGTAGATGTGATTTTGCAGGACAATGCAGGACACGTGTGAGACAAATAAATGTACTACTATTATGCTATGTAAATATTGATTTATATCCGTTGGCAAACTTGGCATATGTGCCAATTCATGTTTCTGATGGTGTTTGCCCCCACACTATAATGTTGCGCTTCTTGCACCATTAAATCCTGGAGAGAAGACAATCCTTGATTCACGAGTGTACATGCAGGATGACAAAATTTGTCAAAGAGTGTAAACATTTTAGTGCAAGAAGAGAATACGTCTGTGAACGAAAAGATTCCTTTCTTTTAAAAAATGCGCTCTCGCATTACAATAATGCGCTCTTGACATATTTCATTATAATAATGCCATAGAAACCACCTTACATTAACTATTAATGTGAGAAAAATGTTGTCTGAAAGTTTCAATATATTTTTTTATAGGTTCAAATTAATAAAGGACGGTTGGTCACCATATGTTGTTGTCTGCCCACGAAAAACGCGAAGGAAAAAACTTTTCCACTTTTAGTACATCGCTGTTGTGTAAACATATCCTGAAAAAAAACTCCAAGATGTGTTTCAAAGAAAAAACTATCCAGAATCGCAAAAACATAAAATGCAGGATAAAACTAAGGCTGAATTCAGAATGGCAGAAATAGTACTAGCATACTATTCTGGATTCAGCTCAATATGTGCTTTTGTGTATGTTTAAAAAGTGTGGAAAAAACAAACAAAACATTTTTTAGGAACCAATAGAATCACCCAGTTGCATAAACTTCCACCCATGCAAGTCTGGAGAATGATGACTGTTAATGAAGAGGGAGACATTGGCTGTAGGGAGAATACAGACATTGGCTAATTATCATTAATTAGCCAATGTCTGTATAGTACAAAAAGACCAAAGGGCAGCATCTCAACAGTGTGACTATCTGTTGAATAATGGCAAGAAGTTGGTGTTCTCCTCAGTCTCTGGCACTTTGTGTTTGGTTCTTTGCTTTCTGTCATGCTGTTCCACAGTGGAGTAATCTGGCCCAGAATCCCCAAACTCTGATGTTCCAGCAAACTGACCAGCGGTTTCAACAGCAAGCTAGTCAACAGTTTCCTCGTCCCGTTCAACAGCAAGCTGGTCAACAGTTTCCTCAGTCAGTTCAACAGCCAGCTGGTCAACAGTTTCCTCAGTCAGTTCAACAGCAAGCTGGTCAACAGTTTCCTCGGCCAGTTCAACAGCAAGCTAGTCAACAGTTTCCTCGGCCAGTTCAACAGCAAGCTGGTCAACAGTTTCCTCGGCCAGTTCAACAGCAAGCTGGTCAACAGTTTCCTCAGTCAGTTCAACAGCAAGCTGGTCAACAGTTTCCTCGGCCAGTTCAACAGCAAGCTAGTCAACAGTTTCCTCGGCCAGTTCAACAGCAAGCTAGTCAACAGTTTCCTCAGTCAGTTCAACAGCAAGCTAGTCAACAGTTTCCTCGGCCAGTTCAACAGCAAGCTAGTCAACAGTTTCCTCGGCCAGTTCAACAGCAAGCTAGTCAACAGCCTAAGCAGACAGTGGTACAGGCAGAGCCCATTGACAAATGTGCTGTAGCTGATTATGAGCAGATCCAATGTGGACCACCTGGTATCAGTGGTGCTGAGTGTGCAGCTATCAACTGTTGCTTTAATGGACAGCAGTGTTACTATGGGAAGGCAGGTAAGAGCGAGTCAATGCAAACGTGCTCATGTTAAACTGATCTTCAGCAGTAACCTGCTCCTGTAACTCATTCCAGTGACTGTCCAGTGTATACGAGATGGTCAGTTTGTGGTAGTGGTGGCTAGAGATGTTACGCTGCCTCGATTGAGCCTGGATTCAGTCCGTCTCCTGGGTGGAAATGACCCACCTTGCAGTCCTGTGGCATCCACTCCTTTCTTTGCTATATACCAGTTCCCTGTCACTGCATGTGGCACAAGCATGATGGTGAGTAGATGCGTTTTTTTTTTCTGCATGGCTTAGACTGGGTTGGATACCAACAGTGTTACTATTTGCAGGAGGACAGTGGGTATGTGGTGTATGAAAACCGAATGATCTCCTCGTATGAAGTGGGAATTGGAGAACTTGGTTCCGTCACAAGGGACAGCCATTTTGAGTAGGTGACGTATGCTTTGTCATAAATGTTAATCATTGACACATGCTATAAGCTCATGGTTTGTCCAGGCTTCTCTTCCAGTGTAGGTACTCTGCTACTTCTGTGGAAGCTCTGGTTGTAGAGGTCAACAGTGTTCCTCCACCTCCACCAGTAACTGCTCCTGGACCCCTCAGGGTGGAGCTTAGACTGGCAAATGGTCAATGTGTAACTAAAGGCTGTGCAGAAGGTAGGTGTTTGTCCCAAGTATGCCTAAAGCCTCTCAAACTCCAGGTTGCAGCAGTTTAGTTGAACACTGTATCCTCAGGGGACGAGGCGTACACATCCTACTACAGTGATGCTGATTATCCAGTTACAAAAGTCCTGCGAGAACCTGTGTATGTTGAGGTGCACATTTTGGAGAGGACCGACCCCAACATTGTCCTGACGCTGGGACATTGCTGGGCGACACAAACCCCAAGCCCACTCAGTCTACCCCAATGGGACCTTCTGGTTGATGGGTGAGTAAGGCAGTCTTTATCCATGTGCTGTAAGGCATTTCTGACTGCCTCTTTGCCTTTCAGATGCCCTTACCAGGATGATCGTTACCTGACCACATTGGTTCCAGTGGCTGGATCTTCTGGTCTTCAGTTTCCAACCCACTACAAGCGCTTTGTTGTGAAGATGTTCACATTTGTAGATCCAGCATCACTGGCTCCTCTGCAGGAAACTGTATGTTCTGTAGCCTTACCTCAAGCCTTAATATTAGTGCTTTTTATAGTGAATTATATGGCTTAACCCTTTCCCCCTCTGTTAGATCTTCATCCACTGTAGTACAGCGGTGTGCCATCCCTCTTCTGGCTCCTGTGAGCAAAGCTGCGCTAGGAAAAGTGAGTGCATGTTGTAAATTGACTTCGGGAACTGTGAATTATTTAAATGGCCCTCATGCTTCTACCACTTTTTACAGGAAGAGATGCGAGCGTCAAGACCATCTCTAGTGGGCAAAGTGTGGTGTCTAGTGGAGAAGTTATCCTGGTCATGTGAATTTGTTGTTTTAATAAACTTACTGAAACTCAACATTAGCTTCTCTTTGGTATTGATTTCTGACTGGAGTTGGATGTTTCGTGACTGTTCTCAGTTTGACTTAAAGGGTCGCAGTAATAAACCTTTTTTCTGTGTATTGAGGTTCTAGACTTGAACTAAATGGGCCAAGCTTCTGCCCAAGCCATTTAACTTAACTATTTGCCAAGCTCTAGTTGCTAACTTGGGGCCCCCGTTCATTTTTCACATGGTATCAAATTAAGGGTTGTGTAACTTTTTGTGGCTTTACATTTGACTTTATGGCTGGACTAACATAACTGCACATTGATACTCAAACATGTCCATGCCCCTCTATGGTCACTTGTGGGCTTTTTTTTTTTTAATGCT